>CAMZMU010000048.1:19272692-19872692 GCA_947311845.1 Poa pratensis
ACGGGTGCAGGTGCTTGTGCGGATGCTGCCTTTCTGCGATTTACGTAATCAGTCGCCATTTGGTCGAACTCCCTGCAGTTTTCTCATCGAGTGGTTGGATCGCAGTTTTCCCATCGTCCCCCTTGTAACAGGTGGAATCTGCAATCAGCGTCCATCTTTTCTTCGAATGATCGCTCAGATAGTGCCGTGACTTGCGCCAATCCTTCTCTTGTAGCTATCACTTCGTGGCTGTCTCGACAGATCATCTCGCCGATCATCTCGACTGTCTCGCCGATCATCTCGACTGTCTCGCCGATCTTCCGACCGTCGGTCGCTTCTGTCCTGATCATTGCGGGGTGTGGAGAACCCAGCCGCCATGAATTCGGGTCGTCATCGTCGTAATGACGTTTTGAACGTTTGCGCATTCGGTCGTCTCTGTACGAGTCTCTATGGCTTCGACTGCTATTCTCATGTTTGTCACGGGTGAGGACCCGCGTGTGGTGCGTGCCATATCCTCTCCCATCTGCCCACTCAGTCGCGATCTGCAAGAGTGGGCACAGCTTTTGGCTTTTGGCGGCAAGTGCTTCTTTGAAGTCTCGCCTGTCGAGGCCAATACGAAGGCATTCATGGCCATATCTTCTGAAACCACTCTCAACTGAGTTACGTATCTCAGTCCATCGTCTGATTATGACCTCAACGTTTCGTCTGAACGTGAACGCAGGCCGTAGCTCCTCCAATGTTTTCGGGCGCTCGCATAGGGCTCGAAGTTTTTGACGAAATCCCTGCGGAAGTGATCCCACGATCGTATGTTGATGGAGGTAGGGCCTTGAGCCAGTCGCGAGCATGCCTTCGAGCATGATTCCGATGTACTGCATGGCTGTAGTGTTGGTGCCCCGCTGGGCACGCAACTACAGCCGCCAGTAATCTTCCAGCCACCATGAAGGTTCTTGTCGACCCGTGTACTTGGGCTGTTGGATGTGAGTTTGAATCCTTTGGCATCCGTGTCTCGGCGACGCGACCGAGTGAAGCACAGCTCCATGTGGTCTCAGGCTCTCGATCAGAGTATGAGTCGCTACTGTAGATGCGTGATCTGCTCCTGGACCTGCCCTTCGCGAGCCGCTTCTTTCTTCGCGTGGTGGCGACAACCACTGTGATTATGCTCTTCCGAGGCGCGTCGACAGGGCACGGTCTCGACTCCACCTGGAGTCTTGAACTTGGCGTATGGCCTTTGCAGCTAAGGCGAGTGATTTGATCTGTTGGCGGGTAGTTTTGCGTTGGGGTCATTCGCTGGGGGCTTGATTGCCTCCAGGTATGCTGCAGCGGTGTAGAGAGCACCTGCTGCTGTTTTGGGCACCCGGCAGTCCTTCCTGTTGTATGTCATGAGGAGTTGCCTAAGTTGCGGGTGAGTGCCGCCTTCTCGCTGGCGAGAGGTGCGACAATCTTGATCTGCGTCCTGTGTCTGCTCGCAGTCTGACATGGGTATGCCTATCGGGTACCCTACCATGAGGGTACCTGGTGCACGTATCGACTAGGCCCAACTATCAGAGCCTACATGAAGCCCATGAAGGGAGGCCCACGAAGATGGAGTATCCTCCAAGTTTGGCGAAACAATAGTCGGTTTAGAGTTTCCTTACTTGTAAATCGAGTCGGTTACGAACACCCGAGACCCAGCCTATTATTTAAGGACTGGGAGGGCCATCGAACCAGACCACGTACACCAGAGCCACCAAAACCCTAGCGAGATCGACATCTCGCCGGGACCTTGTAACCATCATATTCACAAAGCAATAACAGACAGGCAGGACGTAGGGGTGTTACCTCCACACGAGGGCCCTGAACCTGGGTAAAATCTTTGCCCTGCTTGTCAGCCGACGATACTTCCAGCTCTACCACGTTCTCTCCCCCATATTCATAACCTAGGGACCTTAACCATGGGTCTTGATGAGTCTACCCCTCGTCAAGTGGCGCCGTCTGTGGGAAAGAATAGCGCTGGACTCGAAGTTTCGCCGGTCCCAACAGCAAACGGCAAATCGCCGATCACACCAGCAAACGGCAACTCGCCGATCTCATCTGCAAACGGCAACTCGCCGGCCATGTCAGCAAACAGCAACTCGCCGATCCAGGCGACACACGGCGACTCGCCGATCCACTCGAAAAGCGGCAGCCTGCCCGCTTCACCTGCAAAAAGCGCATCTGCTCTTCCAATGAATTTCAATCCGCACTCGCCGAGCTTCAGGAGGCGTTTTCCGGCCTTGAATCAGGTTTGAGTTTGACTGTTGGAGCATTCAATTTTTTCGTAAACAATCTTGGCACGCAGGACTCGACAGATCCGCAACAACTGGCGCTGGGCGCACTCGAGGCTCCGTCGACTGCGCTCGCCCCGTCGTCGATTCCTGAAGCCTGCTCGCCCGCAACAACCATGTCGACCGGCGAGATCGACAGGTTCATGATGACGGAACTCCAAGGCGAGGAGGCAGAATCAGCATACCGCACAAGCAACGTCGACTTCAACCTACCACTCGACGAGAGTTTCGACTGCGGGATCTCCCTCGATGACTTCTACGAGCCCGCGATTCATAACGACAGCAACGTCGACTCGGAGATCTTCACCAACACCAACCTCGACTCAGAAATCCATAATGGCTTCGCCAACACCGAGATGAGCATAGGCGATGAGCACATCGACAACGAGATTCGCCTCGAAGATCTACTCGATGAACACACTGGCTCTGACATGAGCCTCGACGGCGACGTCGAGTCCATGACTGGAATCGACAGCACATACACCTGTCCACGGGTCACGCCCCATCAGGTCTACGTGGCCTTCTCCGCAGAATCATCCGCAGACGCAGCCGCTCGCAGGCCTGCACAATTCCCATGCACGGTAACCATGCCGGATGGGGTCACAACCTTGACAATCACGGAGGAGATGGCAGCAAAAGCAGATAAAGTCATAAAGGAGTGCACAATGATGCCACCAAATTCCACCCCAGAGGAGATGTTGACCTTCCAGTACTTCAACTGGCAGGAGTCAATTCGACTGCAAAACTACCGAGCGACGCTCGAAGAGCGCAAAAGGCAAGCCAGCCTCTCGAGTGCCCGAAGAAGGGAGCAATCCCTCGGGTCCACAATGCAACCAACCCCACGACCTAGGTCGCGGTTGGCAAGCCTTCCAGAACATGAAAGGGTAGCAATCACCCGTAACCTGTCGTTCATGACAGAGGACGCTAACGGAATCCCAGTGCCCAAAACTGCTGCGGGTGCATTATTCTCCGTAGGTGCTTACCTCAAGGCAATGCAACCTCCGGCGAATGACCCTAACGCAGCCCTGCATCGCCAACAACTCAAATCGCTAGCTCTAGCGGCACAGGCTATACAGCCAGAAGACAAAACTCCAGCAAGGAATCGCGATCGCGACATAGTCGACTCACGACACGCAGCACATCATCGCAGTGGTCGCAGCCACCACTCGGATGAAGGAAGGAGAAGCACGCGCCGGCACAGGTCCAGCAGAAGCAGATCTCGAAGATCCTATAGCAGCGATTCATACTCTGATCGAACCAGAGCCATGCGGAGCATTGTGCTTCACTCGACGCATCCGTGAGACGCGGATGCCCAAAGGTTCAAGTTGACAGGCGAACAACCCAAGTACAACGGTCGCCAAGAACCTTCCGGGTGGCTAGAAGATTACAGACTCGCCGTGGCATGCCAGCGTGGCACGAACACCACGGCGATGCAGTACATACGACTCATGCTCGAAGGAACTGCCCGCGACTGGCTCAAGGCGCTCCCTCCATCATCATACGACTCGTGGGACGATTTCCGCAGAGACTTCATCAAAAACTTCGAGCCTCTATGTGAGCGCCCGAAGACATTCGAAGAATTAAGGGCATGCACTCAACGATCAGACGAGTCGTTGAGATCATACATACGGCGGTGGACCGAAATACGCAATTCGGTTGGCAAAGTGTCAGAAGACAGGGCCATGGATGCCTTCATACAAGGTCTCGCCAGGAAGGACTTCAAAGAGGCACTTGGTCGTGAAAAGCCAACCTCCCTGGCTGACCTCATCAAAGTTGCGACTGAGTGGGCAGATGGAGAGGATTCTGTACGCAGATCCCGTGCTTCCCCACCACGCGACAACTACGAAAGCGGCAGTCGAGGCCGCAGAGATTCATACAGAGAAGATCGCAGGCGCAAACGTTCCAAACGTCCTTACGACGATAACAGACCCGAGTTCATGGCGGCTGGATACACACAACCCGGGAGGACCAAGATAGAAGCAATCGACGCTCGGATGATCGACGGGACAGTCGAGATCGCGAGCAGCGGAGCGACAGCTACAAAAGGCAAGAATGGCGCAAACGCAGCGACGCAAAACCCGAGCGGTCATTCGAGGAAAAGATGGACGACTGGTGCAGATTCCACCTCTTCAAGGGGGACGACGGAAAACTACGCTCCAATCACACCCTAAGGAACTGCAGGGAATTCGACCAAATGGCGACTGACTACATGATACGACTCAAAAGGTACGGCCCAGCACCTGCTCAGCCCACGCCTGCACCCGCACCACAGCCGAACGCTGTGCCCGCTCTCATGGCGCCACAGCCGCCACCGCAACCACCACCACAGCCTGCTCCAGGCGCAAACCTCGCAGGTGCCATACAACCCGTACTACGGGCGGAAGATGATCAATATCCACAGCCCCACGGGCAGATGTACATGATACAAAAGGGTCGCCCCTCCAACAGGCAGCAAAAGCTAATCACTCGACAGGTGAACATGGCTGTCATGGCACCTCCTGCCATGCCGAATTTCTGAAGGGATCGGAAACCATCATAAGCTTCAGTCGAGAGGATCATCCCCCAGCTGTAGTTCGACCAGGGCACGCGGCTCTGGTACTCGACGCGCAAATAGGAGGCTACGCCATGACCAAGGTCTTCATGGATGGAGGCAGCGGCATAAACATCATCTTCGCGGACACGCTCCGCAAAATGAACAGGTCAGTCGAAAACCTCCCAAAATCTTCAAATACCTTCCACGGTATCGTTCCTGGCAAAGCAATTAGCCCAGAAGGCACCATACAACTCGACGTTACGTTCGGGGACAAAAGCCACTTCAGGACAGAGTCGATTGAGTTCGAGGTCGTCGACTGGAAATCACAATACCATGCTATTCTTGGTCGCCCGACGTTTGCTCGATTCATGGCGGTGCCACACTACGCGTACCTCACGCTGAAGATGCCAGGACCAAAGGGAGTCATACTGTCCGTGGAAACTTTCAAAGGTCCGATGCTTGCGACCGCGAGTTCAGCAAAATCTCCGAGATGTTCGGGGTGGAAGAATCACTCGCCGACTGGCGATTTCCAACGACCGCACACTCCTTCCGGAGCATAAGAAGTTGGCAGTCGACAGATCCTTCAATGCTACAAATGACACAAGGTCGCATCAGGTGCACCCGACCGATCCGTCCAAGACAGTCAACGTATCTTCGAGCCTGCCTATCGCATAGGAAGGCGCGCTCGTCGAATTCCTCCGTGAGAACTGGGAAATATTTGCGTGGTGTCCAGCCGACATGCCAGGTATTCCCAGGGAATTCGCCGAGCACTCTCTCCAATTGTTTCCAGATGCAAAGCCAGTCAAGCAAACGATGCGTCGAATCTCCGGCCCAAAGCGAACCGCAGTCGAATCTGAAGTCGACCGGTTACTCGCAGCAGGATTCATTAGGGAAATCAAGAAATCACAATGGGTGGCCAACCCCGTACTCGTAGAGAAGAAGCATACAGACATCCTTCGGATGTGCGTGGACTTCACAGCGCTGAACAAGTGCTGTCCAAAGGATCACTTCCCGCTACCCCGAATCGACCAGATCGTCGACTCCACCGCCGGATGCGCACGACTCTCCTTTCTGGATGCTTACTCAGGTTATCACCAGATAAGGATGAAGCAAGAAGACGAAGAAAAAACGGCGTTCATAACCCCACTCGGGGTCTACTGCTACACAACTATGCCCTTTGGGCTCAAAAACGCGGGTGCAACATACCAGCGCATGATGCAGGACTGCCTCAAAAAGCAAATCGGACGCAACGTCCAGGTCTACGTGGATGACATTGTCATTACCACAAGGGAAGAACACACACTACTCGACGATTTGAGGGAGACGTTCGCAAACCTCAAACGCTTCCATATCAAGCTCAATCCTAAGAAGTGCACGTTCGGCGTTCCAGCCGGGCAGCTCTAGGGTACCTAGTCTCTGCCCGTGGAATCGAAGCAGACCCGGAGAAAATACAGGCCATCCTCACAATGCAAAGGCCTTCAAAGCTTCACGATGTGCAGAAACTAGCAGGACGAGTAGCAGCGCTCAGTCGATTCATCAGCAAACTGGGTGAAAAGGCTCTACCATTCTATCGACTGATGAAGAAGGCGGACAAGTTCGAGTGGACGCCAGAAGCTGAAGCAGCCTTCACAGATCTCAAGCGGATCCTCACAAGCCCTCCGATCCTCGTCGCACCTAAGGAACGGGAACCACTCTACCTGTATGTCTCGGCTACAAACAGGGTGGTGAGCACCGTACTGGTAGTCGAACGCATGGAGGAGGGGCACATCCAAAGCATACAACGTCCAGTCTACTACCTGAGCGAGGTTCTCTCCATATCAAAACAGCGGTACCCGCACTATCAAAAGCTGGCATACGCTGTATTCATGTCCTCAAGGAAGTTGACACACTACTTCACCGAGCACCCGATCACCGTGGTAAGTAACTCAGCAATCGGTGATATCCTCACAAACCCCAATGCAACGGGTCGAGTCGCAAAATGGCTCATCGAGCTGGCTCCAAGAGACATCAAGTACGAGCACCCGAAGGCTATCAAAGCACAAGTCCTACCCGACTTCACAACCGAGTGGATAGAGGCCCAATTACCTGGAGCACCAGACGTGTCCAATTCCTGGACCATGTACTTCGATGGGTCCAAGAAACACGAAGGCGCAGGCGCAGGCGTCATCCTCATATCACCAAAAGGGGACAAGCTACGTTATGTTTTGCAGATGGGATTCAAACTACCCTCCAATAACGAGGCTGAATACGAGGCTCTGATCCATGGCATGCGGATGGCAAAAGCACTTGGGTGCACTCGATTGATGATCTACGGCGACTCCAATCTCGTGGTGCAGCAAACAATGAAGGCCTGCGACGCAATCGCGGACAACATGATCGCTTATCGCGACCTGTACAACACACTGGAGGGCAGCTTCGAGGGCTGTGAGTTGAGGCACATAGGAAGGGAAAGTAACGAAGAAGCAGACATGCTAGCCAATCTTGGCTCAACTGGCGCACAAATTCCACCTGGTGTCTTCCTCGAGCGCATCGAACACAGATCTATCAAGGAGAAACGAGAGCCTCCTCCGTCGACTACGCCAGCCAAAAGCAAAGCGCCAGCACAGAGGACCCCCCAGTCGAGGTACTCCTCATTGAGCCAACTTGGACTCAACCTTTTCTGGCTTACATACTCCGCGCGAGCTACCAGATGACATAACCGAGTCCCGACGCGTGACTCGAAGATCAAAAGCATACACCGTTATCAACGGCGAGTTATACAAGCGCAGCATATCAGGTATGTTCCAAAGATGCATCGCATTCGAAGATGGCCAAGCCATACTTCGAGATATTCATGCAGGTACCTGTGGGCATCACGCCAGCAGTCGATCACTCGTAGCCAAAGCCTTTCGCGCAGGGTTTTACTGGCCTACAGCACTCAAAGACGCGGAGGACATAGTCAAAAGGTGCGTCGGCTGCCAGAAATTCGCAACAAGGCCGCACGCACCCGCATCGGCGTTGAAGACTATACCGCTGGCCTGGCCTTTCGCCCAATGGGGGCTCGATATGGTTGGGCCACTCAAAAAATCATCGCATGGCGGGCATACTCACCTACTGGTGGCAGTCGACAAGTTCACAAAGTGGATCGAGGCGGTCCCCATCACAAATTCGACTGCTACTACGGCAGTCAACTTCATAAAGAGCATCATCTACCGCTTCGGTGTCCCAAACAGTATCATCACTGATAACGGCACAAACTTCACGGCTGAGGAGTTCAAAACCTTCTGCAAAGAGCAGGACATTACGCTCAACTACGCATCCGTGGCGCATCCACAATCCAATGGCCAAGTCGAAAAGGCCAATGGACTTGTGACGAGGGATCAAGAAGCGCCTCTGGTGCCACTCAAAAGAGCTGCGGGTGCTTGGGTCGAAGAACTACCATCTGTGCTATGGAGCCTACGCACAACTCCCAACACTTCTACGCAGTTCACCCATTCTTCATGGTCTATGGTGCAGAGGCAATTCTGCCATCAGATGTAAGGTTCAATGCACCACGAGTTGAAGCATACAATGAAGAAGACGCAGAAGAAGCACTCGAAGACAGTCGACTTACTCGATGAAGCGCGAGACACGGCCTTGGCCCGCACAGCTGTTTACCAGCAGGATCTCCGCAACTACCATAGCCGTCGACTGCGAACCAGGTCCTTTGTTGTGGCGACCTGGTTCTTCGATGAAGCAAAAGAAGGTGCACAAGCTCGCTTCCCCATGGGAGGTCCCTTCATCATCACGGAGGTCCTTGGTGGAGGCGCATATCGACTGAAGCACGCGAAGACAGGCGAACTCTCTCATAATCCTTGGAACGTTGCGCATCTGCGCCGTTTCTACGCATAAAGTGCTCACAGTCATACAATGTAATAGGCTATATGTCGGATGGCTGCAGGTTTCAGACGCGCTCTTTTCCTTACCAGGGTACCTAAGGGGACTGGAAGGTTTTTAATGAGGCGGCCTGCAGCCTAACATTCAAAAGAGGAATAAAATCAATGTTCCTTCGACTTCTTTGTGGTTACTACCCGCATAATTCATACCTTAACCGCACCCGAAACCCTCGGGGGCTGTGTTATCGATCAAATGAGCTCTCGCTCTTGCAGAAACACAATGCCTTAGCCGCACCCGAATGCTCGGGGGCTGCGTAACAAGGATCCAAACAAAGAACACAAAAACTCTGCAGCCGCACTCGAATACTCGGGGGCTGCACAGTCATTGGTTCACAACCAACACATATTTCACAAACCCCGCTCGACTGACTCGGGGGCTCGACAAAAAATCAAAGTATACAAACTATACAATATACAAAGAGTCAAAAATTACACTCGGGGGCTGCCCCCTATACAAAAATTGCACTCGCAAACTATTCTAATCCTCAGGCTCGTCCTTTACGGGCAGCTCGGGACCGCAAAGCTGTTCGCGAGTGCACTCGATTAGTGTCTCCGCAGCTGGATCGTGTCATCCAGGTCTTTTGTTCGAGAACCTCTCCGGCTGCAGGTGTCCGCAACACCAACCTTGGTTTTCGACTACGCATATACGCCATTGCAGCGTTGGCTCCAATCACAAGTCTCTGAGACAGCAACTCTCGAATGGGATTTGTTTGACGGAAGATGTTCAACAAAGCACGAATCCCTTGTGGTTGTGGCCCCGCAGGAAAAAGAGTCTCGTTCAGGCGAATAAACGCTGCCCGGCATAACTCCAGCAGTTCAGCACTTCGCCAGACGCGATCCTTCAGGGTGGCGAGTATGCGGGCATGGTACCTATCAAGCCAAAAGTGTTGACGCCCAGTCGTAGGGTCGTCAACCACGCTATCCAGACGCCCTTCCACGCGAATCTTTTCAGCCTGGAAGTTGTCGACAAAGCCTACAAACACGGGCGCACCAGTCAGATCAAAAGGACAATAGCTACGCAAAAAGCTTGTAAACAGAGCAAGACTCGAACTTACACTCGAGTTGCCTGTTCACAAGATCCATCTCCCCGAGCACATATTCCTCGCGTTGGGTGGCCAACGCGGGTCTCGCCCTCAATCGATTCAGCTCAGCCTGGGCGTCCTTCAGATCTTGCTCCATTCTCACAAATTTGGCCTTCATAACTCCATCACCTTGGCATCATTTACCACCTGACCCTGGGATCGGGTGGTGATTGGAGCCTGCGAGGAACTAGTCGCAGTAGCAGGTTCTCGTGACTGTTCAAAGAGCATAATCACAAACACAAAGTTTGTGTCAGAAGCTAAAACTCATGTCATAAGCATACAACTCTTCGAGTGAAAGACATTAGCAAAAGACTATTTGCATAAACAAGGTAGCACAAACAAAGCGCAGACTCGCGCAGTTCAGAAGGTATCATTACAAGGCATAAAAAAAAAGGGTACAGCTACCCTAAACCTAAGATTCGATTTCCTAAGCAGACGATTGGCAGTCTCGAGTGCCCGGCGCTCCATGGTGGTCATAAAAACCTCGGCCAGTCGCGCGGCGGCTCCGCTCACCCCCTTCAGAGAAATGGGCTTCCCATCTGGCTTCCGAGGGAACGCAGACAGTGCTGCCTCGTAGTCGCAATCTATCCCATGTCCCATAAGAAGCTTGATGGTGGACTCGGATCCGCGTACCGTGTTGGCGCGAGCGAAACCCGCCATGGTGGACGTCCCGGGGCCAAACACGTCGGCGAAGTCGTCCGCCGTCGACGGCACTACGCCAGTCGGGAACACCACCTTGTATACAGCGCCAAGTGTACTCGCGATTTGGCGAGTGCGTCTTCGCCTGGTTGCATAGGCGCCTAAGCCGCCCACAGCCTGTTCCAGCGAAAGATCACCACTCGACGCATCGCAGAGGCCGGTGCGCCAACAGCTTCTGCACAATTCAAAAAGGCAAAAGTCATTTCATGACACTCGACAGTTATATCGTCATATCAAAAGGAGAAAAGATTACTCACCTCCCATGGCCTGCGCGAGTGCCGCGAGCTGGTCAGCATATCCTCGCTCGCGTGCAGCGGCTGAGTTGGTGGCGGCAGCCAGCTCTTTCTTCGACTCTTCGCGCTGCGCGGCGAGTGCATCTTCCAGCTCCTTCTTCTCGCCTGGCCCAGCAAAATCACGTGCATTCAATACTCGACAAAATCAAGCATTGCAAAAAGAAATTCAGCAAAACAAAAGCAAAAAGGAGAACTCACGACTGAGCCGCTCTAGCTCGGCGCGCATGGTATCCCTCTCCTGCTCCACCTGGACATAAGCCTTGGCGAATCTGCCAAGGTGTGGTAGAAGGGCTGCAAGCACACGAATTCAGCAAAAATTCAAACTCTCACAGTCCCAAGTAAACGGGTCAAGCAAAAAGTACTTACGTGGTTCATCCACGGTCAGAGCGCGACTGATGTCCCGACATCTGGGTGCCCTTGGCCGTTTCAGTGACAGCATCAGTGGCCATTGGCTGGACAGCTCGTTTCCAGTCGGTGCAGAATTCGAGTGCTCCAGGGTTGGAACATTCTCGACTGGAGGAGTCCCAGGCTGATTGTTTTCAGCGCTGTGAGCAACACAACAAAGCAAAAAGACGGTCAGCACAAATATGTGACAGCACAAAATTCTCATATCATACTCAAAAAACACATACCTGTGCTCCTCATCTTCCTCATCTTCGGAGTCGCCAAAAATTGGTCCCCCAAAGGCTGGGGTACCACTCGACTGAAGAGGAAGAGTTGAGCTTGTTGAGCACGCACGCAAAGGAGCGGCTTGGAAAACAGGTGGTGAGCCTGATTCCTCGTCATCCTCCAAGCCCTGCCCCTTCGCGGGTGAACTCAAGCAGAAGGCGCCTTCTTGGCCAGTCGACGCCGCTTTGGCGGCGCGGTATCGACTTCTTGGTCAGCGGTGGCCTTTCTTCAGATTGGACCTCTTCTGCTGCTTCCTCCTCGACCTCCTCCACATGTGAAGTGGTGGCAGAAGGGATGGGCGACTGATCCCCTTTCGGGTCCACCACCTGTACCTGGTTTCTTCAGTCTCGCCATTTTCAGGCAGAGGAGGAAGGGAGGCAGCAGTCGAGTGACCCTGCATAGCATACATCACAAATTGCAAAGTCAGAATCAAAAATCGCATATCGCAGAACATACGAGTGGCAAACTCTTCATTGCAAGCAGGCTATAACACATACATACCTCAAGCAAAGGGTTCTCCAACCCATATGGTTCAACAGGGCAGTCGACGTTGCAAGTGTCGGCTGTCGTCAGATTGGTGATGTGCCGCACATGCGTCAGCAGCTCACTCCTTGACAGCTCCTCTGGGTTCATTCGGGTGATGTCACCCGCGCCTTCATACTCCCACATGGGTGCGCTCGGGCACGGATGGGCCACACCCGCTCTTCACAAAGGTGGCGATCAGGTGGATGCCTGTGACCTTGTCCAGCATGCCTCCGATCCGAGCCAGCAAAGGGCTTGCCTCCTCCATTTCTTCGGCTGAGAGTTGGTGATCCCACGCCTTGGTCTTGGCAAAGCTGCAGTCGAGAAGGCGGCGATCCGTCTTGCTCGACAGTCGCATAAAACCACCCCTTCCTCCAGCCTTGGCGGAGTCGACGGTCTTCAGGCGGAAGTAGCGGGTGTCGCTGCGCACCTGGATTCCACAGCCGCCAACGGGGTAGGTGCGACCACCTCCTCTGTTCGGCCGCACCATGAAGATGGCTTTCCATAGCGCCCAGCTGGGTGCGACGCCGAGGAAGCACTCGCACAGCGTGATAAACACGCAATATGCATAATACCGTTCGGGGTGAGATCATGGATCTGCACCCCGTAGGCAAAAAGACCACGAACAAAGTCGTGGAGGGGAAGCGAGAAGCCCCTAGGCAAAACTCCGCAAAACAAACACGCTCGTTGGCGCGTGGTTCGGGGAGTACCTCCTTGGGCGACGGCGCGCGGACGGCGAGCTGCTCCGCGGGTGGCAGATACCCTGCTCGCGGAAGCTTGACAAATGGGCGTCCTTGATGGTGGACTTCGCCCAGTCCCCGCTCTTCTTCAGGCGCGGTGGACGCAGATGTACCCGCCACGGTCTTCTTGCCCTTGGCCGCATCGGTCGCGGCAGCGGCGGCAGCACCACGCTTGGAGCCTCCACCTTTCGCCATTGCACAGTGGAGGGTGTGGAGAAAGAGCTTGGGCGCAGAGCAATGGGGGGCGCGAGGAGGAAGATGAGACGAGGGGCGGCGCAAAGAGGCAAATGGCAAGTAAAAAATTCTGCCAGCGCTGTCTCCCCTATTTACCACAGATCGCAAAACGATCGCAACCGTCAAAACAAAGGCATACGCTCCGCGCGAAATCTGGCCATACACGTGGCGGCCGCGGAGCAACCGTCGCCGGCCACTCCGCCCACTACGCACGGGAAACTAGGAAACCATCATCACGCCCCGTGAAAACCGCGCCAGAACGGTCAAATCAAGTCCACGGCGCATCCTTGGTCAGCTCTGCAAAAATGGGCCCACACAGAAGTGTCACGTCCATCAGTCTTACCAGGCACGCCACCGCTTGTCAGAGATGGCAGTCGCAAAATGCGTCATTGCTGACGTTATTCATATTGCACAACTGGCACAAAAGTCACTCGATGATTCATTCGAATGATGTCACACCATAAACTCGATGGTTTTCCAGCAAGGTCATAGATGCCAGTCGAAAGACTTTCGACTGCAACATCATACTCCCATCGGGAGCGTATCAAAAATTTCTTTGACTAATATGTGCAGGGTAAAAGATTTTGAGATTATCCTCCATTGCAAGCAATAAAGCACAATCTCGGGGGCTACTCCCATCGGGAGCGCTGTCGCGCACCCGATAGAATAATGGCAAAGTATCAGTCGACAAATCATTCGACTCAGTTCATAAGCAAAATCATACTCGAAATATTCCCGAGTTGATCCGACGATCCTTGGATGCTGCATGCATAGTGCAAAGGTAAGACCCGCCGATCAGTCGAGCTGGGCTAAGGACCGCTCCAGCAGCGTTATCCTTAAGTGTTCCGTGTCAGCAGACATGATGAATAATCCCCGACGGACGCGTTGGGTAGATTCAAAATTATGCTGCAGTTCGATTCCGTAAGACCTCAACGGCCGTTTCGAGTCTGTCCAGTTTGTTCCAGATTCGAGTCCGGGGACTCGAGTTTGATTGAAAGCTAGTATGGTTTTGCCACAAATGGTAGTTAACTGGCCCCGATCCGTCGTGTGTGCCGGGCCTGCTAAGCTAATATCCCTTGACTATCATAAGCAAAAACTCATAGTCGATGAAACACTCGACATAGCCAACATGTGCTATTTCATAAGAATTCTAAATACAGATGCAAAAAATGTAACGTGCATGATGTATGAGTCCATGCCCGACTCTTCGAATCAGACAAGTACTCGGGGGCTACTGACATGGGTATGCCTATCGGGTACCCTACCATGAGGGTACCTGGTGCACGTATCGACTAGGCCCAACTATCAGAGCCTACATGAAGCCCATGAAGGGAGGCCCACGAAGATGGAGTATCCTCCAAGTTTGGCGAAACAATAGTCGGTTTAGAGTTTCCTTACTTGTAAATCGAGTCGGTTACGAACACCCGAGACCCAGCCTATTATTTAAGGACTGGGAGGGCCATCGAACCAGACCACGTACTACTTCAGAGCCACCAAAACCCTAGCGAGATCGACATCTCGCCGGGACCCTTGTAACCATCATATTCACAAAGCAATAACAGACAGGCAGGACGTAGGGGTGTTACCTCCACACGAGGGCCCTGAACCTGGGTAAAATCTTTGCCCTGCTTGTCAGCCGACGATACTTCCAGCTCTACCACGTTCTCTCCCCATATTCATAACCTAGGGACCTTAACCATGGGTCTTGATGAGTCTACCCCTCGTCATCGCCCGGTGGAGCTCAGGGAGAGCTGTCTTCTGCGCACACTCGACGAGCTAGCTTGTTTTTTGCGTTCTTCGAGTGTGGCTCTTATCTGATTTAGTCGAAGTGACTCCTGCCAGTTGAAGTACTGGAAGGTCAACATCTCTTCTTGTGTTGCGTCTGCTGGCATCATTGTGCACTCCTTGATAACTTTATCTGCTTTTGCTGCCATCTCAGCAATGATTGTGAGGGTTGTGGCTCCATCTGGCATAGTTACTGTGCACGGGAATTCTGTAGGCCTGCGGCTGGCCGCGGTTTCTGATGTTTCTGCGGCGATGGCCACATAGACCTGCTGTGGTATGACCCGAGGGTATATGCATGTATTTTCGAGTCCCGTCATGGACTCGACATCTTCATCGAGGCTCATGTCTGAGCCTGTATGTTCATCGAGTGGTTCATCTGGACGGATCTCGCAGTCGACGTCTTCGTCGCCTATGCCCATCTCGGCGTCGGCGAGGTTATTATGAGTCTCAAAGTCGAGGCTGTTGTTGGCGCAGATCTCGGAGTCGACGTGGTTGTCGATATGAGTTTCGAGGTCGTCGAAATCGCTGAGGGAGATCCCGTAGTCGAAACTGTCCTCGAGTGGGAGATCCAGCTCGGGATCGTTTGTGTGGTATGCTGATTCGGCCTCCTCGCCCTGGAGCTCTTCAATGAGCTCGCGCATCTCTCGTGTGGACATGGTTGTTGCAGACGAACAAGCTTGGAGGGTCGATGATGGTATGGACGCAGTGGAAGGATCCGCAGTCGAAGGAGCCGCAGCCGATGGAGCCTCGGGCGCGAAAGTCGCGAGTTGGCGTGGATCCGTCAAGTCCTGCACACCAAGCTTGTTGACGAAAAATTGAACGAACCAACGGTTAAACCCAAACCTGACTCGAGATCGGAGAAGGCCTCCTGGAATCCTGGCGAGTGTGGCTCGAAATCCATCAGAGGATTCGATGTGCTTTTTGCGGGTGAAGCTGGCGTGTTGCCATTTGTCGAGTGAGCCGGCGAGTTGCCGTGTGCCGCCTGAGCCGGCGAGTTCTGGTTTGTCGATGCAGCCGGCGAGTTGCCGTTTGTAGATCCGATCGGCGAGTCGCCGTTTTCTGATGGAACCGAAGAAACCGCGAGTCCAGCACTATTCTTTCCCACAGACGGCGCCAATTGACAAGGTGTACCCTCATCAAATCCCATGGTTAAGGACCTAGGGTTGAGATTATGGGGAGAGAACGTGGTAGTACTGGTAGTTTCGTCGGCTGACAAGCAGAGGCAAGGATTTACCCAGGTTCAGGCCCCTCGGGTGGAGGTAAAGACCCTACTTCCTGCTTGTCTGGTATTGATTGTGGATTATGCGATTACAGGGGAGCTCCGGCGAGTTGATGATCTCGCAAGAGCTTTGGTGGTTCGAGTATGGCTTGCCCCAGATCGGTACCCCTCCCAGCCTTTAAATAGGCTGGGTCTCGGAAGTTTGTAACCGACCTAGTTTACACATAAGGAAAGCCTAAACCGACTATGCCTATGTCTAGTCTTGGAGGGCACTCCATCTTCTTGGGCCTCTTGTCTTGGGCTTCGAGTAGGCTCTTCGATATTGGGCCTTAGTCGTCACGTGCACCAGGTACCCTCATGATAGGGTACCCGATATGTATACCCATGTCATCGCTCCTCTCCAGCAGACACAATAGAAAGATCGCATCTGCTCGCGCCGCCACCATAGTTCCTCTCGCTGTTGTTGCCACCGCTGATCCCATCCCGTCCACCGCGTACACGGCTGACGGGAGAGCAGGCCTCCGAAACCCTGCCTCTCCACATCCTGTACGGGAGAGGGGCGATTAGGTTTTTGGGGAGCGTCTCCTACGCGACTGCTCGCCGCTGTTCGTCTTCTTCAACTACATCTGCATCAACTACATCCGCGTCGCCTTCATCATCGCTATGGCCACCAACGCCGACAAGGAACAAGCTGCTGCTGACAAGAGGATCGCCGACGAGGCCACTGCCTCTGCTGCTGCGGCCAACTGGCCTACTGGAGGGTATAACATGTTTATCCCTCTCATGTTTATTTTCATGTCTGCAGTACTAGTAATTTGCGTAGATGCTTCTACTATATGTCTAGTACATGCTTATAGCATCAAGTTTCAGTATGTCATTAGCAGTGCTCACATCATGTTCATGATTTATTCTTGGATTAATTTAATCGAACAATTGCTTAAATTCTCAACAATCCAAAAACCTAATTTGTGTAGGCAATTTTCGATCCAAGGTTTTGCTGCTGCACTGAAACCAGCCCCGTTTACGGGGACATATTTTAAGCGTTGGCAAACCAAAACCACCTTATGGCTCACTGCGATGAACGTGTTCTGGGTCGCCGGTGTTACTCCCACTGGAACGATTTCTCCTGAACAGGAGAAGGCGTTTAGGGAGGCCACCGTCGTCTTTGTTGGAGCCGTTCTGAGCGTGATCGGAGATAAGTTGGTTGATGCATATTTACATGTGCGGGTTGCCAAGAACTTGTGGGAGGCGCTCGAATCTAAATTCGGCGGAACTGATGCTGGAAGCGAGATGTACACTATAGAGCAGTTACATGGTTACAAGATGGTTGAAAACCGTTCTGTATTGGAACAAGCTCATGAGATACAGTGCATCGCTAAGGAGCTTGAGCTTCTGAAGTGTGTGCTACCGGGCAAATTTGTCGCGGGATGCATAATCGCTAAGCTGCCTAATTCCTGGAGGAACTTTGCCACTACTCTGAAACACCGAAGGCGTGAATTCTCAGTTGAGGATGTCATTGGCCATATGAATGTCGAGCAGAATTCGAGAGCAAAGGACTCGCACGGAAAAGGGACCAAGGTAACTTCTGTCGCCAATTTTGTACAGAAGAATTCCAACTTCCACAAGCCCAAGGGGAGACCTAGTGTCCAACAGAATACCGACTTCAAGAAGAAGGGTAAGAAGCTCTTCAACAAGGATAAGAAGAAAGGAGCCCGCTTCACATGTGGTTCAGAGGAACATTGGGCTCCCAAGTGCCCAAAGAAGTTCAAGAAACCAGGACAGGACTCCAGGTCTGTCAACATGATTGTAAGCAACAATGAGAACGGTGCATCTGGGTACGGTAATTTGTTTACTGTATTTTCAGTTTGTCAGTCTAACGATTGGTGGATTGACACGGGTGCAAATATTCATGTATGTTCTAACATCTCATTGTTTTCTTCTTATCAGGTCACAGGGAACGGATCCGTACTGATGGGGAATGGCGCAAGTGCTTCTGTTCTTGGTGTTGGCACGGTCGATCTGAAGTTTACTTCGGGAAGGATCGTGCAGCTCAAGAACGTGCAGCATGTCCCTGCCATCAAGAAGAATCTCGTTAGTGGCTCCCTTCTATATAGAGAAGGGTTTAAGTTGGTATTTGAGTCTAATAAAGTAGTTGTTACAAAATATGGACTATTTGTTGGAAAAGGTTATGAATGCGGAGGTCTGTTCCGCTTTTCCCTCGCAGATTTCTGTAATAAAGTCGCGAACAATATTCATTCGAATGTTAATGAAACAGAAGTTTGGCATTCACGTCTTTGTCACATTGGTTTCGGTTGTATGACGCGGTTAGCAAAACTGAATTTAATCCCAAATTTCACTTTAGCCAAAGGTTCTAAGTGTCATTCGTGTGTGCAAGCAAAGCAACCTCGCAAGCCCCATAAAGCTGCGGAGGAGAGACACCTGGCACCGTTAGAACTCATACATTCTGATCTTTGTGAGATGAATGGTGTGTTGACTAAAGGAGGGGAAAAAAATACTGCATGACGCTTATAGATGATTCCACTAGATATTGCTATGTATATTTGTTAAACACTAAGGATGAGGCTCTACACTAGTTTAAAATCTATAAGGCAGAAGTTGAGAACCAACTTGAAAAGAAAATTAAACGACTCCGGTCAGATCGTGGTGGAGAGTACTTCTCCAATGAGTTTGATTCTTTCTGTGCGGAACACGGTATTATTCATGAGAGGACGCATCCCTATTCTCCCAGTCAAATGGGGTTGCTGAACGGAAAAACCGTACTCTAACAGATTTGATTAAGGCCATGTTAGATACATCGGGTTTATCCAAGGCATGGTGGGGGGAGGCTATATTGACTTCATGTCATGTCCTGAATAAAGTTTCGACAAAAGACAATGAGATCACTCCCTATGAACAATGGGAAAAGAGAAGAACGACACTCTCATACTTGCGTACTTGGGGCTGCTTGGCGAAAGTCAACGTGCCGATCCCCAAAAAGCGTAAGCTTGGACCAAAGACCGTGGAGTGTGTTAATTTGGGCTACGCTAAGAATAGCGTCGGCTATAGATTTCTAGTAGTGAAATCTGAGGTACCTGACGTGAAGGTCGGTACAATTCTAGAGTCTAAAGATGCCACATTCTTTGAGGATATTTTTCCTATGAGAGATATGCAAAGCACTTCTAGACAGGAATCTAATGAGACTCCTGAACCTGCCATTCCGATGGAATATTATGAACAAACACATGATGAAAATCCTGAGGAGGATGACGAGGAAACCCTTGGTAGGGGCAAGAGACAGAGGACTGCAAAGTCTTTTGGTGATGATTTCCTTGTGTACCTCGTGGATGATACTCCCACTTCTATTTCAGAGGCTTATGCGTCTCCGGATGTTGATTACTGGAAAGAAGCGGTCCGTAGCGAGATGGACTCCATCATGGCTAACAGAACATGGGAAATTACTGAACGTCCCTATGGCTGTAAACCATTGGGATGTAAGTGGGTGTTCAAAAACAAGCTTAGTCCCGATGGTACGATTGAAAAGTACAAGGCTAGGCTTGTGGCCAAGGGTTATTCCCAGAAAGAAGAGGAAGATTTCTTTGATACTTATTCACCTGTGGCCAGACTGACTACCATACGAGTATTACTCTCTTTGGCGGCCTCGCATGGTCTTCTCATCCACCAGATGGATGTTAAGACGGCTTTCCTGAACGGAGAGCTAGACGAGGAAATCTACATGCAACAGCCAGATGGCTTTGTATTAGATGGTCAGGAAGGAAAGGTATGTAAGTTACTGAAATCTTTATATGGCCTGAAACAAGCACCTAAGCAATGGCATGAGAAGTTCAATACAACTTTAACCTCTGCTGGTTTTGTTGTTAATGAAGCTGACATACTGATATTTGGGACCAACCTCAAAGTCATTGAGTAGGTTAAGTCATTTCTATCTCAGAACTTTGAGATGAAAGACCTTGGTGTGGCTGATGTTATTTTGAACATCAAGCTACTGAGAGATAATGAGCGTGGGATTACACTTTTGCAATCTCACTATGTTGAGAAGATTTTGAGTCATTTTGGATTTTCGGACTGCAAAATTTATCCAACACCATATGATCCTAGTGTGCAGATTCGAAAATTCAAAGGCACAGCTAAGGACCAACTGAGATACTCTCAAATAATTGGTTCACTCGTGTATCTAGCGAGCGCTACAAGGCCTGACATCATGTTTGTTGTGTGCAAACTGAGCCGATTTGTTTCCAATCCGGGTGATGTTCATTGGCATGCTGTTGAAAGAATTATGCGCTATCTGAAGGGTACTGTGAACTATGGAGTTCACTATACCGGAAGCCCCACAGTGCTTGAAGGGTATTGTGATGCGAATTGGATCTCTGATGCTGATGAGATGAAAGCCACAACGGGTTATGTGTTTACCCTTGGAGATGGTGCTGTTTCCTGGAAGTCTTGCAAGCAAACGATCCTGACGAGATCGACAATGGAAGCAGAATTAACAGCATTGGACACATCTGGTGTAGAAGCGGGATGGCTTCGAGATCTGTTGATGGACTTGCCTGTGGTCGAAAAGCCAGTTCCGGCTATCCTTATGAACTGTGACAATTAGACAGTGATTACCAAGGTCAAGAGTTCAAAGGACAACATGCAATCCAACAAACATATAAGAATGAGATTAAAAGTTGTCAGACATTTAAGAAACTCCGGAGTGATAGCGCTGGATTACATCCAGTCGGCTAAGAATCTGGCAGATCCCTTTACTAAAGGGCTATCACGTGTTGTGATAGAAAATGCATCGAGAGAGATGGGTATGAAACCCACATGAGTTGCCATGGTAGTAACCCAACCTATGTGATCGGAGATCCCGTGAAGTAGGACCTGGGAAAACAAGCTAGTGGTTAACTAAGGAGAGTACTTTTACTAACCCACTCCATTGGAGATGCACTACTCTCGGTAACTGTATGGCAGGATGACACTTGTCTTAATGTGTTCCAAGGCTTTGTATAAGCAAGATGCTATCCTACAGAGCAATCTTTGGAGGAACACACCTATATGAGCCTGACTGCTGGTCACAGTCTATGAGATTGGGTTGATCTCTAGTAAGTTCATGAATAGGCCAGGAGTGTGACTAATATGGTCCACCCGAGGGGTCAACCTTCGGCAGCCAAGTACTGGTAAGACATTTGGTGAAACTACTTTACGCCAAACTGACAATTCAAGGCATAGTCCATTGTCAGTTGTGAAATAGTGTAGCTATTTGCTCTAGGTGGATGTTCAAACTTAACGGGTCTCCACTGAAAATACTGGTATATCAAAAACAGTGTTTGGAACAGAGAACATCATGGGTCTTTGGGATCTGGTGGGGGGTTGCTGAAATATTGACTAATATTAGGGTGGGCTTTAGGCCCATCTAACAATTCCAGAAAAATCCCTAAAGGCCCATGCTGCCATGGAGAGTGGTGGGAGTTTAGTCCCACATGGCTAGTTTAGAGAGATGTACACCCACTTATAAGGTGAGCTCTTCTCAACCATGTATGAGGTGTTGGCTGTGAAGAGAAGGGAGGCGTTCCACACGCGCACTCCTACTCCTCCGCCGCCCGCCTCGCCTCGTCACGTCACGACGCGCCGCGGGTTGCGGGAATCTCGCCGAGCCGAGCTTATCTTTTTATCACGCAGGAAAAATGTGAGCGGCAACAGAAACGTTTTGCCTTAATGGCGTTAATGGAGAATGAATGTGAGCTGAAACGTTCTGCCTTAAGTACTCTTAAATGCGGGCGTTTCGAGTCTCTTAATTCTCCCCTTAATTGCGTGCGTTTCCGTTGGCCTTCCGCCTGCGTGTGTGCCTATATGAGAGGTCGCTCCTCTCCAGCAGACACAATAGAAAGATCGCATCTGCTCGCGCCGCCACCATAGTTCCTCTCACTGTTGTTGTCACCGCTGATCCCATCCCGTCCACCGCGTACACGGCTGATGGGAGAGCAGGCCTCCGAAACCCCGCCTCTCCACATCCTGTACGGGAGAGGGGCGATTAGGTTTTTGGGGAGCGTCTCCTACGCGACTGCTCGCCGCTGTTCGTCTTCTTCAACTACATCTGCATCAACTACATCCGCGTCGCCTTCATCATCGCCATGGCCACCGACGCCGACAAGGAACAAGCTGCTGCTGACAAGAGGATCGCCGACGAGGCCACTGCCTCTGCTGCTGCGGCCAACTGGCCTACTGGAGGGTATAACATGTTTAAAAATATCTCACGAATGGCTACTTCCTGATTAATAGCAACATATTTGGAAAAGGAAACGAGAGATTTTCGTGGAGAATTGTAAATAGCGCGTGCATTACATCGTCAAAGAAAGGAAAAGAGGTAATGTAATTCAGAAAGTAGCTTGAACATTTTGGGGTAATGTAACACCCATGGCAGCTCTAGAAATCCTGTTTTCCCTTGCAAACCCTTCAAAACCGAATTTTCTAAAACTAAATAGTACAAACAACCCTCAAGAGCATAACAAGTACACAGACGCACTACCAGCAATAAGCAGTGGGAAGTAGTAGTAAACCTTGAGGATTACATGCAGTTTTTTTTTTCTTAGTGCTTTTGACTGAATTACAACGCAAGATCCCAAGGTCCACATACACAGCATCCATACTTTACATTCAGTTTTTTCAGTGCGAAAGTAGACATGACTGCTAAATAACCAAACAGAACGAAGTAACAGCATCTAGTAGTCAGGTATTACGGACAAACGCAACCTAGGTTGTAGTCAGTCGCTACAAAACAGGGCAACGGCAATTACCCCAATTACCCAGCATCATCGGCTCTTGTCATTCGGTCATTTTCACCTGATTCTACCAGTAATAAGCTTGGTGAAAGGGTGGGGCCATTAGTTCTACCGGTAAAAAATAGTTTAGATGGAACATTAATACTACATGATGTTTTACTATTAGTCATATGTATTCTGTTTCATTTGATTCGTGGGCATTGTTTCGTCCCAAAAGATTATAGAAGCATAAAGTGCCACTCATGACATTTTGTTTTATACAAAAGTGTTATGCTCATTAAAGATAATTTATATAAAAGAATTTGGCAGGGCAATACATGGCGTAGCTTTTGTTATCAGCATGAGTCTATTCAACATCGATGCTCAGGTTGGAGTAACAAAAGTTTCTATTTTCCAAAAAACAAAAATAGACGAAAGGGATCGAATAAACATTCAATATGTAAAAACGGGTGGTTCAAATAGGATTATGATAATCGACTCAATTATCAAACTCATAAATATATTTGATAAGCAAGGTAGATTGGCAGTCTCAACAGCAAGGTTGTAGTTACCGCTCACAGTACTCCTTTTTTCTCGCCAGAAAAAAAAACCCATTCTACTCACATGGACATATCTGACCGAAAGATTAAATAGCATGTTCTGTTCTGAACCATAAATGCAACCATACATGGAGAAGTAGCACAATGATTAGGATACCAAATTGGGATAATATATATGATGATTCTACCATACGAACGACTAAATTGCCATGACAAGATCCTTCAACGCCTTCAGTTCAGCCGGCAGGTTTCTGGCTATTAGTTCCTTGAGAACAGATGGGCAGCTGGATTTTAGATGCTCAAAACCATCGCTCGCTATCATTGCCTCCAGATTGGAAGGAGAATCCAGGAATTTCAAACAAGCTTCTTTGAGACCATGGAAACCATGCTGGTCAGCAACCGCCAAACTGGTCGCCACTATTTCAGAATCAATGTGATTGCACAGTTTCTCCTCACATACCAGCTTCAGCCTCCCGATGTTGTACCTGTCGGCTGCTACGAGTAGATGACCAGCCATCACCACATCTCCACCTTTGTTGCTAGCACTCTCAAGCGCAGGAGGAAGTGAGTCGGTGTATATGAAATGGAGCAAGGACTTGAACACGTCAGGTTCCATGTCATAGATCTCGATAGGACTGCCGGAATTATCCTTCATGGCTCCAAGGAGCTCTGCTTTGAAGACGGATGACCGAGCAGCAAGGACACACCTATGAGCGGAGAATCTCTCTCCACCGACTTGAAAGGTTACATCCGCTGCATCCTTGTTCCTCAGGAGGTCGCCGAGATGCTGGTGTAAGTTGCTTGGAGGAACCATTGGTTCTTTGCCATGGATCTCCTTCACGGTGACATCGCACCTGATGGTCAAACAGTCATCTATGAGATGCTCCGATCCCTCCAGATCAGCCTTCTTCAAGAATTCCTTATGGCCGAAGTCTGATTCTACGCTTGAGAAGGTATGTAGGAGGGTACGGCTGAATGAAGGCACCAGTATCCCGTTCTTGTCAAGTACACTGATAGTGAATTTCGCCTTCACATCTTGGGCATCGGCAGATTTAAGAAGCAGAAACAGAGATATGAAATTGGCACGATCCTTAGTGCCGTTTGGGTAATACCTCACGGCCCAGCTATGACCTCCAACACTGAAAGGAGTAGAAACCACGCACTTGCCTGTTTTCAGTAGATCCTTGGCTCTCGAGTATCCATGTAGCTTGAGCACATATGACCTTTCGTCAGACACAAGGGCAGCAGAAATCTTGCAATGCTCTGCCATTCTGGAGGTGGGCTTAGTATCTTGGAGCAGGATGGAATAGGATGGAAGATCTGCGAGTCGAAAAATTTGTGGGTCAGAAGAACAACTCGAGTTGAACCGTGCGGGTGCGAGTAGAGGCGACCACGCGGGGGGGAAAGCGAGCAGAGGTGGTGGTGATGAGGAGTTTGCGTACGAGATCGGCTGGAGGAGGCCGGCGAGCGGTGGCGCGGAGACGGAGGCGAGCTAGGTTTATGGTTTGAGGGGAACGGTAGAGACGAGTGGAGACAGAGGAACTGAGAGGGGAAAGTTGGGGGGGGTCTATATCATCAAAAGCTTCGTCGGCCGCGGCACGACCCCGACGCCGAGCCCGTGCTCCTCCGGAAGCCCGGCTTGTGCTACTTCCCGCGCTCATCCCTGACGCCCACTGCTCCTCGCCCGATCTTCTGGTCATATATAAATAAAATTCCTTTATTTGTGTATGAGCACACGACCTGCGATTGTTGTGAGGAGGCCCTTATTTTCGTTCTGTGTTGCATGTGTTTGTGCTGGTACTTGAACCAAAAAAAAGCCTATCGATTAGAGATTCATGTGAGTGCCTACTTCACGGTTGTACTCCGTAGATGGTATGGAAATATACACTGAGGACAGAATTGTTAGTTGGGTTGTTTATTCAGAAGAGAATGCACTCACTGATCTTGAGAAAGATATTGGTCCATATTTTCAATGGGGTAGCTACCAAAGGGCAAACTTCTATTGAAAGGGATGTTATGAAATGCAGATTAGATTCAGATGCACAACTTATTGAGCTCGTAAAGTCAACAAAAGTGCTAAGTTGATGATGGTAGTTGGCAGAGTTGAGGACATAAAGGAGCCTGTTGTGCACTGCACAAGCAGGTGCGTGCTGCCAATGTAGTGCTCAAGGAGGTGCCTACTGTAACTGAAATGATAAAGCAAGATGTGCCTAATGCTGCTGTTGTGGACATGGGGCCAGAATTAAGGGAATTGCCTGAATTTGGTGAAACAATAAAGGTATTGTATGATCTGAAGCAATATGCCGTATATATACGTGAACAATATATATATATATCATTAACTCTACTTGTGCTTTCCAGGAAAACCAAAACTGAATCTATTGAGTCCCCAAATATTGTTGCCGAGCCATCCAACTTTGTTGTCGATCCAAAAGTAATGTCCAGCCTAGGTGTGACCACAAGGAGGATAGCATCCCTTTCTCCAGCAAGCCCGGGTGTGACAACAGGAGGATGGCATCGATCTCACCCGGAGGGAATCAACCGTAGGCTTATCATCGAGTAGTTGTCTTAGTCTAATATTAGCACGTGTCTTAGTCTTGTGAGCTATGGTCCATGGTCTTTTGCCAACTTGCTAATTGGATGTGAATTCTGCTGGCTTATCTTATGCTATTATGTAGTGCCGAGCTGGCTGTTGTGTCAGATATATCATGCTGAAATGTTCTCATATATTGTGCTATATCTTATCGTTATGCTGCCGTTTTTTTTAGTTTATCCGCTGAATGCTTGCTTAAATTTGATCAATTGCATGCTTATTTGATCAGGTGAGGAGGTGTTGTCCAATGTTTTCATGAAAGGGTACCATGGCCATAACTAAAGTAGACATCACATAAGTGTTATGAATTAAAAGAACTGAAATCTTTGATGGTACAGACCTAAAGAACAATCTTTTGATGGTATAAAGCTAAAGATGGCATCTTTTAATGGCACAGACCCAATTTTCCCAACTAAGAGAAAAAGAGGTGGGCCGGGTGGGGTTTGGAACCGGCCACATGGGCCATTTCGGCCAGTACAGACATTGCCCGCAGCTTTTCGTGTAGAATTAATACCCATACCTGACTAACGGAAGCATGTAAATAGGGCGTGCATTCATCGAAATAGGCTTTCGCCCCGCTTTATAAATAAAGCAACGACCACCAAACAATCAACGCATTGCATCGGCAAGGAAAGGAAAAGAGATACTGGCACACAGTTTGTGGGCGCAAATAGTTGGGGATAAGGTAATCTAATTCAGAAGCAGCTTGAACATTTTTTGGGCAGAATAACAGCGTAGACTTTTCAAAAGACTATTTGGTTTTATACCAAAGTGCTAACCGACTAAAGATAATTTATCTATGAGAAATTGGCAGGGAAATACACAGCGTAGCCTTTGTTATCAGCATGAGTCTATTCAACATGCTGAGGGTGGCGTACCCATTGTCTCATTCTACTCGCATGGACATATGACTGAAACTCAGATTTATAGCAACTTTTGTTTTGAACCATAAACTCAAACATATATGGAGAAGTAGCACAACGATTAGTAAGTAATTTGGATGAGATTTATATAATAATTGTACCATACAAAATTCTACTAAATTGCCATGACAAGATCCTTCGCCGCCTTCATTTCAGCCGGCAGGATTCTGGCTAGCAGCTCCTTGAGAACAGACGGGCAGCTGGATTCAGATGCTCAAACCCACCGCTTGCCATCATCGCCCCCAAGTTGGAAGGACAAGCAAGAAAGTTGAAACAAGCCTCTTTCAGACCTTGGAAACCATGCTGCTCAGCCAGAGCCAAACTAGTCGCCACCATTTCAGATATCAATGTGATTGCAAAGTTTCTTCTCACATATCAGCTTAAGCCTCCCTAAATCGTACCTGTCGGCCGCTACGATTAGATTGCTAGCCATTGCCACATCTCCACCTTTGTTGCCAGCACTCTCAATCGCAGGAGGAAGTGAGTCGGTGTATATGAAATGTAGTAAGGACTTGAACACATCGGCTTCCATGTCACAGATTTCGATAGAGATGCCGGGAGAATTCTCCTTCATTGCGCCGAGGATTTCCGCCTTAAAGACTGATGACCGAGCAGCGAGGACACACCTATGAGCAGAGAACCGCTGTCCACCGACTTGAAAGGTCAGGTCTGCTGCATCCTCGTTATTCAGGAGGTCGCCGAGATGGCGGTGCAGGTCACTTGGAGGAACCACCATAGGATGATCAACCATTGTTTCTTCGCTCTGGGTCTCCTTCACGACGGTGTCATCGCACCTGATGGTCAAACAGTCATCTATGAGATGCTCCGATCCCTCCAGATCAGCCTTCTTCAAGAACTCCTTATGGCCCCAGTCTAGTTCTTCGCTCGAGAAGGTATGTAGGAAGTTACGGCTGAATGAGGAACCACTTCCCCGTTCTTGTCAAGTACACTCATCGTGAATTTCGCCTTCACATCTTCGGCACCGGTAGATTTAAGAAGCAGAAACAGAGATATGAAATTGGCATGATCCTTAGTGGCACCATTTGGGAAATACCTCACGGCCCAGCTATGTCAGTAGACCCTTGGCTCTCGAGTATCCATCTACCTTGAGCACATATAACCTTTCCTCAGACACAAGGGCAGCAGAAATCTTGCAATGCTCTGCCATTCTGCAGGTTGGATTGGTAGCTTGGAGCGGGATGGAACTGGAAGATTGGCGACAGGAAAGACTTCGCTGCCTGTATATATACAGAGGTGCACTTGAGAAGCACATTTACCTTCACGAGGAGACGCCGTTTCATTGCTTCGCTGTGCCTTTTTGTGGGAGGTGAAACGAGGCAGCAACGGCAGATGAAAGGTTTTGTTTGTGTCGAGGGCTTACATTGTCGATTTGGTTCACACTGACCGACGGGAAATTCACCAGTGTGTAGAGTGCGTGTACTGCATCGGCAAGGGGAAAATTGTAAACATTAAGTCGCTAAGAAATTTTAGGCAGGATCACAGGCAAGGGGGGCAATGGAGGACCAACGACAGTACTGAGCGCAAGTTAATCATCATCCACACCACCAAAGCAGATTTCCTTGGTGTTAAACAGCTTGATTAACTGATCTCCTTGATCACGTTCAACAGCTTAACTGTACTTTCCTTTTAGGAGATTTTGGAGAACGTTTTCTTAAAACTACAGGAATAAAAAACCTGTTTTCCCTTCAATATCTTTAGAACCGATTTTTTTCTATAACTGAATCCAATCAACCATCAGCAGCATAACAGGTACACATATGTACTACCAGCAATAAGCAGTGTGGGAAGTAGTAGTAACCAATGCCCCATCACAACTATAGCGACATAAGATATTAATAGTCAATGCTTGAGGATTACATGCAGATTTTTTTGTTGCTTAGTGCTTTGAACTGAATTACAACACAAGGTCCACATACACGACATCGATACTTTACATTCAGTTTTTCAGTGCAAAAGTAGACATGACTCCTAATAACCAGACAGAACGAAGTAACAGCATCTAGTAGTGATGTGCTATTAAGGACAAACAACCTACCGTTGTAGTCAGTCGTTACAAAACAGGGCAACTGTGATGACTCGTCACCAGCATCATTTGCTCGTCATTTGGTCATTTTCGACTGATTCTAACGGTAGTAAGCCTGGTGAAAGGGAGGGGCAATTGAGTTGCCGTAGGCTGCCAAGCCGCTGTTGTATCCAGCATAGACAGGGTAGGTCATCGGAGGTGGTGGGTATGACACTGCAATGCCGACATTAGGCACCACAGGTGGGTATGCATATGGATCCCTCATTGGCAGTGAGCTTTGGCCACAGTAGAAGGTGTGTCCAGCTGGCCTATCATAAGAGTAAGGAGATCCGGTACCGTAGGAGGCATGGGAGGATGGAGAGCCAATGAATGTGGTGGTGGTGGCAGGCGAAGATGGTGCACCGGTGTTGTCGCTTAGACAACCAGCCTTAGCAGGGGACATTGCTCCTCCATTGCTTGCTCGTATGCGCTTGCTAGCTGGACCAGAACTACCGCCGCTGGAACTTGATGCTGCCGTTTTCTTCTCTGTCTTGGCCTTATCCAATTCTTCCAGTCGATTCCGAAGATCCTCCAAGTGGAACTCAGCTTCGAGTTTGTGGTCTTCAACACATTTTATAACAGCCCGAAGCGCAGATTGCTCCTTCTTACTTGCATTGACCTGCAGGAGAAGTAATATTAAACCCAATATGGTAGAGAAACAGAGTGGGCAGAAAATCCTCGCCAAAAGCGAACACATAGAATTAAAATACAGTGCAAGCTAGCAAACAGAGTAAATTGGTATAGCTGCACCAAGCAAACATCTATGCACAAAGCAAGCATACATATCTTTCAGAATGCCCTGCCGACATACTACTTATAGATTTTCAGGCATGCGAACCTTACCCCAGATTGGCCACTGCTAGTGCTCAGGTTGTCTGAATTACAGGATATCTTCTTAGAATCCTCCAGGTAGGATTTCAAAAGAGGGACTGGGGGGAATTTTTCCAGAAGACCAGCCTCATATGCGAAGTTCACAGCATCAAGTTGTTGCCCCTTTGTCACAAGTTCTTCAATGATATCTGCAAACATGATTCACGTCAGATAAGACAGCTTAATTCTCAACAAATTCACTAGAAAAGAATGACCTGCAAAGCAAAGGTACAAAGCGCCAACAGCATACAGACACGATCAGGCCAACCAAAACTATCAACCCAACCCAATAATGACATCTTCTAAAGTAAAAGAAAATACATAATAACTGAGATTGTAGTAGTTTTCTACTTTTCTTGCAAAATGGAGTTAAGTACTCCTAAAGAGGATGCTGAGACATAGGAAAAGTGTTACATGTTTTGACGAAAAAGTGTCACTCACTGATGTATACTAAAAAGGTACCCATCATTTGATCCGAAAAGAGACTAAAAACTAATCATTTAGTAACTACAAAATAGAAAACAAGATGCACATTTCAAGCAATTGAAACCTCATGCATGAAAAAACCAGAGAATCCACATGACATTCTACTAACGCTTATAAAGCTCATTCAACAGTGAAATGATATCATATAACCATAGTTCAAGTAGGTGCTAGGCGGTAATTATTCGTTTTGCCATTGCCTTGTGCTTTCTGACCAGAGCGCACGCTTATGCGCAATTATGCGTGATTAAGCGCTAGGCGTTTTGCTATCGCCTAGAGCCTAGGCGCACCTTTTTGGGCCTTGCATATAACTATAAGGATAAGCCTAATAATGATCCAGAGAAAATGCAGAGAATACTACTTAGTGGCCCATCCACATGACAGTCACTGAGGCACCACTAACCCAATTGCAATAGCCAAGAGTGGTCCATGGTGTTGGCCATACTGACCATGAAAGACCCATCGTTTCCTAGCACTTGTCTAGGACAGTGACAATTTATCCAGGTAGAGGACACGTATATCACAGCAATGCATAAGCGAATTGCATTCCCCACGTCAACACAAACATCAGTACATCACAATTCACATCAGCCCACTTGTGGCTTGTCCGTTACCAGTTCAACAAAACATGCTCAATGAATCCAAATCTACTGTACTGATTTAATCCACAATTTCATGAGCTTTGTTCTGGCAACTAAACGCCGGATCTAGCCAGCTCAAACAATATCATGCTCCGCATCTCCTAAGAACTAGTTCGTTTTCAGCAGTATTTTGGTCTAGAGAACATCTGCAGAGAAAAGAGCTCAAACGAATTACCTTCCATCTCATCCTCGAGGCCGAGCGCGAGAGCAAGGCGCGGCATCTGCCTGCGCCAGGAGAAGCTCAGAACAATCCTCTTGTACAGCTCCTGTCCTCCTTCTCCGCCACAGCAAAGGTAGCGACGTGCTGAAGGAACGCGTGGGCATCCGGCGGCTTGGCGCCCTCGACCCCGCCCTTCCGCTCGGCGGCCTCCTTCCACTCCTCCGCCATCCCCCGCGCCCTCTCGCGGGCCGCCCTGGGCACCATCGGCCGCGCCGCCCCGATCTCCGGGTCCGGATCGGCCAGCGCGGGCACCACGGCCTCCAGTATGAGCACGCACGCCCAGGCGAGGTCGGCAGGCGACCGCACGGCACGCCGGTCCACGGGGAACACCTCGGAGACCGCGTCCATGGCGAACCTGGCCGGATCGACGCAGCGCTTGAGCGCGGCGGGCAGCTCGGCCCGGAGCGCGTCCACCTCCTTGCGACGCTCGACGACGAAGGCGAGGAAGCCCGCGGAGTCCATGCCGGCGCAGAGCGCCGCGAGGCCCTCGGCGACGCCGCTGTCGGCGGACGGTGGGGAGCCGTCGTCCCCGTCCCGGCCCCGCTTGTTGGTGAGGGTTTCGAGGCGGAGAGCGCGAGCGAGACGGAGCCTTCGAGGGAGCGCTCGCGGCGGCGGAGCGCGTCGAGCCTGCGGGAGGCGCGGAGCTCGACGACGCGGCGCCTGGCGCGGAGCGAGTCGGAGCGGGACTTGATGCCGCGGTCGAGGGCGCCGAAGTGGTCCGTGAGCTGCTGGTACAGCCGCGTGCAGGTGGCCAGCAGCTCCTGCTGCCGCTCCAGCTCCGCGAAGCCGTCCCTGATCGCGTCCGCGCCCGCCGCCGCCTCCGCCGCCGCGGCGGCCATGGCAACCCTAGGCGGCGGCTCTGGATTCGCGAACGAAACCCTAGCTTGAGCTAGTGGTGTTTGCGGAGTTTGGGAATGGGGAAAGGGAAAGCGAGGGAGGGAGAGCGACGGGGGAGGTGGGGGGGGGGGAATAAAGGCGGGGACGACAAGTGTGATGGCGCGCCGCGGGAGAGATCGTGTCGGGCTTTGCTACATCTACGTTTCGGTGACGCCGAGAGGTGGGACCGGGTTGGAGCGGGCCCATCTGTCGGGGATACGGAGTGGCAGAGGGAGGAGTGGGCGTGGAGTCGGAGGGAGAAAAGGCTGGATGGAGGCGTGGCGCCGTGGCGTGAGATGCAGAGTGGAACAGTAGGAGTGGTCGGGTGCGCGCGCCTTTCAGGAGCACGCGAGCTGATTCAGGCATGTCTGCTCCGGACAGCAGAAATGATCAAATTAAATATGCAGGCTGTATTAGGTTGAAAATAAACACCATCAGTAGCTAATTATGGATATGATTTTGTCTCAGTTGAGTTTTTCTGTATTGAGATCGTGCTCCTTGCTGGTTGGAACCCTACCAGCCCCCCTCTGCAATCACCCGTTTCCACTCTCGACTGTCTACAACTCAAAACTCAACAAATGCCTTGGTTTGGTTGGGTTGGCAGTTGGCACTGGGCGGCCATGTTTCCACGTTGGCCTTGTTCAGTGGTAAAGTAAATCTTGGGCGTGTTTTGCTGAACAAAATAGAATGAAACAACCAAAATCCTTTCCTCGCACGTACAGACGGCAAGATTTATTCATCATAAAATACAAGTGCGCACCAGCACGAGCCAGCAGAACTTGTCACAAGACACAACAGGAGTGATGGTTCAGTCCTTGGAGACCACCAGCCAAGGTAATTGTTCAGCACAAAAACAGTTTCTGGGTTAGAGATTTACAAATGGCAGTGGATGCCCTCTGTTCACTCTGTCCTAAGAACTATTAAAGGATTCATCTAAATCGTTGCCCTAAAAGATTACCAAATGCACCCTACGTTATACAACAGTTAAACTAGGTACAACGCGATCAAGGGTTCGACTCCTTTTGACATGATACAACACAGTTCAGGAACGGGATATGAATCAACAGGGGGCACGGAGAAACAAACCCTATGGCTGCTTTCAACAGGAGTATGTTGAGTTGAATAAATATCCTGGTAGCTGCACGCCCGTGCCACATGGAACACGACACATCATTTTGCAGCAACTCGGTATGTTACTTGGGCTGTGGATTCTTCATGGTCACTCTGGCAAGCCATTAGGACCTTGACCTTTGACACGGTACACTATCTTGGCAGCCTGCTGCCTGCTCTCCTGCTGTGGCCTTGGGTTATCCTGCTTAGGCTGTCTATTCGTCCTTGGATCCTGCTTGGCAGGTGTACCCTTCTGACCTCCTCCGCTTGGTTGCTTGCCGATCCAGGTACTGGGAGGTAATGGTGGAGGAACCCCATTTACTGGCTGCTGGTGCATGAAGCCTGCATTCTGAACAGGCCGCTGCTGCGGGAATCCTGCATTTTGCACAGGCCGCTGCTGCGAGAATCCGGCATTTTGGACAGGCCGCTGCTGCTGGAATCCGGCATTTTGGACAGGCCGCTGCTGCTGGAATCCTGCATTTGGGACAGGTCGATGCGGTGCAAAATTGGCGTTCTGCATGGGTCGCTGAGGTGGGAACCCAGCATACTGGTTCGGATAAGGCTGATTTGGAATATATCCTGGATTCTGCATCCTGTTATTTTGATGCATCCTTGGCCCGTCTTGGATTGTCAGTTTTGACATCCCTGAATGGATGCCACCATCGTGGCTTCGAGTGTTTGGCCGTTCTAGTATCCTCATATTCTGTCTGTTGGCTTGAGCTTCACCATAGAACTGAGGCCGAGGATTTGGAGCGCTTCTGGACATGTGTGGAGGGTATGCGTTATCCACAAAACCCCTCTCATGTCCGTATCCAGAGGGCCTTGGTCTGTTTCCAGGGCCATGTGGTGCGCCCCTGTATGGCATATCAAGCAACCCAGCAGAGTTGCCAGATTTGATCTGCAGGGAGTTTTTCAATAGACGATGTGCAGCCTCTCCTAAGACAGAACCTGACAGAGCTCCATGCACCTGAGGCCTGGAATCATCAAATGATTCACAGTGAGAGCAAAGAAAATTATCAATTAGCCAAGCTACAACTCAAGAAGACATCTGCTATTCAGTAAAATATTGTTCCCATGAAAAAGATTTGTATCAATCCTGCATCTGGTAGAATATCATGTAATCCATATACAATATTTCATGCAAGGGTGGTATCAACAGTTTCTGGTAAGAACATATGAAATGGTAACTGTACCTGTCTCTTGTTTGTCGACGACTATTATCTTCATGCCACAGCACGGGGAAAGGTTTGAAATCATATGGTTTCAATATCTACAAAATGGTAAACTAAGTTGGCCCATGAATTTATCTCATGAAAAGAAACACCATTTATTTGAACTGGGAATGAACTGTGGTTAACCAATCAAAATAATCACATAGGCAATACACTTTTTTCCAGTAAACAAAAATACGATATTGAAATCATACGGTTCAATATCTATAAAATGGTAAACTATGTTGGCCCATGAATTTATCTCATGATAAGAAACACCATTTATCTGAACTGGGAATGAACTGTGAACCAATCAAAATAATTACATAGGCAATATTTTTTTCCAGTAAACAAGAATAGGATACTGGTTTCACATGGTCACTGTACTGTGGCTTGCATAAAGTCGACTTTTTTCCAAAAAAAAATGATATAGTATACAAAAGTATTTCACGACTGCATAAAGGTAATATCATAGGTCGAAAAGAAGTACTTTTGGAAACATCATCGTATTGTAGAAAAATAATGGTCAAATTTTATCTCCGAGACAATCAAGATTAAAAAAAACAAATAGAATGAAACTGATGAGGCAGCAGAGCACCAAGAGAACTAAGAGTAACAGCATTAATTTCACTTATTAGCTGAGTCAAGTCAACAGTTCCTCCCACCGAGGGCAGAACTTAAAAATGCCAAACTAGAAATGATTATCTCCAATAGCAATAAAAATAAATATGCTAATGTTTAAGTATCCCCAATAAGCATTTGATTATCCAGATAAATGCGATAAGGTAAGGAAATACCTTTGGAGGTATAAGGACACCCTGTGGAGGCTCCGGGACGTGTTTGTGGTACTGAGGGTTAAGATAGGTACCATTCCTGGAAAACAATATAGAACTTAAGAAAGATTTGATTGATGGTGACTTTGGGCTTACAATATGCTTTTTCATCTTACAGTACTTACAAAACTCTGTTATGGGTGATGCCATTGAACCCCTTAACTGGAGATCCTACAGAGATGCTGTACCAATTTCTTTGAGATAAACAAAGAAATCCATTCATTCCTCCACTGAAACGAGGCAACACAGGAACAATGTAAGTAATTGTGGAGGGCAACAGTATCACCAAGAAATAGGCAATCCAGATCAATCTAGTATATATATACCAACCTAGCAGCAGGGTCAATAGGGATGAGATAGGAAGGATCTGTTATTGAATGCTGAGAGTACATCTGATACAGGAAGGCAAGCTGAGCAGCCAATGGATGAGTTTCCCGCACATAAATTATGTCAAACATTGTCGTATTCCTGAATCTCTCTTCGTCCTGCAAAAGCCAGCAACAACCAAAGCACTCTGAACGACTGAATAAAAAAAATCAAGACTAGTACGTTCATGGAAAAGGACCCTGAAGTAAAAGTCAAAGATAATAAGAAAGCCTAGAGCATTGTACGGAAGGATCCTAGAGCAATGGTACAGAAGGATCGTAGAATCTGCATACTGTTAATGACTCTTCAAGTTTATGGGTCTCCGCAAGCAACCGTGTTTCATCAATAAAAGGCAATTTTGCAATACCCTGGAAAAAACAGAAACGACCTTCAAGCAACAACTAATCAGTAACCTAAAGCAAATTGATCCATCCATTCACTGATTACCTGCCACGCAAATCGTTTCCCATTCATGTCTATCTCAAAATCTGCAGTTTCAAAAGGAAGATAGTATAGAGTAAGAGCTTATAAATATGAACTACCATACCATGCATGGTGAGTCCTCAGGAAAAGGGCATACACCATATCCTTAGTTCTATATCGTTGAGATATCTTGTGTTGGTACCTTTGGGATAGAAATCCTTCAAAGGGGAATTTGGATCAGCCATCAAATCCCCATAGTGTTTTGGCAATGCATTATTGCTACAGAGAAAATGAAAGATATATGGCGATTTTCATTTTACCATTCATGATATGTATATGGAGCACAGAGAAATGACAAACCTAGCAGCTGGCAGTGTTCCCATAAGTTGATCAAACGGCTTGAAAGGTTGACCCAAGAAAAATGTTATCTCAAATTCAGTCAAGCCTTTAAGGTCAGATGCAAAAGGCGCATAATGGTATGGATAGAACCTGTGTTAAGTGAAGAAAAGTAAAAAACAGGAGTTCATAATTGATATCAAACAAAAAGGTTACTTATGAGCTTTTTCACCAGACTGCATAACTGTTATGTGCCTACGTCCAGCTGATCAGCTATGCATGTGGATATGACAGGGGAGACAACATAACTGGTTTATTATTTCAAACAGGTACAATTTTCAACCCTGAATTCTAGGAAAAGTCCACTTCACTACCTCCTATGTGGATTCTACAGCTGCAGCATAATGTTGCGCTAGACGAAAAGAAGTTGTTCCTGACATGATCGCAAAGTATCACTTTGGATTTCATGGTTGGCAGTTGAACAAGAATTAAATGTTTTATTACCAGGTTACAGCGCATGATAGTGCAACAAATGGCAACATATGGGTTCTAGTAAGATTTAGAATGATGATCATGGGGTTGCTATAAATAATAGAGAAAATTCCTTATATGACACTCCCCTAAAATCATGTTCCTTATTTGACACCGGTAAAAAATTTCTTCCCTGTATGGCCTCTCTCTAAAATTTCTTTCCCTATATGACACTCTAGTGCATTATGTTCATCAAAGAGGTATGAAAAGACCTTTTTACCCCTGGTGCATAATGTGACCGAAATTCTGTACGGGACAATAGCTGCAGTAATATTACATACTTGGTAGGCATAGCTAAACATCGGGTTATTAAAAAAATGGTTATTAAATCAATTGTTTTTTAGGGAATTATTAAATCAATTTTTTCGGACATCTATATGAGAAGAGCTGCTATGTAGATTGCTTTCTCAATGCATACATTATAGCATCTGGCTAAAAATAAATGTGATGTCCGCAAGAAAATAAAGGCAGGACACAAATTCATTATTCAGCATGTTCTAAAATTAAATTTTTATGCACGAACATCTACAGCTTACTCAACACAATAGCACCGGTTATTAAAGTAGATTTTGCAAACTTTCCTGTGAAGATGCATGCGTAGATCTCTTGTCCGAGTAGGACTACAGAGGCATGACAATACGATGTTAGGAATACTAATCCCGATGGACACGGCACAATGTCATGTGCGTGTGCGTGTAGGTCTCTTGTCCGAGTAGGACTAGAGGTCATCACCGTTTAGTTCTTTGCGCTGCGTCGCTTGCTGGGTATAAATACCCATGTACGTACGATACCCTGCAAAGTACCACCGTGAAATCAAACAAGCAAAAGGCACGACAAGGGCTACTAGCAATCGATCATCTGTGTAGGTCTCTTGTCTGTGTGCGTACGTGTTGTGCTTGCTACTAGCAATCGATCAGCTGCTAGCTAGCCTACCTGGTTCGTGCGTACACATCACGTCGGAAGGAATCGTACATATGTTGCGCGTGTCGCCGGAAGCTCGTCTCGCGTCTCGCCGGAGGGATTTGGTAATTTGGGCCACCATACGGACAAGCTAAGCAGGTTTATCATGTTTAGCTATACCTACCAAACATTCAGTTATTGTCCTGTACAGAATTTTGAACACATTATGCACTAGGGGTAAAAAAGTATTTTCATGCTTCTTTGGTGAACAAAATGCACTAGTGTCATAGAGGGAAAGAAATTTTGGGGAGAGGCCATACAAGAAAGAAAATTTTCACCGGTGTCAAATAAGGAACAAAATTTTAAGGGAGTGTCGTATAAGGAATTTTCTCTAAATAATAAGACAACTGAAAAACGCAAGCATAAAATAGGTCCATCAAGTATGATTGAGTTGAGAATCTTTAACAAGATCTATTGACGTGATTAGTGAAAATGCTTGCGGAAAGATCAGGTGATGTTTTCGCTACCCAGAAAGAACAGTACTTATACATCCTCTTAGCTGATGGTCAATAATTACCTACCACTGCCATGAACAAACACCCTGATAGTAGTATCTCATAACCCAGCAAAGACCTTCCACGTATTTCTGAACCTGAAAATATGTATTGTAGAGGGAAATACGTATTACATACTCTACAAAATTTGCTTCGAACGGTAAGCTAGTAAATTTTAACATGACATGAATTGAGCTCATGAAAACAACAGATCAGAACATTTTCAACTGATCTAGCACCAACTTCTCAAAGATTATGTCATGTAAATCTGTAGAGTTTGCCTATAGTCTTTATATGTAGATTTAGAAGTCAAAAATCACTTCGGGCTCCTATAACCTATATGCATAGTTATTGAAAGCCCAATCTGGGAACACTTTATATCAAGTTTTAGTTTGATTCTAGAAGAAAGTGTGATCCATTCTTCAATTAATCTGTTCAGAAATATGGCAGGCACCATTGTGAATACAGCATGAGTTTTAAAATAATGTTGCTAGTTTTGAAGATTAACAATGGCATCTTAATGACAACATTGTGGTGTGAATACTGCTGAACACAAAAATCATCCATAATGTCTCTTAAAGAAATGCATCATGGTTAAATTCCATTTTTATGCTGCTATCATGGAGAGCTACGCATTCATGGTGTTGCTGTAGATAATAAAACATTACTCTGGACCACTCATTTTCTAGCATGTGAGGTACAGTCATATTCCACGTTTCAAATTAAAATAAAGAAGCACACTAGGCCTGATAGCATATGGTACTGTTTCATGATTAGTTTCAGAACTAGTGCCTTCAGAAAATTAATAGTGAATCCTGAAAAGCAAGACTTACAACATCTCTCTGAACTTGATCAATTGGTTTTGCTTCTGCCTCTTCTTTAAACTTCTCAGCATAGTACCTTTCCTTGAATCCTGGCTCTCCTAGTTTTACCTGGAGGGCAATCAGTGCAAAATAAAAGATAGGCAAAAGTAACATAACACAAACTGCCACACTCCCTATTTTTACCATCAGCACATAACCAAAACTCTAGAAATTACCATATGAACAGATCCTTTGTATTGTAAGCATATGTGAATTGCCAAATACTCCTATTCTCAGACTTTAGGGCTACGAAGATGTTCTAATCTGAACTACTTTTACTCCTATGAAATGAAGCATACAAAGACAACCTACAGTATCGACTAGGAAAAGCAATCACCAGATGGCATTGTTTCACATAAACTTCTAGTCACTTTGAAACACTTGACAGTGACAGACGATGGTGCTACGAAATCATGCAAGATATCATTTGCTAACAAGTCCAAAGTGTGTCAAAGAAACCCAAAAGGAGATTTGAAGTATTAATAGGGGTTGCAAATGAGATAAGTGCTAACTAGAAGTTCATTTGGAAAGATTGTCCGGACTTGATTTCATATCATCTATTTGTATAAATAGTACACCAGTTTACCACTCTCCCACTACAAGAATAGAAACAAACCATGTCCACATATTTATTATCCTCGGAGATCTCTCCCTGTGCTCTACGTCTATCCTCATTGTTATCGTACGCCTGCAATACAACAATCATAAGAATCCTGTGTTATTTGGGATAATAATCGCAACGGGACAAACTTAATCAACATGTTTTTGCACATTTCTTTCATTTGTTGAAACTAAGGTTACCATAAATCAAGCAAGTTAACAAACTGTCTTTAAATGTATGCTCACATGGAGGTTGAGCTGCACTCCATGTGTAGGTTCAGGATGAAGTGCTAGCGAGTAAGAATTGTATATCAAAAGCAGCAGCCTATTGCAATCCACTTTCACTATTCCAATGCAACTTAACTCTGAGTTCCGACTCACATCATAAGGATACAAATACATTGCACCAAAAGCATATAATTACATCTTAGAACTGGATCAAGTAACTTGATGTCATTAACATAAAATGGACATCAGCATCTTCATACCAGACATATATTTGTATCATAAAATAGTTATTACAGGAAAGGACATACATAAGCTTCTATACATTTACGTGCATAAACAGTGTATAAGATTTCAGAGGTAAAGAAGATTGCTAGAAAACACCTTCTGAATACGTGTACGCTTCCGGAAAATTTGATCTTCGTGGATAGCAACAGCCTGAATGAAATGCTCCACGCGTTCCAATAAAACCTTTCATGGAAAAGGAGAAAATGTGATGATATGAGACAACTGTAAATGTCAGCCCCATATCACGAGGAAAATCAATAGGTTCATACCACCAAGCCAATATATCAGGCTTGAAGTGAAGCACATCTATTTATTTTCTTTTGTTCTGATTACAGGGGAGACATCCCACCACCTCACACATTAAGGCAGATAAGCTAAATAAGAGGAGCTCTAATGACTGTTACAAACATATTGGCCAAGCACAGTAAGCCAAAACCTAGTAGCTTCTATAACAATAACAGATTTATGTTGCTACATTATGAAGTCTACATAATTCTGTTTTTAGCGTCAATGTGCGACAAGATAAATGTAACCCCATAAAAATCCAGATGTTCGAAAAGGCGAGCGCTGAAGCACGATACACAGGCCCTAGACAAGTGTCTTATTATGCGCGGGAAACTTGGGCGTGGGAGGAAAAATTTGAGCGCGCGGCCTGGCTTAACGCATAGGGATTTCGGAAGCAATCAAACTCATCTACTTCTCCTCTCCTCGCTCAAGCTTCAAGCGGCACCAGCAATGCGGAGGTCAAGCGGTCCTCCGCCAGAACACCAGTTCTCACTGTGATGTTCTAGAGCCACAGTGCTAAAAGGGAAGATGCAGCATGCAAGCAAGGAGAAACAAATGTGCAGGAGGGAGAGAGTGAACTAAAAGTGCGAAAAAGGATGGCGTCAGGAGTAAGAGCTCAATATTCTTGCTTGCCGACCTAATGGTACAAGGCTCCCTTAATGGACAATCTAGCCAGCTAATCATTAAAAAATAACAAATTTAAGCTAACAGCTATTGGTCTGAAAAACAAATGAGACATTCAATTGGCAATTTGGCACTGCTGCGCACGCTGTCATGTTGGGATGCTGTAGTCCGTACTCCGTGGCGATAATTGTTATTAATGTGTCACGAAAATTGGGCTTGATGCAGTCAGTTGATTATGCATTCATGCTCAAGAGTGAGTCCAAAAAGAATTTAGACATGATGCTTCAAGAAACAGTACGTAAGGAAATCAGGATCAATCTAGAGTGCATTCACCTTAGTAAGTTTACTATGATCTCTAGTTCACTTTATTCTACCATTACAAGTTAGTTGATACGACTGTTATCATTCATCTTCAGCAGTGTTTACATTGTAACTAACAAAGTAATGCTACAATATGATAAACATGTGCAGGAATGTCTTCTCTCAGTTGGTTTCCCTAAAGGAACTTAGTCATACCACATGGGAACACCTCAATGATTATAAGTTTATTAAATTACAAGTTTACAACGTTGCAGATAAAGCTGGTAATAATCCAGTATTACTCCGTTATACATTCTATAAGAAATTTCTGCAGCAAAGTGATGCGATGGTATTGCTTTCAACCATAAGAGAATATGAGCACAAAGAAACTGTACCTCGCCCCCATCAGTGAGGTAACCACCCATTGGTTTGAACTCCGCTCTATAAATACTCATCAGAAGATTAATAGCACCCTACAGTGTACAATAGGAAAATAATCACTCCATATCTACATAGAAATTAGCCAATGAGACAAAATGAAACCTATTAAATATAGGGATTAGGGAAGGCTGTAAATCAACAGACCTCTCGAATTTCCAAAGTCGGCATGTGAGGCAAAAAGTCATTCCCAACAAAGAAACAGATAAACACAAAATCATCCACGATGCGTTCGAAGTTTATCTTGAAGGGAGGGTCTACAATTTCCAAATCCTTCTCCAGGTATTCACGCAGCACCCAAATGTTGAGAAACTGTTGACAGGTCAATAGTTACACGGTGAATAAATAGCAGTAGAAGATATGGAGTTGCAAATTGCATGGCAGATGCATACCCCAAAAGATATGAATCAGACAAGAAAAATGAAAAATAGTAGAGCAAAAGATGGCATGCTTCTGAGTACCTGGTACTTTTTCTTATGAATTGGAGGGCGCTCCACGACATTACCAGCCGGACCAGGACCTCTGCATTCGGCAGCCAGATGCCCAGCTTGACCACACAAAAAGCAATTTTCATGTTTCCCTGGCATGGTGATCACCTGTAAAGTCAGTTGAATTCTGTTGTTACGGAAGTAGTCCTAAATTACCATGAAGAACATGAAATTTGACTTTGAGGAATGGCCGGAGTCAGATGCATGCGTGCACTTCTGAACAAAGAAATGTTACGGATTTACCTCTCTTAAAATCGAGAAGTGGACCTCATGAGTTGCCAGAGAAAGCATGATCAAATCAGCATCCTGAAAAATATGGTGATCAATGAGTCAAAAGGTGGGCGGACAAATGACAGCTACTTGAAAATTTGCAAGTAAACTTACAAGGCCATATAAGACATGGCGTGTATTGGGGTCAAACCCTGGAAGATTGCGCTGCAGACGGATATACGACATGATCTTGTGTTCTCCCTCTCCAGGAACATTCGAGTCAGACAATAATACCTAGCAAAATGCACCCAGTACAGTTCCCATTTAACAAAACACAACACAAAACCAGCTGATTAATTAACCGAACATGCAGTAGTATCAACACCTTGACCGACTGCCACCCAGGGGAGTGATTCAATCTCAACTGTATGTAGTACTGCAGAGCCGAAGAGAGTACAAACATGAAGGGCGTCCCGGGAGTGATGACATTGGAGTCGATCGCTTCCGACTTCTCCTTCTCGACCAAATTCCTCCCCTCCGCCTCAAATTGCAACCTCATCATTTCCTCCTCGGCCGCCTGAACAAAGCAACAACATGAGAACAGACACAGCGAGCTACCCACAATGGCACCATGCCCCCCAGCAGTAACCTTACCGCGTCAGCAGCATCCTTCGCGGCCCGGAACCGCCTGGACCGCTGCTGGTTCATCTTCGCCCTCGGCGCAACACCATCTGCGCAATTCAGCAGGTGAAGCTGATTTAGCAATATGACAGCATTGGCAGAAAGCAAGGAGCTAAGCAGCGAGCGGCTCACCGATGGCCATGTAGAGGATCTTCCTGGGGCGGACGAGGCAGAAGAGGTGGTCGATGTAATCAAAAATCGACCTGAACACCTCGTCGTAGGTGGTCGGGGCGGGCTGCAGGGGGGGACAGAGCCGTGAGACCAACAGCATAATTAACAGCAGCAGGGCGACAGTAAGTAACGCGAGCTTAGCAGGGGTTTAGTTTAAGGGAGGAGCGGAGTCGAGGGGAATCGAGGCGTACGCGGTTTCGGGGTGGAAGCAGGGGTGGATGATGCCGTTCATGTCGAGGTAGAGGTTGTCGAACTCGAGGCCGTTGGGGTTGGGGCGGCGCGGGTCCACGGGGATGAAGGCCCCGGGCTCGACCTCCACCGGCTCCTCCTCCTCCGCGTCCGAGATCGTCTGCGGGTACCGGTCCGCCAGCCACCTGTAGAACGCCGGGACTCCCATCTCTTGGAACGGAGCCGGATCCCTCTTCTATCGCCTCGCCTCCTCGTACGGGCCGGCGCTTACGGGAGCTTCCGGGGCGGCGGTGGCGTGGGCGGGCGGTGGCTGGCTCCCTCTTCTCGTTTCGATCTGGATACGAAGGGGGGCGAGAGGAGGGTTGCGGGGTGGGGGAAGATGGGCAATGGGGCTCGAGGCGTGTGACGTGCGTGCGTGCCGGAGCTGGTGGTTGGGTTCTTGGGTTCGGCTCAGCAGCCGCGGCTTGTAGTTGCTGCGCGCGATATCCGATCAGTGATTGCAAAACTGCGAGAGAGGACCGCATGGTCAGGATCAGAACGTGCCATCGACATGAATAAATTTTGCATTTCTTTTTCGATTTACAAACGGGATTTTTTCCGAAACACGTTACAACGCAACCGCTCATATACAACTCCGAGAGAGACTGAGCCAGCGGATCAGGTCTTGAGATTGACGAATGTCACCACGGGCGTCTCGCTATCGACGGGAATATCGCCTCCCACTAAAGAATATTTCGCCTAAATAAAAAACATCAAACGTCTAACCTGAGGTTTAAACTCTGGTGGGCTGGGGTACAACCACCCTCCTAACCATCTAACCATATGGTTGGTTCTCAATTTCAAAAGGGGGATAAAATATAGAGGTAATCAAATAAAAAATGATTTTCTACATCTGATGGCAACAACATATATGTATTTTGTTGAGCACATACCAAGCACTCAGCGAGTGAGAGCAACTCCTCTAGTTTCGATGGTTCTCTATGTTCCACTAAATGTTTTAAGCATGAACCAGTTGAGAGAGGTGTTTTGGAACCCGAGTTCTGATGATCTCGGTATTTAAATACCTCGAAAATGGTATTTTTAGAGTTTAGTAAAAGTAAAATGTGTGGATATAGACATATGTTATCTATGATGTGCAGAATTTTGTTAGATGTAACGTTATATTGTAAGTTACACAGAGGCATAAAATCATGGCTAAGAGAAGATTAAAACATAACTCATTTTTCCTTCCAACATCTCTCTTTTTTTGCATAATCAGTATTTAGGATTGGTGCCAAATCCTCAAGATGTTCCACGTGTACTCATTGCTAAATCTCATCAGTGAACTCATCTTCGTGGAAAATAGTCCATGATAACAAAACAAAAAAATGGGTCCCACGTCGCTCTATCGGGACGGCTTGGGTGAAAGACCTAACCCAACCAATCTAAATGGCAAGTTAAAAAATGAGGCTGTAGTTTTGATGTTAATGATGATATGATTAGCGGACTAACTATGTGCTTGTGCAATATAAACTTATTAAAAAATGGCAAGTTTTTTTTTAAAAAAAATACAAGAGAGAAGAGGTCTACATCTAATATTTCATCAATCAATCTCTCCTCTATTTATAGGATCCCGGATCTAGATATTGGTGAAGTTTGTTGGCCTCCTACTCTCGTATTTCTCAAGAATATTGTTACTTTGGAGTGAATGACTTGAGCACTTGTCGCATTAGCTACATCAGTCTGAATTCTCCATGGTGATTTATGGAAGTGAAAGTTGAGTCATTTGTTAGTTTGTTGTTTGGGCGCCTATACGCTTGGTGTTGTTGCAAAGTTCAATCATTGTGATGCCTTCATGCAAGTTTGGGAGCCTCCAGTTAAGTTGTATAGATTGTCCCAAACAATTTTCACAAGTCATGTGCCACCTTCAAAGACATTTCTTAGTGGATCAAGACTCTTCTCTTTGTGGGAAGGCTACAAAATAATAAGGTGATGCCTTTTGTGGCATTTGGTATGCATAATGGCGCCTCAAGGTGATACCATTGTGGCGCTTGGGGAACATTACGCCCCCTAAGGATGGCAATAGTCATGGCATGGGAAAGGTAGAGCAATATAATACCCATGTAGATCGTGGTATAAGTCTACCCATACCCTTACCATGGGTATAAAACTATACCCACATCCACACCCGGTAGGCACCCTTACTCTGTTGGATACCCATTGAGTAGATCAATAGTTCACAGTCTACTGTGCGCTTACGACATCACAAGCTACGACATCACAAGCTTGATCTTCTACTTTCTACTAGCTCGTCATCATACTATGGCGCTCCTACTTGTCGTCGATCGGGGTGAAGAACCAGAGAATATAGTTTATAGGTGAAAATGGAGGTCGATTACGCTGTAGCCGACTCCATGCCTTGAGAAGTACTACGTTGTGGTTGGGAGGACAGGTTGATCAAGGACTCACGGATACACATATCAGGTCAATATGGTAGGGTTTGGGTCGACCCTTGTGCACATGAATGTACCATGCCCTACCCATGACTTGACATTTATGGTATGGGTACTACTCATTGGTGCAAAAATATGCACATATGGGTACCCCGTACCATGGGTAAATTGTCATCCTTACCGCCGCCGCATCTATCCAACGGAGATTAGCTTCTACTATGAAGTCAACTTCTAGATACATCTTCATCTCCGTGTGTCTCGGTTATCTTTTATCCGAACTCCACTACTTGTGCATTTACCTTGTGATAGCCTTGGAGCGTGAAAATTATATCCTCATATCTGTTGAATATATGAGCAATTTTCCACATGATTTAATCCATAAAAACAGTAGATAAAACATGGCTAGAGAAATAAGAATTAAACTAGTCATGCAATCTAACAGATAATACGCATAAAGCAGTTGTACACATATTGCTAGAATCAAAGTCTGAAACATGATCTCGAATAGGCAGAATAGGATCACATACGGGCCAGTGGAGGACGACCCGTTCGCGTTGGCTGATGAAGACATGTTGCCGAAGAGGACGTCGACGTCAGGGAAGAAGTCGTCATCCGGGAAGTAGTCGTCGGAGTCCGTGTTGGAGGAAAAGCCAGTAGTCGCGTGAAGACGCTCCCCAAAAACCTTATCGCCTCTCTCCCGTACAGGATCACGAGAGACGGGGTTCCGGAGGCCTACTGTTCCGTCACGCGGTGTACGCCGCGGAACGGAATGAGGAAGACTTGATCGGCGACGCAGTGCTCGAGAACCAGGAAGCAAGCGCATGTGATGTGGTTGTGTTGCGGTGTATCTAAGGGAGAGGAGCGACCTCTCTTCTATAGGCACAGCCGCAGGAGGCGAACAAGCACCGCAGGAGAGGAAACGAAAAGGCAGGAGGCGAAATAAACAGGCAACGCCCGTTAGCATCCATCTCCATTTAATGCGGACGTTTCATTCTCCATTAGTGCAAAACGTTTCACCTTCGTGCAACCGTTCATATTTATATTCGTCCATTCATGTGTGGCAAAAAGAACACATCGGCTCGGCGAGGCGAGGCGTGGCGTGGCGAGGCGGGCGGCGGAGGAGGAGGAGCGCGCGTGGGACTCTCTCCTATTCTCATGCTCGTACAAGTGCTAGAAGAGCTCACCTTATAAAGTGGTGCAACTCTCTCTAAACTAGCAATGTAGGACTAAACATTTGTCCCACCTCTTGCCATGTATGAATGGGCCACATGGGCCTCTAGGATTTTCAGGAATTATGGAAATGAAATATTGAGCTGGGCCATTTAGGCCAAAAATTCCAGCAATCCCCCACAAGATTCTAGAGGCACACAAAATTTGCTTTTGGTTCCAAACACTGTTTATATACTGGTGCTACAGTGGAGACTGTTAAGTTGAACTTCCACCTAGACTTCATGTTACACTAGTTTGCAACTTGGACAGTGGACTATGCCTTGAACTGCATGTTTTCTGCGAATCTAGCTTCACATAAAGCCTTGACCGATACTGGGCTGCCGTGGGACTTCCCCGCGGGTGGAGCTTATACGTCATACTCCGAGGCCTTTCATGAGTTTATTAAAGAGCACCCCACTCTCATGGACTGCGACGTTTGACAGTCAGACTCATATAGGTGTGTTCCTCAAAAGATGTTCTGCAGGGCAACATCTCTGCTTTAGATAAAGCCTCTTGGCACACATTAAGATAAACATCAACCTGCCGTGCAGTTAGAAGAGTATTGCATCTTGCGGAGTGGTTTTATATAAATAATACTCTCCTCTCGGTTGATCAACAGCTTGTCTCCCAATTCTACTTCACGGGATCTCCGATCACATAGTGGGTTGCCACTGTGAACAACTCATACTGTGGGTCTCAAACCCATCTCCCTCGATGCATTATCTATCATATTACGTGATAAACCCTTTGTGAAGGGATCTGCCAAATTCTTAGATGTTTGGATATAATCTAATGCAATAACTCCGGAGTTCTTCAATTTTCTGACAGATTTTAATCTCCTCTTCACATGCCTTGATGAATTCATATTATCCTTAGAACTCTTCACTTTCGTGACCACAGTTTGATTATCACAGTTCATCAGGATAGCGGGTATAGGTTTTTCAACCACAGGTAAGTCCATCAAAAGCTCACGGAGCCACTCTGCTTCAACAGTGGCTGTGTCTAATGTTGTGAGTTATGCTTCCATAGTTGACCTCGTTAAGATGGTCTGCTTGTAAGACTTTCAGGAGACAACACCACCACCAAGTGTAAACACATAACCACTTGTGGCCTTAATCTCATCAGCATCAGATATCCAATTTGAATCACTATAACCCTCAAGTACCCTTGGGTCCCCGGTATAATGAATTCCATAGCTCGCAGTGCCTTTTAGATAGCGCACGACTCTCTCAAACGCATGCCAATGATCATCTCCCGGATTTGACACAAACCAGCTCAGCTTGCTCACAGCAAATGAAATGTCAGGCCTCGTGGCACTCACCAAATACATAAGCGAGCCTATGATCTGCGAATATCTCATTTGATCTCTAGAAATCCGTCGATTCTTTCGAAGCAACACACTAGGATCATACGGTGTTGGAGAGGGCTTGCAGTCGCTATACCCGAAACGACTCAAGACCTTGTCCACGTAGTGGGATTGAAGCAGAGTAATCCCACCATTGTCATCTCTCAAAAGCTTGATGTTCAAGATAACATCAGCTACTCCTAGATCCTTCATCTCAAAACAGCGAGATAAGAAATCCTTGACTTCCTTAATCACCTTAAGGTTGGTTCCAAATATCAGTATGTCATCGACGTACAAACAGAGAATAACTCCCTCGCCCCCACCATGGAGATAGTACACACATTTGTCAGCTTCGTTTACAACAAAGCCTTCAGCAGTTAAAGTCTTTTCGAACTTCTCATGCCACTGCTTAGGGGCTTGTTTAAGGCCGTACAATGACTTCAACAACTTGAACACCTTTCCTTCTTGACCAGGTACCACAAAACCATCTGGCTGCTCCATGTAAATTTCCTCTCACTACAACCGAACTGACTTTTTGTGACAGGGTCATTTTGTCACTTATTAGCGAAATTTGTCACGGATTACCCCCTCGTGACGACATTAGGGCGTCACTAAGCCCGTCACAAAATCCTCGTCACAGATTACAAAATAGTGACGCCACGACATTTTCGCGTCACGCATTATGGATCATCGGTGATGCGTTTTTTTCGCGTCACGCATTGATGGAATGCATGACAAAATTACTTGTCACCGTTCATTCGTAAATTTGTCACCGCTCAACGCAATGCGTGACAAAAATCATGTCATTGATTGGTTCGTCAGCTGTTTTAGACCGGTCAAAGCTGCTGACCTGTCGGTCAATGCAGATGACGTGGTTGTTTACGTGGTTGTTGACGTGTTCGTTGACGTGGATGCTGACATGTGGCTGTTTAGGTGGCACTCGACGTGTCTGTTGACGTGTATGCTGACATGTGGGTCCGTTCTATGCTGACGTGGCATGATGACAAATGGGTCCACGAAATGCTGATATGTGGGACCCACCCGTTTGCTGACATGTGGGACCCACCGGATTGCTTGCGGGACCCACCGGTTCCTGACGTGTGGGTCCAAAGGCTGTTAGGCCGTCATAATTTATGTCACATTTTCGTCACGGCATTTATCTCAAAACAATTAAAAAGCACAGAAAATTGAATATTTCAAATGCGTTTAATATAACAAATGAACTGTATTCGTCTGATGACACTAGCACTTAGAGTAGACATGAAAAAGAAAAATAATTACACCGAAAAAACGTAGGAAAGCTTGTCTGCACGATTAACAATGCGCCATGTTCAGTTGGCCTGGGATGATTGCGACGACGTCCGTAAGAGGTAACCTAACAGGGTATCCATTTCCTGCTGCCTCTTTTCAAATTCCGAAGACTTCTGTTCATGGGACTTCTGTAGAGTTTCAAGTTGTTCTTGCTGCCTCCTTGTCGCTTCTTCAAATTCCTTTTGCTGGGCCTTAAGTTTTGCCTCCATTTCAATCTTGTACCTTTCAGCTGCCTGTACTGATTGTTGTTCCTGATCTTCTAGCCTTCTTCCAATTCCTTGATGCGTGAAGATGATATGCTAGATTTTCTGCATACAGATGACATACCCAACCTTGTGAGGAATGTGCTCCTCGAGTTTTTCTTCGCCAATTTTTCCTTGAGGACTTCTTCAACTATTTGCATATTTGTTTTTGTGGGCTCATGTTCTTGATGGGGACCCATTTTTGAGTAGCATCTGTACCTGCGGCATGATTAAAAAGCTTTTTGTCAGTACTGTAATGAAAATTTAACAAGCTAGCTGCAATGAAATGAGGTAAATTTGTTTACATATGCTTCTTCTGACTCCTTGCTCATGATACCATCCTTGTTAGTGTGAGTAAGTCTATAAAATTCAATAGGAGTAGGATCTTCCTTAGCTTGATCTTCCGTTACAGTTGATTTCTACATAATTGTATCATGATAGCATAAGCAATGTACATCATATAATTGCTGAGAAAGTGTGGTTTGCATAAGTATAGTTTCAAAACTTACCACAATTTCCCAATGTGCAGTGTAGCTTCTAGAACCAGTGGTATGGTGCTGCTTGACAGCTTCACGGTTAGTTTGATTCGTCCTACACTTTTCCTATGTCAAATAGCTGCACTTTTAGTATTCCCACTAAAAAGCAGAAACATAGAGTAATCAGACAATATGGTTACTGCATTAATATGTAACTTGTACCTGATAGTCGTCGTCAAACCATTTGGTAACCAGCTTTTCCCAACTTTTCTCATCAACTTCAACTAGCTTCAACAAGAGTGCTTGCGGTATAGTTAGATTTTGCATCATGGGCCAATATTTATGTTTCAGCCTATATCGGTGTTGGTGAATAGAACGCTGCAAAATGTCAGTGCACACGTTCTTGCCCACTTCATCTTCTGTGTCCATGTTAAATTTTTCCTACAGAAATTATGAATCCAATGTTATGTTAGCATGGTATGGCTGAACTGCATGTAAACATTAGGTGATCAATATAATAACTGTGCCGACTCACCGCCACCTGATACGTCTCCAACGTATCTATAATTTTTGATGTTCCATGCATGTTTTATATCAATGCTACATGTTTTGCATCCACTTTATGTCACTTTTATACATTTTTTGGGACTAACCTATTAACAAGATGCCGAAGTGCTAGTTCCTGTTTTCTGCTGTTTTTGTATTCCAGAAAAGCTAGTCTGGAAATATTCTCGGAATTGGACGAAACTTCACGGGGGATGCTATTTTGCCAGAATTCGCTCACCCTAATCTGTTATTATGCATATGATATGCCGTGAATTCGCTCACCCTAACTACCTCCCAATAATTTGTTAAGGGTTTAAGAATTTTTCTTAATTATTTGGTATCGAATTTATTTGACCACTTACAGTTGATCCTAACTACCTCCCACTTACAGTTGTTAAGGGTGAGCGAATTCACGGCATATCATGTGCATAATAACAGATTGTCAATCCTTTAAAAGTTGATCCTAATGGGACAATGATGCTACTTTCGGAACCCAAGGTTATATCACGTCTAGGACCTTTGAACTTCATTCTTTTGCAGTTACAAGGCAAGTTCATTCTTGCTCATGTCCATTTAAGTATTTTTTATCAAGTTATTACAATGTATCTATATTAAGTTAGTACCTTCTTTGAAATGAAATGTTATTTTCCATAACTAGGAATTGACTATGGGGTGAGCAATGGAATAAGGAATGATAGATAAGGTGGAGATTCCATTGTACCAGGTTCACATGGATAGGATTAATAACAAATTTCATCAGGTATCCTTATGTCATATAGATAGCGTTAACCGCGAGACCTTCTTATGGGTAGATTAAGTCATTCAGATGTTCTTCATTTATTATATCCATGGACGAATATATAGGGCCAGCTACGCAATACATGAGCACATAAACTCTCCAATCTGACAAGTATTAACGGTGCATATGTCTTGGGAGGGTAATGTGGGTAGTATTACAGGCCTACGACATTGAGATTAGGGTGGATATGCGGGTCGTAGAAAAGGGCAATGGATGGCTTAGAACCATTAGACATGGCCTCATATGACAGGTGTATGAGTAGGACATTGTTCCTAGCATAAGGGCTAAGGCGATCTTGTGGAAAAATTAGGATGCATTTACAGAGTGTATAAAAGTGTGTCTTTTCACTCTTTTTTGTCGGCAAGAACTGCGATCGCTGAGGAGAAGGAACTATCATAAGATTCTAACAACCTGCGGAGTCTCACGGACATAGTTTTTCTAAATAAAAATAAATATTTGCAAAAACTTGCATCAAGCTTTGACATATGGTCATTTTTGTAGCCAGCTAATTCCAGATACTTATCTCATATCTTAACTTGTTGAGTACATTGTATTCATCCCCTATATTTCCATAACCGTTGCTTAGTTTCCAGAGCAGTCAAGGAAATGCTGTCAGGTAGGAAGCGGAGGAGGTCTACAATGAAGAGCCTCGGCTATAAGATGGAGTTGTAGGAATCAACCACTACATCACCAAGTGTGTGAAAGTAGTTAGATTCGCGATTATATCACATGATTATTAGATTATATTAATTTATTATCCAAATTGTTTGGATTTATTCTACGATTCCACTCAGTAGAATCCATGAACGATGACAACTAGAAGGAGGAGCAAACCCTAGATAGTGAAACACCAGTATCTTTAGAACGATCTTGTGGAAGCAATAGTTGTTGAATAAACCATAAAGTAGAGCTGATATCCATCATAGGGCTACGAGTTGATTTTATGTATTTATGTTCTTGGTATGATACGAAATTTTATTAAGAAAGTACTATCTAGGGCAGGCAATGTTTCGAGGGATGTCATGTTTGTGGAATAGTTTTTTCATAAATTTTATATCAACGACTGACACACTACACAATGTAGTTGTTATTGGGTTGCGGGTAAAACTTTAAAAAAAATCGTAACCTTGCCGCCAAGATCTCGCGGGTAAAGTCGATCCATCTTTTAATATTTTGTATGTAAGTGTTGGCATGGCAATTGTTAGCACAATAGAGATGACATCCATGCAACACGCTATTCATATCAAAAGCACTCATATCTAACGAAGAAGTTTTTCTTGATAACTCTTCACACCCAAAAATAATGTAAGTTCATCATGCTGATTAGGAGTGATCATGTTATCACAAAAGTCTTCCGCAATATCCTTATTAGAACCTGAGCATTGGAATTCGAAATGACCCTTTTCATAGCAAAGTTCACAAATAAAAGATAGAGGGCACAAACTTTTTCAGCAAGATCATTTAGAGCCCTGTGCCACATTCTAGTTTTTTCATTACTATGATGGATACAATATTCTTCTTCGATTTGATTCTTTTCACAAGGTCTAAGTGCTCCACAAAAATTAACATGCTTATAAGAAATAGTATTTTCAGAAGTTTGAGCATGTTTATTGCAATCATTAGTAACAATTTCATTTTCCATGCAAGTGTCTTTGAAAGGTTCATGATACAAGTCCCAGAGTCCTTTAGGAATATTAATATGAGAAGCAAAGGCTTTACACCAATCAACAATGATTTGAGAATCAAGACCATATTTAGCACTAAGCTCATGAAAATTAGCAGTTTCAGCGAAAGACTTAATGCAATCATACTCATAGTTTATACCTGATTCTTTACCTTTGTCGTTCTCCAATCTTCAGTATTGCCTTGAATTGTTTCAAGAAGATCCCATTTAGCTTCAACCTTCTTACTTGTGAAAGAACCCTCTGAACAGGCATCTAGATAATCCTTGTAATGACCTGAAAGCCTTGCATAAAAATTAGTAACAATTATTTCCTCAGGAATCCCATGGTTAGGACATTTGAGCATTAATGTTTTCAGTCTTTCCCAAGCTTGAGCAATGCTTTCTCCATCACGAGGACACAAATTATAAATGTAATTCCTATCTACATGCATTTCATAAGGAGGATAAAATTTAGAGTCAAAGAGAGATTCAAGCTCCTTCCACTCCGAATGATGAGGATCATCCAGTAGATCATACCACTTCCTTGCTTTGTCCTTAAGTGACAATGGAAATAATTTCTTCATGGCATTTTCTCTTGATAAACCTGCAACCTTAAACAACTCACAAAGTTCTGTAAGTTTCAACAAGTGATCCCTCGGATGGACTGTTCCATCCCCTGCATAACGTTCATCCATAACCTTTTCAACAATTTCCATGGTATTTCAAATGGAATACTTTCAGTAGATGGATTTAGAATATCACAAGCATCATTAGAATTATCACATATGGGAGACAAAGTATTATCAAATCAAATTTTCTCCTCCAAAGCTGGGGAACTAAAAAGATCATTTTCACCAAAACTAGCTTCCCCAAGCTTAGACTTTTCCATAGCATTAGCAATAATGGTGTTCAAGGAATTCATGCTAATAACATTGCTATCACTATTATGCAAACAACTTCCATAGGTTTTTTAATTTTCTCTTCAAAAACATCATGTCCTAATTCAATATAAAGTTCATAAAGATCTCTAATTTTTTTGTTGTTTTCCATTAAGCCTAACTAGTAAAATAAAAACAAGAAACAAAAAGATATAATTGCAGAATCTAAAGGAAATACCTTCGAGCACTCACACGTCAGCAACAATGCTAGAAAATAGCTAAGTAGCTGGAGGATGTGAGTACCTTTTACCTTACCTCCCCGGCAACGGCGCCAGAAAATAGCTTGATGTCTACGCATGATTCTATTCTTGTAGACAGTGTTGGGCCTCCAAGTGCAGAGGTTTGTAGAACAGCAGCAAGTTTCCCTTAAGTGAATAACCCAAGGTTTATCGAACTCAGGGAGATAGAGGTCAAAGATATCCCTCTCAAGCAACCCTGCAATTAAGATACAAGAAGTCTCTTGTGTCCCCAACACACCCAATACACTTGTCAGGTGTATAGGTGCACTAGTTCGGCGAAGAGATATTAAAATGCAAGTGATATGGATGATTATAAGTGGTAATTGCAATCTGAAATAAAAATGGCAGCAAGCAAACATGTAGCAGAACTGGTTGTAAACGGTGTTTCAATGCTTGGAAACAAGGCCTAGGGATCATACTTTCACTAGTGGACACTCTCAACAATAATAATATAATTGAATATAAAGATATTTCCTCTTAACTATGCTACTCTGAATTATTCTCTCGTTGGATAACGAACACCAATCCACTGCGTAGGGCTATAACAGCACACCTTAAAGTCGCATTCCACATCTAGGGAACCCCACACTGTCAACTTGAGCGCCCTAAATAGTACTAGACAAACACCGCAATTTCATAGAGACATCCAACGCAAATAATAACTCATGATAAGTATTCCTGTAATCTTTAGCCTAAGAGCCACACACGGTGCGCATGATACGTTTCAAACATATCTATAATTTTTGATGTTCCATGCTTGTTTTATACCAATTGCTACATGTTTTGCATCTACTTTATGTCACTTTTATACATTTTTTGGGACTAACCTATTAACAAGATGCCGAAGTGCCAGTTCCTGTTTTCTGCTGTTTTTGTATTCCAGAAAAGCTAGTCTGGAAATATTCTCGGAATTGGACGAAACTTCACGGGGGATGCTATTTTGCCAGAACACACCTGACGGAGCAAAGGAGCAACAGAGGAGGGCCACCAGGAGGCCACACGCCACCAGGGCGCGGGCCCCCCTTCTGCCGCGCCCTGGGGTGGTGTGGGCCCCTCGGGGGTCTCCAGCCGCTGCCCTTTCGCCTATTTATTCCTCCCGAGAAAATAACCCTAAGGGTCTGAGCCAAAATCCACGAAAAGTTCCAGAGACGCCGCCGCCGTCAACCCTAGCTCGGGAGGGTCCAGAACCTCTTCTCGGCACCCTGCCGGAGAGGGGAATCGTCACCGGAGGCTTCTACATCGCCATGCCTGCCTCCGAAGTGGCGTGAGTAGTTCATCCTTGGACTACGGGTCCATAGCAGTAGCTAGATGGTTGTCTCTCCAATTTGTGCCATCATGTTTAGATCTTGTGAGCTGCCCTACATGATCAAGATCATATTATTGTAATGCTACATGTTGTGTTTGCTGGGATCCGATGAATATTGAATACTATGTCAAGTTGATTATCAATCTATGCCCTATGTTATTTATGATCTTGCATACTTTCCGTTAATAGTAGATGCTTTGGCCAAGTAGATGCTTGTAACTCCAAGAGAGAGTATTTATGCTAGATAGTGGGTTCATGCCTCCATTTAATCTGGGACAGTGACAGAAAGTTCTAAGGTTGTGGATGTGCTGTTGCCACTAGGGGGAACCTAACGATGCTATCCACGGGCATATGTGTTTGTTTACATTACGCGCTTTACTTAATGCGATTATCCGTTGCTTGCAACTTAATACCAACGGGGGACTCGGATGACAACCCGGCGGTGGATTATTAGTCATAGATGTTGTTGGATAACGGTCTATGTATCTTGTCGTAATGCCCGATTAAATACCATAGTAATCATCATGCCATGTATATGTGATGACCCACAAGTATAGGGGGTGTATCGTAGTACTTTCGATAAATAAGAGTGTCGAACCCAACGAGGAGCAGAAGGTGTTGACAAGCGGTTTTGATGAAGGATTCACTGTAAATGCTCACAGACAAGTTTTTAGGAGTTTTTGATATGACAGATAAATAAAGTACAAGTAAATAAAATGCAGTAGTAATAGTTGCAGCGAGTGGCCCAATCCTTTCTACAGCAAAGGACAAGCCGGTTGTTGTACTTATAATGACCAAACGTTCTTGAGGACACACGGGAATATTGTCAAGTGCTTTCGCTTCATATAGTTGATTAATCTTCATTGTTTTGATAAGTGTTGTGTGGGTGAACCTATGCTAATGCACCGCCCTTCCTAGGACTAATACATACTTGTGATTATACCCCTTGCAAGCATCCGCAAATACAAGAAAGTAATTAAGTTAAACTAACCACAGCCTTAAACTTTGAGATCCTGCTATCCCTCATGCATCGATATACCAACGGGTGTTCAGGTTTCTGTCACTCCGGCAACCCCACAATTGGCAAACGAATACACAATGCATTCCCCTAGGCCCATAAAGGTGAAGTATCATGTAGTCGACGTTCACATGACACCACTAGAAGAATAACACCACAACTTAAGCATCAAACCATTAAATATTACTCAACATAGTTCACTACTAACATCAAGACTTCTCCCATGTCCTCAAGAACTAAACGAACTACTCACAAGACATCATACGGAACATGATCAGAGGTGATATGATGATGAATAACAATCTGAACATAAACCTTAGTCCAATGGTTTCACCCAATAGCATCAATAACAAGAGTAATCAACACCGGGAGAGTTTCCCCTATGAAATAGACAAGATTCAGCCCTAGATGTTACAACGGAGACGGGGTGCAGCGGCGGTGATGATGGTGTTGGCGGTGGAGATGATGATGATGATGATCCCGATGAAGTCCAGCTCGATGACGGTGATGATGGCGACGATTTCCCCCTCCGGGAGGGAATTTCCCCCGGCAGATTTCTTCCTGCAGGGGAGCTTTTCGCTCTCTGGTGTTTTCCGCCTCGTGGAGGCGGCGGAATATTTCGATGGCCGTCTCCGTGTGTTAGGGTTCGAGGGGGTCAAGTACGCGAAGGGGGAACGGCTGAGGTGGGCCAGGGCCCCCAAACCACCTGTCGGCGCGGCAGGGGGCCCCACCGCGCCAAGGGTGAGGAGGGCCCACCATGGCCCATCTCAGCTCCCCTTTTGGCCTCCTCCATCTTCTGGTAAAATAGGAACTTCCATATGTCTCCTTCGATTTATTGATCTTCAGAAATAGTGCATCTCGACGGTGCTTTTTCCAGCAGAATCCTGACTCCGGTGTCCAATTCTCCATTATTCATCAAACATGCAAAATAGGTAAAATAACATAAGTAACACTTCTAAATATGAAATATATCGATGAATAGCAGTAAATTATGATATAAAATAGTGATGCAAAATGGACGTATCAACCCCCCCAAGCTTAGACCTCGCTTGTCCCCAAGCGAAAACTGAGCTCAGTAAACATGACCACAAGTTTATGGAGCAAAGTGTCGATAAATAAAATACGGACAAGAAGCATCACATTCATTGATACACAAGTCATTCTAGACAGCAACTTCCCTTCATATAATCTAACTTGAAATAAGTAAAGGGAACCACGATGAAGTGCATAAAGAGAACCATGATTGGTGAAGGCAAACTTAAACTCTTGGTCAGAGAACAATTAACAGATCATACTTATCTTTCGAGAAGAGTCTTTATATCAGAGCTTATATAGCAGAACTTACATGCCTTAATCATAACAGTCTCCTTACAGTCATTGATAACTTTCAAAGTTATATTCATTCGGATAAAAGCTATTGTGCGAAACAAGGAAATGAGAGATATGATTAGAAGTATCAACACATATAACTAATTGGATCTCAACAACTCAAATGCTTGCTTGAGATAGAGAGGAATGGGTTTACTGACTCAACAATAATGTAAAAGATAGGCCCTTCGCAGAGGGAAGCAGGGATTAAATCATGTGCTAGAGCTTTTAAGTTTTGCAAAGCATATAGAGAGTATGAAAATAGTTGTTTGAGCTATGTATGTCGTTGTCAACGAATCGTAGTAAAGTGAACACTAACCCCTTGTCAACCAGACTTTCAAGAGCGGCTCCCATGAAGGACGTTATCTCTACCAGCAAGGTAGATCATCCCTCTTCTCTTTTGTTTACACATGTATTTTAGTTTCTTTATAGTTGACACTCCTCCCAACCTTTTGCTTACACAAGCCATGGCTAACCGAATCCTCGGGTGCCTTCCAACATTCACATACCATGGAGGAGTGTCTATTTGCAAATTAAGTTGCTTACTGATAAATCAGGGCAAAACATGTGAAGAGAATTATTAATGAAAGTTGTAGTTAATTGGGACTGGGCACCCCATTTGCCAGCTCTTTTTGCAAATTGTTGGATAAGCGGTGTATATGCCACTAGTCCATTGGTGAAAGTCTGTTTGACAAAAGTGCTAGAGAAACTCTACAGAACCCTCATGAGCTAATAAACAGTGACACAAAACTAGGAGTAATAAGTTTTGAATAATTTAAAGGTAGCACATGAAGTATTTACTTGGAATGGCGCAAAATACCATATAGTAGGAAGTTATGGTGGACTCGAATGGCAATGGTTTGGCTCAAGGTTTGGATGTATGAGAAGCATTCCCTCTCGATACAGGTCTTTGGCTAGCAAGGTTATGTAGCAAGCATAAGAGTTGAGGGATACAAACAATTATACAAGTGATAAGAATAATCATGCAATCTTCCTTAGAAGCACAAATAGTTTAACTTAAGAATACTAAGCTTATGAGCTACAAAGAAAGAAAGATCATGGAATAATATATTTGCATGCACTCCCTCTCTCTACTTAAGTCTCAAAGTATTGTCTACTACTGACCAATGCTAAGTTTGCCAAAACCAAAAAGATTAACTTGGTGCTCTAAAAAGTGATCCCTATACTAACAACAAGGTTATCAATATGAAAGAGAATTGCAAGCTAAAATAAAGTATGCAGAAAGTAAATGATAAAACTTCTCATTAATATTTCATAACGGCAACTCACACCAAGGGATACATAGATAACCAACTAAAAGAGAGATACTTCCACATTGCAAACCATCATATAAGATAACTTCCCTACTCACGATATGACTTTATGGAAAAGTAAAAGGTAAAGATAATGATGTGATACCGCGGCACTCCCCCAAGCTTGGAACAAACCAAGGGGATGCCAATACTTATGATGAATTACTCCTTCGGTGGTGGTGGTGAATTGTTGATAAGCTTATCAACCAGCTCCTTCAGTTCATCAATCTTGTAGGTGAGGGCGCGAATCAGCTCAGAGTTGTGTTCGATGCGATTCATAAACTTGTCAGACTGCGAGTCCCAACTCTTGGAGTTGTTTCCCCACTCCTCAGCAGCAGAATCCCTCTTTCCTGTATTGTTAGAACGATCTATATTCCAACCACTAGGCAACTCAGCCTCCGGGATCCTCTCAATTTGATGCTTATGGATAAGAGTATGGAAGGGGTTATTTATGCCTGGGGAAGATGTCCTGGGAGCCAAGAAGCGTCGTGGAACCTTCCCTCCGGTGCTCATCCGCGCCCTTGCTGGGCTTGAATGGATTTGCCACCACTCCGATGCTTGCAACGGTAGCGCGCGGGTATTCGCGCGGGTCTTCCTCCACTTCTCCTTCATCTTCGCTCTTGACTTCCTCCTTCAGCTTGGGGTCTTGAGTCTCGTCTTCCAAAGGCTCCTTGCCCTTGTTGTTGTTGTTGGAGACCATGGCGCTTCTAAATCTGAAAACAATATCTGGACAGAAACAGCTCGAAACGAAACACGATGAAAAGGCGAGATACGAACCTCGGGGGTTCGGGTGAGTATATAGCAAAAAGTTTTACAACATAAGGAAGGTACAGGAGGAAACCTGATCGGAGACGAGCTCCGGGGTGCTCAAACCACCAGGCGGCGCGGCTGGGGGGCCCACCGCGCCGACCTATGGTTTGGGCACCACGGGTGCCGTCTCCCATCCGGTTCGGTCTCTTATTTTTCCATATTTAATAAAAACGACGAAAATATCTTCTAGAAAGTTATTCGCGAAACTTTTCTTACCGAAACTGTTACCTATTCGAATCGAATTCTGCAGTCCCAGAAAAATGTTCTTCAATGAAAGTTTCCGGAGTCACCACTTTAATTGTATCAACCTCTTCATTAATAGAATCTCCAGAAATATAATGCTTGAGTCTTTGACCATTTACCACTTGTGTAGAGTTATCTTTCAATGAAGCAATTTTTATTGCACCTGAACGATACACCTCCACAATAACAAATGGTCCTTCCCATTTTGAGAGTAACTTTCCTGCAAAAAATCTGAGACGAGACCTATACAATAGAACTTTCTCACCAACATTAAATTCTCTTTTAAGAATTCTCCTATCATGCCATCTCTTAACTTTTTCTTTAAAGAGTCTAGCATTTTCATAAGCCTCACTTCTCCATTCATCTAAAGAACTTAAATGCAACAACCTTTTCTCACCGGCAAGTTTAAAATCTCTATTAAGTTCTCTCACTGCCCAATAAGCTTTGTGTTCTAATTCTAAAGGCAAGTGACAAGCTTTACCATAAACCATTTTATAAGGAGACATGCCCATGGGGTTCTTATAAGCAGTTCTATAAGCCCATAAAGCATCATTTAACTTACTAGCCCAATTTTTTCTAGATTTATTAACAGTCTTTTGCAAGATAGATTTAATCTCCCTATTTGACAATTCTACTTGTCCACTAGTTTGAGGATGATAGGCTGAAGCAATTCTATGATTAACACCATATTTAGCAAGAGTCTTTCTAAAACCACCATGGATAAAATGAGAACCTCCATCAGTCATAAGATATCTAGGTACACCAAACCTAGGAAAAATGACATCTTGAAGCATTTTTAAAGAGGTCTCACCATCAGCACTTTTAGTAGGTATAGCTTCTACCCATTTAGTACATAATCAACAGCAACAAGTGAAAGTGCATCTTCCCTAGATGATGTTTTGGTGTTAGTGATAACACAATTATGTATCTAACAATGTATTTTGAGCTTCCAGGGTTTTCTGATATAAGCGTCATCGAATAGAGCTTGCAAAATGGTCTTAACTGTTTTCTGCTCCAGGCAGCGGTAGTACCGCCAGGAGGGCCGGTAGTACCGCTGCGCTGAGTTTCCTCGCAAGCTCAGCCAGCTACCGCTGGCGGTACCGCTGGAGGTACCGCCGTTTTTCAGCTTCTGTTTCCATCAGCGGTAGCTCCAGCGGTACTGGAGCGGTAGTACCGCTGGGCAGCGGCAGTACCGCCAGCCCCAGCGGTGGTACCGCTGGGCAGCGGCAGTACCGCCCGAGGTGCCGCTATTTTCCACCCTCTGTTGCGTTGGGCGGTAGCCGCAGCGGTACCGCAGCGGCAGTACCGCTGGGCAGCGGTGGTACCGCTGCCTCCAGCGGTAGTACCGCTTTGAAGACAGGCGCGGGCTCCAGAATTTCGAGCCGTTTGAATTGAAGATGAAGAAGGGCAGCGTACTACCGCTGCCCCCAGCGGTAGTACCGCCGCGGGAATTCTGGCTGTGCAACGGCCACTTTTGGAGGAGCTATTTAAAGGGGTCTTCTTCCCCACTTGAAAACCAAGTTTTCCTATGCTCTCTCTCCTCCATTGATGAAAGCTTCAACCTACTAAGATCTCCCACTCCAACCACCCAAACCTCTTGATACTTTGTGGAGTGAAGGAGGAGGTCTAGATCTACATCTCCACCGAAGGAATTTCAAATCCCTCCACACGGATAGTGTGGAACTTGCATCTTGGGTTGCTTGTAACTCGAGGTGCCTTTGTGAGTCTCGGAGGAAGTCCGAGGCATTGTTGGGAGGCTTCAACTCATTGTGGAGTTCCCCGACCTTTGTGTACCGGCTTGGTCAACGCCATCAAGGTGACCTCATAGTGAATGAGCCAAACCCCCACGGGTGAAGCTCACGGAGAATAGAGTGAGCACATCCGTGCTATTGGAGCGCCTAGGTGGCTCCACACTCCTCCAACGTAGACGTACTTCCCTTGGGAAGGAACTACGGGAAACATCACCGTGTCTCCACTTTGCGGTTACCTCTATCCTTTACTTGTTGCTTCCGCTACTTTGTTTACCTTGCTTGTATCACATAGGTTGCTATCACCTAGTGCACATCTAGTCAACCTTGTTATACTTTGCTCAAGCCTTAATTAATCGAAAAAGAATTAAAATTTGGTAGTCGCCTAATCACCCCCCCTCTAGTCGACATATCGATCTTTCAACAAGTATATGAGTATTACCTTGTGAAGAAGGAAAAGGACCCATGAAGTCGAATCCCAACAATCAAATGGTTCAATAACAAGAGAATAACTCATAGGCATTTCATTGCGTCTAGAGATATTACCAACCCTTTGACATTCATCACAAGATAAAATAAACTTTCTTGCATCCTTAAAGAGGGTAGGCCAATAAAAACCTGATTGTAGAACTTTCTGCGCAGTTCTATCTCCAGCGTGATGCCCTCCATAAGCACTTCCATGGCATTTCCTCAGTATTTCCTGTTGTTCATATTCAGGAACACATCTTCGCATAATACCATCGACTCCTTCTTTATATAAGTGTGGGTCATCCCAAAAGTAATGCCGCAAGTCATAAAAGAATTTCCTTCTTTGCTGAGCTGAAAAGGTTGGAGGCAAGTACTTGGAAACAATAAAGTTAGCATAATCAGCATACCAAGGACTATCTCGCGAACTTACACTTATTGCAGCCAATTGTTCATTTGGAAAGCTATCATTAACAGGAATAGGATCATAAGGAATGCTTTCCAATCTAGACAAATTATCAGCAACAGGGTTTCAGCACCTTTTCTATCTATGATATGCAAATCAAATTCTTGCAAAAGAAGTACCCATCTAATAAGCCTTGGCTTAGCATCTTTCTTTTCCATAAGGTATCTAATTGCAGCATGATCAGTATGAATAGTAACTTTCGAATCAACTATGTAGGGTCGAAATTTGTCACAAGCAAAAACTACAGCTAGAAATTGTTTTTCAGTAGTGGCATAATTCTTTTGAGCAGAATCAAGAGTTTTACTAGCATAATGAATAACATTTAACTTTTTATCTACTCGCTGCCCAAGAACAGCGCCTACGGCATAATCACTAGCATCACACATAATTTCAAAAGGTAAATTCCAATCAGGTGGTTCAACTACAGGAGCGGTGATTAAAGCCTTTTTCAAAGTTTCAAAAGCTTCCTTACAATCATCATCAAAAACAAAGGGTACATCTTTTTGAAGAAGATTAGTAAGAGGCTTGGAAATTTTAGAGAAATCTTTAATAAACCTCCTATAAAAACCAGCATGACCAAGAATACTACGAATACCTTTAACATCTTTGGGACAAGGCATCTTTTCAATTGCCTCCACTTTAGCTCGATCAACTTCAATACCTCTTTCAGAAATTTTATGTCCAAGAACAATTCCTTCATTAACCATAAAGTGGCATTTCTCCCAATTAAGAACAAGGCTAGTTTCTTCACATCTCTGCAAAACTTTGTCAAGGTTGTGTAGACAATTATCAAAGGAAGTTCCATAGACGGAGAAATCGTCCATGAAGACTTCCACAATTTCCTCACAAAAGCCATGAAAAATAGCAGACATGCATCTTTGAAAAGTAGCAGGAGCATTACATAAACCAAAAGGCATACGTCTATAAGCATAAGTTCCATAAGGACAAGTAAAAGTAGTTTTCTCTTGATCTTGCGCTCTCACTGCAATTTGAGAAAACCCAGAATACCCATCAAGGAAACAAAAGTGAGTTTTCTTGGACAACCTCTCAAGCATTTGATCAATAAAAGGCAAAGGATAATGATCTTTCTTAGTTACTTCGTTAACCTTTCTAAAATCAATGCACATCCTATAACCAACTACTACTCTTTGAGGAATTAGTTCATCATTTTCATTAGGAACAACGGTAATTCCTCCTTTCTTAGGAACACAATGCACAGGACTTACCCATCTACTATCAGCAATAGGATAAATAATACCAGCTTCAAGAAGTTTTAATACCTCATTTCTTACCACTTCTTTCTGAAAGGACAAGGATGTCGCCTAGAGGGGTGAATAGGCGATTAAAACTTTTCCGGTTTAGGCTTGCTAATTGCGGAATAAAACTAGGTGTTTAAATTAACAAGCCAACAACCTAAATAAACTAGGCTCACCTATGTGCACCAACAACTTATGCTAAGCAAGACAAGCAACAAGATCATAGCAATATGGAATACTTCAAGCACGAAGGCTATCACAATGTAAAGTGCATAAGTAAAAAGCTCGGGTATAGAAATAACCGAAGCACGCGGAGACGAGGATGTATTCCCGAGTTCCTCCTTGAAAGGGAGTACGTCTCGTTGGAGAGGTGTGAACCGACACAACGGTTCAACAACCACAAAGGTTTCACCCTCTTCTCCGATGAACCGCGCCACAAAGGTTTGGTTCACCTTCCACTATCGTATTCCTTCGAGGCGAAATCCGGAGCCTTTCAACAACAATCCGGGGCACAACCCACAAAGGGATTGGGGGCTCCCGAACGGCTTCAAGTGACCACACAAGGGTCCAACCACCACAAAGGCGTCTAGGGCCCGAAGACCCAAGAGTAATAAGTTCACAAGATTTCAACTTCCACGAATCGTCGTGGAGAGCACACCGATGCACCAAATGCAAAAGGCAAGAACACAAGTGCTCAAATCCTTCACTCTCGAATCCCACCAAAAGCAACTAATGCTTATGGGGGGAGAAGAGGGGAAGAACAAAGGAAGAACACCAAATCCCTCCAAGATCTAGATCCAAAGGCTTCCCCTCACTTAGAGGAGAGAATGATTGGTGGAATGGTGGATCTAGATCTCCTCTCTCTTTCCCTCTAATTTGAGGCAAGAATCATGGAGGAATAGAGAGAAATCCAAGCTCAAGAAGGTCAACAATGGGGGGCTTTTTCGTGCTCAAGAGCTTAGGGAACCGTTGGGGAAGAAACCCCTTAAATAGGTCCCCTCAAAAAACTGACCGTTGGAGAAAACTGTGAGGCCGGCCTGGGAGCCGGCCTGGCCGGCCTGGGGGCCGGCCTGGGGGCTGGCCTCGTTCCCAGGGAAGCCGGCCTGGGGCCCGGCCTGGCCGGCCTGGGGGCCGGCCTGTCACCCGAGGCAGCCGGCCTGGGAGCCGGCCTGGGCCGGCCTGTGGGCCGGCCTGCCACCCGAGGCCGCCGGCCTGAGAGCCGGCATGGCCGGCCTGTGGGCCGGCTTGCCAGAACCCGAAAACAGCAAAAAAAAAACTGCAATAACTTTTTCATCCGGACTCGGATTTCGATGATCTTGGGCTCGTTGGAATCGCAACGAAGAGCACTTCAAGATTATGCAGAGAAACATCATAGTCCATCATGTGAGGAGAAGACCAAATGTAGAAAGGTAAAACCTCTCTAAAGAAGATGAACCGGCAAAACCTCAAAACCGAAAACGCAACAAGTTTTCAATACGAAATCCGTTTTCAGTGAACTAGAGCTTGGTATGGAGATGAACACAAGCTCTAAATTCTCACATGGATAAAAGCCAAATAAGAACCAAGAAAGATGATATGCCAAGTATGCAAAGGTTTGAGCTCTCCACAAAGATGCGATCAAGTTACTCACTTGAGAGCCCCTCTTGATAGTACGCCGTCTATCCTATAACCCGGTCTCCCACTAACACCATGAGACCGGTAAAATAGAAACCCTATCAAGATCATACCTTTGCCTTGCGCATTCCACTTGAGCTAGATGAAGACGATCTTGACTCCCTCAAGTTGGAACACCTTTCTTGATTGTGTGCTTGCTAGCACATGCTTGATGAAGACTTCTCCAAATGCTCCCCCATACACCATTATGGGAGAGCCTTGCTAAGCTCCGTCTTCATGAATCCACTTGCACTTTATCTTCTTCTCTTGATATAGGTGATGGCTTGGAGATAAACATAAATGTTCACTCAATCTTATTTTCCAAGCCATGCTTGCAATAAGCTCAACTCTCGATGACCATTCTTCATATAAACCCTTGAATAGAGCATTGATCATCATGTAATCTTCTAGAGTCCAACACATGAACTCCAATCTTCTTCATGGACAAGATCTATAAAGATATCTCAATGCAAACATTAGTCCATAAGGATTGTCATTAATTACCAAAACCACGCATGGGGCAACACATGCACTTTCAATCTCCCCCATTTTGGTAATTGATGACAATCCCTTTTACGAGGGTTTATATAATGAATTAAGCAACCATGCAACACAAAGAGCAAGGATGCAAGAGCATGAAAGGCAAATGCTTAAGAACGAAACTAAAGCATAACACCAAATTCCCTTAAACCCTCTAAACTTCTCCCCCATTGGCATCGATTGCCGAAATGGGAGGAAAAATTTAGAAGGCCAATATAGTAAGAGCTCCCCCATAATGTGTGCATTTCTCATAATATGAGTGAAATCAAATGCACATATCCAATGACGAATAGATGGGAAGGAGATCAAACTATATTGAGGATCCAAAGATTGCAAAAGAAAAACAAATTGAAAGATACTTCGACAAAAGAAGTAACAACAAAGGATCCGAAAAATGTTCTAAAAACAAGAGGGAACTCCCCAAGGTACGTGCACAAAGTAGGATTTGCAAATATGGTGCACAACATGGAATCCTCACTCCCTCCTAGATAATTGAACACAAACCAAAGAGGTAGCAAATAGGTCCACAAGCTTATTAAAAAAAATAAATGAAACAAAGCTTGTGCATTTAGAAACCACCAAAGAATCAAAAGCAATAAGAGGTGGTCACTAAAGAATTGGAATACCAATTAAAGATGTAACTACTCTCATGTGTATAAGTTTCTAATTAGACATCAATCATGAAGATATAAGTCCACAAAGAAACATGCACACACAAAATAGATACAACGGTGAAGAACATGATATCCAAGGAAGTCATATATATACCAATAAGATCATTGCTTAAAAGCATAGCACAAAGCTCAATTTTATCTTAGAAGGATATAGATGAACTTCCAACACAATCTCATCATAGCATCAAAAATATCCACAAGGGAAAAGGTAGATGGGATGCTCCGAGAAAGATAACAAGTATCGCAAAAGGCAAATGATTTTGAAAAATCATCAATTTGCATATGCGAGACATAGAGTAGAAAGTGCTAGATTAACATATTTGGGATTGGTGAATCATGAAAATGATTATATATATTCCCCTTGATATGTAATCATCCCGGCTTGCCCACATTTGCAATAAATTTTTTGCAAGAACCAAATGAATTGCAACAAAAGAGATTCATGCCAAGAAACAACCTACACAAGGTTGAAAGCTAGAAAAGTATGCATGAGGTAGATACTTGTTACCGAGATAGCATTGGTGATGTAGAAGATAAGAGTTCACGATCATCCGAGCTTGGCTCCAATAAGCACATGGTGATAACACCTTCCTTGTAAATGAGACAAGCTTCCAATGCATCTCTGATGTACCTAAAACAAATTCAAGTACAAAATGGTACCCAAACTCATTGGGTCCAAAGTAGTTAGAGCAACTACAATACATAGGACAAACTCCACATAAATATGTGCATATTGATATGAAATTGAATTTCATGCACATCTTAGCCATTTAGGATTTGATGGAGTTTATCCTATATATTGGATCAACGAAAGTAAGCATGCCATAAGATATACATATAAATATGCATGCACAAGACTTTCAAGAACCAAACAGATATAATTTGGACAAAACACCAATTAAACAACAAAGCACACACAAGTGTGACAAGAAAACAATTGTCCAAATTATATCAAATACCCAAATCAACACATGATTGAAGATACCACTTTGAAAAGATACCAAATGAAAAAAGATACCAATTGATGAAAATATCATCAAGGAATAAACCAAACCCTCTACACTTTTCATGATGGCACAAAGTACCAAGACGAAAATGTTTGTCTTCCAAGGACACGTCATCGGGATCAAATATCAATTGAAGACAACTAATGTTCAAAAGCATATAGGATTGCTCCCCCAAGATTGTGCATTATTTATGATCTTGCATTTGAATACAAAATGCACACAAATGAGATCATCACTCTCCATATATATATATTCAAACACTAGTCATGTTCAAGAAAGCAAGAAATTGCAATACCAATTTAAAGAACGGTGTTTACTCAAAGTAGGATAGCTTCCCAAGAATAGTGCATTATCAAGAAGTATGACTTTTGAATGTCAATGCACAAGAATTGGTCATTGCTTTTCCCAACTCAAGAAAGCACAAAACAAATTTTGAGTAGAGCAAAAGGATCCAAAAGATACAAGGAAGACAAATGAGAGTTAGATCAAAACAAATCCTTGGCAATAAAATAAGGCAATTCAAAGCAAGAGCCAAAGTGAAGATGGTCTACAAATTTCACCACAATTATGAGTATCACTTGTCATGGACAAGGAGTATATAGAGATATTTCTCGGTGGTATATAGAATGATATTGAAGACCAATTTCACAACAAATAAGCATATGGCAAAAGAGAAGATTTAAAGCCAAAGCTTAAATAGATAGATATTCTTGATAGCTTCAAGTATTCACGCGATCATGCAAAGCCACTAAAGAGTAGCTTGAAGCAATCGATTTCCCAAAAGGATATGCGAACATATTTGGGGAAAACCGTACCAAGAATGTCCATCGCAAACAAGATCCAAAAGAGTGATTAAACAAAATCATTTTACCAAATGGAACTTGTTTGAGCAACATGCCACATAGGAATAAGATAATAACAAATCAATTCTAGGTGGCAATACCTCACATGTTCACATTTTCTAGGCTTGTAATATGCACATAGCTTATTACTCCCCCATAATGTGATAATCCATTTATTTTAAAAAAGAGGCAAACAAAACCAACTCGAGAAATTAATGGACATTATAGAATTTGAATTTCTCATGAGCATGACATACCACATAGAGAATAGATAATATAATATGTCAACACTAAGTGGTATTCCTCATGTATACACAATTTTAGGATTGTGAAGTGCACGAAGCATATCACTCCCCCAAAATAGGATAGTCCATTAATCTCTCAAAAGAGAGCCAACAAGATAAGATATCAAATAAAAGCAATAAGGCTCAACACAAGTAAATGGTGTGCAAACCAACATACACATACTTGATTACTCAAGATAAGTAAGTAGAGAGCACAACACATACAACACTAGCAAGGTACAAAACCTAACACATGCAAGGGTGCAAGCAACTTTCAATGTATATATGATTTAAATAAAAGTTACCGCAAGGAGGAACATTGGATATGAGATAGAACAATATAATCCAAATGACTTGACTTGAGAAATATAATTGATGAAGATCCCTTAATTCTTCATAATGTAGCCAAGTCTCCAATGCCCTCCAACAACACCTATTGATCAAGTTTTAGCTTGTTGGTCCCCAACCAAGTTGGGTCCTAAGAGGTTAGTCACAATAGGTTTGGCAACCCAAATGGTTCTTTTCTTGACACCACTTTGAGTACCAACATATTTGGCAAACACATTGCCAACCTTATCCTTCCGAAGAGAATAATCATCATCAATAATAATGGGGTTGGATAAGGTACCATTTGTGCATGAAGAAGCAAGTGACCCTTCTCACGGCATAGGTAGCAACATCTACTTCCTCCTCTCTTCTTAGTTGGAGTCTTGACTTGAGGAGGGTAGCTTGATTCTTCTTGGGAAGAGGCCGTTCTTCAACTTGAGGAACTTGAGTTTGAACTTGAGGCTTCTTCCCTTGTTGCTTCTCACTAAGAGCTTCTTCTTCAAAGGGCAAGATCTAACATGGTGCCCTTCAACTTTGCACTTGAAGCAAACAATCTTGGCCGAATCTTTAACTTGTTCTTGGCCCTTTTCTTCTTGTTGAACTTGGACTTGTTCTTGATATTGGAGTTGAATCCAAGTCCACTCTTGTCATTGGGGCGTCTTTGAACACTCAACATATTGTCAAGTGTAGAATCCCCAACATGACGCTTTTCCAAGTCTTTCTTCAAAGAAGTGACTTGGGCCTTGAGCTCATTTAATTCCTCTACATGGTTAGTATCAACACAAACTAGAGGAAGTAGAAGCTTCATTGTTAGAGCAACAAGGCATGGAAAGTAATTCATCACAAGATGTAGCAATATTGTGAGTGGATGAATCACTAGGACTAGCACATGGCAATAAAGCATTTTTAGTCGAAGTTGTGCCTTTGTCCACATGAGGCTCACAAGATGTTACCTTTGTAGTGATAGCCTCATGAGCTAACTTTAGCCTAGCATGGGATGCTAGAAGATCATCATTAGAGCTAGAAAGCTTTTCATGACTTTCTTCCAATTTCCCATACTTGCTAGTAGCAACTCAAGTTGAGCCCTTAGCTCAACATTCTCCTTCAAAATAGATGCTTCACAAGAAGTGGAGTTAGTAGCACAAGCATCATTAACATTAGAAATGGAAGAAGACAACTTGGCAAGCTTATCATTCTTAGATAGTTGAGTTTGGAGTTGATCATGAGACTTGATAAGGAGAGAGTGTTCACTTTCTAAAGCCTTGTGAGCTTTGTCAAGTCTCTCTATGTCCTCACTTAGTCTAGCATTGCCAACACCAAATTCAACTTTTTCCTTTTTAAGCACTTTAATTTAGCAAGGGCATGATCTCTTTCCTTAATGATTTTAGCAATAATAAGATCATTAGACTCATCAAGAGATTCAAGTTTCTCTTCAAGAGAAGACCTAAGTTCTTCTTCTTCAAGAGAAGCTTTCAAGGAAGCTATAGTAATAGAGTCATCCCTCTCAATTTGACATTTCTCATCAAATTGACTTTCCAAATCCTCAATGAATTCCCTACTCTTAGTAACATAATCAATGATTTCACAAGAGGAGGGATAGCTTTACTACCTTTGGGGAGAGCACCAAGTACCATCTCACCCATCTTGGTTAAGGATTCAAAATCAAAACCTTCTTCATGAGAATCCTCATCCTCATCATCACAATTTGGATTTGAGGTGGGAGACACCTCGGAATCCTTAGCCATAAGGCAAACATGATTAAAGAATGAAGAATTACTTGAAGCGCCATTTAGGTCCATGTCTTGTTCCAACAAATGTTGGGATTCCTCTACATTGTTAGTCATGCAAGTACTAGAGGATATGGAAGCATTGTTTTCATGGCAACAAGACATATGAAGCATATCATCATGAGATTTAGTTAAACAACTATTACATGATATGCAAGGACTATCAACTCTAGCATGTATGACATTTGGAGTGCTAGAAGAGTTTAAGTCCAACGATAGAACATTGCAATGTGATAGAGAAGAAGTATAATCAATAGTAAGTTCACCATCACCAATGCAATTTCTATCACCACTCACCATATCATTACCTTGTGACAAATCCAGGACTTAGTAGACTCAACTTAGGGATGCTCTTCTAGTGTACCTTGTACCATTCCTTGCTCTGTGACTTGTGTGTACTCATCTATGCTATCCATCTATTATTCTATCTCACAGGTGGTTCCGGCAGTCGTGATTCAGGTAGTCCTCCACAGAAACATGCTAGAAAAGGCAAGCAAACCATGAAGAAGAAGCAAGTTGCCCATAGAACCAAGAAGAAGCTCAAGGAAACTCGCCCCAACTATTTGACAATGCCCCAAATTGACTATGCCCAAATCCGTCAGTCCAACTGGTATACGAGTATGCCAAGAGATGATGATATTGAAGATCCCAACTTCTGGTGCATGGAGCAGATATATATATACAAAGACATCTACAAGCACTATAACCATCCTATTCGCCCGATGCAGCCCTACAAAATGCGAGATATCAAGGCCAAGGCCAGTTATGCTCAAGCTGCATATGTGATTGAACAGATGGGCTTGGTTTCACTCATTGAGAAGCAATGCCCCTACAATGTGGAAATGATTCTGCAGTTTTTCTCCACCTTGGTGATCGAGAATGACCACATAAAGACCATGAAGTGGATGACCGGTCGCACTCAGTGCACATCATCCTTTGCTCGGTTGTCTACTCTTCTTGGTTATGCACCCTACCAGAGCAACCTTCCTCCCAATGGGTACATTATGCACACTACTGAGAAGTTCAACAAAAACATAATGAAGGATATGTATGGGGCTGGTGCAATTATTGGTGAAAAAAGGGCCTCCTACCCCTCTATGACCAGCTTGCGATCATCTTCCGCTCAACTATTGCTCCCAGTGGAGGTAACAATGACAATATAGTTGCTCCTCTTGCAAATCTGCTTTGTCTTGCTAAGAAAATTGTTGAGAATGAAAACCCTGAAGAGGATTTTACAGTGGATGTGATGCATTTTATCTTTCACGAGTTCTGGGACTCTTTTGTCAGTGGGCTCACTATTCCCTATGCTCCTTACATCATGATGCTCATCAAGGACACTCTGAAGAACCACAACTTCAACCGGTATGATTTGGAGCCTCATACATACAAGAAGGTTTATCAGAAGAGGAAAGAGGTCATTCCATCTTCTGCTGCTGCAACTCCTGCCCGTGGTTCCTTCATGGGTGATGCTCGTCGTGGTGCTACTGGTCCGTCTGTGGTTCCTTCCTTTGCTCCGCCCAAGAAACTCAACTGGTTCCAGAGGAACATTCTGTGCATGAATGCTGACATCAGGAGGGGACAATATGACACTTATCTGCGGCAGGAGAACATTCTCAAGCACCTTCCTCGCCTCCCAAATGATCCTCCAGAGTCTGCTCCTCTCTCTTTTGCTCAGTGGAATGAGGGCTCTCAGTTTCCATGGACTCAGCTTGAGTCTCATCTGCTAGAGACAGCATCTGCCGGCCCTTCCCGTCCATCCTACACTCGTGCCCGTACTTATGAGACTTCAGACGGGGATGGTGATGACAATGATGATGATGATGATGATACCTCTGCCACGGAGTGATCTACTTGGGTCGTAGCATCGCTCTTTTCCCTTTTTGGCGTTTCGATGTCAAAGGGGGAGAAGTAGTTCTATTAGGTCTCCGTGTGGGATTTGCATGGGTTTCGGGCACAAGCATATGCTTTTTACCATTCTTGTTGCGCTTGTGTCCATTTATGTCGAACTTATTCGTGAACTTATTTGTGTTGTGTTTTCATGTGGAACTTATGTGTGTGAACCTTTAAGTTATGAGACATATGGATTTCTAATGTGGTTATGAGTTGTATTCTTGTGCTAAGGTTCATTTCTACTCTATTATGCACAAGGTATAGTCCTCTATCGCAACTCAACCTACTTTGATATGTCTCCATCTAGTTTCCTCAACATTTGGAAGTTTCCTCCTCCCAGATATATTGCATTTGTATTCCTATGCAATTTAATTATATGCACACATTCAGGGGGAGCTTCTCATGACTTAAGCTCGGGAATCTAGATAATATATAACTATGCTTTCCTTGCAAATCCTAGTGTTGTCATCTAACACCAAAAAGGGGGAGATTGAAAGGACATTTATTAATCCCTTGTGTTTTGTGTGTTAGGCAACAACACTAGTGACAATTTAACATGTGAATCAAGTGATGCAGGTTTTAAGTGTGTAAAACATCTTTGCATCAAAACCAAAAAGGGAGTTGAAAAGAGCCAGTTTTCTTTGCTGAAGTAAACCGGATTATCCGATGTTGAAAATATCGGATTATCCGATCTGAAGATTTCGCTGAAATTCTGCTAAGGACTAGAAGAAATCTCGCACTGGAGTTGGTCGGATTATCCGAGTTGCAAAATATCGGATTATCCGATGATCGAGATTTCGCTGGAATTCTGCTAAGGACTAGAAGAAATGTCACACTGAAGATGTTCGGATTATCCGAGTTGGAATTAATCGGATTATCCGATTCTCAAGATTTCGCTGGAATTCTGCTAAGGACTGAAAGATTTCTTCACTGACGCTGTTCGGATTATCCTATGATGGTATGATCGGATTATCCGATTCCATCGGATAATCCGATGATGACTTGAATCGGATTATCCGATTTGCCTGTCTGCAACGGCTAAATCTGGGAGCAGTATATAAAGACCTTCTCCTACATTGGAAAGGTTACCACGACCAGAAATACTTCCCCCACCATTGTTGCAAGCTTAAACTTGGTAGATCTCTCTCCCTAGCCACTCAAACACCTTGTCCTTCTAGGACTTGGGAGAGTTGACCTAGATCTACCCTTCCACCAAAGCGATTTGATTTCCATATCCATTCCTTAGAGGAACTTGTGCATCTTGGGTTCATTGGAACCCGAGATGGTCGTTGGTCGTTCTTGTGGCTTTGGGAGCCGCGGGGACTAGCCGGGAGCCTCCAATTCGGTTGTGGAGACGTGCCCCGGCCTTGTGATTCTTGCGGCTTTGGAAGCCGTGGGAATTGGTGAGAGCCTCCAATTCGGTTGTGGAGTGTGCCTCATCCTTGTAAAGGTTTGTTGCCGACCTCGAGGGCATCATATAGTGGAGGAGATACGGTGTGCCATATCACGGCTATTCGGGGATCACTTGTGACCCCGCACCGCTCCAACGAAGACGTAGCTTCCATTGGGAAGTGAACTTCGGGAATCATCTCCGTGCCACCGTGTGCTTATCCTTTTTATATATATCTTTACTTGTATTGCTAGCTTACCTTGCTTAGTATATCTTGTTAGCTAGCTTCTTGCTCATCATATAGGATTGTTCACCTAGTTGCATATCTAGAGAACTTATATTTGAGCAATTCCTTAACTTGTTGAAAAGAAAATTAAAATTGGTAGTTGCCTATTCACCCCCCTCCCCTCTAGTCAACCTACTCGATCCTTTCACTAAGCAAGACAAGCAACAAGATCATAGCAATATGGAATACTTCAAGCACGAAGGCTATCACAATGTAAAGTGCATAAGTAAAAAGCTCGGGTATAGAAATAACCGAAGCACGCGGAGACGAGGATGTATTCCCGAGTTCCTCCTTGAAAGGGAGTACGTCTCGTTGGAGAGGTGTGAACCGACACAACGGTTCAACAACCACAAAGGTTTCACCCTCTTCTCCGATGAACCGCACCACAAAGGTTTGGTTCACCTTCCACTATCGGTATTCCTTCGAGGCGAAATCCGGAGCCTTTCAACAACAATCCGGGGCACAACCCTCAATGGGATTGGGGGCTCCCGAACGGCTTTCAACAACAATCCGAGGCACAACCCACAAAGGGATTGGGGGCTCCCGAACGGCTTCAAGTGACCACACAAGGGTCCAACCACCACAAAGGTGTCTAGGGCCCGAAGACCCAAGAGTAATAAGTTCACAAGATTTCAACTTCCACGAATCCTCGTGGAGAGCACACCGATGCACCAAATGCAAAAGGCAAGAACACAAGTGCTCAAATCCTTCACTCTCGAATCCCACCAAAAGCAACTAATGCTTATGGGGGGGAGAAGAGGGGAAGAACACCAAATCCCTCCAAGATCTAGATCCAAAGGCTTCCCCTCACTTAGAGGAGAGAATGATTGGTGGAATGGTGGATCTAGATCTCCTCTCTCTTTCCCTCTAATTTGAGGCAAGAATCATGGAGGAATAGAGAGAAATCCAAGCTCAAGAAGGTCAACAATGGGGGGCTTTTTCGTGCTCAAGAGCTTAGGGAACCGTTGGGGAAGAAACCCCTTAAATAGGTCCCCTCAAAAAACTGACCGTTGGAGAAAACTGTGAGGCCGGCCTGGGAGCCGGCCTGGCCGGCCTGGGGGCCGGCCTGGGGGCTGGCCTCGTTCCCAGGGAAGCCGGCCTGGGGGCCGGCTGTCACCCGAGGCAGCCGGCCTGGGAGCCGGCCTGGGCCGGCCTGTGGGCCGGCCTGCCACCCGAGGCCGCCGGCCTGAGAGCCGGCATGGCCGGCCTGTGGGCCGGCTTGCCAGAACCCGAAAACAGCAAAAAGAAAACTGCAATAACTTTTTCATCCGGACTCGGATTTCGATGATCTTGGGCTCGTTGGAATCGCAACGAAGAGCACTTCAAGATTATGCAGAGAAACATCATAGTCCATCATGTGAGGAGAAGACCAAATGTAGAAAGGTAAAACCTCTCTAAAGAAGATGAACCGGCAAAACCTCAAAACCGAAAACGCAACAAGTTTTCAATACGAAATCCGTTTTCGGTGAACTAGAGCTTGGTATGGAGATGAACACAAGCTCTAAATTCTCACATGGATAAAAGCCAAATAAGAACCAAGAAAGATGATATGCCAAGTATGCAAAGGTTTGAGCTCTCCACAAAGATGCGATCAAGTTACTCACTTGAGAGCCCCTCTTGATAGTACGCCGTCTATCCTATAACCCGGTCTCCCACTAACACCATGAGACCGGTAAAATAGAAACCCTATCAAGATCATACCTTTGCCTTGCGCATTCCACTTGAGCTAGATGAAGACGATCTTGACTCCCTCAAGTTGGAACACCTTTCTTGATTGTGTGCTTGCTAGCACATGCTTGATGAAGACTTCTCCAAATGCTCCCCCATACACCATTATGGGAGAGCCTTGATAAGCTCCGTCTTCATGAATCCACTTGCACTTTATCTTCTTCTATTGATATAGGTGATGGCTTGGAGATAAACATAAATGTTCACCCAATCTTATTTTCCAAGCCATGCTTGCAATAAGCTCAACTCTCGATGACCATTCTTCATATAAACCCTTGAATAGAGCATTGATCATCATGTAATCTTCTATAGTCCAACACATGAACTCCAATCTTCTTCACGGACAGGATCTATAAAGATATCTCAATGCAACCATTAGTCCATAAGGATTGTCATTAATTACCAAAACCACGCATGGGGCAACACATGCACTTTCACTTTCATCTTAGGTATTAAACGACGCTGATGCTCAACAACAGGCTTTGCATCAGGTTCCATGTTGATGGCGTGCTGACATATAGTAGGAGAAATTCCCTTCAGGTCATCAAGAGTATATCCCATAGCTCCGCGGTGTTTCCTCAACACTCCCAATAACCTTTCCTCCTCTGTACCTGAAAGTTTAGAGCTGATAATAACAGGATATATTTTCTTATCATCAATATAAGCATATTTAAGATTATCAGGCAGAGGTTTCAAATCAAAAACAGGATCCTCCTTGGGTGGCATTGTGGTACCCAAATCTTCCACAGGTAAATTGTGTTTGAGCATAGGTTGACGAAGGAATACTTCATCAAGCTCATTCCTTTCTTCCCTGAAGTTCTCACTTTCATGATTCTCCATATGTTGCTGCAAAGCATTGTTAGGAGCAAGAACAATAGATGCAAGTTGAGCAATTTCAAAATCCTCACTAGGCAATTCAGTTTCATAAGGTGCTTTAGCAAATTTAGAGAAATTGAATTCATAAGATTCACCAGCAAATTTAGTAAAGATTTTCTCTTTCTTACAATCTATAACAGCACCACAAGTATTCAGAAAAGGTCTACCAAAAATAATAGGACAACTATCATTGGCAGCCGACCCAAGTACAAGAAAATCAGCAGGGTATTTAGTCTTACCACAAAGGACTTCGACATCTCTAATGATACCAATTGGAGAGATAGTTTCCCTATTAGCAAGCTGAATAACCACATCAATCTCTTCAAGTTTACAAGGAGCAATTTCGTGCATAATTTCCCTGTAAAGCTCATAAGGAATAGCACTAGAACTTGCACCAATATCACATAAACCATAATAGCAATGATCACCTATCCCAACAGAAAGCACAGGAACACTAGACTTCCTAGAACTTTTAGGATGTGAGACAATATTAGAAGCATCCTCACAAAAGATAATGTGTCTATCTTCTAAATTTTCAGTGACAAGATCTTTAACCAATGCTACAACAGGTTCAACAGTTATTTGCTCATCAGGTTTGGTAGTTTTCTTATTACTTTTACTAACAACACCAGTTATGATAGTATGTTCCTTAATCTTATTAGGAAAAGGAACTTTTTCAATATAAGGTTCTGGAATAATGCGATCAGCAACATTAACCTCAACACCTTTAGATATATGAGAAACAGATTCATCTTTATATGGTTCATGATAATTTTTAAAACCCTCCTTCGGCAAACCGAAATAGGAAGCAAAGGCTTTATAAAAGTTTGCAACAATTTGAGAGTCAAGACCATAAGTAGTGCTAATTTTGCGATAATCATCAGTATCCATAAATTTTTTAACACACTCAAAGTCATAGTTTATACCTGACTCCCTACCTTTGTCATTCTCCCATCCTTCAGTGTTCTCCTGAATCCGATCAAGAAGGTCCCACTTAAACTCTTCTTTATTACGAGTGAACGATCCAGCACAAGTGGTATCCAATAGAGTTTTATCTTGAAAGGAGAGTCTTGCATAAAAGTTATCAATAACAATATTACCAGGAAGCTCATGAATGGGACATTTGAGCATTAATGCCTTCAATCTCCCCCACGCTTGAGCGATACTCTCTCCATCATAGGGCCAGAAGTTATATATGAGGTTCCGATCCTTATGAATCTCACTTGGAGGATAGAATTTGGAGTAAAAGAGAGGTACAATTTCCTCCCATCCAAGAGAATACCCATTCTTCAGCAGTTTATACCAATGTGCAGCTTTACCAGACAGTGATAGAGAGAATAATTTCTTCTTAACTTCTCCCATCGAGATACCTGCACACTTAAATAACTCGCACAATTCATGCAGAAATAACAAATGATCTCCAGGATGGACAGTTCCATCTCCTGCATAGCGGTTATTTGTGACACGTTCAACAATTTTCATAGGAATTTTGAACGGTATTACCTGCTCATCTGGCGCCTCCTCTACTACCTTAGCAGTGGTAGTTGTTTTCCCAAATAGGAATTCAAGAGAAGACCCCTCCATAATGAGATATAGCAGCAGGCAAAAATAAAAACAGCACGTACAATAAATGTTTCCCTTACCAATTCCACTTACCAATAGCGCTACACTCCCCGGCAACGGCGCCAGAAAATAGTCTTGATGACCCACAAGTATAGGGGGTGTATCGTAGTACTTTCGATAAATAAGAGTGTCGAACCCAACGAGGAGCAGAAGGTGTTGACAAGCGGTTTTGATGAAGGATTCACTGTAAATGCTCACAGACAAGTTTTTAGGAGTTTTTGATATGACAGATAAATAAAGTACAAGTAAATAAAATGCAGTAGTAATAGTTGCAGCGAGTGGCCCAATCCTTTCTACAGCAAAGGACAAGCCGGTTGTTGTACTTATAATGACCAAACGTTCTTGAGGACACACGGGAATATTGTCAAGTGCTTTCGCTTCATATAGTTGATTAATCTTCATTGTTTTGATAAGTGTTGTGTGGGTGAACCTATGCTAATGCACCGCCCTTCCTAGGACTAATACATACTTGTGATTATACCCCTTGCAAGCATCCGCAAATACAAGAAAGTAATTAAGTTAAACTAACCACAGCCTTAAACTTTGAGATCCTGCTATCCCTCATGCATCGATATACCAACGGGTGTTCAGGTTTCTGTCACTCCGGCAACCCCACAATTGGCAAACGAATACACAATGCATTCCCCTAGGCCCATAAAGGTGAAGTATCATGTAGTCGACGTTCACATGACACCACTAGAAGAATAACACCACAACTTAAGCATCAAACCATTAAATATTACTCAACATAGTTCACTACTAACATCAAGACTTCTCCCATGTCCTCAAGAACTAAACGAACTACTCACAAGACATCATACGGAACATGATCAGAGGTGATATGATGATGAATAACAATCTGAACATAAACCTTAGTCCAATGGTTTCACCCAATAGCATCAATAACAAGAGTAATCAACACCGGGAGAGTTTCCCCTATGAAATAGACAAGATTCAGCCCTAGATGTTACAACGGAGACGGGGTGCAGCGGCGGTGATGATGGTGTTGGCGGTGGAGATGATGATGATGATGATCCCGATGAAGTCCAGCTCGATGACGGTGATGATGGCGACGATTTCCCCCTCCGGGAGGGAATTTCCCCCGGCAGATTTCTTCCTGCAGGGGAGCTTTTCGCTCTCTGGTGTTTTCCGCCTCGTGGAGGCGGCGGAATATTTCGATGGCCGTCTCCGTGTGTTAGGGTTTCGAGGGGGTCAAGTACGCGAAGGGGGAACGGCTGAGGTGGGCCAGGGCCCCCAAACCACCTGTCGGCGCGGCAGGGGGCCCCACCGCGCCAAGGGGTGAGGAGGGCCCACCATGGCCCATCTCAGCTCCCCTTTTGGCCTCCTCCATCTTCTGGTAAAATAGGAACTTCCATATGTCTCCTTCGATTTATTGATCTTCAGAAATAGTGCATCTCGACGGTGCTTTTTCCAGCAGAATCCTGACTCCGGTGTCCAATTCTCCATTATTCATCAAACATGCAAAATAGGTAAAATAACATAAGTAACACTTCTAAATATGAAATATATCGATGAATAGCAGTAAATTATGATATAAAATAGTGATGCAAAATGGACGTATCAATATGCATTATCATGCGTTCACTATTTGTCAATTGCCCAGCTGTAATTTGTTCACCCAGCATGTTAGTTATCTTTTATGGAGAGACACCACTAGTGAACTGTGGACCCCGGTCCATTCTTTTAAACTGATTAAAACAACCACAAACTGCAAACTGTTCCTTTTTCATTCTCTGCAATTTAATACTCATTTTCCACACGAGACGTTTAATCCTTTGTTTTCAGCAAGCCGGTGAGATTGACAACCTCACTGTTTCGTTGGGGCAAAGCACTTTGATTGTGTTGTGTGCAGGTCCACGTCAGCGCCGGAATCCTGGTGTTGCGCCGCATCATATTTCACTGTTGACAACCTTCAGAAGTGCCGCTGCTCCTACTGGTTCGATAAACCTTGGTTTCATACTGAGGGAAAACTTGCCGCTGAACTGCATCATACCTTCCTCTTGGGGTCTCCCAACGAACGTGTGATTCATGTCCATCAAGCTATTTTTCTGGCGCCGTTGCCGGGGAGTCAGCAGTCTTCTGCAAGGGGAGTTTCACGCTTCCAATCTCTTTACTTTGTTTTTGTCTTGCTTAGTTTATTTTATTTTATCTTGTTTGCTTTCAATTATCAAAAACACAAAAAAATTAGTTACTTGCATCTTGTTTATTTTCAAGTTCTTTTCTGTCCTGTTTTTAATTCTGCTAAAATGAGTACTCCTGAGAACACTAAGTTGTGCGATTTCACTAGCACGAACAACAATGATTTCATATGCACACCTATTGCTCCACCTGCTGCTTCAGTAGAGTTTTATGAAATTAAACCTGCACTTTTAAATCTTGTTATGAAAGAGCAATTTTCTGGTGTTAGTACTGATGATGCTGCTGTTCACCTCAATAACTTTGTTGAACTTTGTGAAATGCAAAAGCTCAAGGAAGTAGATGGTGATATTATTAAACTGAAACTTTTTCCTTTCTCCTTGAGAGGACGTGCTAAAGAATGGTTGCTATCTTTGCCTAGAAATAGTATTAATTCATGGACTAAATGCAAAGATGCTTTTATTGGAAAATATTATCCTCCTGCTAAGATTATTTCCTTGAGAAGTAGCATAATGAATTTTAAGCAATTTGATAATGAACATGTTGCTCAAGCATGGGAGAGAATGAAATCATTGGTTAAAAATTGTCCCACTCACGGACTGACTACTTGGATGATCATCCAAACCTTCTATGCAGGATTAAATTTTTCTTCAAGGAATTTATTGGATTCGGCCGCTGGAGGTACCTTTATGTCCATCACTTTGGGTGCTGCAACAAAGCTTCTTGATGATATGATGATTAATTATTCTGAGTGGCACACCGAGAGAGCTCCAACAGGTAAGAAGGTAAATTCTGTTGAAGAAACCTCATCCTTGAGTGCTAAAATTGATGCTATTATGTCTATGCTTGAAATGGTCAAACACATGTTGATCCAAATAATGTTCCTTTAGCCTCTTTGGTTGCTCAAGAAGAGCATGTTGACGTGAACTTCATTAAAAATAATAACTTCAACAACAATGCTTATAGGAATAATTTTGGTAATAGCAATTATAGGCCCTATCCTTCTAATAGTGGCAATGGTTATGGAAATTCATATGGTAGAACTGGAGTGCCTAGTGAGGAAAGATGCTAGAAATTGAAAAGGCTACTAAATTTTTTATGCAAAGCAATATGAGCAAAACCAACTGTTTACTAGAACTATGGATGAACAATCTGCTATGCTAAAAAATATAAGCCATCAACTTGAGAATTTAAATAGGGAAATTTCTGGTTTGCAAGGTAAAATTTCTCATGCTGAAACTTGTATTTCGTCGATGTCTGAAACGCAATCCTCTTTGATTAATAAGATGGCGGCTAAGCCCGAAACAATTGAGAGTAATACCTTTGCTATAGCCAATGCTATACAAGTTAAAATTGATAATAATGTGAGGATGTTAGCCGAATTGCATGCTAGATGGGAAAGAGAGGATGAAATTGCTAGAAGAATAATATTGCTAGAGTTTATACTATTACTACTTCTGAAAATGCTTCAAACACAAGTGTTAGCAAACCTCCTATTATTAATGGCAAATAATTGGTGTTGGTAATGTTTCCACTTCTATTGCAAAATGTCCTAAATTGCCTGATAACTCTAAAACTGTCCTTGATAAAGATGCTGAAATTTCTAGCAATAAGGAAGAGAATAACTCCATTACTTTGATGATAATGATTTTGATTTTGATGGGTGTAATCTTTCTGAAGTAATTACATTCTTGCAAAAGCTTGCTAGAACTCCTAAGGCAAGTGAGATAAACATGGCTTTCACTAAACATATTACTAATGCTCTCATACAAGTGAGGGAGGAAAAAATTGAAACGTGAAGTATCTATCCCTAGGAAGTTAGAAGATGGTTGGGAGCCTATTATTAAAATGAAATTGAATGACTTTGATTGCAATGCTTTGTGTGACCTTGGTGCTAGTATTTCTGTTATGCCTAAAAGATTTTATGATATGCTTGATTTAGCACCTTTGGAAAATTGTTACTTGGATGTTCACCTTGCTGATTCTACTATTAAGAAACCTTTGGGAAGAATTGATGATGTTCTTATCATGGTTAACAACAATTATGTTCCCGTTGATTTTATTGTCTTGGATATTGAATGCAATCCATCATGCCCTATTGTGCTTGGAAGACCTTTTCTTAGAACTGTAGGTGCTATTATTGATATGAAAGAGGGAATATAAAATATCAATTTCCTCTCAAGAAAGGTATGGAACACTTTCCTAGGAAAATATTAAGCCACCTTATGATTCTATTGTTCGAACAAATTACAATGTTGATGCTTCTTCGCTTGGTAATACTTGATGCATGCTTTGTGCCTAGCTAAAAGGCGTTAAAGAAAAGCGCTTATGGGAGGCAACCCATTTTTTTATTTCTGCAATTTTTCTTTTATTGAGTCAAGGAGTTGTTTACTTCTGTAGCAACTCCTTTGTATATTTATTTTCTCGCATTGTTGTGCCAAGAGTAGCCTCTAGTGTTGAGATTTTGCTTAATTTTGATTGCTGCGCAGAAACAGATTTTTGCTGTCCACTGTACGAAAATCCTAAATCACCAGATTGTTAAAAAATCTGAAATTTTTTGTGCGTAATCTTTATGAATGTCTGAATCTTTCATTAGTTCAAAGTTTTTTGATCTGAGCGTCGTAAGTGCCTCGAAAAAATTCATCTTTACTGGCTGTTCTGTTTTGACAGATTCTGTCTCTGTTTTTTGCATTGTCTCTTGTGGGCTTTAGCAAGGTTCTCTAATGGAGGGCTGTAGCTAATGTTTTATTGAGTTCTTGCAATGTGTCACAACAGAACCAGTGGATTAAATTTTTGAGTACTAACCCCTCTAATGAGATTTACTTTGAGTTTGGTGTGACGGAAGTTTTCAAGGGTCAAGAGAGAAGGATGATAATAGGATCAAGAAGAGTGAAGAGCTTAAGCTTGGGGAGGCTCCCATGGATCTCCCCAGCATATTTCAAGAAGACTCAAGCGTCTAAGCTTGGGGATGCCCAAGGCATCCCCTTCTTCATCGTCAAAATTATCAGGTCATCTCTAGTGAAACTATATTTTAATTCTTTCACATCATATGTGCTTTTCTTGGAGCGTCTGTGTGCTTTTATTTTCAGTATTGCTTTTATTTTCAATAAAGCTTGACTGGACCCTAGCATTCTTGATTGGGAGAGAGACACGCTCCGCTTTTTCATGAGAATACTCCTATTCTTCACTTATATTTGTTGAGTATTCATATCTAGCGCTGTTCAGCTTTTAGCTCTTGTTTTCATGTATCTCTTGTCAGAGCTATTAGCTTTCTTTTGTAGAAAGTACTCTCTTGCTTCACTTATATTGTTTGGAGAGTTGATGAAATAAATTGATTGGTGTTTGGTTGGTTCAGAAAATGTTGCATGTGGTAATTGGTATAAGGAAAAACTTGCTTAATCTTGTAGATCACTAAATGGATAACTTGATGCTTGTCAATTGTTTTGAGTTAACAAGTAGATCATGATTAAATTGTGCATCACATGAGTTAAGCCTATTAGTGAAGAACTACCGTAAAGCTTGTTGAAAATTTGGTTTGCATCGGTGGTATCTCTAAGGTCTAGATATTTTCTAATAAAGGGTTTGGTTAACAAGGAAGACGGTATGAAGTCTTATAACGTTTGCAATATGTTTGTCATATAAAACTTGGTGTACGGGTTGATATTCTTGTTTGCTTACATAACCTTGCTAGCCTAAACTCTGTACTGAGAGGGAATGCTTCTCGTGCATCCAAATCCTTGAGCCAAAATCCATGCCATTTGTGTCCACCATAACTACCTATATGTGGTATTTCCTTGCCACTCCAAGTAAATTTTTCATGTGCTACCTTTAAATTATTCAAAATGTTATTATTCCCTTTTTGTGTCAATGTTTACTAGCTCATGAGGAATTAGTGTGGTTATTCTTTATTCTATTTGTCAAATGGACTTTTACACCTGGACTAGTGGCATATACATCCGCTTATCCAATAACTTGCAAAAAGAGCTGGCAACGGGGTGCCCAGTCCCAATTAATTACAACTTTAACCAATTAATTCTCTTCACACTTTTGCCCTGATTCATCAGTAAGCAATGACAAACAGTGAAATACCTGAATGTGTGTAAACCAAAGAGAAAGAGGGATGATCTGCCTTGCTGGTAGAAATAACGTCCTTCATGGGAGCCGCTCTTAAAAGTCCGTTTGACAGGTAGAATACTGTTCTCACCCGCTACCATTCGTTGACAATTAACAAACACCTCTCAAAAATAGATACTCCTCCATGGTATGTGATTGATGGAAGGCACCCGAGGATTCGGTTAGCCATGGCTTGTGTTAGCAAGGTTGGGAGGAGTATCAAATATTTTATGCAATCTCTATATGCTTTCAAAAACCTAAAAGCTCTAGCACATGATTTAATCCCTGCTTCCCTCTGCGAAGGGCCTTTCTTTTACTTTTATGTTGAGTCAGTTTTCCTATTCTTTCTGTCTTCCACAAGCAAACACTAGTGTCAACTTTGTTACAACATGCGTTATATGCAATGTATTGGACTTGTTATACTACTTTGTGTTGACAATATCCATGAGATAAATATGTTGAAAGTTGAAGCAAATGCTGAAACTAATTCTTCCTTTGTGTTGATTGAATACCTTTTATTAGAAACTATTGCTTTATGAGTTAACACTTATGCAAAACTGTTTGATGCTTGTCTCGAAAGTACTATTCATGAAAACGTTTAGCTTGTGTGATTCATTGTTTACTCATTATCTATTTGGTAGCAAATTATAGACCATTGACTTGGATCACTTCATTCATTTACATGTGCCTTGCAATATTATATGATCAAGATTATGATGGTAGCATGTCACCTCAAAAATTATTTTGTTTTTATCGTTTACCTACTCGAGGACGAGTAGGAACTAAGCTTGGGGATGCTGATACGTCTCAAACGTATCTATAATTTTTGATGTTCCATGCTTGTTTTATACCAATTGCTACATGTTTTGCATCTACTTTATATCACTTTTATACATTTTTTGGGACTAACCTATTAACAAGATGCCGAAGTGCCAGTTCCTGTTTTCTGCTGTTTTTGTATTCCAGAAAAGCTAGTCTGGAAATATTCTCGGAATTGGACGAAACTCACGGGGGTGCCTATTTTCCAGAACACACCTGACGGAGCAAAGGAGCACAGAGGAGGGCCACCAGGAGGCCACACGCCACCAGGGCGCGGGCCCCCCTCTGCCGCGCCCTGGGTGGTGTGGGCCCCTCGGGGGTCTCCAGCCGCCGCCCTTTCGCCTACTTATTCCCCCCGAGAAAACCCTAAGCCTGAGCAAATATCCACGAAAAGTTCCAGAGACGCCGCCGCCGTCAACCCTAGCTCGGGAGGGTCAGAACCTCTTCCCGGCACCCTGCCGGAGAGGGGAATCGTCACCGGAGGCTTCTACATCGCCATGCCTGCCTCCGGAGTGATGCGTGAGTAGTTCATCCTTGGACTACGGGTCCATAGCAGTAGCTAGATGGTTGTCTCTCCACTTTGTGCCATCATGTTTAGATCTTGTGAGCTGCCCTACATGATCAAGATCATATTATTGTAATGCTACATGTTGTGTTTGCTGGGATCCGATGAATATTGAATATATGTCAAGTTGATTATCAATCTATCTATGTTATTTAAGATCTTGCATGCTTTCCGTTACTCGTAGATGCTTTGGCCAAGTAGATGCTTGTAACTCCAAGAGAGAGTATTTATGCTAGATAGTGGGTTCATGCCTCCGTTTAATCTGGGACAGTGACAGAAAGTTCTAAGGTTGTGGATGTGCTGTTGCCACTAGGGATAACCTAACGATGCTATGTCCACGGGCATATGTGTTTGTTTACATTACGCACTTTACTTAATGCAATTATCCGTTGCTTGCAACTTAATACCAACGGGGGACTCGGATGACAACCCGGCGGTGGATTATTAGTCATAGATGCTGTTGGATAACGGTCTATGTATTATGTCGTAATGCCCAATTAAATATCATAGTAGTCATCATGTCATGTATATGCATTGTCATGCGCTCACTATTTGTCAATTGCCCAGCTGTAATTTGTTCACCCAACATGTTAGTTATCTTTTATGGAGAGACACCACTAGTGAACTGTGGACCCCGGTCCATTCTTTTACACTGATTAAACAACCACAAACTGCAAACTGTTCCTTTTTCATTCTCTGCAATTTAATACTCATTTTCCACACCATACGTTTAATCCTTTGTTTTCAGCAAGCCAGTGAGATTGACAACCTCACTGTTTCGTTGGGGCAAAGTAGTTTGATTGTGTTGTGTGCAGGTCCACGTCAGCGCCGGAATCCGTGTTGCGCCGCATCATATTTCGCTGTTGACAACCTTCAGAAGTGCCGCTGCTCCTACTGGTTCGATAAACCTTGGTTTCATACTGAGGGAAAACTTGCTGCTGAACTGCATCATACCTTCCTCTTGGGGTCTCCCAACGAACGTGTGATTCACGTCCATCAGCGCACACTGTCAACTTCGCACCGTGGGACAAAGGTGACTCCGGAGTTTACATTAATAAAACCACTCAAGTAGCATATAAGATAACGAAGAGTAACATCTATGGATTCAGCTAGATTACAAAGCTCATGATCACATATAGATCACATCATGGGAGAGAGAGATAAACCACATAGCTACCGGTAGAGCCCTCAGCCCCGATGAAGAACTACTCCCTCCTCATCATGGGAGGCAGCAACGACGATGATGGAGGCGGTGGCGTCGATGGAGATGGCTCCGGGGGCAATTCCCCGTCCCGGCAAGGTGCCGAAACAGAGACTTCTGTCCCCCGAATTAGGGTTTTGGATGACGGCGGAGCTCTGGAACTTTTCTGGAGAAATCGTCGATTCTTCCGTGAGTTTTAGGTCAGGGGCAATATATAGTCCAAAGGGCGTCGCGAGACGGTGCACGAGGTGGCGACACCACCCCTGGGGGCGGCCATGGCCCAAACGCGCCCAGGGGGCGTGTGGAGGCTGTGGGAATCCCCCAGACTTGTCCTTCTGGCTCCCGGAGTCTTCTGGCGTTTTAGAATTTCTGTAATTTTTTCAGATTTTTCTGACCTCTTTCAATTTTGGACCTTTTCTGCAATGCACAGACATAATAAACAGAAACTGGCACTGTGGCATCTTGTTAATAGGTTAGTCCAATAAATGTCATAATATGATATAAAGTGCATATAAAACATGTGGCAATTGATATAATATTAGCATGGAACATCAAAAATTATAGATACGTTGGAGACGTATCAGATGATAATATGTCTATTATTCTTGGGAGACCTTTTCTTAACACTGCAGGGGCTGTTATTGATTGCAACAAAGGAAAATTGACTTTCCATGTTAATGACAAAGAACATACTGTTTATTTTCCCAATAAGTTGGACAAGCTATTTGGAGTGAATACAATTACCAATCTTAGAAGTATCAAAGTGGGAAGTATTGATTGCCCTATATATGAACCTCATGAAGAATTTCAATATATTATGATTGGATCTATAGCTATACAATTTAAGGTAAAATGATTGTTCAATGTGGTTTAATTCTTTTATGTCATATAAAATGTATTTGGTGGCAAGACTTGATCAACCTTGTTAACAAATATGTTTTACATGCATAAAATTGCTAAACAACATTTTCTTTCTCTCCTTTGTTTTTACCTACTGATTTGCTACTGTAATTTGCAAGTTAAGCAATGTTTAGTCTTTACATAAATTTATTTTTGCCTAGTTTTCATCGTTTAAAGCACCCAGAAAATGTCAGAAATAAAAGTTTTCAAAAAATTCTGAAATTTTTTTCTACAAGTCCTAGTTTTTAAAATGGAGCGTGGGAGTACCAGAGAGTGACCAGGGGGGCCACCAGGCCACCACACGCCACCACGGCGCGGTGGAGGGCAGGCCGCGCCCTGCCCTGGTGTGGGGTCCACCTGGCCCTCCACTCACTCATCTCCTCCCACTCTTTCTCTCTCCGACCATACACACCACCATTGCTCAAACTCGTGTTCTTGCTGCTCTTGCTCGAGATTTTTTGATCTACTTGCTCAGCCCATCTTTGCTGCTGAAATTTGGATCAATTGCTCTCCGGTATGTGACTCCTCCGATTATCCAAGTAGAATTTTGTTTAGTTGTGTATATCTTAGCATTTTGGTATAGGTGACATGTTATGATAGCTTGCATGCTTGTTCTTGTTTAGATTAAATAGTTTTGATGCATGTTTAGTCCCCTAGCAAGTCTCCCTAGTGTTTCCTTGAATTAATCACTCCAAAACCATTTTTATGAGATTTGTTTAAAATTTTCAGAAAAGGAAGATGGATGGAAACAACTTAATTATGAAGAATTGGAAGTATCAGAGGTCATGGAGTCAACCGTGAAGACTCTGTGTTCCCCTCCATTTATCCATGCTATGATTTTATGAATGATGCAGGAATCTTGCAAGATTTCAACACTCTAATCTCTAATGCAGGGTTAGAACACTTTGTTGCTGATGAACCACATAAATATGTAAAGCTGACTATGTCAGTGGTTCAAAGTTTTAGATTTAGTTGGAATTTGCCTACCCCCATGGTTCATTATAATATCTACAATAAAGCTATAGATTTGTCTCTTCATGATTTTTGTGCAGCTATTAAGGCACCACACTGGGGATCTCATGAGAGGATTAGAGGTCAACCAAAGCATTTACAAGACCTCTACTCAGAGATTTGCCAAGGGAGAGGTTTTACAGCCGAAGATGGTAAAATTCGAAACATCCAACTCCCATCTATTCGATATTTTGCCTACTACATTAGCAAATGTGTTCTAGCTAGGAAGAATGCAAGTAAATTATCTGTTTATGATTTGGTATTTCTTTCTGCTGCCTTAAAATGTAATAGAACTTATAATTGGGAGCCATGATTGCATTTCGTCTTTTCACTAACCGTGAAAGAGGAGGGGTTTGTGGTGGTCTCGTTGCTTCTCGTTTATTAGCCATGCATGGTGTAGGACCACATCATCTTGATATTCAGCTTCCTATGAAGACTTGATTTAACTCTATGATTAGCCACCATTTTGTTTCCGCTGGTCCACCATTGATAATCTATCCTATGAATTGGTTTTTGTTAAGAAGTCCAGGTGGAGAACTAAAAACTCTGAACACATAGTCTGTTTGCCTGCGCCTCTTTTGTTTAACCTTGATGTCAGGCAAGGATGGTCATTCTCAGAGGGTGACCTTGATGCATACATGGAGGAGCATGGCCTTCATGCGGATAGCGAGGGAAGGGGTCCTGAGGAGGACTTCATTCAGCCCTTCGACACTACGAGCTCTTCATACCAGTACCTGATTATGTAGCTTCAGGCCCTTCTTCTTCACAGGATCCTGATTATGATCACGCTAGGTATGATCCGCCTGGATGGAGTTCTGGGCCATGGGGATGATTTGTCTCACACTTAGGCCAAAAGCCTAAGCTTGGGGGGAGGTATGGCGACTCACCGACAACTCAATCATTTTATCATATTCATATTATGTCGGTACTTTGTATATCCATGCTTTAGTTTGTTTCTTTTCTTTTTCGCTTTTGTTTCTTGTATTCGTTTTATTTTTGCAAAATACCAAAAGACCAAAAATATTTTCTTTATTTCTCTTCCTTTTGAATTTGTAGCGCTAGTTTACTTTAGTTCTTCATTTCGGTTTGTTATTCAAAAATCCAAAATGATTTTGCTTTATCTGCTTGCTTCCTTCCATGCTTGTTTTAAATCGAAAACCCAAAAATATTTGTTGTTCTTCTTCTGTTTTGTATAGTTGTTTCAGAGTTCGAAAATTTCTGTGATTCCACTTTGGGCTTGGTTATCATTTCACATCATTCAAGCCACACAAGTGAAAGGCAATAATGACGATTTACGACAACCCGGATGTGGTAAAAGGCTAGTATGAACTCTATTTGTTTTTCATTTTTGTAAATATACCTACTCATGTGAACATGCTTAGCTATCATGGTAGTGGTTATGTTACTTAATGATTACTTAGTAGTCCATGTCTTCTTATGATCAGTACCAATTTGCTAATATTAAATAACATGTCATATAGATATTTGCATGCATTGTTCTATTCGTAAAACGGTATGGCAGGGTGGTATCCTCCTCTGAATAATTTACTTGAATCGACTTGGCACATGCTCACACATGTTATGACTGAAAAATAAAAGTCAATTATGCCTTGATGATCTATTTTGCCTCAGAGTTTTAGTATCATTTTATACCTCCGTTAATTTTATTCTGTCGCAAGTATGATTATGACAGTTATCGCTCTCTTGGTTGTCGCTTCCTAGTCTAATGCTAGCCTTCACTTGTACTGAGCGGGAATGCTGCTCGTGCATCCAAAATCTTTAAAACCAAGTTATCCCAAAGAGTCCACCAAAAATTCCTATGCATGGTATTTCAAACCATTCCAAGTAAATTTGCATGTGCTACCTTTAAAACTTTCAAAATATTTCTCTTTTTTGTGTCAATGTTTACCAGCTCATGAGGAAGTAGTGGGTTATTCTTTATTCAACTTGTCAAACGGACTTTACCACCTGGACTAGTGGCATATACATCCGCTTATCCAATAATTTTGCAAAAAGAGCTGGCAATGGGGTGCCCAGTCCCAATGAATTACAACTTTAACCGCTTAATTCTCTTCACACTTTTGCCCTGATTTATCAGTAAGCAATGACAAAACAGTGAAATACCTGCATGTGTGTAAACCAAACAGAAAGAGGGATGATCTGCCTTGCTGGTAGAAATAACGTCCTTCATGGGAGCCGCTCTTAAAAGTCTGTTTGACAGGGAGAATACTGTTTTAATTCGCTACCATTCCTTGACAATTAACAAACACCTCTCAAAACATTTTTATCTTTGTCTTCAAAATTAAAAGCTCTAGCACGTGTTAATCCCTGCTTCCCTCTGCGAAGGGCCAATCTTTTATTTTTATGGTGAGTCACCATCTTTTCTTTGAGCACCTCTTCGAGAGCATAACTGTCGTTCTTAGTGTAATGTGCTTGTCCCAGAATACGATTAATTGAGGCATAACTATGATACTTTTTTTTTCGAGGGTACGCCAAAAGCGTACACAACTGTTATAGGGGAATACAAAGGGGGTTACAGGCCAGGGCTAGCTCAAGACCGAGCTGCAACAGACTCACACACACACCCAACGCCAAACTCCAGACGCCAACCCTAGGACTACTCTCGCGGCATGGTCTCTCTCCCTCCTGCTTCTGGTCCGGCTCTCGCTTTCATCCAGAGCTTAAACTCGTCGACGATCCTATCAACCAGCACTGTCACCGTGAATTGCTGGCTGACGTTGTTGAAAAGCCTCGCATTTCTCTGCTTCCACAGACTCCATGCAATGAGGATCACAAAGGAATCAAAGTTTCTCTTGTTTGCCTTGTTGAATGATTTCCTGACCCGTAGCCACCAGTCTGCGAAGCTGTCAGTCACCTCCGGCACGGCAACCTGCACTCCTGCCGCCTGCATACATCTAAACCAAGCTTCCCTGGAGAACACACATTGCACAAGAACATGCTCAACTGTGTCCACCTCCTGGAGGCATGTGAAACAGGGACTCAATTCATCCTGCAAGCCATGCCTCATGCGCCGATCAGATGTCCACACTCGGTGCTGCACCGCGAGCCAGCAGAAAACTTTGCATTTGAGTGGGGCGTGGGATTTCCAAATGCAGTTTGCCGTGGGAAATCTCATGTTGCCATGACCGAGCATGTGATATGTGGAGCTCGCTGAGTAAAGCTTGTTGCTTGTCCACGGCCATATGAACCTATCGTGCCCCTCCGCGTTGAGCTGAAGGCTCTGAACCCGTAGCCAAAGCTTGACGCATTGCCGTGCTCCTTCCTCGCACAGCTCGCCCTCTAAATCTAGCAGCCAGGCGTTCCCGGCCACTGCATCCTGTATAAGTCTGCTGTTTTTGCGTCTTGTGCTTGCGATTCCATGAACAAGAGGAGCGATCTGCTCAGCGGTTTCCCCGCCAATCCAACGATCCAGCCAGAACAAGATTCTGTCACCTCTTCCCAGAACCACAGACGATAGGCTTCTGAAAACTGCTACGGCATCCTCATCCTTCATCATCGGCAAGCCCTGCCAAGGCCTCGATGGGTCAGTCCTTCGCAACCACTCCCATCGAGTTCTTAGCGCTAGACCCTGCATCTTCAGATTCTTGATGCCAAGTCCCCATAGATTTGCGGCTTGCAAATTTGATCCCAGGCCACGAGGCATTGCCCTCCATTGACGCGTTCCTTGCCCTTCCAATAAAACGCCCTCAACCACTTGTTGATTTCCTCGAGCAGCCAAGCAGGTGCCTCCGCGATCAGCAGATGGTGGATTGGTCGCGCCATGATCACAGCTTTGATTATAGTAAGCCTTCCCTCCTTTGTGATCCAACCCCGCTGCCAAGCCGGAATCATCTTTAGAGCTGCATCAAGAACTGGCTGCCACTCTGATTTGGTCAGCGGGCGTAGCGCTAGTTGGAGGCCGAGGTACTTGATTGGGAAGGCATCAATCCGGCATCCAATTATGTTTCTGACTCGTCCTTCCTCTCTCGCACTGCATCGAATCAGCGTGGCCGACGACTTGGTGTAATTGACTCTTAACCCGACGCCTCCGCAAACATGTTCAAAATCTGACGAATTGCATGGAGATCCGAAGCAATGGGCTTCACAAATAGAACCACGTCATCCGCAAAGACTGAGATCCGCTGCATAGGTGTAATTGCTGCGATTGGGGACAGGAGCTCATCCTGTACTGCCCTCGCCACCATCGCTGTCATGACTTCCATAACCAAGACAAAGTACAGAGGCGAGCTCGGATCACCTTGTCGCAGCCCGCGTCCGTGGTGAAATCGCATACCTGGCATCCCATTAACCAGGACTTTGGTGCTCGATGTGTAAAGCAACAGTGATGTCCACTTGATCTAGATTTCGCTGAATCCCAATTTTCGCAAGACCTCTATGAGAAAAGCCCAAGAAACTGTATCAAACGCCCGCGATATGTCCAATTTGAAAAGAACTCCGGACTGCCTCCTAGCGTTGATCTTCCTAGCTACTTGCCTGACTAGGATGAAGTTGTCATGCAAGCTCCGACCTTTTATGAAAGCAGATTGATTAGCACTGACCAATTCCGGCATCCTCGGCCTTAGTCTGTTAGCCAAGATTTTTGAGAACAGTTTTGCGAAACTATGGACTAGACTAATCGGTCTGTAGTCTCCCACTTCCAACGCATCCGACCTCTTGGGTATAAGTGTGATAAGAGCTCGGTTAAGCTGCCCAAACCCTCTGCCATCACCAACAAATAACTTCACCAAAGCCGCCATGATATCGTTCTTGATGGTCGGCCACGCCAGCTGATAAAAAGCTCCCCAAATCCGTCCGGACCAGGCGCTCGGTCCGCCGGCAGGTCCTTGATAGTATTCCAAACCTCTTCCTCAGTAATGAGTCTGTCAAGATCGTGCAGATCATGTGCCTGGATATCAAGACTGTCGAGGTTCAGAGAATGGCCTCGGTTCTGAATGTTACCCAGGATGTCCCTGTAGGCTTGGAAAAAGCACTCCTCCTTCCTCTTCTGTTCCGTGACTAGCTCGTCACCCCATTTGATCACAGGGATGAAATTTTTTATCCGCCTTCCATTAGCCACGGTGTGGAACAGTTTGGTGTTAGCATCACCATCCCTAAGCCATCGCATACGTGATCTCTGCCTGGCGATAGTCCTCTCCAGGGATGCGAGACCCAGAACATGTTGTTTCAGGGTTTTTCTTAACCAAGCTTCGCCAGGCGAAAGAGCCCTCCTGTCTTGGGCCTCATCGAACCGTAAAATAATCGTGTGTGCAACTGCTAACTGAAGCTTGACATTGCCCACCCGTTTTTGAGCCCAGGACTGTAGGTGACTCGCCGTATTCCTGAACAACTCATTCAAACGCTTGAACGGATCCACTATTGCCGGATCACAGACCCATCCCTCGCGAACCGCCTCGGAAAAGCCCTCAAGTTTAGTCCAAAACATCTCAAATCTGAACCTTTTGGCAGGTTTGTGCGACACATTCATCGATAGGTGCAGCAATGCATGGTCAGAAACCGAGGAGGATAGGGCTTGAAGCATTGAGTCCGGGAACTCAAGATCCCACTCCACCGAAGCCAAAGCTCGATCAATTCTAGTCATGGTTGGGGAGGTACGCTCATTGCTCCAGGTAAACAGCCGGCCGTGCATGTAAAGATCCTTCAGATCAGCATTATTAACAAAGCTGCGGAAGCAGTTCATCGCCCTTCTATTCAGATTCCCATTGTTTTTTTCGGAGGCATGCAAGATCATGTTAAAGTCGCCTATAATGAGCCACGGCCCAGAACAGAGAGAACGACGCTCAACAAGCTCTTGCAGGAATTGTTCCTTTTCATCCATGCGCTGCGGCCCATAGACCACAGTCAACCACCATCGCCGCAGGTCGCGAGTGCGAACTTCACCTGTAATTGCGTGGGTGTCCATGCTAACATTCTCAATGTCAAGCACCGAGGCATCCCAAGCAAGTAAAATCCCCCCTCTAGTTTGAATCGCCGGTAAATAAACATAGGCACTAAGCCTCGGCCCCAAGCATTGCGCTACCACAAAGTCATCTATTACAGCCATTTTGGTTTCAAGTAGACAAACGATGTTGATGTTCATCGTGTCTAAGAATTCTCTCGCCAAGTCACGCTTCACGGGATCGTTAATCCCGCGAATGTTCCAGCTACCTACCTCGGGGTTGAAATCCATTAGAAGACTGTCAACCACACTACAGAGCGTAACCGCTCATGCCGCCGCCTGCACTAGACAGGGGTTCTCCTCGAAGCTCAGTGGCACCTCCTTGCCGAAAATTGCCGCCAAAGCTCGCAGATACTGCTCCTTCAACGGCGAATCAAACACCTCTCTCATCTGGTCAACGCATGATTCCTCCACCGTGAAGTCGCAAGAAGAGATGCCCAGAGCTTGCAGGAGCACCATGTCCTGCGGCTTCGTCTTCTTTGGGGCCTTGCCTTGCGCCGCCTTGGGGGTTGGAGTTGCTGCAACCACACAGCTCCGCTGAGATCTTCTGGGCGTGATTGGATCAAGGTCGGCACGCGAACGAGCCGCGCTTTCCAGTTCCCGGAGAAGAGGTGGTGCCAGGGCTTTGAGGACTCGAGCACAGAATGCCTTGATACGAGCTATTGCCGCCATATCCTGCTGCTGAGAAACTTCTTCCCCACCTGCCTCTTCGTGGATTTGCATTTCGCTATTTGGGCCAGCATAAGATCCCTCAAACGCTAGGTCCAGGCCCAAGCTTGATTCCACTGCGCTTGGCGGCTGCGACTCAACTCTATCTTGATGGGATGTGCCTTCTGCCTGGTAATCAGAGAGAGAGATCTGGATAAAGTCCTCCCTGTTGCCCTCCACCGAATTCACCGAGCTTGACCTAGCCGCCTCCGCCGCCAGGGGCTCCGCCATGAGCACCGCTACCTTGTCGCCAGACAAAACTGCCGCAGAGCCCTTTTGCCCTGCGCCAATGAGCTCCTCTGAGGCCCCTTCCACATCTCCTGCTTTTGAGGTGGCAGTCTGCTCTTCCCGTTGAATGACTGGTTCGGTTTGAATACAGCCATCCATCTGCGAATCGCACTGCCCATTGGTGGCCACCAGGACCGTTGTCACTACCTGTTCCTCCCTTACCTCCAACTCGGCAACAATTGGTTCGAGGGCGGACTGGCTGTGGGCCCTCGCATCCAGATTGGGATCGACACTTCTTGTCGAGTTCCTTTCGCGTGCACGCTGTGTCTCCCTTTGGCTCGGTCGCATTGGGGTGCCCGCCGATCTTGGTCCCACCCTGTCAGCGACAGAATCGCAAAGCAGGCCAACTATTGGCGGTAACTGCCAATCACCTCCCACTGCCGCTGTCGCCAGCGGCGGCGCACCGCCGTAGCGGCGCTGCCAGGGACCTTGCTCCGCCGCACCGGCCGGCAATCCACCACGCAGGTCTGGGACGCCGGCCGTCCACGGGGTGTTGCGCGTAGTCCAGTAACCTCCCTCACCGCCAAAGCTCCCCGGCTCCGGCAAGCCGCTCTGACCTGAGCCCGGCGAGCTCGGCCCGAAGCCAGGGTCTTCCAGCCGAACAAATGCCTCCACCCGAGCTATGTGAATAAGCACCCGATACTTGAGCAAGCCTCGTTCGGTGTCACGACCCAGCGGACGAGGGCTGGCCGTCTCCATGTCGAAGTCCAGCGGCTCCGGTATCCACAGCTCTCTTTCCGGTGGGATTTCCTCCATGTTACTTGTCCACCCCGTTGTCCAGAATGTCCCCAGATCAACCCTGTTTGCTGTCTCTGGCGCAATTCTATCCATGCTGCAAGAAGTGCCAAGCAGATGCTCAACCGTCGCGCGTTCCCAGGCATGAGGAGGGATTCCTTCGATCGCCAGCAGCACCCGCGTGCGAGCGACGCGGCGTTCCGCTTGAGCCAGTCTTGTCCAGGGCCTGGTGAACAGCTTGAAGTCTTCATGTTCAACGAATGGCAGCGCCAAGATGGCGTCCCGATGCACCGCCGTCGAGAACACGACGAGGAAATCCTCCGGCTTGAACAGATGCACGGTGAAGGTGCCGCGCGGGACGCCGGCCAGAACGTAAGCATCCTCCACTTGCTGGCTAGAAACCCTTGGCCTTGCGCCTCCAAGATGCACCACGAGGGCATGACGCAGCCTGCGCTCCAGCTCGTCCATGCTTGCAGTTCTGGGAATGATACAGGGCGCCGGCCTTGGCGAGCCCAGCGCGCTAGACACCTCCTGCAGATCCGCCGAAGCCACAGCCGTTTGGGGCGGCGGCGGTGGAGGGGCCCGACGCTCGGTAGACACACGGCGGTCTGGCGCACCAGGCTGCATAGCAGCAGGCGCCCCAAACCCGCGTGCCCCACTCTGCGTAGCAGCAGGCGCGACATGACCACGCACACCAGGCTGCTGAGCAGCAGGCGTGCCATGGCCACGGGCACCAGGCTGCGACGACGACGAGCCCCCTCGGCGTCTCTGCAGGTCCCGGCTCGCCACAGCGGCAAGGGCTTTACGGCGCAGCTCCTCCTCTGAGTCCGGGCTCCGTGGCCGCTTGCAGCTGCCCGAGGCGTGACCTTCATCCCAACAACGAATGCAAACCACCTTGTTACGGCAGTTCCTCCTAAAGTGACCTTCTTTGAGACAGTTGAAGCACGCACCATTCATGACCGGAGACTTGGGGCGAGCCGTAGTAGCCTGCCTGGCCTCGGACTGTCGCTGGAGCTGCTTGCGCCTCCTCCAGAGCGCCTTGCGCGAGGGCTTGGGTTGGATCCAGACGAGTCGATCTTGAACGCGTCCGCCAGGCTGCGCCGGTGCGGCGACCGGCGAAGCACGCTCCGAGACCACCTCGTCGCCCTGAGCCGCAGAGGAGCCCGCGTCCGCCGACGACAGAAGCCCCGACACGACCGGCCTCGCCGAGGATACAGACTCCGGGCTTGTCGGCGAGCTCGAAGTGTGACCCCTAGATCCAGACGGCGAAGCCGGGGTTGCCTCCTTGGGGATACGGGCCAAACCTAGCAGAGCAGAGGTGGCCGCCGCCTCCGGAGCAGAGGTCGACGGGAGGGTGGGCGCCGTGGCCGGGGCGGCCGGCGGCGAGGGATTCGCGCGTGGGGCGCTGTCGCGGGAGGGGAGCTCCATTTCTTCCTTTCAATTGAAATTCCGTACTGATAAAAATTAAAGACTCAGAAGCATTTTTGACTCACACGCAGGAACGGGGCACCTTGCCTCTTCCCTTGCTCACGCAGAAGCTGGTGTCAACTGTCCAGCCGCCGCCGGCTACCCTGCGCGTGGCCCTCGACCAGAAGGAAGACACTGTTCCGCCCCCGGTCCATAACTATGATACTTTTATCTTTGATATCAATATATCTAGTCTTCACTTGAACTTCAGAGGTGCCTTGGCATTTATGTTTTGCCCTTCAAATAAAGGCAAGCGAGATACCACTTTGTCATATCTTATTACGAACATTGCAATTCTTGTGGATAGATGTATGCTAGGTTATTTATTCTTAGTACTTTGGTATCTTTTCATGATTTGCATAACTACTAAGGTGTCATTATTTGCATGGTTCCTATTATGAATTGCCTAAGCTTTGATCATATAGTCGGTATGTATACATCATATGAAGCAAATGTGTTCGTAAAAGTTTCTTTTATCGCACTCAGTTGTTAACTGAATTGCTTGAGGACAAGCAATAAGCTAAGCTTGGGGGAGTTGATACGTCCAAAACGTATCCACTTTTCCGAACACTTTTGATGTTGTTTTTCCTCTAACTTGTGTGATTTGAATGCAACTAACACGGACTAACGCTGTTTTCAGCAGAATTGGCCTGGTGTTTTGTTTTTGTGCAGAAAGTCAAAGTTTCTGGAAAATTCCAGAAACATTACATAAATTCTATTTTTCCAGAAGACCCACGGAGCCAGAAGATGAAGCGAAGAGGGGGCACAGGGGCTCCACACGCACCCTCGACGCGGTTGGGCCTTGGCCGCGCCGAGGGGTGGTGTGGCCACCTCGTGTGGCCCCCGACGCTCCCCTTTGGACTACAAAAAGCCTCTGACCTAAAAACTTCGGGGGGGTCGACGCTTTTTCCAGAAAACCTCCAGAGCTCCGCCGCCATCGAAAACCCTATTTCGGGGATCAGAAACTCCGTTCTGGCACCCTGCCGGGACGGGGAATTGGTGGAGATCATCGCCATCATCATCACCGCCGCCTCTCCATCAACCATCCATGACTTTCCCATCCATGTGTGAGTAATTCCCCGCTGTAGGCTGAAGGGGATGGTAGGGATTGGATGAGATCATTCATGTAATAATTGTGAGATTGTTAGGGCATGGTGCCTAGTATCCCTTATTAATACTTGATGTCATTGTTGCAACTTGTTATGCTTAATGCTTGACACTAGGGCCCGAGTGCCAGGATCTCAGATCTGAACATGTTATTGAATCATGAGAATAATTATTGTTTTGGATCATATCTATAAGGTGTATACACACGTCACTGTCCGGAACCCGAGGCCCCAAAGTGACAAAAATTGGGATAACCGGAGGGGATGGTTGCGACGTGAGGATCACATGTGTTCACGGAGTGTTAATGCTTTGCTCCGGTGCTTTATTAAAATGAGCACCTTAATTACCAGTAGTTTCCCTTGAGGCCCCACTGCAAACGGGCTGGTAGGACAAAAGATGTTGTGCAAGTTTCTCATTGCGAGCACGTACGACTAAATACGGAACACATGCCTATGATTGATTATTACTTGGATACTTTATTATTATTTACTTGCAATTGCCCTACGTATGATTATTTCATGAATTATCTTATCCATACAACGCCCGTTCATCCATCCATATGCCTATAGTATTTTAATCCTGCTGTCTACTTCAATTATTACTGCTGCTTTTATTTCGCTGCTGCTATTATTTCACTACTGCTACTGTCATAAAACTGTTGCTACTGATAAACGGTGTCGAGCAAGTCTACTTCCAAGTGCAGCTGAACTGACAATTCATCTGTCAAGGCTTATAAATATTCTTTGGCTCGCCTTGTGTCGAATCAATAAATTTGGGTTTTACTTCCCTCGAAGACTGTTGCGATCCCCTATACTTGTGGGTCATCAGTCATGCACCCAAAATTAATATGACAGAGACGTGAATGCCATACATTTGATTCAGAAGTAGTGCAAACATGGTTCACAACTTTATTACAAACGTCTGACAATGATAGGCGGAACAAGCCTCCGCACTCATAGCCTTTACCAACGAAAGTTCCAAACTTGGAAACAACAAATTTATTTGACTCAAAAACTATCTTGTAGCCATCTCGACACATAAGAGACCCGCTAACAAGATTTTTATTTATGGAGGGCACATGATGAACGTTCTTCAGGCGCACGATCTTCCCGAAGTAAACTTCAGATCGACCGTACCAACACCACGAACAGAAGCATGTGACCCATTCCCCATCAGCACGGAGGAAGTCCCAGCGACCTGATAAAAAGAAAACATCGAGATATCAGCACAAATATGTACATTGGCACCCGTGTCAATCCACCATTCAGGAGAATGAAATACTGAAAAGATAGTTGGAAATATACCGTACCCAGCATCTTTCATCTCAGTATCTCCAATGACAACATTAGCGGTCTTGCCGCTCTTCTCGCGCTCCTCAAATCGGTTAGGGCATCTTGGAGCCCAGTGATTGGGATCACCGCAAACATGGCAGGATCCCTTCTTCCTATCGGTCTTCCTCTTGAAGTTGGTAGACTGTGAAGGCTTGTTCTTTTTATCGCACTTGCCTTTGTCCTCAGACTTATTCTTGTACTTGGGCTTGTAGGACTGGGAGTTCTTCTTCTGAACGAAGTTAGCACTCGAACCTCCCTCAAAGACTCGAGCTCGTGTGTCTTTCGCTCTCGCCTTTTCTTCCACATCAAGAGACCCAATGAGATCCATAACGGAAAACTCTTGTCTCTTGTGCTTCAGAGAGGTAGCAAAATTCCTCCACGAAGGAGGGAGTTTGGCAATGATGCCTCCCGCAATGAACTTGTCGGGTAACACACACGAAACTTGCTCAAGTTCCTTAGCAATGGACTGTATCTCATGAGCCTGCTCAACAATGGAGCGCTCACCAGTCATCTTGTAGTCAAAGAACTGCTCCATGACATACAATTCACTGCCCGCGTCTGAGGCCCCAAACTTGGCCTCGAGCGCATCCCACATGCCCTTGGCCGTAGTGATGGACAAATATGGGTCGACAATCTTGTCACCAAGGATGCTGAGAATAGTAGCCTTCAAAAGGGTATCGGCTTCCTGAAAAGCTCTTTCCTCTTCAGGAGTGAGCTCTCCTTCAGGCTTGCCTTTAGCAGCGTGAAAACACTTCATGGTTTCAAACCACAGAGTGGCTCTCGCACGCCACTTCTTATAGTTCACCCCATCAAAAGCAGCGGGCCTCAGCGAAGCAGCAAAGCCAACAGGAGAAAATTGCCTAAAATAAGGTTTTTGGATTGTTGAATATATGAGCAATTTTCCACATGATTTAATCCATAAAAACAGTAGATAAAACATGGCTAGAGAAATAAGAATTAAACTAGTCATGCAATCTAACCGATAATACGCATAAAACAGTTGTACACATATTGCTAGAATCAAAGTCTGAAACATGATCTCGAATAGGCAGAATAGGATCACATACGGGCCAGTGGAGGACGACCCGTTCGCGTTGGCTGATGAAGACATGTTGCCGAAGAGGACGTCAACGTCAGGGAAGAAGTCGTCGTCCGGGAAGTAGTCGTCGGAGTCCGTGTTGGAGGAAAAGCCAGTAGTCGCGTGAAGACGCTCCCCAAAAACCTTATCGCCTCTCTCCCGTACAGGATCACGAGAGACGGGGTTCCGGAGGCCTACTGTTCCGTCACGCGGTGTACGCCGCGGAACGGAATGAGGAAGACTTGATCGGCGACGTAGTGCTCGAGAACCAGGAGGCAAGCGCATGAGATGTGGCTGTGTTGCGGTGTATCTAAGGGAGAGGAGCGACCTCTCTTCTATAGGCACAGCCGCAGGAGGCGAACAAGCACCGCAGGAGAGGAAACGAAAAGGCAGGAGGCGAAATAAACAGACAACGCCCGTTAGCATCCATCTCCATTTAGTGCGGACGTTTCATTCTCCATTAGTGCAAAACGTTTCACCTTCGTGCAGCCGTTCATATTTATATTCGTCCATTCATGTGTGGCAAAAAGAACACATCGGCACGGCGAGATTCCCGCAACCCGTGGCGCGCGCGCGCGTCGAGGCGAGGCGAGGCGGGCGGCAGAGGAGGAGGAGCGCGCGTGGGACTCTCTCCTATTCTCTCCTATTCTCATGCTCGTACAAGTGCTAGAAGAGCTCACCTTATAAAGTGGTGCAACTCTCTCTAAACTAGCAATGTGGGACTAAACATTTGTCCCACCTCTTGCCATGTATGAATGGGCCACATGGGCCTCTAGAATTTTCAGGAATTATGGAAATGAAATATTGAGCTGGGCCATTTAGGCCAAAAATTCCAGCAATATCACATATGTGTTTATCTTGGTTGCTTTCCATTTTTTCGAGCCATGTTATTTTCTTTAAAACTTGAAGACCGTGATGACTCGAAGACCTAATGTGCTTCATTTTGCTCCTAAGTCAGTCAACTTTTATATTTCTACAGCTCAAAGAGATCCATCCACCGCTGACCTGAATGTGTTTTTTGGTTATCCAAATGTATACTATCCAATGGATCTCTTAATGATGCATGGTAAATGTAATGAAATATATTTGAAGAGGTTGTATCTCCTCATAGCAGCAACGATAAGACAAAATAAATCTGCAAATGAAGCAAAGGATCAAATGCAATACGAGGAGAAGTGTATAATTTAGGCGATGAGGAAAAAAAAGAGCAAGAAGAGAACCTACACCTTTGGTAGGATGGTTAGGAGGGTGACTGTACTTCCAACCCATCAAAGTTTAAACCCCAGATTTGAGATTGATGTTTCTCATTTAGGCGGAATATTCTTCAGTGGAAGGTGACGTTCCCGTCGATAGCGAGACGTACATGGTGATTTCATCAATTTCAAGACCAGACCCGCCGCAGGTTCATGGTAGGGTGCGCGCGTCGCGGGTATGTGACCATCTATGTTTATATTGTGTTCGGAAAAAGGAAAAGAAAAAAGCAAGCCCAGCTGCTTTTTTTTAGCCCCGCTGCTAGGCAAAGCTCCTCAAACGGTCCATTTGAGGCCCCCGAAGCCCAAGAAAGCCATCCACTTACAGAGCCCGCAGAGATCGGCACCCCACAGATTACAGCCGTCCGATGAAGCACTAGGGTTTCACCGCTCGTATATATTCTTCCCCGCAACCCCACTTCCAAAACCTTAGTCGCGCGAACTCCCACCTCTTGCTCCTGCCGCCCGTGCGCCGCCGCCGCCGCCGCTGCCGCCGACTGCCGCCATGGTAAGCGTCCTCGCCCCGCTTCTCCAGCTTCCCCGCTCCGCACGCGCATTCCCCCTCGTGTACTAACACCCGCGACGATCTTGTTTCGCAGTCGCTGATCGCGGGTGAGGAGTTCCAGCACATCCTGCGTGTGCTGAACACCAACGTCGATGGGAAGCAGAAGATCATGTTCGCGCTGACCTCCATCAAGGGTGTTGGGCGACGCTTCTCCAACATCGTCTGCAAGAAGGCCGACATTGACATGAACAAGAGGTAAATGAACCTCCCCTCCTCTCCCTCTCTGCTCGTCAGATCTCGTCATGGCCGCTGAGCTGCCCCGTGTGGTGGTTGCAGGGCCGGAGAGCTCTCCTCGGAGGAGATGGACCGGCTGATGGCCGTGGTGCACAACCCGCGCCAGTTCAAGGTGCCGGACTGGTTCCTGAACAGGAAGAAGGATTACAAGGACGGCAGGTTCTCCCAGGTCGTCTCCAACCAGGTTGACATGAAGCTCAGGGATGACCTCGAGAGGCTCAAGAAGATCCGGTATGAACTTATTATCTTTACATCTGCTACTGCTCACATTGCCTGCCGGATGATCATTCACATTTTAATTTTTGACATGCTTAGTATGTAGTAGCAGCTGCCATCTGGTCCCACGCAGTTAACCTTGTTCTTTATTACTAGTATTAGCTAAGGTTTTGGACTGCCATTGTGTTATATTGGAAACCACTCTCGTAAACTTTAGAATGCCTCAAAGCGGAGTAGGGAGTTGTAACTTATTTGTGTATCAAGTTGCTATGCATCCTGCAATTTTGGTTTATGACGTTTTGCTGCTGACACTAACCGTCGTAGCCATCTCTGTGGTTTGTACTCTCTTTGATCCACAATTCTAGCTTTGCTAAAATGGTTTACATTGTGAAACAGAGGGAGTATCTGTTACAGAATACATTGTCATAGTAATGTGTTGATGATTCAGGGTTGAGTCTTGTTGGCTCCTGTTTGCTTGTTCGACTCGTTTAGGGTCAGCTGATCCAGATGTTATTGCTTAGGGTGGTCTGCCTAGCTACCTGCTGTAATATTGGTCCACAACTCATTTCTTAGAATCGGTTTGTGTGTATTACTTGTGGATATGGTTTAGGGTGGTCTGTCTAGTTACCTGCTGTAATATCGGTCCACAACTCACTTCTTAGAATCGGTTTGTGTGTATTACTTGTGGATATGGTTTCTGTGGTATTACCTATGCCCCAATTGACCATATGATACGATTATTTTCAATGTATTGATGTGCATGCTTCATGTTTAGACGAATGATGATCCTTGAAGGCTGAGGGCAACTTAGATTTCAGTATTTCTTGGTTAGTAAATGTACGAGATCTCTTATCATCCATACTTGTTTTTTCCAGCAACCATCGTGGTCTGCGTCACTACTGGGGTGTTCGTGTCCGTGGTCAGCACACCAAGACTACCGGCAGGAGAGGAAAGACTGTTGGTGTCTCCAAGAAGCGATAAGCTTTGTGTTGATCCCACATGGCCTGTGACTACTTCTGTGTTGGAGTCTTGATGGAGAGTTCCTGTTTAGACAGTCACCTCGGATAATGTTTTGCCCTAGATAATATTTTGCACCTCTGGAACTTCAAAATATTGTATCCCTTTTGAACGCCTAAGAGTAATTTTATTCCCATGCGCTTGTCGTGGATTGACTCTTTCCAGCGTGTTATCTAATTGCCTTTAGCAGATATTTCTATGCCGGCTCTGTTTATGGTTTGGTCATTGCTCTTGACCCAGTGAGGGAAGCAGCTTGATGTGCCAGCTTTATGTTATAGTAGAAGTATCTTTTGCTAGCACTGCAGTGTATTAGCTGGTATAGTTTTGGCTGAATCCCCAAAAATAGGAATGGTGGCTTTTAGATGTTTCTGTCATTGTAGCGTTTATGAGCAACTTGTGCTGTTTATCAGTTCTGAGATTTACTATCTGTTTAGTTAGTGTGCAATGTCTGTCTGTTTTGTACCAGTGGACACGCTGAAGCATGCATCTCCCTAGTTTGTATTGGTTGCCACTCTATAAATGTACTAGTATATCTAAACTTTGCCACTTTGGACTAATACCCCGTGCTCAACCATTACCATAACCACCTATACATTAACTGGAGAACTTTGCAGAATACTCGGTGTATGATGAGATTGCTAACTGCAAGCTAGAGGAGTTGGGTAGATGCAGCTTTGGAGTATTTTCTTTCTTTTTTTTCTTTAATTTTATCATTGCTTCATCTTTGTGCTTGCTGTATATTGCGATCTCGAAGGGTAACACATTTTTTTTTAAACACAAATGTCACATAGCTCCAGCTTTGACTATTATTATTTGCTTTTTTAAATTTTAAGTGAAAGTAACACAACTCACACAATGACTCGAATAGATCTTAACAGAAAGTTGCTCAGGGTTATTTTTTACTTCTAAGTGGTAGTCCGAATCAACATCCAGATTGGGAAGTGACAATGGCTCTGCTTTTTTTTCCTTTTCACCATATTGTAGGCATTGACTTCAGCACAACATCTTAACAAGTCCATGAGCCAGTCTAAAAGAAAGTTCTTGATAGTATACTCCTTCCGTAAGGATGTTAGAACTTCCTTGAATATCGATTTAGTTCAGTGAACAACTCTGTATGAATTTCATATGAATGATACTGTAATAAGCTGAAGCCTCCTATGACATCAGCAGCCGTTTCCCTATTCATACAGGATCTGAATTTCAAGGAATTTCACTGTTCTAAAAGACTATTACAAGGAATTTCACTGTTCCCTCAAAATTTCCCCCAAATCCAGAAATTCCTGAATGGTTTCCTTAGCAGTTGGCAACCACCAAGTAGAAGCTTAAACATATTGAAAGGAGCCTCGTGACTTATCCACTGCAAGCTCTTGAACAGTGATACAGAAGACTCATCACAAGTTGGTGTATGCCACGGTTGGAATCTTTACTTACTTAATATGTATACTTTATGCTCAACGAACATTCCTTTATTAAATTTTTTGGGTGTGCTTTCTTGGCCTAATGCAGCATGATGCTCCATCCATGACAGCAGCAATAATGGTCCAGTAGTAATCTATGCATCGCCCACCAAAGATACAGTGGTAATCCGTCTACTGGAATTCTAAATCAACATGGCTCCGGTGGTGGCAATGCTGTTGGACTCCAATTGTGCCAATTTGCACCGTGCATCATGCAGTTTTTCCCCGTGATGCAAGGATGCGCCGCATCATAATTCATGACGAGTTGCTATCATCAGTGTTGGGCACATTTTGGTTTGTGTTTTAGAACGCTAGTTGCGTCTTAGTAATGCATGGACCGGCTTTTCCATGGACGTGTGATTCACACGTATGGAAAACTTCTTTTGATGCAGCAAGTCTTATTATTCTGCTATATTTTTTACGTGGGTGGCTGTCTTTTTTGAAATAAGACAGGGAGAAAGTCTTGACACCACAATTTCTAATCATCGGTTGGATGCACTATTATGTGGCAAGTTTGTGATAGCCGGCGACAATAGGCTCTGTTTGCAATTGTGGTGCGTTAAAGATGGTTTATGTCCTAGGAACCTTGATACAATGTGCGCATAATTCCGTATTGACGAAGGACATCGGAAATTTGGGGTGCCAAGTCATGTGTAAAGATTATACTAGAACAGAAGAGGGTGCAGAGGAAGCAAGATGGGAGTGAACCCTCTGCCCATTTGGTCTAGGAATAGCATAGAAGTGAACGGAATGGGATGCAACTCAACTCAAGCTGGTGGAATCATATGTGGATTCCAATCACCAGAGTCTTTGGAGGAATCTTGATTCAAATGCCTCCATATCTCCGAGCAAATTCTCGGTGTCATATTCTCGACCGTTTCACCCTATAAAACCCCTTGTAATCCTCTGCCTGAATACTACAACAGCGTAGGCGGCATTCCAACTTAAAACCGGCTTCACTCCTCTCAGGTGTGAGAAGTATTATTTGCCCTCTCCGTTTGTGCTTGTTGTGTTAGTTTGGGTGGTGATGTGTTTTTAACTTTTTATTAGCATTAGTTACAAGATCGGGAGAATATTAATGGTTACTCCAAGCTCTGAATTTTGTATTGCATGTTCTATAGTTTCTGAGTTTATGTGCGCTCAGCTGATATCTACCTACCTAATCCAGGATATGATTTGGGAATATTAGCTCCATTATCTCCCTATCTGCGTTGACAGTGGGGTGCTGATTTTATCAATTTTGTAGAGCATTGTCAAACACAAGCAAAATAGAGGGAATTCCAAAATATGGAACCCTTAGGTTGTTGGATGTGCAGCCAAACCACTTGCAATCCATATACTCATGAAAAATATATTTTATGATGTATTTAAGGCTACTGATTGGTATTGTAAATGAACTTGGTCAAACTTTACAATGTTTGACTTTTGAAAAAACTTACAAGCCTCTCAAAAACGGAGGAGTAATTTTTTCTCTCTCTTTTATAATCAACACGATTTTGCTGGCTGTTTTAGGATCGCCCTACTCCCTCTTCCACTTTTTTTTGCGAATGCACTCGTCTTTTTCTTCGAACTTATGCCCTCTTATCCTATAGCTGACATACCATATGAATAAGTTCATTTATTTATCACCTAGAGCATAATTGTGATGACAAGACAAAAAATAAATATACGCGGCATGATTTTTTTGAAAGAATATACAGCATATGCTGCACATGCTGCAGCGCCTAAGTCTTGATCCGAGTCTGCCAACAGGCCAATAAGCAACAACCGTTTGATCCATGGGATACATGTGTTCTATTTAGGCGTTTCGTTTGTGTTGCGTGGCCGATGCAAATCCGCATGGCGAGCTAAACAATTCCAGGGCGTATCACGGCTGAGTCAGCCTCGTGCTTTCCAACTTGCTCAGCGCCAAGTCGCAAACAGTAATATTGACTCAAGGAACTCAACCGTGTTAAACAAAGTTGTCAAGTGTAGCTGCGAGTACACGATCCAGATACGTATGTAGCCATGAAAAATGTCAGCGATCACATGTGCATTCTCATCGTCAGCAGTTCTGTTTCTGCATGCAGAGGATTTACTGAACACTCCTTTCACTGGTTTGTGGCTGAAATTCTGGATGTTTCCCAGCAAGAACCGACAGAGCAGCCATCTGAATCATGATCAGATCTTCCAGTTCTAGAACAGTGTTTTGTCCATGGAAATCAAGTTCTTAAAAGCTCTCACAAGAAGAAGGGGAAATGATTCCATTCCATTGTACAGATCGTCACACCTTTCTCTGGTAGTCTTCCATAGTTAACTGCAGACAGGGCCCGGGTTTTGAGGGCAATTAATTGCAAATAGGGCAAGAACCAGATCTTGTTTTTTTTTTTGAACTCTATAAACCAGATCTTGTGCTATCCCAGAGACAAAATAAAAAAACGCCTATGCTTTTTGAACTGATCCCAGCTCCACCATATGGAGTTCCTATATATACATACCACCAACCTGAAACGCCTACACAGTCTTTGTCCTGCCTGCCCAGTCGCCACTAACACTTCGCTACCGCTCCTGCTGCTCGGTAATATAAAAGTAGATTATCCTCCGGTTCCTTTGCGCCGACTCCGCCTGGATTGTTTGATCTTTCTATCTCGCTCGATTAGGTTCCTCGGATTCTTACTCGATCCGTTTTTCAGGTGACACTCCGGAGGGGAATTTCGTCGAACAGGATGAATGCATTGGCGGCGACCAGCAGGAACTTCAAGCAGGCGGCCAAGCTGCTGGGCCTGGACTCCAAGCTCGAGAAGAGCTGCTCATCCCGTTCAGGGAGATCAAGGTGACGATCCCATCTTCTCACCTCAGAAAAATGATCCGAGTCTTTTTTTTTTTGGCTTTGAAGGAGTAAATCTGGACAGCCACGCTTGTGTTTGTTTGTTCCATAAAGACTTGTGAGGGTGCTTGGTTGATGGAGCCCAGTTATTACTGAAAACTATCACCTTGTTCCTTGGGGTAGTTTGACTGGTTGACTTACGATTACGATTATTTTTCAACTGGACCATAGATTTATGAGTTTTTGGTTAGGTTATTAGCTAACTGGATTATAATGCTTTTGTTATTACTTCACTTGATTTTTTCTCCCGGACATTCTTGCTTGCTGTGACCATGTCAAGTTATTTTGCTGCTAAATTTGGCAAAAAAAAGTGGTTGAACCCTTCTCTTCGTCACTTACTCTGTCTATGCAAGTTGAAGTGTTCTGCATACATTCTTTGGTAACATGTTGCTTGTGTGGTTGCAGGTTGAATGCACGATTCCGAAAGACGATGGGACATTAGCGTCCTATGTTGGGTTTAGGGTGCAGCATGACAATGCCAGGGGCCTATGAAGGGTGGAATCAGATACCACCATGAGGTGAGCACAAACATATATTCCTTGGTTCTTGTGTTCTTCAGTGAATACAACCAACCAGTACTTGATTCTTGCTGCACTGTCGCTGACTTGAAATGGTCCTTTCAGAATATATTCTACTTTCTTCAGGAATCTGTCGTACGACTTAGCGTAATCCTTTCCAGATAGTTGAGATGACTAGTTGTTCAACTTATAGTTGGTTCTGCATTTGCAATATCTACCTGCAGTAATGTAGAACAAAACTATGTTGTAGCCTGGACACTGGTAACATCTCACTAAAGGTCTAAATCTGCTATATTGGAGTTGTTTTATATAGAAGCCAGTCACGTGTATACACCAGTTTAAGACACTGGATTTTGCGTGAACATATCAAATCCTCGCACTGAAAGTTCATCATAAAATTCAGGTCGAACCTGACGAGGTCAATGCCTTGGCGCAACTGATGACATGGAAAACAGCTGTGGCTAATATCCCATATGGAGGGGCTAAAGGTGGCATAGGATGCAGCCCCGGAGACCTGAGCATATCTGAGCTCGAAAGGCTTACCCGTGTTTTCACCCAAAAAATCCATGACTTAATTGGCATCCACACCGATGTTCCAGCTCCAGATATGGGCACCAACGGACAGGTTATTTTCCTTTTATATCTTTCTTTCTGTGCAAGAATATTGTGAGAATCAATCATCTGTTTCCTCATATGGATTCATTTGCTTCTTGCATGAATGCAGACAATGGCATGGATACTGGATGAGTACTCCAAGTTTCATGGTTACTCACCTGCTGTGGTGACAGGAAAGCCTGTGGTAAGTATCTATCCTGCAGCGCAAATGATGTTTTTGCAGATGAAATTTGGAAGATACCGTGGAGAATTCTACCAAAAAATTGTCAAGACTATGATGCTTAGCATACAGATGAATTCTCAGATGGGGCACTAGGCTTTGATTGTTCAAAGAAATGTGGTTTCTGTTTGTCCCTACACACAGTCATGATTTTTTTTTTGCTCAATGCAGGACCTTGGAGGATCACTGGGAAGAGATGCAGCTACCGGAAGGGGAGTCCTGTTCGCCACTGAAGCTTTACTTGCAGAGCATGGCAAAACCATTGCAGGCCAGCGTTTTGTAATACAGGTAAACAATGTGTAGGTCAAGCTCTCTGAATTTAAAATGATGAAAAATCAAAGTTCAGTGTGGTATGAGTCATGAAGCTTCACTCTATTAATACAACACAGATTAAGAAATACTACTAGGAAAAAGTAACAGTAAAGAAACTACCCAGCGTCAGTGGATCGCATAATATATGTGCCTTTGAACTTTATGATTAGAAAAGGGAATCAATTAGTAAGGCCACCAATATATTTCTTTACCTACATTTGGATCGCAAATTAATCAGGATATCTGATCATATATGTGATACCATTGCGTTGCTTGCCCTTTCAGGGATTTGGTAATGTTGGCTCCTGGGCTGCTCAACTGATCACCGAAGCTGGCGGTAAGGTGATCGCCATCAGCGATGTCACGGGAGCTGTTAAGAACATCAATGGCCTTGACATCCCCAAGCTTGTGAAGCACTCGGCAGAGAACCGCGGAATCAAGGGCTTCGATGGGGGTGACGCGGTCGACTCGAACTCCTTCTCACCGAGGACTGCGACGTCCTCATCCCGGCGGCACTGGGTGGAGTCATAAACAAGTAATCTTCTTCTTCCTCATCCTTGAATCCTGAATTCTGCTGAAGTATTGTTCATCATGCTTGCCAAATTTGTCTGATACTGATGTATGTTCAGCTAGAATGTCCTACTTGCTGTTTTTCTGCATCTACAAATATTTATGCAGATGAAAGACTATTCTTGACCGATTTTTTTCACAGGGACAATGCTAATGACATCAAAGCAAAGTACATCATCGAGGCTGCCAATCACCCCACTGACCCGGAGGCAGACGAGGCAAGAACATGATTTTTCTTTTGGCACAAAATAAAACCTCTCATTTCCTGACAGACTTCACACACTTGACTGTAAAAATGAATCTTAACTGGCTTATGTGCAGATCTTGGCGAAGAAGGGGGTGCTGATCCTGCCGGACATCCTGGCCAACTCTGGCGGCGTGACGGTGAGCTACTTCGAGTGGGTGCAGAACATCCAGGGGTTCATGTGGGAGGAGGAGAAGGTGAACCGGGAGCTCAAGACGTACATGACCCGCGCCTTCAGGGACACCAAGGAGATGTGCGCCAGCCACCACTGCGACCTCCGCATGGGCGCCTTCACCCTCGGCGTCAACCGTGTCGCTCGCGCCACCGTCCTCCGCGGATGGGAGGCCTGAGCTCCGGCTACTCGCCGTTCTTCCTTCTGCCCGTGCTCTCTCGCCGTCTCCTGGTTCATCGGTCAACGGGGATTCGATCGGATCACCGCTCAACAAAGAACTCAATAAGTCCGTGTGTTCTGTCAATCTCTGGTCTCGTGGAGACTCACAGAACAGTCGTAGCAGTATCGATATCTACTGGGCGTTGTATCGTCTCGTCTTGTTGGAATTCGTAGCTGAAATGCGGCAATGTAATCTAGTCTCTTGACTTGAAACTCGTTCATCTTATGAAATTTACAAATCTGTTGCTTCCGATCATGCATTCATATGATTGGCATGGCATTGGCAACAACAACATGTTGTAGTACATCAATCGAGGAGTGGATCGGTGGAGATAACGCTGTAGACGGCCGTGTCCCTGAGGCGGCCCTCGACGACGCGGTAGCTCCGGAGCACGGCCTCGAGCTGGAACCCGGCGTCCTCCAGCGCGCCGGGCGCGTCGTCGGTGTCCACGAGCGCCTCCACGCGCTCCACGCCCTCCAGGTCGCCGAACGCCTGGCTCGCCGCGCGCCTCAGTGCCGCCGCGGCGGCCACGCCCTCGCCCTCGCCCAAGTGCGCGCGCGCCAGCGCGATCCCGATCTCCGCTCGGCACGGGTCGTCCGTCGGCGTCACGAACACCCGCCCACGACGGTTCCGCCGACGCAGACGGCGCGGAGCCAAGGGTGCGGCAGCGCGGTGTCCAGGAGGAACGCGAGCAGAGCGTCCCGGGACTGGTTGGGGTTGGGGCACCAGGCCATGGAGGCCGTGGGCAGTACTACGGGGTCCCACGCCCAGGCCGCCATGGCGTCGGCGTCGGAGAGCTTGAACGGCCGGAGGGTCACCTCGGCCGCGCGCTCCGGCGCCCGGGCAGTCGCTTCTTGCTCCATCTCCGAGCCTACTAAAATTGTTTACCGTCTTTGGATTAAACTACGAAGTGGTCGCTCCGAGAGCGTGTCGTCACCGTGAACGATGATGGCGAGACACCTCTCCACCAACTACGGGCACCTGGCTGTCGAGTTGCGTTTAAAAATGGTTAAGTCGACCTCGTCATCGCCAAGCGTTGGCAGCTAGTCGCTAGTCGGCAGCTCCATTGAATCATGCATTCATATAATCTAATCACTTACATCAACTTTATTTTACTGGACGTTACAGCCTTACAGGTCGCGTTAACCAAAGTTGCAGTTTTCACACGGATGCTGTGCAGTGGTATCGTCCGGCACAGTGCTCACGGGGGCAAGGGGTCGCTGGAGACGAAGCTGTACATGACGAGGTCCCGGGCGCGGCCCTTGTGCCAGTAATGTCGCCGGAGCACACCCTCGCGCCGGAACCCAGCCTTCTCCACCACGCGGTGCGACGCCACGTTGTCCACGTCCACGAGGGCCTCGACGCGGACCAGCCCATCGACCTCGCCGCTGAAGACCGCGGCCAGCGCGCGCCTCACGGCGGCCGTGGCCACGCCCTTGCCCCAGTGCGCGCGGGCCACCACGTAGCCGAGCTCCCCGCGGCACCGGTCCGCCGTGGGTTCCAGGGACACCGCGCCCACGGGGCGGCCGTCTCCGGCGAGGCAGATGGCGCGGAACCAGGGGTGCGGGAGCACGGTGTCGCGGAGGTAGGCGAGGACGGATTCCGTGGAGGCGTAGGGCTCCCAGCGGCAGAAGGCGGCCACCTCGGGGTCCGACGCCCATGCCATCATGGCGTCCACGTCTGAGAGGTCGAAGCGGCGGAGTGTGACTTCCATCGCCGTGGTCACAGCGCGCGCGGGTATCGCGGCTTTGCTCGTGGGTTGGTTTGGGTCTGTCAAGTGTCATCGTGCGGCAGGCCCGCAGATAAAATAGTCACCGGCCTTTTTTCTAGGCAAAATTGATCCCATTTTTTTTTTTGCGAAACGCAGTACAACGCGCACGCACGCACATCCTATTTCTATGAATACCTTCGAAAGACTGAGCCGACGGATTAGATCTTGAGATTGGCGAAATCACCATGAGCACCTCGCTATCAACGGGAACGTCGCCTCCCACTGAATATTCCGTCTAAATGAGAAACACCACGTTAAACATGAGATTTGAACTCTGTTGGGCTGGAATAGACTAGTCAGGTTTGTGAATTCTCACGAGTTTCGTTTAATTCGAAGTGGCACAATAAAGGACGATCTTGCACGTGCGAGATAGAGTAGTCAGGTTTGTGAATTAAGACTAGCCATAGTGGGGAGTAACTTCAAGTAGTAACATACACATATTACTAGACTATGTTACTACCCTCATAGTGCAAAGTAACATAGGGTGGTGTCATAGATTGTCTCATTTATTACTCTATAGACTCATTTTCTCTTGAAAAGTGTGATGTTACTAGTGTTACAAGTAACTAGCTAAGTTACTCTATTTGTATCTCTCCTCATTAATTACATGCCACGTAGGATTTTTTGCTTAGGTGTCATCTATGTTACTAGTGAAGTTGCTCCCACTATGGGTAGTCTAAGTGCCAAGTCAAAGGGCACAGCACCCTACTAGATAATACCCCGCGTTGCGGCGGAATTTATGTAAGAAAGTAGTGCACAGAGACCTTACTCTCTTTTAAAGAAAATCCGATGCATACATGACTAAATATGACTACTTTGGAAAATGGAGCATCATACTACACTAGTAGAGTAGTAGTACCACTTTCTGTTCAAATTTAGCTTTAGACCTTAATATGATTATGATTGACTAAATACCTATTCAGAATTAATGGAATACCTGATATCGCAGTAAGACGAACAACACCAAGTGCAGAACAATCTTCAGATGAGCAAGCAATAACAAAATCAATCTCGATGTACATTTAATTGCCCAGTCAGCGTGGAAATGAAATAATTAGGTAATTAATCATGAAATGGAATGTACTCCTACATAGCTTCAAACTAGCAACTGTTCCTGCTAAACTTAGGTTGGAAATACATAGTTACGAATTATATGTGGGCATTAACCTCTGTCTTCTATATTATGAGACTGACGAACCTCTATCCTCACAACGCTAGCAGAAAAACTATGATTCGGCTATGGAAGCAGTGGCACACTCCTTATCATCATTATTACAAATAATCATAATTCCGTTGAACATTTGTGTAGCTAATGTAACAGTTCAAAAATCAGAAATACTTCCATTGTGTTTACTACTTTAGTTGGATGCGGCCACAAATATACTCTGAAAAAAATTCACTGAAACTTAGCAATTAATCACACCAAAAGGGAAAATAAATGAATCTGCACACTTGAACAGAATGTCACGGTTGAGAAAATAAATACCTTATTTTTCAGAAACATGGCAGCATAGTGATGAGCAGGTTCATCTTTGGAATAATCATTGTCTGTGTACTAAAGCTGAACCTAGAAAGAAGCATTTTGTACCAAAGCTTATAGTATGCAGCAGTTCATCTTCACAGCGCATGAACTTCAGATGATGTGCATGAGTCCAAAAAATGCCATTTAGCTACATATATAGATTCATAAATATTCAGAGGAATAAACCATTTGAAGGTGCGTTGCTTAGAAATCATTGCCATTAATTCATTTGAAATTCTCCTGCAGAAGAGGCTAGAAAAGATGATCTAGACTGATAAACTTTATAAATGGGAAACCAACTATATTGGAAAAAGAGTATAAGTTACATACCACCAGGAAAATGAATTTACATGCAGTATTGGTCCTAGGGAAATAATCGGAGAATTGATTGGTACACTTACTTACAGGCAAAACCGCAAAAAGACAGTATATGAATGATGAATCAGTTAACTTATTGGGGATCCTGAGCCTTGACCGTTTGTAAATTTAAGGGAGACACTATACAGATTGGGCAATTTAAGCCCCCTCAATCGCACACGGGAACCACTTTTTGTGTGTGTTTCCCCTATCGCTCACCTTAGAGAATAAAAAGCCCCGCACAACATTCGATGACCATATATCCGTATACGGTTTTAGTTTCTAAACCGTGTGCTACATATCGCATATGATCAGGAAATTATAAGCGTGTGCATAGTTCTCACCATCGCACACCATTTGTTTGCAACAACCGTGTGAAATTGAACCATGTGTCTATATAAAGTTATCCCTATATTCTTCTGTGAACGGTAATTTCAAGTGACAAGTGTTTCAATTCGTTCGTAGAATGCAATTACGGTCCAGTTATCATTGGCGTTACTTTCTTTCATTCCTTTTCCCGCCGTTTCGCCGCATTCCCGCCTCCTCGCCGCACCCGTGCTCATGTATAAATCTAGCTAGCTAATAGAATTATAGAAGTGCCGCCGGCAGTGGCAATGGCTCGCTACAAGTCCAAAATCCCCGACGAGATACGGTACTCCATTCGAGCAAGGAAGCAACGCCTTCGCATGCGTCATGCCTCCACCTCTGCCGCCCTTCCCTCCTCCTCGTCCGGTGTTCCCTCCACCCCCGGCTCATCATCGTCTATCCATCGCACAGCGACGCTGGTTAACGACGACACAGGTTTGGGTCATCGTCGTCGGTTAATTTGAGTCATTTTGAGGAGCTCGATCGGAGGCAGGTGCCGGAGGAGCACATTTTGGCGAAGGAGTCCATCGTGTCATGGCGCGCAGAAGAATACATGACACATCGGGTGGTGGAGGCCTCCTTCGAGACTGACAAGGGGAACCTCTAGTATATTTAGGTTGAGTATTAGATATATTTTGTGTATGTATGTAAGGGCTGTAATATTCTAATGGAGCCCTCCAAATATTAATGGAATCTCTAGTAGTACCCCAGAAAAAAATGAATGAATTGTGTGGGTAGTATCGCCCACGGTGTAGTTTCATAAAACGTGTGCAATTGTGCGCTATCGTATATGATTTGTTGCTGTAGAATCGTATGCGATAAGTTGCGACTTTCGCACACGGTTTTGTTTGGTGGAGTGTGTGCGATATTTGCCGTTTACATTTAAATACTGATTTCTAGCCGTTGCTGGCCAGTTCCCCCAGTTCTAGCCGTTGCCACCCCTCTCGCTAGCTCCGCCGTCCGTCCGACCCCTCTCACAGCGCACAGAAACTGCCATCGCCATGGTCTACAGGATCGAGGAGATCACCAGCGACACGGACTTGGGCGAGGTACATTTGGGCGTAGCTTCTAGCTTGCTATTTGCTTGATGCCCAGGGTAATTTTTATTTGCTTCCAATTCGTTCTGTTTGAAGGTTCCTAGATGTTGCGACTGCAAAATGCATGCCGACTTTAAGCAGTCTGTGGAAGGCAAAATGAGCTCATTGTTACAGGATCTGCACACCGCTGTCGAGGAGAGGAAGAAAGCAGAAGAAAAAGCGAAGAGGCTCGAAGGTGAGAAGATGGAGATGGAGCTGCAACTCGCAGATCTTGTCCACGGTAACAAGATAAAAGATGAAGAGACCAAGTTGAAGTTGAAGAGAATAAGAAAATATGTCCGTGACAAGGAAAATCATCTCCTTTATGCTTTAGCTACTTTAGTTATCCTATTATCTATTGTAATAGCACTTTCAGGTTTATCGAGATGCAGAAAGTAGAGATATATGAAGCACTCTCAGAATATGTATGCAGACGATTGGAATAATAAAACCGTGTGCGAATGGTGGACAATGCACACTATTTGGCGCTGTAAACCATGTGCGAATACTGTGCCCATTTGGGGCCCATATATTCTAAACCCTACTTTGTCTCTTGTATAAGTTAGGACCAGCAGCACCCGTCCGGTCTCTGTCGTGGAGGTGTCACGGCAGATGCCATAGGATGGCTTGAGTTGGGGCCGATGGACGCTGGTGGAACCGGGGAGGGCTAGCGCGCTAAGGAGCGCACACGGAAAACACAAAGCACACCACAATCTACCCAGGTTCAGGGCCCTCTTGAGGAGGTAAAACCCCTACTCCTGCCTATCTGTCTCAATATAGCGGGATCTCACAAGTACAATGGTGCTCCTCGAGCTGTATGCACTCAGCTATTGCCAAGTTCCTCAGGAGGAAGAAACTAACTGTGGGAGGAAATATCTCTCAGGGTACCGTCCCTCACTGTAACATCTCAAAATTTTGAAATGTTTAAAAATCACTAAAATTTGAAACTTTTGATTTGGATAGAATAATTTCCTCAAAGAGTGAAGATGAATCTAAAAATATTATATTTGTGTGTTTATTTAACGCTAAAATAATATTTACAAATTGTTTTAAATTATTTGTAGCATGCTCTATTTTCAAAATTTGTTTTGATTCAGTTATATGATTTTGAAAATATGTTTAAAGTAGCTTATTTTAGATACTGTTATTTGTGGTACTTTGTTTATGGCTTTATTAAGCCACAAATTACTTTGTTAAAACCCTATTTAAAAATTGACATAAAGTGTCACTTAAGCAATTATTCTATATTTGAAAATTTTCTACATTTTAAATATGTTGAAAACATGTACATGAATGTTAAAAGATATATATTATTTATATAAAATTTTAGAATTTTTATTTGACTTGTTTTGGAGCCTTAGAATGAATTAATACATACGTGAATTTAAATCTTAGTTTTAGTGTCCTTAAAATTTCATTCGTATTTTCTTGGTATTAAAATATCATATTTTGAAGCTGATTTCGTTTTCATAAATTCATTTGGTATTCTTCAGAGCTTTATATTATTTTATGGATTTCGCTAAAAGGAAAATCTATTTATTCACTTCTTATTTTATTATATCCAAAATCTCAGCCATGCACATGCTCGTGCATGCATGCCGTGCTAGCTGCACCACGTTACTAGCTGCTCTTTCCCCGTGTCCTTCTATATTTCTTTTCTTTCCTACCGATGCTAGCTAGCTACTCAAGTTTCTATCTTCGTTGTTTTTCTTTCTGTTCCGTTCTCCTTTACCATCGATGCATCCAATCATGTTTTCTAGAATTAATTTTTTTATTTTAATTATATCCAAAATTCCGGTCATGCATACGCACATACAAGCCGACTAGTACAGCAAGCACCATTCACCAGATCGATCCTTTCATCATGTATTTATTCTGTTCCGTTTCTTACATCTAGTAGCTAGTTTATAATCGTCGCCTTTCCTTTTCTTTTCTCCTCCCAATCAACGAAGCAAGCAAGCAGCCGAACCTTTCTATTTCTACATCCCTGCACCATTCCAACTTGGCCAGCCCAAGGCCCAGCCGCATCAGGCCAGAGGAGCGAGAGCTCAACTCGCACGCACGCACGGGCGAAGCTACAAAATTATTCCATTGGGTTCATTGCCTTGTTAATGAGGTAGTGTTTCACTAATAGTAAGTACAAAAGCTTAGAAGTGTGAAGGATTTAAATATTCCGTTGGGTTCATTTGAACCCAATGGCTGTACTGCAGCTCCGCCACTGCACGGGACGAGTCCAGGCTCCCAGCACAGAACGCCGCCTCACGTCCATTAGGGCGCACCATTCTCCTCCTATATAGTCCCAAATCAACGCCCCTTGCCTCCTCTTTCCATCCCACACAGCCACCAGAGCCCTAGGCTCTCACGTCGATCCAATCTCGCGGAGCTCCGCGAGGCCGCCGCTGGATGCCGCCCCGGTTCCGGACGACTCCGTCCACGAGAGGAAGAACTGCTGCGCCATAATGATCAAGAGGAGGAGCAGGACTGATACGAGGAACCAGAAGCTTGAGCCATCAACCTCACACAGCGCAGTCTGCATCTTCTTCAACTCGGTTCATCAAGTTCATCGGACGATTACGTCATACTCGGTGAGAACCAGCGAATTTCCTTTGCACCCTCACACTTCACACGCATATACCTATCCGGTAGACATGGGTTCCGGCTTTAGAGTTCTAGTTTACCGTGTGGCCGTAGATCCAAGGCCGTCTGATGGCAGTGGCATGTTAGGCTGCCTCTCACACGTTGGATCTTCGTGATTCCTACATAGAAAACCTCCCTTATGACCATAGCAATCCAGCCGTAGAGTTTGTTCTTGTATGCCTATGTTAGTTTACAAAATTAACTTAAAAGCATGTACGCATTCGACCCAAATTCAATACTAATTGAACTTGGTACATTGTTGGGAAAAGCTAAGGAAAGGCGCCGCTGCGGAGACGCTCGCGTGCGGCGCGCGGAGATTTGTGAAAGAAATCACGTGGACGTCGTGTCCGTCTCACTCGCGTGTCGCGTGTCAGGGTATCACGCACGGCGCACGTCTCCGGTTCGTGTAGATAAGGTTTCGCTACGGGTCCACTCGTCAGTCACACTTGCTCATTTCAGGATTTTTTGCCGCACGCCTCATTTCCGTTCCCTTGCGCCGCCCGGGGGCGACCTGGTGACGCCGTGGCTGCGAGCCCTGCCGCTGGCGCCGGAGTTCCACCCCACGGACGCCGAGTTCGCCGACCCCGTCGCCTACATCCTCAAGATCGAGCCCGCTGCCGCGCCCTTCGGCATCTGCAAGGTCGTCCCGCCCTGCACCCAGCCGCCCCGCAACACCACCCTCGCCAACCTCGCCCGCTCCTTCCCCGCCTGCCACCAGTACGTCGGCGGCCTCATCAGCGCCCGGCCATCCAGACCGTCTGGCTCTCCGCGTTTCGCTACACGCTCTCCCAGTTCGAAGCCCGGGCCGCCGCCGCGCGCAGGCCGCTCCTCGCCCGCCTCGGCGTCCCCGCCTCCCGCCACAACCACCTCTCCCCGCTCGACCACGAGGCGCTCTTCTCCTCCCCCTCCTCCTCCACCTCCCGCGTGGCCCACCACCCCGCGCGGCACGTCGGCGAGACGGCCTGGAACATGCGCGCCGCCGCCAGGAGCCCCGGCTCGCTGCTGTGAGCGCAGTCCGGTGGTTCCTCGCCGACCCACCACCTCGCCGCCGCTACTCCGCTCCCGGGTGAATCCGCCGCTGCCGCTGTTTCGCTCCCCTCACTCTCTCTCCACCTCTCTGTACACCTCTCCCCAAGCTGCTAGTGATTCGCAGTTCCTCGACGATGCGAGCGCACTCCGGCGGTTCCTCGCCGAGCCATCACCTCGTGTTCGCTTCTCCTTCTGTGGTTTGTCCGCCACCGCCCGACATCTTCATTTCTGCTGTTAGGGATCCGTTTTTAGGTTGCTCGGTGTGGTGGGATTTCAAATCGGGAGAGCATCGCCATGTGCGTCAAAGAGATGTTGCGCTTTCCAGGCGTTTCGTTGCTTATGTTGCCGATTTGTGGTGGCTGATGCGATTTTTAGGTTGATTTTGTTAGGGTATCTGTTTTTGAACTGGGCTTTTCCAAGCCGATACAGTTTATGTTTGTGCTAGGCATTTGCGATTGTATGCTTAAATTAGTCAGTGTAGATGATTAACCATGTCCATGGGGTGTACTTTTGGTTAGGTTGGCCCAAGGTCTGTGCTTCAGTTTGCTAGAACAGGATGATATATATGTGTTCCTGCTGCTGATGGATGATGGTAGTGTAGTAGTCCTATATTATGTTGTTGTCCTGGTAGCTACCAGAAATCTTATAGATGTCATGTTTTAACATGTCAGTTGTGTTATCTATATATGACAGCTAGCTTGCTTTAACCTGGTGGCTACCTGTTTTTCGTGTTTAACTTGCTAATATTTAACCTGATAGTTAGCACCAATTAACTTGGTATATTTCTTGAAATAACCTGGTAGGTCTCATGAACATCTTTGCAAAGATGATTTTAACATTCATGAATTTCACTAAAGATGAATTTGATAGCTACAGGAACTAAATTGATGGCTAGCATAAAACAATTTGGTAACCAGAGTTGAATTAACATGCTACTTACAGTGAAACAAAAAAAAATCGGACACCATTGATGTTATGTGTGTGCTTAAATTTGCTAGAACATGATAGTTTATGTGTGTTCCTGGTGATGATGGATGATGGTAGTGCTGTCCTGATGTTTTTATGGTTTTTGTTCAGTGGTTGATATGTACAGTAATAGATGTTTTTGAGAGCAGCACAACATGCCGGACACCATCGATGAGTATTATGTGTGCCCGATATCCGTTGTGGCTTGTCATGTGTTTTTCTTATGTGTGTTGTTTGTGGTATATTTGATTTATGTTTTTTCCGCATGCAGTGGCTATTGTGATGGCTAGGAGGAAGGGCAGCCGGAACAAAGTAGCTGGAAGAGGTGTAAAGTGAGTTGTTTGGCTGCCATTTTTTTGGTAGCTGTGTTTTTATAATCTGGTAGTTGTGTATGAAAAATATTGTGGCTATGTACCCAAATCATTGTAGCTGTAGTACAATCTAAGCCAAAATATTGTGTGGCTATGTACCTTACTGTGATGGCTGAATAGTTTAGTACCTTGAATTCTCCTGAAAAATCGGCAACAACAAATATATCATGTATTTTGTGTGGCAGGGGGTTGATGGACATAGCCTATGTTGCCACATCATTCATGTTGTCCCCTTCAGCTTTACGTGACTTTGAACACTTGATTCTCCCATGTTTTTTCCTGGCAGCTAGCATGAATCAATAAGGCAGCTACACTGGATTAACCCGATAGCTAGCATGTTTAACCTGGCAGATGTTCTGGATTAATCTGATAGCTAGCATATTTTTAGCTGGTAGCTAGTTTTTCTAAATTAACTAGTAAATATTTAACCTGATAGCTAGCATCAATGAACTTGGTAGGCCCCTTGAAATAACATGGTAGGTAGCATGAACATCTTGCAACGATTTAAGACGGATATATAACATGAATTAAACTAGTTCCAGTTGTATTTCATTTACGTGACTTGCTAGCTCGAATTAACCGTGTACCTGAAATCGACTAGCAATGATTAGCTTCAATGAAAACTGGTTGCTGTAATAAATTAACCTTATGGATGGCTGTTGAATTAGCTAGCATGAATCATCTTTCACAATTTATCATGGTTAGAGTGCATGCGTTATCTTAAAAGGACCCTGATAACTATCATTAACTAACCTGGTAGCTGTTTTGAATCAACCTCATAGGCTCATAGCTACCATGAACTAACCTGGTATCTGTATTGAAAAAACCTCATAGCTATATTTAAATTAACTTCATAGCTATTTTTCAAAAATAGACTAGCAACGATAAACCCGATAGTTAGCTTCATTGAACCTGATAGCTTGAATGAATTAATCTGATATGTATTTGTTTGAGTTAGCTAGCATGGATTTTTTTGACGATTTAATTGAGATGGCATTGACCGAAATGGCCAGATTCAGTCCATCAGGGGATAAATGTTCATCATTGTCCATTTTGTTCTTGTAATTTTTTTGCAATGCAGAGATTTTTTAGTGTTACTAATTTGAAATTTTTTCTATTTGCAACAGTGGTGAATCAAGTACCATGCCGTAGAAGGTTTTCACTAAAGAATACATCAAGTTATGCTGTGCAAGGTTGTGACCAACGAAATCAAGTTCGGGTTATCTAGATGTCTGTTAGTGCTATATGCATAACTATTTTCTTAGCATATTGATTCCTGTAAGTTTCTTAACCTACTGGAACTAGATGGTAATCGTGTGTGTGGAGAACAAGATTTACTAGTTACTGTTGGATCAAAACATGATCTACTAGTTCTGTTCCCCTATGGTTGTGTTTATTTTGCTTGGGGAAAGTTTTTCCCATGTGATCAAGTTTTGGTATGATGGTTTCATGTCATCTCTTTGTGAGCTGACATTTTTTATTATCTGGGGTGTGATTCAGATGGTTTTGATCATGGGGAGAAGTCGATGTTCATAAGATTTTAGGAAGTACATACTGTCAAACTAGCTAGAAGAGGAAGATGCACGTATGGTGTTAGGTCTTTTTACTCGCGAGTGTGCAGGACAAATCTAGTTTCTGGGATATTTTGCGTCAATCTAGTTAATTGGGCTGGAAATTTATGTTGGGCTCTATGCGCGGCCAAGAAACCTTGCGGGTCACGCTCACGCGCGGTGGCGCGCTCGCTCGCGCGAGGAAAGTCCTTCGATCGTTGACCGCCGCTCGGGAAAGCGTTTCAGCGGCGCCGCTACATAGTTCTGTCCTACATTGTTTGGACGTACGTAGTTTCATTCTTGATATTTGTATATACTCAGTTTACTGTTTGCATGTAGTTAATCTGTAGGTTTGTCTAGTGCAGTAGTAGCATGTTTAATTGTTTACGGTCGCATGTTCAGCTATAGATTCTTGAGTAGAAGTTTATAATGTTGTCACTGATCTCTATATAGTGTTGCTGTTGATTAGTTGATACGGTTTAGCTTTTTCTGTAACTATGTTGTTTCTGCTGTTTTTGTTATCTAGAAGATTGGTCTTTTGTTGTTATACTAGGTTCAGTTTGTGTCTTCCTTCTAGATAGGTATATTTGTTGTTAGCTACTCATGTTTAGCCTACATTAGTGTTTCCATGTTTATTCCATGCTTAGTACTGTTTTGTGGTGACCATGCTTGTTCTAGCACATGATAGTTGTTGCAGTACTTTGTTGTCACATGAGAAACAGTAGACTTGCTAGTAAAATGTTTGTGCATTGCATACTAATACTTTGGCATATCTTTAATTCTAAAAGTTCAAAATTTGCAAACAAAATATTTTTGGAAACCTTTGGATCTGTAGAATAGTTAGCCACTACTTAAAATAAATTTTGGATACTTTTAAACTGAATTAAAAAAAAACAGAGACTCAATTTGAGTATTTTTGGTATAGTTTAAATCCTACAAAATATTTTAATATGTTTCTTTTTGCAAAATGTCACAAATAATTGCCCTTGACTAGAGAGACCAAATGCCACCATGGTTATTTTATTTTAAACTTAAATAATTAAGTTTGTGCTAAAAGTCTTTAAAATGTTTTGATTTAGAAATCTTGGTTTTAAAATGTGTTAAACTCTTTTAAAGCAAACCCAAATGTTTTGTTGCTGTCCATGTTTGATGTTGTGTTGTATGTTGATTGTTGTATTGTTGTTTGTTTATATTGTTTAGATTGAACGGAGAGCTCCGAGTTACGTTGAAAAGAGTTTGTGAGCAACGACAACTTTCAAAGGCAAGTGGCACATTCATAAACCTCCTACTATTTTCTATATGCATGACTTAGAGTATTTTTCTATAAGCATGTGTTGGATAGTACTGCTATGCAAAGACTGTCTAGAATCCTATTTTAACTTAGTAATTTGTTGAAGTGCTATGCAAAAGTTGTTTTATGGAAAAGCTAATTTCTACTAAGTTAAAATGAAACACCTGGGTGGATTGGTATTGAATGGTTTATGTTGAGTGGCTACTCAGGGCTGTGCTCATGGTTGTCTTCGCCTAAGGTAGTTTCTACTATACTTAGGGCCATGAGCATGGTGGTTTTCACCTGAGAGTACACTTGTGGATTGCCACCCAGGAACAAAGGGATTTGAAGTTACTCCAAGTGAAGATTGCTTCCAGTGCAGCCATTGGTCATATGGGCTCTGTTTTGATGGATTAAGTTGCGTGGACTCATCCCGGCTTGACAAGCAGATGTAGAGGGATGTAGGTGGAACGGGTCAAGCCAGTATGGGGTGGGAAAATGCTTCTGAAAAATCTCGTCTCAATCTTTTCCTTTTCCTTATCACTAATGGAGTGTGGAGGATAGTTTGGGCTGATTGGGTCTAATGGTGAACGTGCACAACCTCTCGAGAGTGTCAAAACTAAGTACTTAGCCGTGTCCCCGGTTACGGATAATTCTGAGCAGCTGATCAAGGACGTCAACGGAGGATCCCAACATTCCAACTTCTCAAGTAAAAATTTTGATGGGTCAACAAGGGTAGAAAGGACACCCAGTGTATAAGGACTTGTCCCTCAAAGACACCGGATATGCTGGGATTGTCTCATTGGAGAAAGAAAATGTTTTCAAAGGATAGGAAAAAGTTGGCTTTATGCAAATAGCCTTGAACTCCACCAGCCAAATAAAATTGACGCATTTGCATGATATTCACCTTAGACTGTGTGTGCAAATGAATCGATCCGGGGGTTTGCACTATACACAGGGATCCTGCCAATTTTTAAGTGCAGGTCCGCTACAGATGGTATCAGAGCACTGTGTTGCCTGTAGGTTCGAAACCCTAGGTTTGGATAGAAATAGTTTTGACCATAGGATTAAAAATCTATTTTTATTCAGTTGTAAAATAAACATGTTTTTTCATTTTAACGTTTCCTTGTACTCTCATCTACTCGACATTATTCCCCGAAGCTGGTGCGGTCCTGCAAACTCGGATGCAGCTCCACACTAGGTTTACCACATCAAACCATCTGAACCAACTATCCGACATAACTATGTCGGTCCACCTCAAACATCAAGGATCAAACCTCCAACCACTTCCGACATCTATCCCTATGTCGGTCTCTCCGACACAAGAAGATCTCCTCGAATTCTCCAAAGATCTTGCCACTGCACATGGCACCAAAACTCTGCGTTCATCCTCGATTCCGGCGCGCGGACAGACATCCCTCTGCATGCAAGCCAGCCACGTCACACGAGCCCCATGACCAGTCACGTCCAACGCACACTTGAGTGCTTTGACCATGGCGGCGCACCCACTACCGCACGGCTCCTCGATTCTTGCGCCCATAACCACGACATTAATTACGCGCTGAGCAGTTACCACTTTGCGGCCCACCATGCGGCCGTTTTTTACCGCACAACGCGCAGATCGCGCGCAGCAAATCCGCGCGGCGGTTTCGAGAATCGTGCACGGTAATTTTGCTAACCGCACACCTTCCATGCCCATAAATGGGGGAGCGGGGGCCCCTCCTCTCTTCTTCTTCTTCTTCTTCATTCTCTCCTTCCTCCTTCTCTCATCCCTCTGCGCAGAGCTCCCCACACAGAGCGCTCCGCCGCCGCACCGGATTTCTTCACGCCGCCACAGCGCTGCCGCCGGGCCAAGTTCTTCATTGGCGAATCCTACGCTCCTCACCTTGCGCCGCCGCCGCAACTCCGGTAAGCTCCTTGCCCTTAACATTGCCAACGAACACGTTCATCTTCCGCGATGGACTTGTTCATCCTCTTTAGATCTCTTCTAGATCTTCTTCACCGTGCTTTTTATTAGCCTTGCACTAGTTTATCACTATGCTTCTTTAGATTCCACCCATAGATCTTGCATTTATCTTCTGTTTTTCCTTCTTCGTAGATCCTTCCGCAAAACACTTAGCCGCAGATTTGTGTTTCCCGCCATTACTCCTTTTCCCCTTTGTTACTCAAATATTCCGAGATACTTATCCCGGTCGAATCCATGCCTCTTTTCAGAATCCTTTCGAGATGTCTTCCAGCAACATTCCGGATCCCACCGACACAGCCGCAGAGGAGGGTGAGCGTGCTGGATGGGAAGGCTCCGACATCTCCCAGGAAGAAATAGATTGGCTGATCCGGACTCGGCGTATCCCGGCTGAGGTGATATGCCGGGTCCCTAGCAACGAGGCCGAGCCGATACTGCAACCCGGCGAGCGTGTGGTCTTCGTCGCGCATTTCGAGCGCGGCTTTGGCCTCCCGGCGAGCCAGTTCTTCCGAGGCTTCCTCAACAAGTTTCATCTTCAACCCCACCATCTTCCAGCCAACGCCATTACCACTCTTTCGGCGTATGTCTCTTTCTGCGAGGGATATCTCGGTCTCTGGCCCACTGTTGACCTCTGGGCCAAGTACTTCCAACTCCGGAAATAGAGTGTCTCGGATCCAGAGAACAAGACCTTCCCCAAGGAGATGACCCCATGCGGAGCCGCGACAATTATACCTCGGAGATCTTCCATCTTCCCTCGAATTCAGGGCCTGGAATCATGCCGGAAGTGGCAACGCACGTTCTTCTACGTGAAGAGCCCAGACAACGTTGATCTCCTCAATTTGCCGAGATTCACTCTCGGTGCCCCCACGGAGCAACACAATTGGAACCTCAACCCCAAGGAGACGAACCTCGAGGTTAACCAGATTCACAAGTACGTCATTGAGTTCCAGGCGCAAGGGATGGTGGCAGACGATCTCTTGAGAACTTTTATTAGCCGCCGAGTTTCCCCCCTCCAGAACCGAGTTCACAAGATTTGCCATATGAGTGGCCGATACGACCCTACTCGGGTCAGCACACATGAGCTGAGCAAGGCCGAAGTCCGGAGACGCGTCAAGTCCATTGCCAGGACGAAGATGCCCGAGGAATGGGTATGGGGTAAAGAACCCCATGACAGAACTCGGCTTCCGGAGCAAGTAAGTAACATACAATCTCGACCGACATATTTTGCCTGCCGACACAACTTTTACGTCAGCATTATACTTTGCTTCTAGAATAACCTGGTTTCACTGCATCTGCATTGCAGCTATTTGCCCGGCAAACCAGGGAGGACGGAGCTAATCCCTCCGCCACATGGGGCCAAGATTTACCTGCCCCGACCGTCGCCGAGGTTGAAGACCCGGACGACGAAGATCACATGCCGATTCTGGCTGCTGGCGCCCCTGCCTCGGGTAATGATGACGATGACGATGATTGTGAAATTCTTGAGGTATTTGATGCTCGTCCCCTCGCATATGCTCACCCAATACCCTCGACACCAGTTGATCCGGCAGGCCAAGTTCCGAGTTCGGGCCCTGCTACCACGGGCAGCCAAGGCGCGTCTCGCAAACGCGCAGGGACCGGTACCTCAGATACCGAGACTTCCAACGCCCTAGCCTCTGCAGCGAAGAGACCGAAGCTGCGGAAGAAACCGGGATACAAGCCTCGGAGCAAGAAGACGCCGCCAGTTACAGAAGGGTAAGATTTCCTTTGCCGATATACACTCATTTCCCTTTCCTCTTTTAACTGAGATAAAATTTCCCCGAGGTAACCTCTTTTCTTGCCTCGACGCAGCGCTGCCCTTGAAGTCAACCACGGTGCATCTAATATGCGCTAACCTATCCCGCCGCCTGCAGTATCTCGGTCAACCGAGGCTGGAGCTGCTAGCTCAGCCCAGGCACATACCACTCCACCCGTCATACTGCTGTCGGACTCTGATGCCGCCCCTGGAGGAGGCCAAGATGCCCCAGAAACCTCGGCCCTTGACCGAGACAATGATCCGGGTGCCCATATTCCGGACTCCGAGACGGAGCGGACCGAGACTCCGCTAGCACCGGATTAGCAGCAACAACCTCAATCACAACAGCAGCAGCAACAACAACAAAAGCAGCAGCAACCGCAGTCACAGCAGCAACGGACATCAAAGCCGCCACCGCCGAAGCCCACTACCAAGTCCACCGAGTTATCAACTCGGAAATCTACCTCACCGCGCAAGTCGGCACAGACTCAAGTGGCCACTGGGAAACAACTTGTTAACCCGGCGAAAACAGTGATGCTGACTCCAACCACTACACCGGCCCACCAAGCTCTCACTGCCTCTGTCTCCCGCGTTTCCACTGGCAGCTGGGGTTTTCCTCAGCTTCGAACTCAAAGCGGACATAGCTTGGGCTCGGAGGAGCAGTACCATATGGATTGGAATGCCGCCGATACTGGCGAGGTCTCTTCTGCGAATCCGGCCAACCGACATCCAGCTGGCCCCAGCGCGCTTGCTCAGTCCATGCACAGCTTGCAAGTTGCGACCCTTCGAGCCAGCCAGGTCGCCGAGGTAAATTTTCCTCGGCCACACCTTTCTTTCCTTTGCAATAGATGATAAACATATATAATCCCCAGTCCCTGAGATTCTGATCGAGTGATTGACGCTCTCCCAAGTAAAGATCACCCGGTGCGAATCTTCCCAAAATTTCCACCATCAAACTCAAAAAATCCGACACCCAGTCCCCGAGATTCGGGTCAAGTTTTACTCGACATGAATTTTTAACAAATTATACTAACATTTTGCTTTTTTCAGGACTGCGCCAATGCTCGGACTGCCGTATTCAAGAAGCTGCTCCTGGAGCACAACAAACTCAAGAGCTCCTACAAGCAGCTACAGGAGGAGATGAAGCACAAGGAGACCGCGCACAACGATGCACTCCAGAAGGAAAAGACCGAAGTGTCTCGGCTTCAGAAGGAGCTTGACCGGGTTCAGAATGAGAAATCCGAGATGGAGAAAGCTCTGAATCAGCGGGAAGAAAGTGCTGCGAAGCAAAAGGAGCTCCTCGACCAGACCGAGGTCCGCGCCACCTCGGCTCAACAAGAACTGGATGCCCTCAAGGGTAACTGCGACCGCTGGTTGGCCAAGCTCACCCGGAACAACAACGAGATGGACAGTGAGTTTCCTTTATCCTTTCTTTTCTCCTCCTTTGCTTCTACCGACATTAAGAATATGCCGGTATACGGCTTAACTCGGTAACAGCTTTTCTTTCTTCAGAACAATTCTCCCACTCCAAGGCCGCTGCAACAAACATTGTCCGCAAGGCACGAGAGAAAAGAGCAGAATCTGGCCCGATCTCGGAGGAATGGGACATGGAAGATCATCTGACGGCTCTGGATGCTCACATATCTCCTCTGAAGTGCATTGGTACCGATCTCCTTAGCGCTGATATCCAGGTTTACAACGCTCTATGGCCAGAGTCCGTGGCTCCTGCCTCCGTTGCCGAGTTATCCAAGTGCCTGCTGACTGCCGAGACAAGGCTCCGAGAGTGGAGATCCTCCTCAGCCCTTGCCGGTGCAGACCAAGCTCTGACATTTGTGCTTTCATGGTACGAGTCCATCGACCTGAGAGCACTGGAATCTCTGCGCTCCGACTCGAAATGGACGTCGGATTCAACATTGATCCCGAGCCGCAAGGATGCAGCTTCCTTCATGGCCAGCTATGCTCAAACTCAATATTTCATTCCTGGTCCCGTCTACTCCGACGGTTAAGATGATGAGGATGATGACGAGGAAGAGGCATCTGACGAGGAGACCGAGACTGAAGCTCGCAGCACTGCCACCAACGCAGCAGCCGACATTGTCGTGCAGCCAGCAGCCGAGACTACTCCTGCAACTCGCACCGCTTCTACTGATCCGAGTTCCTCCGGCGCAGCTGCTTAAACTCATTATAAATTGAATCGTTAAATCCCCGGAATGCCGGGTGCAGATGTATATATACCTTCAAGTATTTCGCAGTGCTACTCTTATCTCGCTACTCTTAATGCAAACGGCTTAATGCCGGATCACTTTGCATCAAGTCCCCGAGTTTACTTTCTCGTTTACTATACTTAACAATCTTTGCTCTTGTCTACCATTTCGGCGTTCGACAGTCGAGTCACAAGACCAAAATTACAGCATACGGTACTTGTAAATTCTGAGGTAAGATTCTGAGTCATCCGACACAAAGAAAAGGAAAGAAAAAACCGGGTTAGTAAACAACATATGTCGGATTATTTTCGAACCAAGTCCCCGAGTTCGTTTTCATGTTTACCACCTACCATAACCTCTGCTCTTGACTGTCATTTTGGCGTTCGCCAGTCGAGTCACAAGATCACAACAATATAGCATACATTACTTGAACTTTGAAACGGGGTCAAAAATCCATATGACATATAAGCAACACAGACAAAACAGAGATAAAACACATGCATATAGATAAAAGGCAGTCCCCGAGTTACATTTCGGAGTGCCAACACTTTATTCAAAGGAAACCGAGATACATACATTGCGCCCTTATGAGTAAAAGGGTCGGAGTAGAGCTACAATCAATGGTCGTTTGGTCTCCTCTCCGGATTTGTCCATTACATTTTTCCTCGGTGCCTGCGCATCAATAAGATAGTATAAATCATTGTGTAGAGCCTTGCTCACAATGAATGGTCCCTCCCATGGAGGTGACAATTTGTGTCGGCCTGCAGAACGCTGCACCAGCCTAAGCACCAAGTCTCCTTCACGGAATACCCGAGGGCTAATCTTTCGGCTATGATAGCGCCGGAGATTTTGCTGATATATTGCTGACCGAGATAAGGTCAGCTCTCTTGCTTCTTCGAGCAAATCAACACCGTTTTCCCGAGCTTCTTTTGCCTCGGTCTCAGTGTACAACGCAATTCTCGGCGCGTCATATTCCATGTCGGTCGACAAGACCGCTTCTGCTCCATAGACCAGAAAGAATGGCATATAGCTAGTTGAACGATTCGGTGTGGTCCTTAGACCCCACAATACTGCTGGTATCTCCTCTATCCAGCATCCTGGAGTTCGCAACAGTGGTTCAATCAACCGAGCTTTGATGCCAGCCAACACCAACGCATTTGCTCTTTCCACTTGCCCATTTGCCTCCGGGTGCGCCACCGAGGCTATGTCCAACCGAATTCTCTTTTCAGCACAAACCGAGCAAATTCTCCCACAGCAAAGTTTGTGCCATTATCCGAGATAATGCTATGGGGGTAACCATATCTCAAAATGATGTCCTTCAAAAAGGACACGCTGTGTGACCATCACACTTCCTGATTGGCTTCACCTCGATCCACTTGGTGAACTTGTCCACCATTACCAGCATATGAGTCATGTTACCTCGGGCTGGCTTGAATTCCCCCACCATATCCAGACACCAAACTGCAAAGGGCCAAGTGATTGGAATTGTTTTGAGTGCCGAAGCTGGCAGGTGGATCTTCTTAGCAAATCTCTGACATCCCTCACATTTTCGGACGATATCTTCTGCCTGATTCAAAGCACTGGGCCAATAAAATCCATGTCGGAATACTTTAGCCACCAAGGCTCTTGATGAAGCATGATGACCACACTCTCCTTGATGAATTTCCAGGAGCATCTCTTGCCTTCCTGTGGCTCAACACAGCGTTGCAGTACCTCGGTCACACTTCTCTTGTATAACTCCTGGTTGATGATGGTGTATGCCTTGGATCTTCTTTGCACTTGCCTGGCCTCAACCTCATTACTCGGCAAACTTCCATCCATCATATACACCATTATAGGTTGTGCCTATCCCGGCACAGGATGCACAGGAAATACCGGATCATCCACCTCCATGAGATCAACCGACATTGCTTCTTCCGACATCCACTGTTCAGTCCCCGAATTCTGCCAATCAGTTCTCGGGTTCTCCCAAATGCACCCAACATCGATGTCCATGGGAACAGCCCCAGATTCCGGTTTCGCCGGGATAAAAATTGACTCGGACTCGGGTGAGGGTTTGATTGATGGCTTCCTCAGATGCTCCAAGGATATGCCGGGTGGGATTGGATCCCGAGATGAACCTAATTTGGACAATATATCGGCAGCTTCATTTTCTGTCCGAGGTATATGCTTGAACTCGCAACCTTCAAAGAACCCCGAGATCATCTGTACATGAAACCGATATAACGCCATATTGGCGTCCAAAGCATCCCAATTTCCCGAGGCTTGCTGCACCACAAGATCCGAGTCTCGGAAGCATTCTATCCGGCGAATACCAATTTCCTTAGCCACGTTGAGCCCATGAACAAGTGCCTCATACTCGGCCACATTGTTGGATGCCGCAAAATGAATTTGCAACACATATCTCAGTTGGTCTCGCTTTGGCGAGGTAAGGACTACCCCGGCACCCAAACCAATCTTGTCTTGGAGCCATCAAAGTGCATCCTCCAATAATTGGAGTCAAGCAGTGGTGGCTCATATTGCATCTCGGCCCAATCCACGAAGAAATCAGGCAGTGCCTGAGATTTGATGCCATCTCTTCTTTCATAATGTGGCACATAAGGAGCCAGCTCAATGGCCCATTTGGCTGCTCGGCCACTTGCATCTTTGCACCCAATGATCTCCGAGATAGGAGCCTCACACATCACCACTGTGATTGAATGCTCTTGGAAGTAATGTTTCAACTTTTTGGCTGCCATATAGACACCATACGCCATTTTCTGCTAATGAGGATAATTTTGCTTGGACAACGAGACCACCTCGCTTAGATAATATACCGGCCTCTGCACGGTTTTGCCGTTTTCTTCTCTCTCCACCACCACTACTGCACTAACAACTCGGTTTGTAGCTGCAATGTAGAGCAACATCGGCTCTTTAGGTAATGGTGAGGCCAGTATCGGTGCAGTTGCTAACATCTTTTTTGGCTCAGTGAACGCCGCATCCGCTTGCGGGGTCCACGTGAAACTATCACTTTTCTTCATTAGTTGGTATAAAGGCAATGCCTTTTCTCCCAATCTACTGACAAACCGACTTAAGGATGCCAAGCAACCAGTGAATTTCTGCACATCCTTGTGACATCTCGGTAACCTCATGCTTTCAATAGCACTGATCTTTGTCGGATTCACCTCGATACCTCGCTTGACACGAGGAAACCGAGCAATTTGCCTGCCGGAACACCAAAGGTACACTTGCCCAGGTTAAGCTTTAACCGGAATCTTCTTAAATTCACGAATGTTTCTCTGAGATCATCGATCAGAGTGGATTTCTCCTTAGTTTTGATGACGATATCATCGACATACACCTGCGCATTTTTGCCTATTTGATCATGCAAGCATTTTTGCATACATCTTTGGTAAGTAGCACCAGCATTTCTCAAACCAAATGTCATAACACGAAAGTAATAAGCCCCGTATGGGGTAATGAAAACAGTTTTTATTTGATCAGCAGGGTTCAGTGGTATCTGGTGAAAACCAGAATATGCATCCACAAAGGATAACAGCTCACAACCGGCTGTGGAATCGATCACTTGATCAATCCGAGGCAACGGGAATGGATCCTTAGGACACGCCTTGTTCAAGTTGGTGAAAACTATACACATGCGCCACACAATGGCCACATTCGGGTTTTCTTCCTTTTTCTTTTCCACCAAGACCGGGTTAGACAACCAGTCCGGGTGCAGCACTTCCATGATGAAGCCCGATGCCAGTAACTTGGCCAGCTCATCACCTATCACTTTTCTCCTCTCATCCGAGAGATGTCGCATAGGTTGCTTCACCGGTTTCATATCCGGTCTGACGAATAAAGAGTGCTCAGCCAACTTCCTCGGAACACCTGGCAGGTCATGATTTGGCCATGCAAAGATATCCCGATTCTCACGGAGGAAGTGACTGAGCTCGCCTTCCTATTTCTCGGTTAACCCGGTTCCAATGATGACGTTGTGCTCTGGGCACGCCGGGTCAACATTGATTTTCTTCGTTTCCTTCGGCACCTGGAATGCCGCATTCTGCTCCGGGTTAATCATACCCGGCATACCGAGTTGCGCAGACTGGGCCAGTGCCACCACTTCATGAATCCTCTTCTTTTCCGCAGCAATGATTAATGACTCGGCCAGACACGAGCCAGCCGAGGCGCACTCCAAAGAACGCTTATGGTTCCCCGAGATGGTGATGATGCCATTAGGGCCTGGCAGCTTCATTTTTAGGTAAGCCACATGAGTGGATATCATGAACTTGGCCAAAGCTGGCCTACCGAGCAAAGCATGGTACGGACTTTCGAGGTCCACCACCTCGAACTGGATGCTCTCAGTTCTGCAGTTATCCTTGGTGCCGAATAACACATCAACCCAAATTTTGCCCATAGGTGCACATGAGACACCTGGCACTATACCATGAAAGGTTGTACGACTCGGTTGCAGCATGTTTGCCGAGATGCCCATCTTCACCATGGTGTCTCGGTACATGATGTTGATACTGCTCCCATTGTCAATGAGAACTCGGGTAAACTTGACATTGATGGTGGGCCCGATGAAGGTCAGATCCACAACTAGAGCGTAACTTCCCGGGCTGGGCATGATCCGGGGATGATCATCTATGCTCCAACTGACCTTCTGATCGGCCCAATTCATATATTTCGGCACAGCCGGCATAATGGCGTTTACCTCCATCGCACGCCGATGCAGGCTCTGCTTATCAGTTGGTTCGGTCACAAAGATCACATAGCTCTGATGAGCCTCTCTATACTCACCCTGCCGATATTCTGCCTGGCGACTGGGACCAGCATTGCCACTGTTGCCTCTGACATTTACTTGGTTAACAGGTCTCGGAGCTGCAGGCCTCGGAGGAGGCGCATTCACGGGAATAGTGTTGGCCCCGGTGAGTGGCACAGGCCTCTGTGTGGGAGGTCTCTGAGATGCTCCCATCTGCTGATTTACTCCGGATCCTCCCCCTTCCTTCAATGTGCGCTGATACCAGCTGCACTGCCGGGTTGAATGGTTAGCCGGTCTACGAGGGTCGTGTGTGTGATAGCTGCAGGGCCCATCCAGCATTGCCTCATATGTTAACCTCGGCCTATCTTCCCAAGGCTTCTTCTGGTCCCCAAACTGTCTCTTCCCATCTTGGTTTTGGCCCCATGCCGGACCGCTATTCTTCTGGCGCTGGCTATTGCCAGCATCTAGCTGATCTTGATTAACAGCAGCAACTTGATTTGAACCGTACCGGTGATCCGGCCGGTCCTCTCTTTTCTTGATCCCGAAATCCTGGTGGTCACCTCGCCTGGATGGTCCGGGTCCCTTATTGACCGGGCACCTTCTACTCGGTTCCACCGAGTTTAGCAGAGGTTGCATCGGATCACCTAGTGCATAGCTATCCGCAATCCGGATCGTCTCAGCCAAGGTGGCTGGCATTTCCCTCTGCAATTTCTGCCAGAGCATGGAGCCGTGTCGGCACCCCTGAGCAAACCATGAAATGGCCCGTGCTTCAATAACTCCTTCACAGGAATTGCGAACAGTACTCCACCGGGTCAAGTAATCCCGGTCAGTTTCGTCATTCCTCTGCTTGCACATGGCAAGCTGCTGAGGACGATTCGGCCTCTTGTACATGCTGGAGAAATTGCTAACAAAAGCCTCTTCAAAGTCCAGCCAGCTGTCAACACTGCCCTCCCGCAAATTGTTCAGTCAGATCCGGGCTGGCCCTTCCAACATTTGTGGGATATATCTTATCGCCCATCGGCGGTTTCCTCCCGCGATATGCACTGCCGACACATAATCTGTCAGCCAATCTTCTGGCTTTGTACTGCCGTCATATCTCCTTGTGCCCCGGTTCAATTGAAAGTGTGGCACTGGTGGCTCCCTCATGATCCGAGGTCCAAAGCATGCAGGGCCAGGTGGACCTTGCTCTTCTAACATCTCGGACATATAGATTCTGTCCAGCTTGTAGCGTGCGTCATTTGCTGACAGCTGGCGAGGTCCCAGCCGAGATCCCAGTGCACTATCGTATCTCTGATACCTGGCTCTCTGCATAGCCAAGTAACCATCATCATACCGATCAGCCTCCGGGTCATTACCTCGGGGCTGCTGAACACGCGGGATATTTTGCTGCAGCCGGGGAAGATTCTGCGTCGGATACCGAGGTGGATAGCCTCGGCCATCCGAGTTACTTTTTCCGGCACCTGGATTGCCCGGACCGGGATTGCTTTTACCCCAACCGACACTGCCTTGCACGACTAACTGTTTTCCGGCATGCGCCGGATCATACGTTTGTATCTGCTTATTTTTACCAGAGTTTACACTCCGGTCACGATCTCCACCGACATGCGGTGATGAAGCTTGTCCCTTGGACCTTTCACTCGCTCCTTTAGCCGAGTGAACTATCTCGGACCCACCTGCAGCTGTGTTACCCCTAAGATAGACCTCATTTTGCCGCACTGCAACACCTAGTAGCTCATTAACTCGGTCTTGTTGCTTGCGGTGAGCTTCTCCGGATAGACCGGATAGCTCGGCTCTTGCTGCCTCGGCAGCTCTAAGAGTCTTAGCTGGGGAACTGTACTTGGGCTTTTCAGCCTGGCTAGGAGTTTTACCAGAACTTGACCTACCATCTCTATCAATCTCGGCATTGAGGCCCTTGCCCCTTTTACGCACCTCCTCTATGCGACTAGGACGAGCAGCTATTGGAGTAAAACCATGAGCTTTGTTATACTCACGGAGGGTCATCTGGAACTCTATCCTTATCTCGGACACCTCAAGGGCCTCCTGATGCAGCTTCTGACGCTGCACCTCTAGCTCGGCGGCTGTTTGGGCAGCATCTGCCCCGGTAGTCACCGGAACAGCCAACTTCTCGATGATATCCTCTAGAGGAGCTGGTCTGACCGGCACATGGGATGCACCGGCCTGGTCGAGGAGGTTCTCCTCCCTCTCCAGCGGCACTTTTGCTGATCTGGTGGTTTTGTCGGCAAGATTGCCGGCATTGCCTTTGCTGGCACCACCCACAGATCCGGTCATCATGACCTCTGCGCAGCTCCCGAGGCGAGCGATATGCCGGCCGCGAGCCGCACAGACAGCAGGTGGATCTTCTGCTACAAGCACCTGCTCGGGGTACTTGCAGACAAACTCGGTGGCGACGTAGACCTCGAACGTCCCGAAGGTGACGAGGCAGCCGTTCCTCGAGAGCGGCCTGCTGCCGAAGCAGCCCGCGTTGTTGCTGATGAAGTTCAGCGAGCCGAGTCTGTGGACAAGGCCACTGACCACGCGCTCACCCGAGGCGATGATGGAGCCCGTCCGGATGAACACACCAGCCAGCACCGCTCTCAGCCCCACGGTGGGCGCCAACTGTCGTGGAGGTGTCACGGCAGATGCCATAGGATGGCTTGAGTTGGGGCCGATGGACGCTGGTGGAACCGGGGAGGGCTAGCGCGCTAAGGAGCGCACACAGAAAACACAAAGCACACCACAATCTACCCAAGTTCAGGGCTCTCTTGAGGAGGTAAAACCCCTAATCCTGCCTATCTGTCTCAATATAGCGGGATCTCACAAGTACAATGGTGCTCCTCGAGCTGTATGCACTCAGCTATTGCCAAGTTCCTCAGGAGGAAGAAACTAACCGTGGGAGGAAATATCTCTCAGGGTACCGTCCCTCACGCAGGAGGGGGGAGGGCTCCTTTTATAGCCTAGACCGAGGTAACGCCACGTCCCGGCACTGTAGCCACGCGCGCTGGTGTCAGGAGCGTGATCATCACCACGCTCGCCTGTGTCAGCAACGTGGGCATGAGCATATCTCTGCCACGGACAGGTCATGACCTGCACTGCCTCGAGCCCAGCACTCCCTCGAGCCCAGCATTGCCTCGCTATGTGCTCCCACATGTGCCCGGTGTCAGAGATAAGTATGCATGTCACCTCGAACCTGCGCCATACCTCCTGCCACGCTCCCGTGTCAGGCGGGAAGTGACCGCAGCATTGACTTCCAACCGGGTTAACGCGCCTCTTCTCCTTAACTCGGCATGGACATGTCGGATCCCCTTTCCTTGGATATTCTCCCCTGCACATAAGAGAAAACACGAAGATACCGACATACATATGTCGGTTATCATATGTCGGTCATCGTATCCCGGCCCCTTCTGGGCCTGGCTATCTCGGCTTGCGCCAGTATACTACCTCGGCCCCTTCTGGGCATAACTATGTCGGTTTACACCAACATCATATCTCGGCCCCTTCTGGGCCTAGTTATGTTGGTTTCACCGTACCTCGGTCCACTCCTGGACACAACTTACAGCATATCATGACCCTACCCCGGGGTAGCCCCCCGACAGTCTCACTTCACTCGACATCTGCCTCACCATTTTTGGAACACGCCTGCTCACCTGGTCGAGAGTAGATACCTAGATCTCTCCCACATTTTTATAGATTATGTCTTTCTCACGTGTAGATCCATGGACGGAGGTGTCTTGGATATCTCCGGCGAGCCGGGCTCGGCCTCGCCCTCCCCTGTGGTGACATCGTCGTCGTACTTTGGGGTCGAAGGCCGCACGTGTTGTGGATTCGCTCATCCTCGACCTCGTCCTTGTCCCTTTAGGAAAGGTATTTTAGATCGCTTTGATACCACTGAAGGGTTACGCACGGGAATTTTAAAATTTTCCGACCTACGTAACAACCAAGATCATCTATGAAGATACATGCAGGGATAGATCTGATTCATTGATACGTCTCAAACGTATCTATAATTTTTGATGTTCCATGCATGTTTTATATCAATTGCCACATGTTTTATATGCACTTTATATCATATTATGACATTTATTGGACTAACCTACTAATAGTTGGAAAAGTGCACAATGTTCTTGTTTTACTCTTTGATGTGTAGAAATTATCAAGAATACAAGAGGAAACATTGTTGGAGTCGAATTTGGACTTTCCTGAAATCTGTCTGAAAACTATTTTCAACGATCGAGCCGTTTAGGCCAGAAGATGACGTCAAATGGAAAAAGTCTAGTCGCGAAAGTTTCAGGGAATTTTCTCCTAATAATTCTAGAGTTAAAATTCGGCCCAATCGGAGTCCGGACGGCGGAGAAAAGCCCGATTTACTGAAACCCCAGAGGGGAATCCGAGAGTACATATAAAGGAGGAAAACCTAGGTCGTGGAGGACACCTCCACCCACGAATTTCAGCCACCAAAAGCCACGTTTTTGCCTCCCCATGGATCCCATCTCCATGGGGGAGGGCTCCCAAGAAGCCATGAAGGAGGGAGGCTAAGGGGCGGCGCTCCCCCATGATGCCGGCGGCGGGGAAGGAGTTCCCCGCGCCGCCGGCGCCGCCGCCGCCGCCCTGCGCTCCTCGCTGCCCTCTCCGCCGTCTTCACCGTCATCTCCATCACCATCTCCTCCTTGTATTCAGTGGTTCATCCTTCCATAAACCTCTGTACCGTCCTATGTAAACATGGTGTTTGATGCTATAATTTTTATCCTATGATCTACGTCATGTTTCCGTAGTTTATTTGTCTTTTGATTGCTTAGTTGAATGCATGAGGTTCATTAGAGTTGTATGTCTATATGGTACTGTCCTTTGGTGTCCATTATATTTGTGCGTGCATGGATAAACACCCTAGGGTTGGTAGTATTTGTAACGAAGCGGGGGAAGTTCTGCCGGAGTGACAGAAACCTGAGAACGCGAACTGATTAGTTGCACGTATGGGAGTAAGAGGATCATGAACTTAAGGCTATGGTTGGGGAAACCTTAATGCATTGTTAGTATTTGCGGATGCCTGCTAACAATCCAATCATATAATACCTGTAATCCCAAGTAGTGGAGTGCATGTATATTTAGCCTCTCCCACATAGAAAACTGCATCGAGGACAATGAACCAAGTACCTTCACTAATTAATCTTGGACAAAGCCACAACAATTACCACCACTTTTCCACACTCATGGTACTGTTAGTATATGGTTACTTAGTGTACTTTATTGCTGCAGCACTAACTTTTACTCCCGCGGATGCGCACCGCGAGGAGTCGGAGCCAGAGGCGACGGCAACATCGCCGACGAGGCTCGAGGCCTCCCCTGCAAGGCTGGAAGAGGAGGAAGTTGAAGAAGAGGCGGAGAAGACCGCCGCGTCGACGGAGGTGCCCATCGACGTTGAGATGGGGGAGGCTGGTACGCAGCCACCTCCATCAAACCCTGTTCATGAGGAGGCCACCCCTGAGGCGGCAACAGGAGAGGCAGCCGCTGCAGCGCGGGCGGCTGCAGAAGAGCAGGCTGCTCCCAACGCTGGGGAGCAGCAAGAGACGCCTTTGGTGCAGGAGGGCTCCGAGGCCCGTACTGAGGGGGTGCCTGACCCCCAGGAGGCCCCCATTGTCGAAGAAGGGGAGGCCTCCCCTCAGAGGAGCCCCCAGGCGCAGTGGAGCCCCCCGCGGCAGCTGGAGGCTGCCTCGAGCCCCCAGCGCGAAGCCTCAGGGCCCTCTGCGAGCCTCGAGGCCTCTGGGTCTCGGGGCAACGCGTGGGCCTTGGTCCTGCAAGGCCAGCGGCGCGGCTCTGCCCGCCACGGGGCCGTCTTTAGCCTGGCGCGGCAAGCCATGGGTGAGCTGGAGAACCACCTCGCGGGGGAGGAGCTTGCCAATGCTGAGGAGCGCGGCGAACTCCTCAGCTCCGCGAGACCATGGAGCGCTGCCGCCGCGCAGACGAGGCAGCTCAGGCGCGGCGCGAAGAAGCTGTGCGCTTCGCCAAGGAGACCCGCGAGAGCGTGGTCCGCGAAGCGGAGGAGACTCTCGAGAAGCTCAAGGAGGAGCGTGAAGCCGTCGAAGCTGAGCGCGAATCACTTGAAGCAGAAAGTGCCACCAAGCATCAGGAGCTCATCGACCGTGAGCGCAAGATCATCGAGGATTCTGAGGTGGTGAGAGTTGGCTTGGAGAACCTTCGCCAGAGCCTAGCGGCCCGCGAGGGGCAGCTGGAGCAGCGCAGCGAGGACCTTGCTCACCGCGAGGACGATCTGCGCACGCGAGAGGAGCAGGTCGAGCAGGTGGAGAAGGAGCAGGCGGCGTGGCTCGAGTCTCTAGAGGCCCGCGAGAGCAGCGTGGCCCAGGATGAGGCCAAGTACAAAGAGCGCCTCCTGAAGGCCAACGAGCAGTTCGCCAAGAAGGAGAAGGAGCTCGAGGAAGACAACGCCGTCAAGATGAAGCTCTATCGCGACGGCTGCCTCAAGGAGTACAAGGACAAGTTCAAAACCCAGGAGGACCGCTTCACGAAGAAGTGCAAGGAGCTTGAGGCCCGCGTGAAGCAGCTTGAGGAGCTGAACAAGCGGTCGGCCGGCCGTGTCCAGGTGGCCAGGGACGCTCAGAACCGCGCGGAGCAGGAGCTCGCCCTGTTGAGGGAGGACCTGCACTCGCTCCAGGAGCAAGTGGAGCCTACCGTGGCGCTCGTCGAGCAGGCTCGCCACCAAGCGGTGGCGCAGAAGGTCTTGACGCGCACCCGCAAGCGCATGTTCAAGTCCTTGGTGAGGCGCGGGCGCGTCCTGCTGGATCGCCTGGAGGTCGAGGCTCCTGCAGTCCCTACTGGAGGGGACGACAACGCCGCCGCGTACCTCACCTTCTTCGAGTAGCTCCTCACCAGGCTGGAAGAAGCCATGGAGAATGTCGACGAGCTCGCCGATGAGGAGAGCCGCAAGCTCCTTGCCGTTGCCGTGAGCCGCATCTTCTCCAACCTCGCACATTCCGAGCCCACCTTCGACTTCAAGACCATGACAGCGCCCGTCGAGCAAGAGCACTTCGCGGAGCTGCATGCCAAGGTGTGGCCTGACGTGGAGGCCTACATTCAGCGCTTCAAGAGGGTGGAGACCCAGGAGGATGAAGGCGAGGCGGACGCTGAGGAGGAAGGCGACGAGGATGTCGAGGAGAGCGACGAAGACGCTCCTTCTGCTTGAGCAGCTCCTGCAGCGAAATGCGCCTGTGCACCATTTATCTCTTAGGCTTTTTAAGCACTTTTGGTTTGTAAAGACTTGATCGACTATGTCATATGTAATGATGTGCCCCTCGGGAGGCTTTTATCTCCTTTCCATGTCCTTAGTGCTCTACGTCGTTAGGACCCTTCTTTTAGCGCAACAGCACCGCCGCGTCGGTATGTTAGAGTCAGGGCTCAACAAGGCCGGGGGGTGCGTGAGGCTTGGAGAGGTAAGGGCTCTCGAGGCACGATGCTCGGGAGCCCCCCTTTGACGTGCAAGCGGCCCATGGGGCGCAAGAGAGAAAAACAGCTCGAGAGGCGCGAGAGAGAGAGAGAGGCCTCGGGAGGCAAAAACCATCGAAGGAAATTTAACAAGTCTTAGACTTAGCTTCGCGAGACGACTGCTTGTGGAGGGCATCTTGCTCCCTGGCGAAGCTTTCTTGCTCTCGAGGCTACCTGAGGCTGATCTCCAAGCCTTTTCCTGCGTAAGAGCAACAGGCATACCCACAAGCAATGCATGGTTGTACAACTCACACGCGCTCATAAGTTCCCTATGTGTGTCTCACGAGGAGAGTAAGCACCAAGGTCCTTGGTGAGGTGACGTGCACGGGAGCAGTCCATGAGTTCAGAGCTCTTGATGAGGTGACATGCATGGGAGCAAACCCGTGAGTTCAGAGCTCGGATCCGTTGGGTTTTGCGATGCTGCTGGGATGGTCCCGAGGCACAGGCACCGTGCTCAGCCCCCGCTCGCGAGATACGCATGGGGGTACGTATGAGCGCAAATGAGTGCAGAAAGTTAGCTGCTTACCACAGCAATATTACATAACGGCGCGCGAAGGCTGCCTCATAGTTTCATGCTGAGATGAATTAGTTCATTACATTTGGCGTGGCCAAAATAGAGTTCGCCATGTCTGAGCATGGGATTAATTGCCGCCATGTCTGAGCATGGGGTTCCACACGGAGTGGCTGAGGCATCTCGCGGCCCCAGGCGACGCATTGTAGAGAGAGCTCAGATGATGCAGCCCTTGGGGAGGGAAAGGCTTTGTCAAGCTCGGGATGTGATGCGTACGCCTCCCTCTTGAGACAAAAAATGCCTGACGTGACTTGATCACGGGTAGAACTTGCGCAGATGCTGAATGTTCCACGGGTTCTTGACGGGGATGCCGTCTTCTGTCTCGAGCCGCACCGCGCCAGGCCTGGAGATGTGCGTGACCTTGTAGGGCCCTTCCCACATAGGCGAGAGCTTGTGGAGGCCTTCCCTGGAGAGGATCCTCCTGAGGACAAGGTCGCCTGTCTCGAGGATGCGTGGCCGTATGTGGCGGCTGTGGTAGCGGCGGAGATCTTGCTGGTACCTTGCTGCCCTCAGGGCAGCGCGGCAGCGAGTTCCTTCGAGCAGCAGCAGGTCATTGTTGCGGAGTTCCTCTTGATTTGCTTCATTGAAGGCAAGGACCCGCGGGGACCCGTGCGTGAGCTCGTTGGGGAGGACCGCTTCAGCGCCATAGACGAGGAGAACGGCGTCTCGCCAGTAGGCTTTGTAGCGGTTGTGCGGATGGACCAGAGCACAGATGGGAGCTCCTCAATCCAGTTCTTGCCGAGGGCTTTGAGGCGATTGACCCTTCTGGTCTTGAGGCCCATGAGTACCTCAGCATTGGTTACTGCGGCATGGTTAACTTGGGCACCCAGATTGCTGCAAAAGGACCTGAAGAGGCTGCTGGTGAATTGCGTGCCACTGCTTGTCGTGATGCGACTTGGCACACCAAAGCGCCCGATTAGGTTCTTGATGAACTTCACTGCTGACTTTGCCGGGATATTGCACACAGGCTCGAACTCTGTCCACTTGGTGAATCTGTCGACGGCGACGTAGAGGTAGCGATAGCCCCCGAGCGCACGTGGGAAAGGTCCCAAAATGTCCAGCCCCCAGGCCGCAAAGGGCCAGGAAGGCGGGACGACTTGCAGGCCCGCGCCGGCTGGTGGGTTCTCCTGGTGTGGAACTGACATGCCCCGCAACATTGGACCACTGGAGTTGCGTCCAAGAGCACTGTAGGCCAATATGAGCCACTCCTGAAGATTTTCCCCGCGAGGATGCGCGGGGAGGAGTGGTAGCCACATTCCCCGCTGTGCACATCTCTGATCAGCTGACGGCCTTCTTCTGTGGGGATACACCGCAATGCAACCCCATTGGGGCGTTTACGGTATAACCCTCCCTCGAGGAGGCAGTATGACTTGGCCTGATGAGAAACCCTTTCTGCCTCTGCATCGTCCTCGGGGAGAGTCCCATTCTGCAGGTACTTCACGATTTCTGCTGTCCAGTCTGCGGGTCGGTCTGCCAAGAACGCCAGCAGGTGATCCCCTGAGGGTAACCCTGGCGCGGTTTGGCCGTTCCTGAGCTCCACACCTTTGAAGCGCTTCACGAGCTGGTGGACGTCCTCGAAGTACGCGGCTACGCTGTCGCCGGTATTGGGGCTTTGGTTGGGGGGATCGTTGCTGACCGTCATGCGTTTGACGCCTCGAGTGATTGTGCTGATGTCGTGAGGCACTCTTTCTATGACTGCTATCACCTGAGAAGACAGCTGCTTTTTCTTGGCGGGCCTCGCGAGTGGCTCCACAGCGTCCTCGTCAGCGGGAAATGCTGCCGCAGCGTCCTTGTAGGCGTGCTCGACGGAGCGCATGGCGTCCTGGACCTGGCCACGGATAGTTATGGTGCCACTGCAGCCTGGGAGCTTGACGATGTTGTAGGCGTGGTGAGTGACAGCCATGAACTTCGCGAGGGCGGGGTAGCCGAGGATGGCGTTGTAGGGCAGGCCAATGTGCGCGACGTCGAAGTCGATGAGCTCCGTGCGGTAGTTCTGCTCTGTCCCAAAGGTGACTGGGAGCCTCACTTGCCCCAGAGGGGTAGTGGTGCCCTCTGTCACCCCCGAGAAGGGCCTGGTGGGCATGAGCCTCTCGTAGGGCACTTGAAGTTTCTCGAAGGTCTCGACAGAGATGACATTCAGGCCTGCACCCCCATCAATGAGCGTCTTGGTGACGGCAATGTTGTTGATGGTGGGGGTGCAAACCAGAGGGATGGTGCCCACAGCCTGAGTAGACTTGGGGTGGTTGCTGGAGTCGAAGGAGATGGGAAACTGCGACCACTTGAGGGGTTTGGACGCCTCAATCCCAGGGAGTGCGGCATTGACCTCACGAACGAGCCGCTTGAAGTGGCGGTTGGACTTGGGCGCCTGAGCCCCGCCGAGGATGCATGCAGCCCCGCGGGGGGCCTGATAGCCCCCAGGGTTCTCGTCAGGGAGATTATCGTTTTGCCCTGCGGGGTTCTGCTGGACAGCATTCGCTTGAGGGTTCTGCTGGTAGTTGTTGTTGTAGCGTCTGCCCCCGCGGCCGCCACGGCCATTGCGACCATTGCGACCTTTGGCGCTGCTCACGCTGCTCGCGGCTGTCGCTGAGCTTCTTGAGCTCCCAGCAATCTTCAGTTGCGTGGTTGTGCTTCTTGTGGAGGATGCAGTATGGGCGCTCGTCCTTCTTGGTGGCCTCTGGAGCTGGAGCGGCTGGAGGAGCGACGCGCTTCTGCTTGGCGTCAGGCTCTGCCGCTAGGACAGCCGTGGTCTTGCGCTTCTCGCTGGCCTTCTTCTTGGGCTTGGACCCCTCAGCAGGCTCTGCCTTTGGCTCGTTCTTGATGAAGAGGCGCCCCTCTTCAGCCTTGGCGCACTTGTCCGCCAGGTCGAAGAGCTTCACCACCGAGGTGAGGCTGTCGTGGATGCCCAGCTTCTCGAGCATCCTGGTGTCCGTGACACCCGCCCTGAAGGGAGAGATGACCTGCGTGTCGGGGATGTTCGGAATCTTGTTGCGAACTTGGCTGAAGCGCTGGATGAACTTGCGGAGGGTCTCGCCAGGCTTCTGGCCCACTGCGCAGAGATCGTTGTAGGTGAGAGCGCGCTCGTACGTGCCCTTGAAGTTCGCCACGAAGCACTTGCAGAGCTCCTCCCACGAGTTGATGGTGTTCTCAGGGAGGTTCAGCAGCCATGAGAGCGCTGCGTCCTTGAGGGCCATGACGAGCCAGTTGGCCATCACCTTGTCGTCGCCGCCCGTGGCCTGGATGGACACGGTGTAGAGCTGCAGGAACTCCAGAGGGTTCGTCCTGCCGTCGTAGCGCGGCGGCAGGTCTGGCTTGAACTTGATGGGCCAGACGACGCGGCGTAGCTCGCGAGTGAACGCGGAGCAGCCCGTGGCGTACACCACGGCACCGTTGGTGAGCGTGTGGCGGTTCTGGCGCCCGGCGGCGGCGATCTCCTGGACGACGCGGTTGTGGCGGTCCTTATGGCACTCGATCTCGACGCGTGCGTCCTCTGGCGCACGCTGCACAATCATGCAGTCATGCGGTGAGGAGGCGTGCGAGATAGCGCGGTGGTGCCCAGCTGGTGGTCCAGCTGGAGGTCCAGCTGGTGGTCCTCCTGGAGGAGGCGGCGGAGGCGGTGGCGGAGGAGGAGCACCGTGCGCTATGCCCCCCGCGCGCCCAGAGTGGTGCACGAGCGAGCGAGAGGGTGCTTGCAGCAGGCACAGCAGCGTGGACGAGCTCAGCGATGCGGTTGATCCAGTCATCGTAGCCCACCTGCGCGGGGCGGTAGCGCAGCAGCTCGTCTGCCATGAGCAGGGCAGCGCTTGGGTTTGGGGCAGCCCGGCTCTGCGAGGAGGCACCTGGCTCCCTGGACGAGTGCAAGGAGGAAGCTTCCTCCTCGCCGTCGTTGTCCTGGTCTTCCGGGTGCTCGACGCGGGGCTCGGGGTTGGTGCTGGGCCCTAGAGCGGTGTTGGTGCGCAGACGGCCACGCGGGCGGTGGGCGACAGGCTCGGTGTTGACCCTGCCTGAGGTCCTGCGCGCGAGGCGCTCAGCTCGAGTCTCGGCCATGGCGGAGGAGAGGTTGAAGACGCGCCTCAGCCCCCTACCTGGCGCGCCAAATGTCGGAGACTAGTCCTAGGAACTAGGGGTGTGTCTCGATGATGCCAGGAACGAGTTAGGGGCTGAACACACGCACAAACAACCCTCAGCTACCTCGGCGACGGTGCTCGGCGAGCTCGCTGAAGGACATCTCTACAGGGACAACACACAAGCTTTTACCCAGGTTCAGGCCCACCGTGAGGTGTAAGAGCCCTACGTCCTGCTTGTCTGTATTGCACTGCTTGAAGAGTTACAGTACAAGTTGTGCTTGCCGAGGGTCAAGCTACAGCTATGGTGGAAGGGGTCTTGCTCTCCTTCCTTGCTAACCAGTGAACTGTGGATGAAACTGAGTCTATCCAAATGGTCGAATCCTCTCTCTTGGTCGTACGCAGCCTCCTTTTATATGAGCCTCGGACCTCTTCCCTCAGTGCCCTTGGGCGGGAAGGGTAACCACATGGCGATAGAGATGGAGGACGGTGCACGGCCAGGAGGGCATCCATGGACCTGGTCCAGGGCAGGAGAGCTCGTCCTTCCTTGCTGCAAAGCCACCGGCCAAGGACGATAAGCCTGCGCTGCAGAGCTCTGCATCGTGCCCCCACGGTGACGTTGGTCTTGGAGCGTAGCGGACCACGGTCCCCTTAGCACGGAAATGGCAATTCTTGTAGTCCGCTTTGCTTGTTGCTGCTTTGTTGACCACCTTTAGCACGAAAGAGGCAACTACGGCGCGGGCGTCACCGCGCGCAGCCGTGCGCGTCACTCTGAGGCGGACGCAGACGCCATGTGCGCTCTGTCGGGAAGACAGCGCTTTTGACCTCACGAAGGAATCCTCGCGAGGGTGGCCTCGCGAGGGGGTGCGCCTCCGCACCCTGACTTGGTAGTATTTCAGTCGGCTGTGAAACAGGCCTCTCGAGGGAAATATCCTCCCGAGGCTGTGGAGAGGGCCCTCGCGAAGGGAAACGCCTCGCGAGGCACCTCAGGCTTGACTTAGCGAAATCTTCATTAGACTGTCGTGGTCCTGAGCAGGCCGGACCGTGGTACCCTAGTTTCCACTGGACCGACACCCACCCTCATTTAACCATGCAAATGGGGAAGGGTTTCTGACCTTCCGTCATGCATTTTCATGTGAAACCCTGATTTATCTACACTTGCACATAAACATTTGAATGTTTGTCTAAACTTGAATTATTGGACAAACATGGTCATCTTAATGCCAATAATGCTATGTTCCCAACTGTCCTCAAAGATATTGCCTAAGACATATTTATGCCAACTTCCAAACAGCTGGTTTCAAAGGGGAAGAGGTGAAAAAGTTAATGGATGCAACAATGTATTCTTACACTAGAAGTGGGTTTGATGTTGCAATGGAAAAACTGAAAGAGAGAAGGCTTGGCTTTGGCTTAGCAAAATTCCTATTGAAGCATGGGCTAGGCATGCAATGGATTTCAGTTGCAAGTCTGATTTGGTTGTGAACAACCTAAGTGAGGTTTTCAACTAGATCATTCTTGATGTTATAGGGAAACGGGTGCAAACCATGATGGATGGTATTAGAACCATCTGGTTCAACAGTACTACCAAAAAGTCTCATACCCCTCTCTTCGTGGATTCAGGGGTACAAGCACATTTAGGTAATACAACACGATTTTTATTTGAACTTTCATGGCTTAGAATGGAAGGTTTCTATGAGATGGTGGCTGCTGAGTGGGCTAGTTACGTAAAAGGAAACACTCCTATTGAAATATGGCAAAATACAATTAGATATTTAAGAAGGTATCTAAAGGGCTGGGCTAAAAATCAAAGCGGAAAATATAAGAAGGAGAAAGAAACGTTGTTAAAAATTATTGATGAACTTGATATTAAAGCTGAAAGCACGCCGCTTAGTGTGGGTGAGCGAGATGCTTTAAGAGAGGCTAATGATAGAATTTGTTGTCTTCGTAGAGATGAGGAAACGAAATGGGCACAAAGGGCAAAGGTCAAATATATACAGGAGGGTGGAAATAACACGAAGTATTTTCATCTTATTGCAAATGGAAAGCATAGGAAAAAGAAGATTTTCTAGTTAGAACAAGACGAAGGAACCATAGTAGGAGACACAAATTTAAAGATTTATATCTCTCAATATTATAAGAAACTTTTTGGCGATTCAGATCCTAATCATATTATAATGGATGAAGAGATGGTCCATGATATTCCGCAACTTACACAAGAAGAGAATGACATTCTTACAGCTGATTTCTTAGTGAAAGAAGTGTATGAAGCCATCTCTCAAATGGAACTCAACAAGGCTCCAGGGCCTGATGGCTTCCCTGCTGAGTTTTATAAGACCTTTTGGGTGGTAATTCGAGATGATTTAATGGCTCTATTTGTTCAATTGAAACAGGGAAATTTGTCCTTGTTTAAATTAAACTTTGGAGTTATTACGCTTCTCCCAAAAAAGAAAATGCGGTCCAGATTCAACAGTATAGGCCGATTTGTCTTCTTAATGTCAGTTTCAAAATTTTCACAAAAGTAGGTACTAATCGTATTACCGAAATTGCGCAAAAGATAATTAGGCCAACGCAGTCGGTGTTCATGCCTGGGAGACACATTTTAGAAGGTGTGGTTGTCCTACATGAAACCGTTCATGAGCTTCATAGGAAGAAGATGGATGGAGTTATCTTTAAAATTGACTTTGAGAAAGCGTATGACAAGGTAAAATGGCCCTTTCTCCAACAAGCATTGCATCTGAAAGGTTTTGTACAAGAATGGTGTAATTGGATTATGCAATTTGTTCGGGGGGAAGCGTCGGGATTCAGGTAAACGATGACATCGGTCATTATTTCCAAACAAAAAAGGTCTTCGACAGGGAGATCCTTTGTCCCCCATGTTGTTTAACATAGTGGCGGATATGCTAGCCATCTTAATCGCGCGGGCGAAGGAAGATGGGCAGATAGATGGTCTGATACCTCATTTGGTTGAGGGAGGGTTATCTATTTTGCAATATGCAGATGATACCACGATCTTGGGAAGGCGGTTAATATGAAACTCATCCTCTGTATTTTCGAGCAACTATCGGGGCTCAAAATAAATTTTCACAAGAGTGAAATCTTTTGTTTTGGGAAGGCTAAAGAGGTAGAAGATCAGTACCGGAAAATCTTTGGATGTGAGTCGGGATCTCTACCTTTTAAATATCTTGGAGTTCCAATTCATTATAGGAGACTCCGAAATGACGAATGGCAACTCTTGATGGCCCTTCAATGGGTTAGGTTGAGACTCCAATGGCAGAGTGTGTAGTATGGGTAAGACTTGTTTTCCCCACGAGGGTGACTCGAGGGTTTATATCGAACTCTCGGGGAATCAGTAGTGAAGACTTTATCTCCTTATCCTTCCCTGGGAAACCTGCAAGCAAAGTAAATTGTTTTGTGCCCTCAACCTCACCAAGTGGTTGTCAAGCACAAGGTGTGAAAATGATAAAACAAAACAATAAATAAATATGCAATGATGGTAAATAAATATGCAAGGATGGTGGAAACAATGATGGATGATATTTTTGGGTTTTATATGATAAATGCAAGATGCAAAAGTATTTTTGTATTTTCGGATTTTTAAATGGCTGAAAATGGAAAATGTGAAAGTGGTTGGAAAGGTGTTTCTTATGATTAAAAATGGACCGGGGTTCATGGTTTCACAAATGCACTCTCTCTTTAATAAAGTGGTAGACAATGGAACACTAGAGTTAACATATGAGATTGCAACAAAAGGTTTCATGACAAGTTATAATCATATGGGCATCACGTCCTAACATAGAGATCTTTTGGTTATTAATCTCTCTTATACTCCAAAGATGCGAACTAAATCATAACACCTTAGTAATTAAGATAAATCAGAGCATAGCATTAAGTTTCATGACATGAAGTTAAAATAAGAACATGCTAGATCTAGTCATGGAGTAGTGGCAATGGTCACACCCACATCTCCGGTAGCAAGGTATTTTTTTTATCCCTAGTGAGGCAACAAAGTAAGGTAAAACACCCAAGTGGATCGCGGAACTTTCTCTCACGTTCACCGCACTAGCCACCCCCCGTTACTCCATCTAATGCACACGTTCCCCCACACGCTCTCATACACATGCTTGATCAAAACAAGTAAACAAGAACGGGGTACATAATATGCATCTACTTTCATAACTGAAACAAAACAATTGCAATCTCAAACATATATTAACTCATAAAAAGATCCACCACAAAGGTATTACATAGATGACCGTAATCATGTTCAGCAGCTCATACGGCTAATTAGTGAAGCTCAAGAGAGAGATACATAAGTTACTTCCACAAACCCATAGTCCAGGGGTGGACTACTCCCTCTTCATCATGGAGACGGTGGAGAAGTCGTTGGAGAAGGTGGAGACCTCCCGGCAGCGCCCCGCCGGAGTTTTCCCCCTCCAATCTGCAACTCCAGGTCTCTGTTTCGTGGTTTCTGTGTTTCTGCGGCGCTCCTCCGAAGAGCTCGGGGACTATTTTTATAGTCGGTTTTAGGTCAAGACGAGCTCTGGAAAAAAGATCGACGGCAACGGAGCCTCGAGGCCAGATGGGGGTCCCACACGGCCAAGGAATCTGGCCGTGTGGGCCCACCTATCTTGGCCCTCGGGCCTCCGTTTGTTCGCTTCCTTCGCTCCACGCTTTGTTCCTTCCAAAAACTGATGCTCGTAAATTTCAGGTCATTTGGACGTCGTTTGGGTCCCTGAAACATCAAAATATAGAAAATAGGGTTTTCTGCCTGTGCAGGGTTAATTCCAGAAAAATAGGGAAACAATGAAATATTCCCAAAATCAATATAAAACAATGATATAACCCTTATATGATGCAAATATGATTGAAATATAAGTAATATAATGCAAAGTTCATGTATGCATTTTACATGCATCAACATCCCCAAGCTTAACCTATACTCGTCCTCGAGTATGAAGGTGATAAAACTAACATGGACTTTGCATTTAATACTATCAAAGGATATCAAAGATGATTACTATTGCTACATAGAGTCAAATGATTCATTCTTAAAAGGAGTAGCAATATGCAAGATATATTATGAAGTGATATCAAATATTCAATGTAAGGATGTTCAATGATAATTCACAAAGTGTAACATAAAGAAAGTACTATGGACCAAATGTATGCATAATGAAAAGTAAAACATCCTATAATGGTCATAGAGTATCTTATGAAATCTGAATATAAAAGGTGGACACTTTGGAAAGATATATAAATGAGTAGAGGTAAAACATGAATAAGTTTCATCTAACTTCCAAATGCTTCTACTTAAGTTAATGATTGCAATGTGGTATTGGTGTCAAGCTCTCATTCCCCTATCATAGCATCTTGAATGATTAAAGTTTAAAGTGAAAGCAAATATGAGTAGTGTGCTTGACAAAGTATGGGTTGAAAGTCTCATGCCCCGTGAATACGAGTACCTACACCACTGGTTACTCAACTTGGGTCACAAGCAAGTTCAAGTTAAAGTCATTGTAAGTAATAAAGCGTCATCAAGAGCGTCAACTGGGGTACCTCTTGTCCCAGGACATGGAACAAGCCCATGTCAAAATGACAAGACAAACAAACAAATGAACAATCTCAACACCCTTTTATTTACTATTGGTATAGCTTTTTATTGTGGGGTGCATCACTGAAGGTTCACCATAGCATGTAAGTAAATTTCCACCATGAATGATGCATGGCTTAGATTAGCGGCCCAGGCGTCTCTCTAGCCATTTATACAAACTCATTAAACTTACAAGTTTCCACATTTATTTGGCACATGATAGCATCCATAAACAAAAGTACATGATATCAACTAAATATAAATAAGTGCAATGTTGAAAGCTTGCCATGTGACAGCACATATGAGCTAACTCCCAACCAAGACTCTTGTCAAGCTCACAACTTCATAATTTTAATCACAATGGGTCATGTTTATTAAGTGCAATAAAAGTAAAGTGTGCATCAAGTTCGTGAGAGCTTTTAACCAACTTTTCCCATAACAATCAATAACATAAGCATTTTAATTCAGAGTATAGATAATACAAAATAACATGATAAACATACTCGGAATAGCATAAAGCTAATAGGTAGATATGGTGGACTCACTGGAAAAACTTTGGTTGAAGGTGTTGGAAACAAGTTTTTGCTTGTTGGAATTTTTGGGCTAGCAAGAGGGAGAAAGTTGACCATCTAAATGCATGCATAAGTGTCCATAGAACTAACCAATCCATGTTAAACAAAGTAAAGTAACATTCAGCATCAAAACATGAATAAAAGATAGCTCTTGATAAAACACTTGCAAATTAATATTCATTAAAACATATGAATCATGCAACTATATGTATCTTTTTGAATCAACTCAAACATCCCTTTCCCAATCTTTTAATAGCATCCAACTTAATTCAACCCAAATTTCCAGTAGCTCTCTCATATATAAATGATAGTGGTGGTCTCAAGTCAAACAAAAATCAAACCAAAAAAAAAAAAAAAGACGCTCCAAGTTTATGCGATAAAGTGCATTGATCGAAAAACAGAAGTTAGACGTGTGCAAACCGAGAGTGTGTTGGTCCAGTGGGGTTGTCTTCACATCCCCAAGCTTATGGTCTTCACCATCCTTGGATAGCTCTTGGTGCATCTCCTCTAATCCCTGTGAAAAAACTTCAAAACACCGTTTCTCCCATTTCTTTTCTGTGGGGTGACATTAGTAGTGATAGACAAATAATTTCTTGCTGCATATAATCCTTAAACAAAAATTAATATGAATGTCCTACTTATAAACTCAATTGGATCAAAAAGATTCAAGTTAAAAGTTCAAAGAATGCATCAAACAAAATGGGACAGAATCTGTCCAGAAAAACAGCAGCAGCAAAACGTATTTTTCTACCCTACTTAAATATGTCAAAAATTCTGAAAAATTCATGCATACAGAGGATGAAAAGTTGCAACTACAGTTAAATATCAGCTCATTCGGAGTTACAGAATAGGAATTAAAAATCATACCGTGCACAGATTCGTGCTGGAATAAAATCTCCGAATGCAAATAGCAACTTTTTCAAACCAAAATGGTAAAACTTGGCACTTTATTAAAAATTCCAGAAACAAAACTAAAAACTAAGTCTCTTGTTACAGCAAGAGGACACAAAGAAAATCAAAAATAAAAACAACCGGGTTGCCTCCCGTAAAGCGCTTTCTTTATAGCCATATAGCTAGGCTTCTTACTTGATATTTATTGTGGACGAAGCTCATGAGGGAGCTTGAACTTTGTGTGTCCCTCTTCCTTGGGAAGTGTTCCATGCATTTTTGTGGAAACTGAAACTTCACATTCCCTTCTTTTGAATCAATGATAGCACCTGTGGTACGAAGAAAAGGTCTTCCAAGAATAATTGGACTAGAGGTTTTATTCCCCATATCCATGATTAGAAAATCAACAGGTACAAATGTCATATGCAACTCTACCATAACATCACTTACTTTCCTAAAGCATGTTTAATGGAATCATCAGCAAGTGCAAGTTCAATAGAGCATTTTTCAAGATTCTTTAATTCAAGTACTTCATATAATTCTTTAGATAAAACAGAGACACTAGATCCTAGATCTAATATAGCATGGTGTGTCTCTTTTCCAATGGTTACTAGTACTTTGGGAATCCATACATCCCCAAGCTTAGGTGGTATCATAGCTTCTTGGTTGTACCTAGCAATCTTTTCTTTTAAAACATGATTAGCAATATAAGAACCAAAACCTGCTTGGTTAACATTAATAGAAGGATCACTTGCAAATTTTTGTAAGATAGATATTAATTCATGCAAGCTACAATTCTCTAAGTCAAGCAATGGTTCCTTGACTTCACTAAGCATTTTAACTTCCTCAACTTTTTTCTTTCATTACCATAATAGTTTCCTTAGCAATTCTCTCTTGCTCATGAATATGTTCCCAAGATTTATTTATAACCTCTTGCAATATTTAATTGTTTCCTCATGTTTTTGAGCTATAATGGTGTTCTTTAATGAGGAAACTTCCTTAGTGAGCTGATCTACCCTTTCAAACAAAGAGTCTTGTTTTTCAAACTTAGATATAAATTCCTTATTAAGCTCCTTTTGAGTAGATATAAATGATCTAATGGTGTTTTCCAAATCACTAGAAACATTACTACTAGTGGCATATTTGTTTGGCACATATGGGGGTTTATTATAGGAATTATAATTGTTATTACCATACCCATTATTACCATAGTTCCTAATGAAGTTGACATCAACATTTTCAGGATTATTACCAACTAGTTCTTGCAAAGGCACATTTTCAATATTTTGTTTATTAATGAAAGCAAGAATAGTGTCCATTTTAGATGACAAATCATTTGTTTCTTCTATGGAGTTTACTTTCTTAGATGGGGTGCTCTATCAGTATGCCATTGACTATAGTTTTGCAAAATACTTTCCAATATGTTCTTAGCTTCTACTATAGTTTTTCCCATAAAAGCCCTCCAGCAGCGAATCAAGAATATTTCTAGACATGTAATTTAGACCATTGTAAAAGAGTGTAATATGGTCCATTCGTTAACCCCATGTGATGGACAAGTTCTAAGCATAAGTTTTATCCTATCCCAAGCCATGGCAACATGTTCATTTTCATTTTGCCTAAAAGAAAATATTGTTTCTATTTTGCAAAATTTTAACAGGAGGATAATATTTCTTAATGAAAGCTTCTTTTAAATCATCCCAAGAATTAATATTACAGTAGGTAATGAATGCAACCACTCTTTAGCTTTTCCTCTAAGTGAGAAAGGAAATAACTTCAGTTTTAGAATCACTTTCCACATTTTTAAATTTTGCATGTCACATATTTCAACAAAATCATGAAGATGCATAGAGGCATCCTCCATAGCACTACCGCCAAATTGTTCCCTAGTTATCAAGTTCAACAAACTAGGACTTACTTCATAACTATCAGCTTTATCTCAGGTGTGGCAATGGGCCTAGCAATAAATTGATCATTTGGAGTGTTTGTGTAGTCACACAACTTAGTTCTGTCTCCCATTTTTCAAGTTTTTATGTGTTTTTAATTTTTTATGCAAAACTGAAAATAAAATATGCAAACCGAAATGCAAATGCAACACAAAATGCAAGACAATAACAAAACAAAATAAAATGATTTGAAGGTAAAGATGGATAAGATGGTGCTCACGTAGGTGCAACCTCCCCAAGCTTAGGTGTTTGCACAAGTTGGTGATGAAGTTGACTTTGTTGTGAGATACCCTTGGATAAAACTTTAGCAATGATTCCCCGGCAACGGCGCCAGAAAACTCATCTTGATGGCCCTTCAATGGGTTAGGTTGAGACTCCAATGGCAGAGTGTGTAGTATGGGAAGACTTGTTTTCCCCACGAGGGTGACTCGAGGGTTTATATCGAACTCTCGGGAATCAGTAGTGAAGACTTTATCTCCTTATCCTTCCCTGGAAACCTGCAAACAAAGTAAATTGTTTTGTGCCCTCAACCTCACCAAGTGGTTGTCAAGCACAAGGTGTGAGAATGATAAAACAAAACAATAAATAAATATGCAATGATGATAAATAAATATGCAAGGATGGTGGAAACAATGATGGATGATATTTTTGGGTTTTATATGATGAATGCAAGATGCAAAAGTATTTTTGTATTTTCGGATTTTTAAATGGCTGAAAATGGAAAATGTTGAAAGTGGTTGGAAAGGTGTTTCTTATGATTAAAAATGGACCGGGGTTCATGGTTTCACAAATGCACTCTCTCTTTAATAAAGTGGTAGACAATGGAACACTAGAGTTAACATATGAGATTGCAACAAAAGGTTTCATGACAAGTTATAATCATATGGGCATCACGTCCTAACATAGAGATCTTTTGGTTATTAATCTCTCTTATACTCCACTAAGATGCGAACTAAATCATAACACCTTAGTATTAAGATAAATCACAGCATAGCATTAAGTTTCATGACATGAAGTTAAAATAAGAACATGCTAGATCTAGTCATGGAGAAGTGGCAATGGTCACACCCACATCTCCGGTAGCAAGGTATTTTTTTTATCCCTAGTGAGGCAACAAAGTAAGGTAAAAACCCAAGTGGATCGCGGAACTTTCTCTCACGTTCACCGCACTAGCCACCCCCCGTTACTCCATCTAATGCACACGTTCCCCCACATACGCTCTCATACACATGCTTGATCAAAACAAGTAAACAAGAACGGGGTACATAATATGCATCTACTTTCATAACTGAAACAAAACAATTGCAATCTCAACATATATCAACTCATAAAAAGATCCACCACAAAGGTATTACATAGATGACCGTAATCATGTTCGGCAGCTCATACGGCGCTAATTAGTGAAGCTCAGAGAGAGAGAGATACATAAGTTACTTCCACAAACCCATAGTCCAGGGGTGGACTACTCCCTCTTCATCATGGATACGGTGGAGAAGTCGTTGGAGAAGGTGGGGACCTCTCCGGCAGCGCCCCACCGGAGTTTTCCCCCTCCAATCTGCAACTCCAGCTCTCTGTTTCGTGTTTCTGTGTTTCTGCGGCGCTCCCCTCCGAAGAGCCTCGGGGACTATTTTTATAGTCGGTTTTAGGTCAAGACGAAGCTTCCGGAAAAAAGATCGACGGCAACGGAGCCCCGAGGGCTGAGATGGGGGGTCCCACGCGGCCAGATTCCTTGGCCGCGTGGGCCCACCTATCTTGGTCCTCGGGCCTCCGTTTGTTCACTTCCTTCGCTCCTACGCTTTATTCCTTCCAAAAACTGATGCTCATAAATTTGCAGGTCATTTGGACGTCGTTTGGGTCCCTGAAACATCAAAATATAGAAAATAGGGTTTTCTGCCTGTAAAGGGTTAATTCCAGAAAAATAGGGAAACAATGAAATATTCCCAAAATCAATATAAAACAATGATATAACCCTTATATGATGCAAATATGATTGAAATATAAGTAATATAATGCAAAGTTCATGTATGCATTTTTACATGCATCAGCAACCTGTTGAATGTCGTTTCGAAGGCAAGCTTGGTTGTTGGAAAGGGAAGATGTTGTCTTATGGGGATCGGTTGGTACTTGTTAATTCGGTCTTAACAAGCCTTTAGATGTTCATGCTATCCTTTTTAGAATTACCTAAAGGGGTAAGGAAGAGGTTGGACTTCTATAGATCACTTTTTTTTTGGCAGAGTGATGAGAATAAGCGGAAATATCGAGTGACAAAATGGAACATTATATGTCGACCTAAGGATCAGGGAGGTCTTGGGGTGGAGGTAGTTGAACTAAAGAATAATTGTTTGCTTAGCAAATGGCTGTTCAAACTTTTAAATGAGGAAGAGGGGTGTGTGATGCATGTAAAATGCATACATGAACTTTGCATTATTTTACTTATATTCCAATCATATTTGCATCATATAAGGGTTATATCACTGTTTTATAATGATTTTGGGAATATTTCACAAGTTCCCCTATTTTTCTGCAATTAATCCTGCGCAGGCAGAAAACCCTATTTTCTATGTTTTGATGTTTCAGGACCCAAACGACGTCCAAATGACCTGAAACTTTACGAGCATCAATATTTGGAAGGAAGAAGACCTGGGAGCGAAGGAAGCAAACAAGCGGAGGCCCGAGGCCCAAAAGGGGGTGGCCCACGCGGCCACAGTACCTGGCCGCGTGGGGCCCACCTTTTGGAGACTCGGAGCTCCGATGCCGTCGATCTTTCTTCCAGAAGCTTCGTCTTGACCTAAAACCGACTATAAAAATAGTCCCCGAGGCTCTTCGGAAAGGGGGCGGTGGAGAAACACAGAAAAATAATTCGGGGGACAGAAGTCTCTGTTCCGGTACCTTGCCGGGACGGGGAATTGCCCCCGGAGCCATCTCCATCGACTCCACCGCCATCTTCATCGCCGTTGCTGCCTTCCATGATGAGGAAGGAGTAGTTCTTCATCGGGGCTGAGGGCTCTACCGGTAGCTATGTGGTTCACCTCTCTCTCCCATGGTGTGATCTTTATGTGATCATGAGCTTTGTAATCTAGTTGAATCCATAGATGTTACTCTTCATTATCTTATGATTATGCTACTCAAGTGGTTTTATTAATGTAAACTCCGGAGTCACCCTTGTCCCACGGTGTGATGTGGACAGTGTGCACACCGTGTGTGACTCTTTGGATTAAAGTTTATGCGAATACTTTCCATGAGTTGTTCTTTGTGTTGGATGTCTCTATGAAATTGTGGTGTTTGTCTAGTACTATTTTGGGACGCTCTTAGTGACATTGGGGTTCCCTTGATGTGGAATGCGACTTTAAGGTGTGCTTTTGTAGCCCTACGCAGTGGATTGGTGTTCGTTATCCAACGAGAGAATAACTCAGAGTAGCATAGTGAAGAGGAAATATCTATGTATTCAATTATATTATTATTGTTGAGAGTGTCCACTAGTGAAAGTATGATCCCTAGCCCTTATTTCCAAGCATTGAAACACCGTTTGCTCTCATTTTGACTCACGTTTTCTTGCTGCCATTTTTATTTCAGATTGCAATTGCCACGTATAATCATCAATATTACTTGCATTTCACTATCTCTTCACTGAACTAGTGCACCTATACATCTGACAAGTGTATTAGGTGTGTTGGGGACACAAGACACTTCTTGTATCTTAATTGCAGGGTTGCTTGAGAGGGATATCTTTGGCCTCTACCTCTCTGGGTTCGATAAACCTTGGGTGATTCACTTAAGGGAAACTTGCTGCTATTCTACAAACCTCTGCACTTGGAGGCCCAACACTGTCTACAAGAATAGAAGCGTGCGTAGACATCAAGACATTTTCTGGCGCCGTTGCCGGGGAGGTAAGTGCTTGAAGGTATCTCCTTTAGACCCTGCAGTTATATCTTTTTGTTTCTTGTTTTTATTTCACTAGTTAGGCTTAATGGAAAACAAAAAAAAAATAGAGAGCTATATGTAATTTATCTTGAGTTAGGACATGATGTGTTCGAAGAGAAAATTAAAAAACATATGGAAAATTATTTGCATGATGGTAGCAATGTTATTACTATAAATTCTTTGAACACCATTATTGCTAATGCTCTGGAAAAGTTTAAGCTTGGGGAAGCCGTCATTTGATGAATGAGATATTTTTAGTCCCCCAAGTTTTGAGGAGAAAATTTTCTTTGATGATACTTTGCCTCCAATTTATGATGATTATAATCATTGTGATGTTTTCAGTCCACCTACTAGTGAGGATATAATTTTTGTTGATTATGATATGCCTCCTATATATGATGATTACAATGATGATTATGCATGTTTTACTCCCACTATCACTAATAGGAAGGATTTTACTTATGTGGAGAGTTTTAATACTTTTATGCTTGTAGATCATGAAAGACATGCTTTATGTCATAATTATATTGTTGAATTCATTCATGATGCTACTGAAAGTTATTATGAGAGGGGAAAATATGGTTCTAAACATTTCAATATTATTAAGTTTCCTCTCTTTAAGTTCAAAGTCTTGAAATTGGTCTTGTTTTATCTTCCTATGCTACTTGCGTTGAGTTTCAAAGATTTATTTACTTACAAGATCCCAATGCATAGAAAGTGGGTGAGACTTAAATATGTTTCATATTTTTCCCTTGATGCTCACCTTTGCGTTTCAATTCTTATTCCTATGTGAGCATCATTAAAACTATCATGGCTGTCCAGAAAACAGATTGCTAAGCTTCACTGCGAAAAATGTTAAAAATCACAGAAAAGGAATTTCGACCTGAAATTTTACGACAGCAATCTTCAGTTATTAATACACATTTCATTAGTTTAAAATTTTCTTATTTGAGCAACGTAAGTGCCTCTGAAAATTCACTCTTTACGGGCTGTCCAGTTTTTGACAGATTCTGTCTTTATTTTGCATTACTCTCATTACTTGTGTTTTGTGTAGTTAATGTTTAGAATCAACTCATCATGTGTCTTTGCTGTACCTATGTGGATTTAATTTATGGAGACACTAATCCCTCTAATCAAGTTTTATGATGATTTTTGTGTAAAGAAATTCTCAAGTGGAAGAGTTGAGGATGATGAACAATGATCAAGAGGGACAAACACTCAAGCTTGGGGATGCTACCCCTAGGCTCACCCTACATATTTCGAATAAGTACAAGAATTCAAGCTTGGGGATGTCAAGCCACCTCGCTCCAACCATCTTGATACCAAGTAAGTAAGCCTAGCTATATGGCTATAAAGAAAGCGCTTTACGGGAGGCAACCCGGTTGTTTTTATTTTTGATTTTCTTTGTGTCCTCTTGCTATAACAAGAGACTAGGTTTTTAGTTTAGTTTCCGGAATTTCTAATAAAGTGCCAAGTTTTACCCATTTTGGTTTGAAAAAGTTGCTATTTGCATTCGGAGATATTATTTCAGCACGAATTTGTGCACAGTATGATTTTTAATTCCTATTCAGTAACTCCGAATGAGCTGATATTTTAACTGTAGTAGCAACTTTTCATCCTCTGTATGCATGAATTTTTTTCAGAATTTTTAGACAAATTTAAGTAGGGTAGAAAAATATGTTTTGCTGCTGCTATTTTTCTGGACAGATTATGTCCCATTTTGTTTGATGCATGCTTTGAACTTTTAACTTGAACCTTTTAGATCCAATTGAGTTTATGAGTAAGCATACAACATTATACACTTACTGGACAGTCATATAAATTTTTGTCTAAGGATTATATGCAGCAAGAAATCTATTTGTTTATCACTACTAATGTCACCCCACAGAAAAGAAATGGGAGAAACGGTGTTTTGAAGTTTTTTCACAGGGATTAGAGGAGATGCACCAAGAGCTATCCAAGGATGGTGAACACCATAAGCTTGGGGATGTGAAGACAACCCCACTGGACCTACACACTCTCGGTTTGCACACGTCTAACTTCTGTTTTTCGATCAACACACTTTATCGCATAAACTTGGAGCGTCTTTTTGTTTGTTTTGGTTTGATTTTTATTTTGAGAGACCACCACATTATCATTTATATATGGGAGAGCTACTGAAAATTTGGGGTGAATTAAGTTGGATGCTATTAAAATGATTGGGAAAGGAATGTTTGAGTTGATTTTAAAAGATACTTATAGTTGCATGATTCATGAGCTTGTTAATGAGTAATAATTTGTTAGTGTTTTATCAGTAGCTATCTTTTATTCATGTTTTGATGCTAAATGTTACTTTACTTTGTTTAACATGGATTAGTTAGTTCTATGGACACTCATGCATGCATTTAGATGGTCAACTTTCTCCCTCTTGCTAGCCCAAAATCCCCAACAAGCAAAAACTTGTTTCCAACACCTTCAACCAAAGTTTTTTCCAGTGAGTCCACCATATCTACCTATTAGCTTTATGCTATTCCGAGTACGTTTACCATGTTATTTTTATTATTTATACCTCTGAATTAAAATGCTTATGTTGTTGATTGCTATGGGAAAAGTTGGTTATATAGCTCTCACGAATTTGATGCACACTTTACTTTTATTGCACTTAATGAACATGACCCATTGTGATTAAAATTATGATGTTATGAGCTTGACAAATGTCTTTGGTGGAGAGTTAGCCCATATGTGCTGTCACATAGCAAGCTTTCAACATTGCACTTCATTTCATTTAGTTGATGTGATATACTTTTGTTTATGGATGCTTACCATGGGTGAAATAAATGAGGAAATGAAGTAGGTTTAAATGAGTTTGTATAAATGGTTAGAGAGACGCCTGGGCCGCTAATCTAAGCCATGCATCATTCATGGTGGAAATTTACTTACATGCTATGGTGAACTTTCTGTGATACACCTTACAATAAAAAGCTATCTAATGGTAAATAAAAAAGGGTGTTGAGATTGTTCATTATGTTTGTTTGTCTTGTCATTTTGATATGGGGTTCCATATCCTGGGACAAGAGGTACCCCAGTTGACGCTCTTGATGATACTATTTTACTTACAATGATATTTAAATTGAACTTGCTTTGTTTCCCGAGTTGAATAACACATGGAGTAGGTACTCGTATTCAAGGGGCATGAGACTTTCAACCTTTACTTTGTCAAGCACACTACTCATATTTGCTTTCACTTTAAACTTAATCATTCAAGATGTTATGATAGGGGCAATGAGAGCTTGACACCAAGGAATACCACATTGCAATCATTAACTTAAGTAGAAGCATTTGGAAGTTAGATGAAACTTATCCATGTTTTACCTCTACTCATATATATATCTTTCCAAAGTGTCCACCTTTTATATTCAGATTTTCATCTACACTCTATGACCATTGTAGGATGTTCTTACTTATCATTATGCATACTTGTGGTCCATAGTACTTTTTCATTTATGTTACACTTTGTGAATTATCATTGAACATCCTTACATTGAATATTTGATATCGCTTCATAAACTATCTTGCATATTGCTACTTCTTTTTAAGAATGAACCATTTGACTCTATGTAGCAATAGTAATCATCTTTGATATCCATTCATAGTATTAAATTGCAAAGTCCATGTTAGTTTTATCACCTTCATACTCGAGGACGAGCATGGGTTAAGCTTGGGGATGCTGATGCATGTAAAATGCATACATGAACTTTGCATTATTTTACTTATATTCCAATCATATTTGCATCATATAAGGGTTATATCACTGTTTTATAATGATTTTGGAAATATTTCACAAGTTCCCCTATTTTTCTGGAATTAACCCTGCGCAGGCAGAAAACCCTATTTTCTATGTTTTGATGTTTCAGGACCCAAACGACGTCCAAATGACCTGAAACTTTACGAGCATCAATATTTGGAAGGAAGAAGACCTGGGAGCGAAGGAAGCAAACAAGCGGAGGCCCGAGGCCCAAAAGGGGGTGGCCCACGCGGCCACAGTACCTGGCCGCGTGGGGCCCACCTTCTGGAGCCTCGGAGCTCCGATGCCGTCGATCTTTCTTCCAGAAGCTTCATCTTGACCTAAAACCGACTATAAAAATAGTCCCCGAGGCTCTTCGGAAGGGGGGCGGCGGAGAAACACAGAAACCTAATTCGGGGGACAAAAGTCTCTGTTCCGGTACCCTGCCAGGACGGGGAATTGCCCCCGGAGCCATCTACATCGACTCCACCGCCATCTTCATCACCGTTGCTGCCTTCCATGATGAGGAAGGAGTAGTTCTTCATCGGGGCTGAGGGCTCTACCGGTAGCTATGTGGTTCACCTCTCTCTCCCATGGTGTGATCTTTATGTGATCATGAGCTTTGTAATCTAGTTGAATCCATAGATGTTACTCTTCATTATCTTATGATTATGCTACTCAAGTGGTTTTATTAATGTAAACTCCGGAGTCACCCTTGTCCCACGGTGTGATGTGGACAGTGTGCACACCGTGTGTGACTCTTTGGATTAAAGTTTATGCGAATACTTGCCATGAGTTGTTCTTTGTGTTGGATGTCTCTATGAAATTGTGGTGTTTGTCTAGTACTATTTTGGGACGCTCTTAGTGACATTGGGGTTCCCTTGATGTGGAATGCGACTTTAAGGTGTGCTTTTGTAGCCCTACGCAGTGGATTGGTGTTCGTTATCCAACGAGAGAATAACTCAGAGTAGCATAGTGAAGAGGAAATATCTATGTATTCAATTATATTATTATTGTTGAGAGTGTCCACTAGTGAAAGTATGATCCCTAGGCCTTATTTCCAAGCATTGAAACACCGTTTGCTCTCATTTTGACTCACGTTTGCTTGCTGCCATTTTTATTTCAGATTGCAATTGCCACGTATAATCATCCATATTACTTGCATTTCACTATCTCTTCGCCGAACTAGTGCACCTATACATCTGACAAGTGTATTAGGTGTGTTGGGGACACAAGAGACTTCTTGTATCTTAATTGCAGGGTTGCTTGAGAGGGATATCTTTGGCCTCTACCTCTCTGGGTTCGATAAACCTTGGGTGATTCACTTAAGAGAAACTTGCTGCTGTTCTACAAACCTCTGCACTTGGAGGCCCAACACTGTCTACAAGAATAGAAGCGTGCGTAGACATCAGTGTGGCAGGAGCTGCTACAAAACAAATACCTTCTAAGTAAAACTCTAGCTCAAGTAGAAGCTCAACCTACAGACTCTCCCTTTTGTAAGGGACTAATGAGAGTCAAAGATGACTTTTTCAATAGAGGTTCCTTTATAGTTGGTAATGGGGAAACCACAAGGTTTTGGGAGGACACTTGGCTGGGTAATTCACCATTAATGAACCAATATCCGTTATTGTATAACATTGTGCAGCACCAGCATGTTTCGGTTCATGATGTACTTCACAATGCGCCCCCACTAAATATAGGATTTAGAAGGGCCCTGGTTGGGAATAAATGGGAGATGTGGTCTCATTTGTGCCTTAGATTAATGGAGGTAACGTTGAATGATGTTCCTGATTGTTTTAAGTAGAATCTGATACAGAATGGGCAATTCACAGTAAAATCTACAGAAGTATCTTTGGAAATTAAAAATACCGCAAAAGATTAAAATATTTATGTGGTCCCTTCATCGAAAAGTCTTGTTAACAAAAGATAATCTTGCTAAAAAGAATTGACATGGTAGCTCACATTGTTCTTTTTGTGGGAATGATGAGAGTATTGAACACCTTTTTATTTCTTGCCCCTAATGTCACAAACATGTTTGAGAATTGGTTGCGGGGGATGGACAAAAAGATCAAGGATAGGATTCGTATAGGCGTTTCAACTATTTGTTGGTCTATTTGGAATTGTCGAAATGATATTGTTTTTAACACAAAGGATAATTTTCATGTATTACAGGTTATTCACATGGCGGTGCACTGGATCCAGTTATGGGCTTTCCTGCTGCCTTCGGACCAGCGGGACCTTATGGTGGCTGGGTGCACGAGACTTCTGCACGTGGCACAGGATTTTTTCTCCCGACATACATGGCAACATATTAGTCGGCTTTCGTAGTTCTACTTAAGTTTGTCAGTGTCGGTTGAGGCTTGTCTCAATCTTTGTGTTTCTTGAGATGTAAGCACGAATAAGATACGTTTAAAACTCTGTAATAATCGGCTGTGTGCATCACTCGATGCAGAGGCTGGGATTAATAAAATTCCCTTTTCTAAAAAAAAAGTCTCATGCTGACAACCTACCTAATTATGCTACTGAGTACAGCTCCGGAGAACATGAATAGAAAAGCTCACAGATGATAATCTTAGTAATTATATGTGCTTTCAGTATGGCCGGGAACGTGAACCACCGTGGCACCTCCCTTGTTCCTGTTAGGCCCATAGCCTCCTCCGTCCCTGCGCAGGTCCCCTCCATAGCGACCACCACTACCACGTCCTCCTATACATGACCAGAAGTGGGAGCCCTGGGCGCCGATTTCTCAGCCATCACAACACTAAGTTTATTGCCTCTCATGTCATAACGGTTGTAGAATCCACCAGCTGCATGAGCAGCAGAAGGATCCTCATAAGCAAGGCAAGCGTCTCCTTTGTTTTCTCCAGAATCGTCAGCGTAGATTTTTATGTCCCAGGGCCACTGGTCTTTGTAATCACACTTCTGCTTGATCCTTCCAACCTGGCCAATTCCTCCAAAAAGCTCTTGCATCTCCTCAACAGTCACATTAGGAGGAAGGTTAGAGATGTAAATCCTTGCATTGTCACAGGAATCATCACAGTCTGCATCACACTGCTTAACCTTTGGAGCTGGTTCAGGGGTGGCATTTCCGGTATAACCACAGTCGACACCACCACCCCAACCCCAACCACCATGATAAGTTGGCGGTGCGCTACCTGCGCCTCCACTCCCAGGGGGAGCTTGTCCATAGCCATCATCGTTATAAGTAGTTATTTTCATCCTTTGGTTGCTTTTTAACCATATCTAACATGTATCTCGCGAACGCCTGATCCGATAATTCTGTCATAGTCTCCTCCTTCACGATCATAGGAGAAATACTGGTTGTGGTACTGACTGTGCTAGTCGTAGTCTTGGTCGTCGCGGTCTGATGATTGTTTGGCTGTGACTGCTTTTTGTTGCGTGAGCACGTGGAACCTGAGCAGCTGCTGCCACCACCACTGCTACTGTCATTCTCGCCGTGCTGAGACCGTGTTGAGCCGGCAAGCTCGTTGCGCTGGGTCGGGCATGCGTCATTGTGCTCGGAGCTGTAGGTGATGACCAGCATATTTGGTGAAGCCAAGGCTTCGGGGGTGGCCCGATCTTCACGGATTGACGGCGGGAATGGACGAACTCACTCAAGAACGCGAAGAACACGAAGAACACGAGGAAGAACGCAGCGGAATACTCGAACACAAACAAGATACAAGAACCGTTTCCCTTACCGGTCGGTCCAACCGGCCCAATAGAATCCCAAAGGGAGAGATTGGCAAGATACACAAGAAGGGATCTTGGGTGGTTGTTTCTCCAACGGCCAACCAAGCCGTTCCAATAAAGTCACCCGAAGATGAAAGATTGGCAAGTAGTCTAGCTACAAGTAGAGGTCTTGAATCCGCGAAGGGATCTTCTCCACATGAGGAGGAACCATCCCCACAAGGGGGAGGAAGGAGACCACTTGAGGTAATGGAGTTCTACTCTACTCTTATCTCAAACTAGTCTTATCCCTAGATCTATCCAAGGGGTACATATATATAGTGTTAACTAAAAGGGGTAGGTGGGGGAAGGTTACAGGGCTTCCAAACCCGTGCTGATTCCGCAGCGGCGGTACTACCGCTGGGTTGGGCGGTAGTACCGCTGGTGCGGGCCGGTTCGGCTCTTCCCACCTCAGCGGTACCGGCAGCGGTACCAGTTGGTACCGGACAAGCGCTCCTGATGCTGGTTCTGGCGGTAGCGGCGGCGGCAGCTCTCGAGCGGTGATGGTCGTTATCCGGGCTACATCATCTCCCCCCCCCCTTTAAAAAGAGTCGTCCTCGACTCTTGCTCGTCATCACCATGCGAAGGAGGAAGACGTGTTGTCGAAGAATTGAAATTCACCATGCCTACAAACACTAAAGACCAAGCAAACCATGTGTGTGCAAGAAAGAGGAGCATATCAACAATGACATGTCCATTCTTTGTCATAGCACCATTAGCACAACACAAGAATATGAAAAGGTATGGCAAGTGCAAGGTCAAAGTGTCAACAATCCAATGGAACATCTTCAAAAGGTGGGAACACAAAAACTCCATAAGAATATGAGAAGGCCATCTAGGTATCTCATGTGGAACCATATGATCATTATTGCACACAAGGCCTTGGAAAGAGAAATTTGTCAACATCCTTGAGGCAATAAGAGGAGAACTTGGTAAAAACACACAATGAAGAATGTCCAAAATATCATCATGGGTGCAAACAAAGCACATGAAAGAGCAAGTTGTCTTCTTATGTGTTGCAACACCAAATTGGTAGAAACCAATAAAACCTGGTCACCATATGAAACCTGGCTCAGATACCATATGGTGCGGTTTAGGCCCGATCTTCACAGGTTTGAGACGGGAAAGGCGAAGAACGCGATGAACACAAGAACACAAAAGAGGGGAAAGCAAGTAAACACAAAGGTAACTAGCAAGACGCACGATGGCAAGAGTCAACTGGTTACAAATCCCTAGGGCAGCTCCCAATTCTATTCTCCCAAGTACACCTTACTCTTAGGATTGTTTGTCCTCTTGGTCAATCCAAACCAAGCCAATAGAGTCACCCTAAGATGAAAGATTGGCAAGTAGTCTAGCTACAAGTAGAGGTCTTGAATCCGCGAAATTCCACGATTTTGGCGGAAAAACTCGCCGAAAAACACCGAATCGGAGGGGCAAATGATGGAATTAGGCCATGGGAACGCAAAGGAAGGTAGATCAACAAGTTTAGCAATAGATCTGTGGATCAAAACCTGCCCAAACGCGCTCAAATCGCAGATCGGTCCAAAAGCAAATTGAGGCTATTTTTGGTGGAAATTTTCGAATTTCTCAAAAACAAGAAAAATTGGGGGATTTCGGTGGCAACACAAGTCGAATCCGTGGCAACCTAGAGCTCTGATACCATATGGTGAAGCCAAGGCTTCGTGGGTGGCCCGATCTTCACGGATTGATGGCGGGAATGGACGAACTCACTCAAGAACGCGAAGAACACGAGGAAGAACACAGCGGAATACTCGAACACAAACAAGATACAAGAACCGTTTCCCTTACCGGTCGGTCCAACCGGCCCAATAGAATCCCAAAGGGAGAGATTGGCAAGATACACAAGAAGGGATCTTGGGTGGTTGTTTCTCCAACGGCCAACCGAGCCGTTCCAATAAAGTCACCCGAAAATGAAAGATTGGCAAGTAGTCTAGCTACAAGTAGAGGTCTTGAATCCACAAGGGTATCTTCTCCACATGAGGAGGAACCATCCCCACAAGGGGGAGGAAGGAGACCACTTGAGGTAAAGGAGTTCTACTCTACTCTTATCTCAAACTAGTCTTATCCCTAGATCTATCCAAGGGGTACATATATATAGTGTTGACTAAAAGGGGTAGGTGGGGGAAGGTTACAGGGCTTCCAAACCCGTGCTGATTCCACAGCGGCGGTACTACCGCTGGGTTGGGCAGTAGTACCGCTGGTGCGGGCTGCTTCGGCTCTTCCCACCTCAGCGGTACCGGTTGGTGGTACCGGTCATGCGCTTCAGACGCTGCTTCTGGCGGCAGCAGCAGCGGTAGCGGTGACGGTAGCTCTCGAGCGGTAGTACCGCTTAACCCAGCGGTACTACCGCCGCCTGGGTATTTTCTTCTCTTCCTTCTTCTCTTCCAAGCCACCGTCTTGGCGTCCTCCATTCCTCTTGCACCTTGGTCATCCTCCCGTGTACATGTCCGTGTCGTGGTAAACCTAGCATCATCAAAGGACGGAGCATGACGTAGCATACCATCCAAAAGGGGAGGAATGGAGCTCAAGTAGAGGAACGAGCTCACCTTTGATGTCCATGGTGACTTGTGAAGTGTTGAGGGTCTTGACATGGTGATGGTCGTTATCCGGGCTACATCATCTCCCCCCCTTTAAAAAAAGTCGTCCTCGACTCTTGCTCTTCATCACCAAGCAAAGGTGGTAGATGTGTTGTCGAAGAATTGGAATTCACCATGCCTATAAACATCAAAGACCAAGCAACCCATGTGTGTGCAAGAAAGAGGAGCATATCAACAATGACATGTCCATTCTTTGTCATAGCACCGTTAGCACAACACACGAATATGAAAAGGTAGTGCAAGTGCAAGGTCAATGTGTAAACCATCCAATTGAACATCTTCAAAATGTGGAAACACAAATCCATGAAAAACACACAATGAAGAATGTCCAAAATATCATCATGGTGGCAAACAAAGCACATGAAAGAGCAAGTTTTCAACAAATTTGTTGCAACACCAAATTGGTAGAAACCAATAAAATCATGGCAAGGCACGCTCAAAATGTCAATATGGTTGCAAACAAGCCATCTCAAATAGCAATTGTTCATCATATTTGTTGCAACACATAAATCATTCATACGAAAGATCAAGGAGATATTCTTGCCATAGGTAGAACCAATATCACAAACATGTTTGCAAACAAACCAAAAGCAAGAGAAAGTATTCAACTTGTTTGATGTAAAACATGGGCAAGGAAATAGAGGTGGATGCAAACCACAACTCATATGTATGCTCTCAAGAGTTCTTGTTGTCAACTCATGCTCAATTGAGGTTGACATTAGCATGCGATTACCGGCACACACAAGACACCATATGAAGAAAGTATGTGCACGGTACATGAACACGTCATCCATCATGATGCGTCTCTTCATTTGCTCATCACCAAACCCACCAAAGTCAATTGAATGTGACATATATGGATGGTCACTATGCAAAGTGAAGGATGGAACAAGATCCATAAGAGAAAATGAAAAGTCTCCAACAAGTGAGAAAGTTATGGGGGCAATCTCATTATCAAGCATTTCAACATTATTGCAAACAACACATGTGAAAGAGAAATTGTTCAACATGTTGCAAACAACAATGGGAGAATAGCGCAAACATCGATTGCATAGCATGGGTATGGCAACATCATCACAAATAGAAGAATCCACTTGGTCAACCTTGGTTTGAAGCAAGGAATCACAAGTGAATGTGAATGTCTCATATGTGACATCAAAAGAATCATCCAAATCATGCAAGCAATCAACATTCATCATGTCCACTAGCGGGATCATGGTCACATCAACACCCATACCTTTGTAGTCCCGCTCATGTGAAGTAGGTGTTGAAGTGGTAGGGGCTTCCATGTAGCCGACTTGTTCATCATGAAGTAGACATGGGGTGGCATCATCATCATCCTCCATGTACATCTTCTCCATTTGAGGTATCATCAAGTCGGGGAGTATCGTCTCATCATCCATGGAATCTAGCACACAATGAGAAAACACACTAGAGGTAGAGGTTAAGTTGTTAGAAATCTAAATGGCCTCACAAGACCTATCAACTTACTCTCTCAACTCAAGTGGTGTATCACTCATTCCCTCAAAGTGAAAGCACTCAAACTCACATATGGTGGAGGCACTCAACTCACTCTCACTCAAGTGGGCTAAGTGGCTCTCATTCTCACATGGGATTGGTACCATCTCATCATTCAAGCACATGAGGGTAGGCTCAATGTTCTCAACTCCAAACGCCTCCAAGGTTGAAGGGAAACTCCCATGCTCAACCTCCTCAACCAACTCGCCTCCAAAGGTCAATGCCATAGGGTAGGCATCACCACTCGACTCCAATGCGGAAGGGAAAATCCCATGCTCCGCTTCATCACTTGACTCATGGTCAAAGATGATAGCATCATCCATGCTCGCCTCCGTGGTCGAAGGGAAAATCCCATGCTCGACCATCTTCTCACCATCTTGGTCACCAACTTTGCACTCCCACATCATGTGACCTCTTCCATTGCATATTGGGCACAAGAGATTGGGACATTCCCGTGGGTCATGGTCTTGGCCTTGGCAATTATCGCATGTGAGGTCTTCATCTTGCCATATAGGGACCAACGTGGTGGTGGCACAAGGTGTAGACACCATATCATGAGAAGTGCTTGAGAAGGACGTCGTCTTGGTTGCGGCCTCACGTTTGAGACCATGTTTCTTCCGGCATCGACGTAGGCTTTTCTCGAGGACGTCGTCGATGTAGGCCACGATCTGGTCAACGCAAGAGTCAAACTTTGGCAACTCAACGAAGGTGAACCTCAGAACTTTTGTTGTCGCACTTGAAGTGGTAGCACAAGGGGACACCATAGGATGCGCCTTTGTCGCCGTCTTCTTCTCATGTCGACATTGACGCTCTTGAGCGGAGGGGTGTCGCCGAAAGTCATTCGGATGCTTCTCCTCATGTTGGCGACGACGTGCTTGTTGCCTTGGCGACCTTTCCTTGGAGCTTTCGCTAGAGCTTGGAGATATGTTCCGAAGCTTGGCCATGCTATGAGCCTTCTTGGCATCATTCTTGTGGCTCCTTGATGAGCTAGATGGGCCTTGACTTGGCTTGGCCTTGTCGATGCAATTCTTGGGGCGCCTTCTTGTAGTTGAAGGAGAATGTCGAAACTTCTCGCTCTTGGCGATGGCCTTGTCATGGCTCCTTCTTGAAGTTGATGGCGAATGACGAAGCTTGGCACACTTGGAAGTAGATGGGGCTCCATAAGATTAACTCATGGTGGTCTTCTTGTCGGAGCACCGTCTTGAGCTTGAACCATAGAAGTAGGTTGTGCCATGACGCTTGGTGGTGCCGCTCTTGAACATGGTGGTGATGGGTTCTTCTCCTCTTGCATGTGGTCGAAGTCGTCGCACATGCTACAAGAGTAGTAGTCATAGACGTTCTCCACCATGTCATCAGAGTTGTAGTCGTGGTAGTGGCGCTCCACCATGTCGTTGTAGTCGAGGTCGGTACCATGTGATGAGGTGTGTGAAGACACTTGCACCTCATTGTCATTGGAGCTTGTGTAGTCGGAGTCGTGGTAGATTCGCACGTACTTGGAGTCGATACCATATGATGAAGCTTGCTCGACGTCTTGGTACCGCTCCATGTCGTGGACGCTTGAGTAGTCGGAGTCGTACTCGGAGTCGGAGTAGTGGTAGCGGAAGTCTTGGTGGTGCTCCATCATGTCATGGGGGTCATTGTCGGTGTAGTAGTCGTAGTAGTCCCCCATGTCCTCAAAGTTTGAGGCATCATAGTCCATGTGACTCATCGTGTACTCATTCTCATCTTGGCCTCCATAGTGGTATTCACTCTCCCTAGACATGTTAACTCACAAGAAAAGTGTATATATGTGGAGTGGAAGGAAACTAGAGCACAAACTCTCACCTTTGTAGATAGTATTGGACGTCGTGGACAACCAAAGGGAAACGATCACAAAGTAAAGTGCTTGTGTTCAAGTATCCAAAGAAAACTCCAAAACACACACGGCTTAGTGGTAGGAAGATATGGTAGGTGTAAAGCAAATTGAACCAACCGGAAACCAAGATATTGTAAAGGCAAGTAGAGAACCACGATGATCACAAAGCAAAAACAAGTCAATCTCAAAGATAGGAAATGTAGCTCAAAGAAACACACGCACGGAGAGATAAATGGGACTCGTGCAACCAAGAAGTGAGCTAGAGAACCATATGATCCTAGCGAAGACTACAAGCTCGTGTTGCACAAGTACAAGGAGAGCACTAGCTCGATTGCAATTTATTTGGTGGGCTACAGGATTTGCACCAAAAGCACCACCTACAAGATGTTCATCGAGCTTGCGCGCTTACTACAAGATATGGCAAGTGGTGGTTTCTTTCTTTTTCTTTTTGGCTCTTTTTGCTTCTTGCCTCTTTTCTCTTTTGGCACTTTTTGCTTCTTATTCTTTTTCACACCCACTTCTTTGATGCCAACACAAGATATATGATAAACTAGCGCAAAACTTTTGCTCGGAAACTACACGGTGCAAATGTGCAAAGCCCAAGCAATCATCAAGAGCTAGCCTCAATAGGACATGGTAATCGCAAAGATATAATGTGGCTCACAAAGGAATGGCAAGGGGTAAAGATTGGAGAAGTTATACCTTTCGTCGACGATCTTCACCCTTTGTTGTAGAAACTTCGTGCTTGCCCACGACTTTTGGTGGTGGTAGATGATGGATCAACCACAATGGTGACGTAGGCCTTGTTCGTGGCTTCGAAACGAGCCGAAAAACACCAAAAACGGAGTCCGGAATCAAAAGATATGGCGAAAACAATTTTCTGAAATTTCAGTTTTCTGGTACCGCTTAACCCAGCGGTAGTACCGCTTGAGGTACCGCTCTGGTGGTCCGAAGGGCAGTTTTGGCGGTACCGGCTGGCGGTAGCACTGTAGGGGGCGGTAGTACCGCTAGGATAAGGGGTAGTACCGCTGCGGGTCGCTGTTCGTGCCCGAGAACGCGAAAATGGCCGATTTTGGCGGAAAAACTCGCCGAAAATCACCGAATCGGAGGGGCAAATGATGGAATTAGGCCAAGGGAACGCAAAGGAAGCAAGATCAACTAGTATAGCAATAGATCTATGGATCAAAACTTGCAAAAACGCACAAGATTCACAGATCGATCCAAAAGCAAATTGGGGCTATTTTTTTTGCGGATTTTCGAATTTTGACCAAGAACAAGAAAAATTTTGGGGGAAAATCGGTGGCAACACAAGGTCAAACCCGTGTCAACGGTGGCTCTAATACCATGTGGTGAAGCCAAGGCTTCGTGGGTGGCCCGATCTTCACGGATTGACGGCGGGAATGGACGAACTCACTCAAGAACGCGAAGAACACGAAGAACACGAGGAAGAACGCAGCGGAATACTCGAACACAAACAAGATACAAGAACCGTTTCCCTTACCGGTCGGTCCAACCGGCCCAATAGAATCCCAAAGGGAGAGATTGGCAAGCATACACAAGAAGGGATCTTGGGTGGTTGTTTCTCCAACGGCCAACCGAGCCGTTCCAATAAAGTCACCCGAAGATGAAAGATTGGCAAGTAGTCTAGCTACAAGGAAAGGTCTTGAATCCGCGAAGGGATCTTTTCCACATGAGGAGGAACCATCCCCACAAGGGGAGGAAGTAGACCACTTGAGGTAATGGAGTTCTACTCTACTCTTATCTCAAACTAGTCTTATCCCTAGATCTATCCAAGGGGTACATATATATAGTGTTGACTAAAAGGGGTAGGTGGGGGAAGGTTACAGGGCTTCCAAACCCGTGCTGATTCCACAGCGGCGGTACTACCGCTGGGTTGGGCGGTAGTACCGCTGGTGCGGGCTGCTTCGGCTCTTCCCACCTCAGCGGTACCGGTTGGTACCGCTACAGCGGTACCAGTTGGTACCGGTCATGCGCTTCAGACGCTGCTTCTGGCGGCAGCAGCAGCGGTGATGGTAGCTCTCGAGCGGTAGTACCGCTTAACCCAGCGGTACTACCGCCGCCTGGGTATTTTCTTCTCTTCCTTCTTCTCTTCCAAGCCACCGTCTTGGCGTCCTCCATTCCTCTTGCACCTTGGTCATCCTCCCGTGTACATGTCCGCGTCGTGGTAAACCTAACATCATCAAAGGACGGAGCATGACGTAGCATACCATCCAAAAGGGGAGGAATGGAGCTCAAGTAGAGGAACGAGCTCACCTTTGATGTCCATGGTGACTTGTGAAGTGTTGAGGGTCTTGACATGGTGATGGTCGTTATCCGGGCTACATCATCTATGGTGAAGCCAAGGCTTCGTGGGTGGCCCGATCTTCACGGATTTGAGGCGGGAGAGATGAAGAACACGAAGAACACAAGACACAAAGAGGGGAAAGCAAGTAAACACAAAGGGATAACTAGCAAGACGCACGATGGCAAGAATCAACTGGTAACAAATCCGCTAGGGCAGCCCCCAATTCTCCTCTCCCAAGTACACCTTACTCTTAGGATTGTTTGTCCTCTTGGTCAATCCAAACCAAGCCAATAGAGTCACCCTAAGATGAAAGATTGGCAAGTACAAAGTACATGAGGAAGATCATCTCCACAAGCGGAGGCCTTGGTTCATCTCCACGGAGGGAGGCCTTGATTCATCTCCACGAAGGGAGGCCATGGATCATCTCCAAAAGGAGGGATGAGACACTTTGGGAAGAAGGAGTCTAGCTCTACTTTAGTTCCCAAATCAAGTCTAACCCTAGATCTAGTCCAAGGGGGGCCTTAAATAGTCTAGGTACGAAAAGAGACGAACGGATAAGGTTAGACAGCAGATCTGGCGAAGGAGTCCCCGCACTGGCGGTAGTACCGCTGGCTTAGCTGGTGCTACCGCTGGTGCGGGCCAGCGTTTCTTCTTCCCACGCTCCCTGTACCATGTGGTACCGCTCCAGCCGCCGCTGGCGGTACGGATGAAGGACCCGAAGTGCCATTTTGGCGGTAGCGCAGGGCGGTAGCGATCGCTGCCGTGGAGGTGGGAGATCATCCTTCCCACGCTCGCGGTACCAGGCGGTACCGCTGCCGATACCGCTGGCGTGGGGCGGGCTCGGCCGCACTGGACCAGGGGCGGTAGTACCGCCTGTCCCAGCGGTAGTACCGCTCCCTGGGACTGCTTGCTCCTCTTTCTTCTCCTCTTCCAAGCCACCACCTTGACGGGCTCCATTCCTCTGGCGCCTTGTCCATCCTCCCGTGTACACATACTCGTCGTGGTAACCCTAGTGTTGGGGTTATACGAACGAGGGGTATCACCAACATGGCAAATCCGGCTAGCCCAGGGTGGCCCGCAGTGGTGGATAAGGCTATGCCTGCCGGGCGGCCCAGATAGCCGGCAACTCAAGGTTGGCGGATGGAGGGGCAAGACCGAATCCCAAGACCGAATCCCAAGAAGCCATCAGGACATAGGCGGTAGGTGGCATACTTGCCGGATAGGTTTAGGACTCTGTATACTTGCCGGATACGTTATCACCTTGTACCCCTGCGTCTGGCCGCCTATATAAGCCGGACCAGGGAAGCCTTTAGGGCATGATACTTTGTACTCATTGTAACCTGACCAAGGCGATTGCCATTATAGTGAGTTATAGCAGCACGTAGGGTTTCGCCACCGTTGCGAGATCCGAAGCTGGGTAAACTGCCTTGTTCAATCCCGACCTCGACGACGCTCCCTTTTACCCCCTCGGTTAACCAGCGGCTAGAGGACCCCCGTCTCCTATCTACGATGCCGATACGACGACAGTTGGCGCCCACCGTGGGGCCAAAGGCGTCAGGCGTCACGTTCCGGGCGGGATCTACTGGCGGCATCGGCGACACCATCGCCGTTGGCTGCGCAGCGCGTGCCGGATCTGTCGGCTACGTGCAAGACAACGGAACTTGGGTGCCGGCAAAAGATGGCCTCATCGCCTACACCCTGGTTCCCATTGGCGGATTCAAGATCTTCATCGGCTTCACCCCAGAGGCGCTGGGGTTCCCCAGGAACCACACCGTTTTCGGGCCCACCCGCCACCCGGAGTTCGACTACTCGCAAGACGGATCTGAATCTGCCTCCTCCGCGGAGTCCGCGGATTCAGATCTCCACTTCTGTGGAGTTGCCGGCATGGGATCCGACTCCCAGCCAAACAGCAACGATCCTGAATCCATCCTTCCTGCACTCCAGGACGATGCGATGTCAGATGCCGGATCCAGAGACACCGTTCAAGTCAACGTTGACTCTGATTCCGATGGAGAATCTGTTAGCATGTTCGAGCAAAAGGTTCAAAAGTGCTTCCACGCACCAGAATCACAGCCATCTGAGGTGGCAAGTTCGACCATGCAGCAGGCTTTCATGGCTGGTGCCACCAAAGTCGATCCGGCAAAAGCAGCGATCCTGCTGTTGACGGCACTCCAACTGCCGCCTTGCCGGACCAAGAGCCCCCGCCGGCTCCCATGAAGAAGACACATCTGGAAAAAGCGGATGCAGCAAAGATGCCCTTGATGATGCAGAAAAGGCAAACCTGGCGGAAGTGCTGCTCACACCAATCAACGAGCAAACTTCGTTGGCGGACCTGGAAAAACTCCGTTCGGTTCTCGTCAACCAAACTAGGAATCTCCAGGCGCAACACGACGAGGTCTTGAACTTGCTGAACGAGGCCAAGGCGGAGCAAGCCAAGCTCACCGCCAAGAGGAACCTCTTCACCACTACACCAGTGGCCAAGGTCAAGCCGCCAAAGAAAAGCACTCTGCAGAATCGGGATCCGCCTCCCAAGGAGTTCAAGTCCCCTGCTCAGAGACTTGGTTTCAACTGGGCATCGGCTCCGCAGCGAAAGAACAAGAACGGCGATATTGTGCTAAACACGCCCGTCCTGAACACTGCGGCCGCTTTGGACATCCTCAACAACGACGACTACGACAAGGACGAGAAGATCTACTATGCCTCTACTCTAGCCTACAGGCTTTGGAGCAGCAGGCACGGCTGATTCTCGCGCCAGTCAGGCGGACGCACGAGGTGGACGGCTGGAGTCAAAGTCCAACGCCTGTATAGCTGCTGCTGGCGGCAACCCCAACGACCCATCCGGCTCCAGTAGCCATGGCAAGGGGAAGGACAAGGACAAAGACAAGGAGCCTCGCAAATCGCCGCCTCCCAGGAGACACCGCGATGAGGCCTCCCACACCGGCAAAGGGCAGCAAGACCCACCACCTCCGCCGCCTAGAAGGGAAGGCGGGAGCAGAGACAACCAGCAGCCGCCAAGGAGTGGCGGCAACCGTGACGATCTCCCTCCGCCAAGGAGGAGCAGAGACCGCACCAGATCCCCACCGCCGCCGCCTAGACGCGAAGGCGGGAGTCAGGGACACAACAATGAGCCTCGGCATAACCGGGCTGCGCAGGACGAGCCTAATGGTGACAGAACCAACAGACAGCTCGCTCCAGAAGACGCACGACATCGTCTAAATGACATTCAGGCTGGAAAGGAGGAATCATACCTCGGCCCCGCGTGCTTCGGCAACGCCATCCGCAATATCCGCATACCACGTGACATGACATCAGTGTCAAAAAGTTGCCAAAGGTATAACGGAGCTGACAAACCCAACTCTTGGTTGTCGGATTATGCGTTGGCTGTCGAAATTGCCGGGGGCAATGGCTTAGTTGCCGCACGTTTTCTGCCCCTCATGCTGGAGGGAACAGCCAGAAGCTGGATCGAAAACTTGCCGGAAAAATCTGTACACAGTTGGTTGGATATGGAACGGGTTTTCACCCAACACTTCCAGGGCACGTACAAGCGCCCAAAGACATACACAGATCTAACGCACTGTGTGCAAAGGCCAGACGAAACCGCGTCCGCCTTTTGGCAAGGTGGATTCAGACAAAGGCAAGCTGTGAGAACGTCGACGACAACCAGGCAATCCATGCCTTCATCACATGCTTGTTGAAGGGCTCAAGTCTCCGACACAAGCTTGTCCGCATGCAAGTCAAGGACCTCGGAGTCATGCTTGAGGTCGCCGCCATGTACGCTCAGGCGGATGATGATGCACGTGATGGCGAGGGTGCCCCTGACATGGCACCAAACAAGCGTGCTAATTACAAGCGGAAGGCCGCCCAGGAAGATAAAGCTGGACCATCCAATGAGGTCGCCACCGCCTTTGAAGGCCGAGGCGGCAAGCGCAAGTGGAAAAATAAGAACAAGGGCAAGGAAGCTGGTCCTAGCAAGACCGCATGTCTTACGAAGAAGCAAAGTTGCTACCTTGTCCGATCCACGCGTATCTTGGCAAGGTTAACACACACTGGGTGAATGCCGCTTCATTGACGACTTCAAGAAGGACCCCGAGTTGGCTGGAAGCCGAAAAAGGCTAAGAAGGCGGAAAAAGCAAAGAAGGACGACGAGGAGGAGGCTGTTTCCATGTCAGAGGATGAGGACCCCAAACCACCTCGCAAGGATAAAAAGTTCCCCAAGGTACACGAGCAACTCGTGTGTTTCCTAGGCACTCCCTCTGCGAAGGAAGAGAAGGCGGAACTACGTGAGCTCAACGCCACGGTGCCAGATGTTCCCCAGTATCTGAATTGGTCTGAAGCTCCGATTACATGGAACAGGGACGATCACCCTGACCGTGTGCCGCATCCCGGCAAGTACGCCCTTGTCGACCCAATTGTCGCCAACTTCAAACTGACCAAGGTGTTGATGGACGGAGGCAGCAGCCTCAACATCCTTATGAAGACACCTTGAAGCGCATGAACTTGACGGAAAGCCAACTTGACTACAGCAAGGTCACGTTTCACGGCATTGTGCCGGGAAGGCAAGCCAAGTCTAAGGGAAGCATCAAACTTGAGGTTACCTTTGGAACCGAAGCCAATTACCGCACAGAGTATATTCGGTTCGAGGTAGTCCCCTTCAAGAGTGCTTACCACGCCATCTTTGGACGGCCTGCTTTCGCCAAGTTCATGGCGAGGCCATGTTACATCTACAGCAAGTTGAAGATGCCTGGACCCAACGGTACTATCACCGTCAATGGCAACTTCAAAAAGGCAAAGGAGTGCGAACGTGGCAATGCCGCCTTCGCCGAAGCTGTCCTCCACGCAGAGGAGCTAGCCATGCTGAAAAGGAAACTGATACGTCCAAGTTGCCGGAAAAAGTGCAAACTGCCGAACCAAAGCAGTCCTTCAAGGCCTCTGATGACACAAAGAAGGTGGATCTGGTCAAAGGTGATAGCTCCAAGCAAGTCACCATCGGGTCCAACTTAGATGACAAATAGGAAAGCGCGCTCGTCGAGTTCCTCCGTGAGAACGGGGACATCTTTGCATGGTCGTCTGCCGACATGCCGGGTGTTCCCAGGGAACTTGCCGAGCACTCTCTTAATGTCTACAAAGGAGCCAAGCCTGTCAAGCAAGGAATCAGACGCTTTGGGGAGAAGAAGCGACAAGCTATCGGGAAGGAGATCATCAAGTTGCAGGAGGCAAAGTTTATTAGGGAGGTAGTGCATACTGATTGGTTGGCAAATCCTGTACTTGTTCCCAAACCTAATAAAGAGCTGAGGATGTGTATCGATTATACCGGTTTGAACAGGTGTTGTCCTAAGGACCACTTTGCTTTACCACGTATAGATCAGGTCATAGACTCCACAGCCGGCTCCGAGCTGCTGTGCTTTTTGGATGCGTACTCCGGGTACCACCAAATTAAAATGCGGGAATCAGACCAACTAAAAACAGCGTTCACACGCCCTACGGAACCTTCTGCTACATTACGATGCCCTTCGGCCTAAAAAATGCCGGCGCTACGTATCAGCGGTGCATGCAAAGATGCCTTAACGAACAAATTGGCCGCAATGTTCACGTCTATATAGACGACATTGCCGTCATGTCTCGGAAAAAGGCGGATTTGCTTGACGATCTTCGAGAAACCTTTGACAATCTCGGGTATATAGGATGAAGCTCAATCCAAACAAATGCGTGTTTGGAGTCCCTGCCGGCAAGTTGCTTGGCTTTATCGTTTCCGAACGAGGGATTGAGGTCAACCCGGAGAAAATAAAGGCAATTCTCAACATATCCAGGCCAACTTGCCTGAAGGACGTGCAGCGCCTTGCCGGCTCCGCAGCTGCCGTCAGTCGTTTCATTAGCCGTCTTGGTGAAAAGGCTATGCCTCTTTACCGGCTTTTGAGGAAATCCGACAACTTTGAGTGGACAGACGAAGCAGATGCCGCCTTGCAACAGCTAAAGGTAGCATTAACGACTGCCCAATTTTGCAGCACCTCGTCCAGAGGAGCCAATGCTGCTATATATCGCTGCAACCAACTTGGTTATCAGCGCAGTTATGGTTGTGGAACGCAAGGCGGGAGAAGCTGAGGCAAGTGAACAACGCCCTGTCTACTTCATCAGTGAAGTTTTCTCCGCCTCGAAGCAGCGTTATCCGCATTACCAGAAGCTGGCTTATGGTGTTTTTTACGCCGCCAGGAAGTTGAGACATTACTTCCAGGAACATTCAATAACTGTGGTGAGCAAAGCACCTCTGGGTGATATAATAAACAATGCAGAGGCTACGGCAGAGTTGCCAAATGGGGCATTGAACTTGCCGCCTTTGACATTACATATAAACCCAGAAATGCTATTAAGTCTCAGGCCTTAGCAGATTTTGTCGCAGATTGGACAGAAGCCATGGATGAAATACCTCTCCCTGAAACAGAGTACTGGATCATGCACTTTGATGGATCAAAGATGCTTCAGGGCTCGGGGGCTGGTGTTGTGTTGAGAAATCCTCAAGGGGACAAGCTCAGCTATGTGCTACAAATTCATTTCAAAGCAACCAACAATGTTGCCGAATATGAAGCACTTCTACATGGTTTACACATCGCCAAAGAGCTTGGCGTCCAACGTTCTCTGCTATGGTGATTCAGACCTGGTTGCGCAACAGATACGTGGTACATGGGATGCCAAAAGTGCAACAATGGCGGCATATCGCGCCGCTGTTGATGAATTTGCCAAGTGCTTCCTAGGATATGAGGTCCGCCACATCCCAAGGGCCGAAAACGAGGCGGCAGACACACTTGCCAGATTGGGATCTGAGCGCAAAAAGGTACCAAAGGATGTTTTCCTGGAACATCTCCACAAACCGTCAATAAAAGGAGCTGACCTTCTTGATCCAGAGGCGGCAGAACCAGTGGAAGAGGCCAGTTATGCCGTCTACTTGGTAAAGCCGGACTGGACAACCCCATACTTGAATTTCTGGTCAACCAAGAGTTGCCGGAAGATGAGGTGTTGCGACGGCAAATTGTCAGAAGAGCCAAGGCATTCACAATAATCAAGGTGAACTGTACAAGCGTAGTACTACTGGAGTCTACCAACGTTGCATTTCACCAGAGGAAGGCAAAACTTGTTGGATGAGATACATGCCGGAGTTTGCGGACATCATGCTTCGTCCCGCTCTATTGTGTCAAAAGCTTTCCGCAAGGTTTTTATTGGTTGACAGCCAAGGAGGACGCAGAAGATATCGTCAAACGTTGTAAGGGCTGCCAACTATATGCCAGACAACCTCACATGCCGGCTCAAGAGCTGAAAACAATACCCATCACTTGGCCTTTTGCGGTCTGGGGCTTGGACATGGTTGGTCCGTTTAAGACGGCGCCTGGGGGCTACACGCACTTGCTAGTGCGGTAGACAAATTCACCAAATGGGTTGAAGCTAAACCTATCAAAAAGCTTGACGGCGCCACAGCCGCCAACTTTCTGTGGGGCATAATCTCTCGGTTCGGGTGCCACATAGCATTATCACCGACAATGGCACGAACTTATCGCAAGGCGAAGTTGAGGAATACTGCAACCAACATGGTATCCGGCTGGATTTGGCTTCCGTAGCACATCCCCAGGCAAATGGTCAAGTAGAGCGTACCAATGGTTTGGTTCTTCAGGGAATCAAGCCTCGTCTCGAAGTACCTTTGCACAGGGCAGCTGGGGCTTGGGTTGAAGAGTTGCAATCTGTCCTTTGGAGTTTGCGAACAACTCCAAACAGATCAACCAAGTTTACTCCTTTCTTCTTAGTCTATGGCGCTGAAGCAGTACTGCCATCCGACATGATGTTTGACTCCCCCAGAATTCAAGCCTACGTCGAAGAAGACGCAGAAGATGCAAGACAGGACGGCCTTGACCTACTTGACGAAGAACGTGACGTTGCCATTGCACGATCCGCCATCTATCAGCAGAATTGCGCCGGTATCATAGTCGAAGAGTGCGACAACGTAGTTTTAGAGTAGGTGACCTGGTCCTCCGCCTAATCCAAGATAGGAAAGGCTTGCATAAGTTATCCCCTCCATGGGAAGGGCCCTTTGTGGTCAGCAAAGTACTGCTCAATGGTTCCTATTACTTGATGGACATACGTGACGGATACAAGAAGAAGAGAGGACGTAAGCGGAAGCGCACGGTTGACGACAAGTACGAAGAAACCAAGCGTCCATGGAACATTGAGCAGCTACGTCCCTTTTACACTTAGCAATTTCTGATTGTAATAAGTATTATATGATTATGAAATAAAAGTTTGTGGTTTGCTCAGTCCGTCTAGAGATCATGCCATCTTTTGTCTTTTCTTGCAATCATATACCAACCATGTCAAAAGTTACCAAAATTTTCGCTCAGTGCTAATGGTCCTAACTTTTTTGGCATTTGCCGTCTGCCGGCTAAAAATTAAGCAAACAACCTTTGCACCGCCTAAATATGACTATCTGTTTGTTTGCGTGTGGGTCGCCTAGTAGTATGTCGTTGGCACCAACATGCCGGCTTTAGTCTCTGTGTCTAAACTAATTGGTATTGCACCTGGTTGGCACAGCTGAAGTAACTGTGATGAGGTTCCGCCAACATATGAAACGTTAAGCATGCAAACACAGATACATTTTTAAGGCGGGCCACTTAAACATAAGTCTACCGCCAAGTGTAGCATAAAAGTTGGCCCAACAAAAGTTATTTACATCCAGACAAATTTAAACAAGTTTTTTGCGTCAACAGGTTAACGCATTGTGCTTGTTGCATTGTTTGCAGGACAAATCTAAGGAGTTGCCGCCTTGTTTGGTGCTGTCTCGGGGGCTGACGCCGGCATCTTGCGAGCCGGTTCCGCCATCCTTGGGGCTGCCTTGTTCAGCTTCCCCCTCACCGCCTGTGGCGTCCCGCCGGCAACTGAAGAATCTCCGCCTGCGGCAAGGTGTGGGTCTGGATGCTCCTTGTAGAAGATGCCAAGATCCACCATGTTGGCCACGCGGGTAGCATAGCCAGCAACAGAAGCCATCACTTCCTTGGAATCAATGGCATCGCCATTTTCATCCTCAGTGGGCATAAATTTTGTCACCTGATGCATGTCCGCCTCGGCGTACCAGGCCTTGCACAGGGAGAGGGCAACCTTGGCGGCGCCGCGGGCAGCTGATCGCAGCATGCTTTCACGTTCGTCGGCCGCTTTCCTCAAAAGCTCTGGCACCGCTTCAAGGACGACGGGATCACTGGCTTCGCTCGGGTAGAACTTGGCGGCAAACGCTTGGCCTGCGCTGATGATGTCGGTGATCAGCTCACCAACTTTCAATACACGTGCTAGGCGACGCGAGGCATCGTCCGCGTCGCTAAAGTTTGCCGGGGCTGCAAGGAGAAAAAATTCAAAGTTAAGAACGGGCCGGCAAGAATTTCCAAACATACAAGAATGAACGGGACGAAGGCAAAAATTACCAAGGACATGGTCGTGGGTGGCGTTGATCTCATCCAAGTGGTTGGCCAGGGTCTCTTCGGCAAGTTGTACCGCTTTGGCGTGGTTTTCTTGCTGGAGTTTGGAGTTCTTTGTCACCTCGGCAAGGCTGCCGGTCAGATTTGGATCTGCTCCGTCAACTTGCTGACGGCGGTAGCATGGTTCATGTCCCGTTCCTCCAACTCCTTGGCGTGGTCCGCCTTCAGCTTCATCACCTCCTGGGCAAGATCTGCAGCTTCGTTCATCAAAGCTTGCATGTTAGAGGAGTTCTTGAGGATATCTTGCGCGGTGCTTAACAATTCTACAAAGGAAAAACGCTCCGGCTAAAGTACTTGTCGGAGGAATAATGGAAAACTTGATGGATAAGAAGAAGGCAAAGAAATTCTCACCTTCATCTTTCTTGCCTGCTTCTTCGAAGCTCACAAGTTGGGCATTCTTCAACTCCAGTTCTTGCTGCAGGTCCCAGCATTCCCTGTTCTTGCTCTCCGCGGCTGTGAAAAGCTCGCGGTTGGAGGCCAAAGTAACCTGCCGGAAAAGGTGGACACAAAGGTTAAGTTTTTAGTCATAGTTAATGGACCACTCCGCCGGCTAAACCAATGTTTTAGCCGACAAAGTAGTCGGGGGCTACAACTATGTACTACTTTACCTCAAGTTGTCCTCGGAGAGTGTCCTGGAGGGTCCTCACGTGCTTATACCAGTTTTTGGTACCATCACACATGGACTGCAGTGTGTGGCGTGGATCTATTGTCTCCACGCCAACTGTAGGTTCGGGGCGCGAGGTCGATCCGCCAAGTTTTGCCTTGGCTGCTTCGGCTGTCTCTTTCTTGATGGCCATGATACGTTCGGCATCATTAGCCAAAGCTTCAGCCGATCGTAGGGGTGTGCTGGCGGCAACCTTTTTGCCCACCGCCTTCTCTGCTGCACTCTGTGCAGGGCCGGTCATTCTCACTCTATCCGCCCTAAAAGTTCCCGGGCATAAAACCGCGGGAATGGCAGTGGTGGGTGTTGCCGGAGCAGTTGCCGGAGAAAATCTCACAGGCCTGCCCCTGCCAGCTGCCGCCTTCAAGTTGGCGCGCAGCTTAGGCATAGCGGGCCTGGCTCTGAAAAAAGATAGAGATAAGTTAGCGGAGGAATGGTCTAAAATAAAGCAAACCAAGTGGGCAGTATCTTACCGCTTGGTGGGGATGTTCTCCCCTAAAATCTCATCTTCCGCCTCAGTGGTGACGGCGGCTTTCTTCTTCTTCTCCAGATCTTTGGTGGAGGTGAGCTTGCGCTTCCTGGTCTTGGCCCCAGTGTTGTAGTAGTTGGGGGCCAAGTCCTCCTCCGTCAAGGTCTTTAGCTGGACAACCAAAGCCAAGTTAATATTAATACCGGCAAGGAAAGAAAAAACCAAAAGTGAAGAAAGTTCCGCCTTACCTCTGGGGCTGGGTTGTCATGTGTAAACATGGCGACGCCCTCAGCCGCCTTGACCAACCTCGGCTGGATGAGTTCTCGCAGCCGCTAAAGTAGCGCACTTTCGTCAAGTGCGCCGTCAGACTCCTCCGCCTTGTACTCACACATTTTGAGCGGGCGGTGGCGTAGAGGCATGATCCGCCTTGACAGCCAGCACACGACTGTGTCGACGCCGTCAAGGCGGGGAGGCGCCATGGTCTTTGTGAGAAACTCGATCCGCCTAAAAGCTAGGCGGAGTTCCTCCGGGAGGTTGGTGGCCGGCTTCTCCGTCCAGTGCGCTTGGTGCTCTGGAGGAGAGTTGACGAAAGGCGGAATGCCTACCGTCTTGCCGGGGGCAAGAATATCCTTACAGTAAAAGAAGGTGCTGGTCCAATTTTTGACAGACTCCACGTAGGGGATCTTTGGATACCAGGCACCATGGCGGCAGTTGAAAGTTACACTGCCGCAGGTTGCCATCGCGCCGCCAGTAATGGTTTGCCGGCGGCATATGAAGCAGTATTTGAAGGCTTCTACTGTGGGAGCTATACCTAAGTAACCTTCAAATAAGGCTTGGAAGCCGGCTAAAACTAAGATGCTATTGGGTGCGATGTTATGTGGCTGCAACCCGTAATGGTCAAGAATGGCGGAAAAGAAGGCGGAAGGCGGCAGCGTCATACCGCGTAGAAGATGGGAGGTCAGCACGACCCTCTCTCCGTCAACTGGCTCGGGGACAGTTTCTTCCCCTGGTATCCGCCATTGGCACTCTGTCTTTGGTGGCAGGAAGCCGCCTTCCACCAGCTCCTCCATGTAGGCTTCCGTCAAACATGACGGAAGCCAGTACCGGGAACCTAGGTCCGCAACCTCTTCCTCTTCATCGCTGTCTTCGTCGACGGCGACCTCTGGATCGGCCGGCTCAGGCGCCGCCGAGGCCAGAGGAGTTGCAAAAATGGGGGAGGAGGGTGCGGCCGTTGCCGCGGCCGGTGCCGGAGAAGAAGGAACCCCGCCCGTGGCCGTGGCGGGGAGAGAAGAACTAGAGGCGTTGGTGCTCGCCGCCACCGCCGTCGTCGCCATGTTAGATCCAATCGCAGAAGTTGTTGCCGCCGCCGCCGCAGCTTCCGCGGATGGGCTCTGCTCGCCGGTGCTCGCCATGGGAATGGGTGTGGTGCTCAGAGAGTACTCGCCGCGGTGGTGTTGCGCTAAGGGAAAGCTCGGGGAGAGCGCGCGGAGGCTTCGAGGGGAAGAATGCGAATGGGGCGGCGCGGTGAGATTTGGGGATCTATTTATCTCCCTTGCTCCGCGATTCATGCGCGAGATGGGCGGACGCAGGATCACCGCCACGTGTCCACGATTTGCACGTCGTGGCAACGGTGTGCTGATACGTCTCCAACGTATCTATAATTGTTGATGTTCCATGCTTGTTTTATACCAATTGCTACATGTTTTGCATCTACTTTATAGCACTTTTATACATTTTTTGGAACTAACCTATTAACAAGATGCCACAGTGACAGTTCTTGTTTTCTGCTGTTTTTGTATTCCAGAAAAGCTAGTCTGGAAATATTCTCGGAATTGGACGAAAATTTACGGAGGCCCCTATTTTATCAGAAGACACCTGGAGCCAGAAGGGGAGGCTGAGATGGGCCACGAGGAGCCCACACCATACCTGGGCGCGGCAGGGAATCTCCAAGCACCCTGGTATGGTGTCGTCTCCTCGTGCACCGCCTCGCGACGCCCTTTGGACTATATATTGCCCCTGACCTAAAACTCACGAAACGATAGACGATTTCCCCAGAAAGTTCAGAGCGCCGCCGCCATCGAAACCAAGTTTCGGGGGTCAGAAGGTCCTGTTCTGGCACCCTGCCGGGACGGGGATTGACCCCCGGAGCCTTCTCCATCGACGCCACCGCCTCCATCATGCTCCGTGAGTAGTTCCCCCATGGACTACGGGTTCTAGCTGTAGCTAGTTGGTACTCTCTCTCCCATGTACTTCAATACAATGATCTCATGAGCTGCCTTACATGATTGAGATCCATATGATGTAATCGGTGTTGTGTTTGTTGGGATCCGATGAATATTGAATACTATGTCAAGTTGATTATCAATCTATCTATATGTTATTTAAGATCTTGCATGCTCTCCGGTACTTGTGGTTACCTTGATCAAGTAGTTGCCTGTATCTCCAAGAGGAGTATTTATGCTAGATAGTGGGTTCATGCCTCCATTTAATCTGGGACAGTGACAGAAAGTTCTAAGGTTTGGATGTGCTGTTGCCACTAGGGATAACCTAACGATGCTATGTCCACGGCATATGTGTTTGTTTACATTACGCACTTTACTTAATGCAATTATCCGTTGCTTGCAACTTAATACCAACGGGGAACTCGGATGACAACCCGGCGGTGGATTATTAGTCATAGACGCTGTTGGATAACGGTCTATGTATTTTGTCGTAATGCCCAATTAAATATCATAGTAGTCATCATGTCATATATATGCATTGTCATGCGCTCAATATTCTGTCAATTGCCCAACTGTAATTTGTTCACCCAACACTTGTTATTGGAGAGTTACCACTAGTGTAGATAGCTGGGAACCCCGGTCCATCTGTAATCATCATTGCTTTCCGTCAACTCCACGCAAGCAACTATTTTCTGGTGCCATTGCTTCTGTGTTACTGCTACTGTTGCTCTCATATTACTGCTGCTTTCACATCACGTGTTACTAGTGCTTTTCAGGTGTGTGAATTGACAACTCCGCTGTAAGGCTTATAAGTATTCTTTGTCTCCCCTTGTGTCGAATCAATAAATTTGGGTTTTACTTCCCTCGAAGACTGTTGCGATCCCCTATACTTGTGGGTTATCAAGACTATTTTCTGGCGCCGTTGCCGGGAGCATAGCTCTACTCATAAGTTCACCTGGGGAGTACACTCCACCTCTCTCTCTGTTTTTATTTTATTTTGTTTTGTCTAGTTTACTTTTGTCTAGTTTTATTTTGCTTAGTTTATTTTGTTTAGTTGTGTTTTGTTTAGTTTACTTTTGTTTAGTTTATTTTTGTCTAGTTTTATTTTTCTTATATACCCGAAAATCCATAAAAATTTAAAAACCGAAAATCTAAAAAAACTGTTGCTATGGAAGAACATGCTAGAACCTCTATGTTTATGGAAGCTAAAGAATTATATATAAAGTATAGAGAATCAAGAGAGGGTAAAATCATGAGAGGCATGTTAAAAAAGTTAAATCAAATTGCTGAAATTTTGCTGGAACGCCATGATATAAATTGTTGCTCTGAACAAGATACTAAACATCTTAAATTCCAATGTGGCTTTAGTGAAGAAGTTTTAATTATGAACTATCATTGGAATAACTATATTCATTTGGAGCTGAACAAGTAGAACAATTTGTTTTACTTATGGGAGCTTCTGAAATAGATCCTTCATGGCTAAAAATTATGAAACCTGTGTTGCTTGTAATAAACTTAAAGAAACGGTCTCTTTTATTCTTGATTATTGCCTAGAAAATTTCAGCAATAATTGTTATATCATTGATTATAAAGAGAGACTCATTAATGCACAAGAATGCACTCACAATTTGCAGGAACCTGTAGAAGAAGAAACTACTGCTGAAGCTGAAAGCTCATTGGATGAAAAAGAGGAGGAGAGTGATGAACAAAAGGAGGAAGAATGGAGTAGCTACCCATGCCTACCTTCTAATGAGAGTAACTCTTTATCTCTTACACTATTTGATTGCCCTCCATGCTTACCAAAGGAGGATGAATGTTATGTTCCTGTGGATTCTCTTGAAATATTCCCTATGAGTAAAACTTGTGGAAATGATTATGCTACTGATATTTATGATAATCCATGCTATTTTGATAAATCTTATGATAATCCTTTATTTGTGCCTAATTTCGAAATGCATGGTAATGAGAAAGTTTGCTTAGAAAATGTTTATGATAAAGCTCTAGATGATGGTCCTATATTGGTTGATAATATTAATTCTACTAATGAAAATGGGATTGGAGAGGTCTTGACTTTATCTAGGAGTCCCATACCTCTTGAGAATGATCAATCATCTTGTTATAAAATTGTTAAAAGTGGGTTTGAAAGTTTTAATCCCACTATTTTTGAGCTTGATAAGAATTATGTGTTTGTAGATCATGAAAAGCATGCTTTATGTGATAGTTATATTGTTGAGTTTGTTCATGATGCTACTGAAAATTATTATGAGAGAGGAAAATATGGTTGTAGAAATTTTCATGGTACTAAAGCACCTCTCTATATGCTGAAAGTTTGAAGTTACTCTTTTTTATCTTCCTATGCTTGTCACTTTGTTCTTCATGAATTTATTTGTGTACAAGATTCCTATGCATAGGAAGTGGGTTAGACTTAAATGTGTTTCGAATTTGCTTCTTGATGCTCCTTTTGCTTCATTTTCTATTTTTATGTGAGCATCTTTAAAACTATCAAGCCTAGCTAAAAGGCATTAAAGAAAAGCGCTTATGGGAGGCAACCCATTTTATTTTTCTGCAATTTTTCTTTTATTGAGTCAAGGTGTTGTTTACTTCTGTAGCAACTCCTTTGTATCTTTATTTTCTTGCATTGTTGTGCCAAGAGTAGCTCTAATGATAAGATGTTGCTAATTTTGATTGCTGCGCAGAACAGATTTTGCTGTTCACTGTACGAAATTAAAATCACCAGATTGTGAATTAAATCTGAAATTTTTTGTGCGTAATCCTGATTATGATGCATCTTTCGTTAGTTCAACGTTTTTCGATTTGAGTCCCGTAAGTGCCTCGAAAAAATTCATCTTTACTGGCTGTTCTGTTTTGACAGATTCTGTCTCTGTTTTTTGCATTGTCTCTTGTGGGCTTTAAGCAAGGTTCTCTAGATGGAGGGCTGTAGCTAATGTTTTATTGAGTTCTTGCAATGTGTCACAACAGAACCAGTGGATTAAAGTTTTTGAGTACTAACCCCTCTAATGAGAATTACGTTGAGTTTGGTGTGGCGGAAGTTTTCAAGGGTCAAGAGGGAAGAGTGATATAGGATGAAGAAGAGTGAAGAGCTTAAGCTTGGGGAGGCTCCCATGGATCTCCCCAGCATATTTCAAGAAGACTCAAGCGTCTAAGCTTGGGGATGCCCAAGGCATCCCCTTCTTCATCGCAAAATTATCAGGTCATCTCTAGTGAAACTATATTTTAATTCTTTCACATCATATGTGCTTTTCTTGGAGCGTCTGTGTGCTTTTATTTTCAGTATTGCACTTTTATTTTCAATAAAGCTTGACTGGACCCTAGCATTCTTGATTGGGAGAGAGACACGCTCCGCTTTTTCATGAGAATACTCCTATTCTTCACTTATATTTGTTGAGTATTCATATCTAGCGCTGTTCAGCTTTTAGCTCTTGTTTTCATGTATCTCTTGTCAGAGCTATTAGCTTTCTTTTGTAGAAAGTACTCTCTTGCTTCACTTATATTTGTTTGGAGAGTTGATTAAATAAATTGATTGGTGTTTGGTTGGTTCAGAAAATGTTGCATGTGGTAATTGGTATAAGGAAAAACTTGCTTAATCTTGTAGATCACTAATTTGGATAACTTGATGCTTGTCAATTGTTTTGAGTTAACAAGTAGATCATGATTAAATTTGTGCATCACATGAGTTAAGCCTATTAGTGAAGAACTACCGTAAAGCTTGTTGAAAATTTGGTTTGCATCGGTGGTATCTCTAAGGTCTAGATATTTTCTAATAACAGGGTTTGGTTAACAAGGAAGACGGTATGAAGTCTTATAACGTTTGCAATATGTTTGTCATATAAAACTTGGTGTACGGGTTGATATTCTTGTTTGCTTACATAAACCTTGCTAGCCTAAACTCTGTACTGAGAGGGAATGCTTCTCGTGCATCCAAATCCTTGAGCCAAAATCCATGCCATTTGTGTCCACCATAACTACCTATATGTGGTATTTCCTTGCCACTCCAAGTAAATTTTTCATGTGCTACCTTTAAATTATTCAAAATGTTATTATTCCCTTTTTGTGTCAATGTTTACTAGCTCATGAGGAATTAGTGTGGTTATTCTTTATTCTATTGTCAAATGGACTTTTACACCTGGACTAGTGGCATATACATCCGCTTATCCAATAATTGCAAAAAGAGCTGGCAACGGGGTGCCCAGTCCCAATTAATTACAACTTTAACCAATTAATTCTCTTCACACTTTTGCCCTGATTCATCAGTAAGCAATGACAAACAGTGAAATACCTGCATGTGTGTAAACCAAAGAGAAAGAGGGATGATCTGCCTTGCTGGTAGAAATAACGTCCTTCATGGGAGCCGCTCTTAAAAGTCCGTTTGACAGGTAGAATACTGTTCTCACCCGCTACCATTCGTTGACAATTAACAAACACCTCTCAAAAATAGATACTCCTCCATGGTATGTGATTGATGGAAGGCACCCGAGGATTCGGTTAGCCATGGCTTGTGTTAGCAAGGTTGGGAGGAGTATCAAATATTTTATGCAATCTCTATATGCTTTCAAAAACCTAAAAGCTCTAGCACATGACTTAATCCCTGCTTCCCTCTGCGAAGGGCCTTTCTTTTACTTTTATGTTGAGTCAGTTTTCCTATTCTTTCTGTCTTCCACAAGCAAACACTAGTGTCAACTTTGTTACAACATGCGTTATATGCAACGTATTGGACTTGTTATACTACTTTGTGTTGACGATATCCATGAGATAAATATGTTGAAAGTTGAAGCAAATGCTGAAACTTAATTCTTCCTTTGTGTTGATTAATACCTTTTATTAGAAACTATTGCTTTATGAGTTAACACTTATGCAAAACTTTGATGCTTGTCTTGAAAGTACTATTCATGAAAACGTTTAGCTTGTGTGATTCATTGTTTACTCATTATCTATTTGGTAGCAAATTATAGACCATTGACTTGGATCACTTCATTCATTTACATGTGCCTTGCAATATTATATGATCAAGATTATGATGGTAGCATGTCACCTCAAAAATTATTTTGTTTTTATCGTTTACCTACTCGAGGACGAGTAGGAACTAAGCTTGGGGATGCTGATACGTCTCAAACGTATCTATAATTTTTGATGTTCCATGCTTGTTTTATACCAATTGCTACATGTTTTGCATCTACTTTATATCATTTTATACATTTTTGGGACTAACCTATTAACAAGATGCCACAGTGCCAGTTCCTGTTTTTGCTGTTTTTGTATTCCAGAAAAGCTAGTCTGGAAATATTCTCGGAATTGGACGAAAATTTACGGAGGCCCCTATTTTACAGAAGACTCCTGGGCCAGAAGGAGGGGGAGGGCCCGAGGGCCCACACACCTGGGCGCGGCAGGAATCTCCGGCGCCCTGGGTGGTGTCGTCCCTCGTGCACCGCCTCGCGACGCCCTTTGGACTATATATTGCCCCTGACCTAAAACTCACGAAACGATAGACGATTTCCCCAGAAAAGTTCCAGAGCTCGCCGCCATCGAAACCAAGTTTCGGGGGTCAGAAGGTCCTGTTCCGGCACCCTGCCGGGACGGGGATTGACCCCCGGAGCCTTCTCCATCGACGCCACCGCCTCCATCATGCTCCGTGAGTAGTTCCCCCATGGACTACGGGTTCTAGCTGTAGCTAGTTGGTACTCTCTCCCATGTACTTCAATACAATGATCTCATGAGCTGCCTTACATGATTGAGATCCATATGATGTAATCGGTGTTGTGTTTGTTGGGATCCGATGAATATTGAATACTATGTCAAGTTGATTATCAATCTATCTTATATGTTATTTAAGATCTTGCATGCTCTCCGGTACTTGTGGTTACCTTGATCAAGTAGTTGCCTGTATCTCCAAGAGGGAGTATTTATGCTAGATAGTGGGTTCATGCCTCCGTTTAATCTGGGACAGTGACAGAAAGTTCTAAGGTTTGGATGTGCTGTTGCCACTAGGGATAACCCAACGATGCTATGTCCACGGGCATATGTGTTTGTTTACATTACGCACTTTACTTAATGCAATTATCCGTTGCTTGCAACTTAATACCAACGGGGAACTCGGATGACAACCCGGCGGTGGATTATTAGTCATAGACGCTGTTGGATAACGGTCTATGTATTTTGTCGTAATGCCCAATTAAATATCATAGTAGTCATCATGTCATATATATGCATTGTCATGCGCTCAATATTCTGTCAATTGCCCAACTGTAATTTGTTCACCCAACACTTGTTATTGGAGAGTTACCACTAGTGTAGATAGCTGGGAACCCCGGTCCATTGTAATCATCATTGCTTTCCCGTCAACTCCACGCAAGTTACTATTTTCTGGTGCCATTGCTTCTATGTTACTGCTACTATTGCTCTCATATTACTGTTGCTTTCACATCACCCCTGTTACTAGTGCTTTTCCAGGTGCAGCTGAATTGACAACTCCGCTGTTAAGGCTTATAAGTATTCTTTGTCTCCCTTGTGTCGAATCAATAAATTTGGGTTTTACTTCCCTCGAAGACTGTTGCGATCCCATATACTTGTGGGTTATCATGTGCGAGGTTGCCGCCTCGTTTCTCACGCATAGTGGAGAGATCATCATGAGGTTCAGACTGTCGTGGACCCCATGACGTCATCCGTCAACATTTGACGGAGCTTGTCAGTTTGACAAGACCACATGTGGGAGATTCCTGACAAGCAGTCAGTCCGTCTTTCCCATGTTGGTGGCAGTGTTCCGGCAACATTTGTCGGACTGCCGCTTACTTTTTCAACGGTGGAATGCTTCAAGCTCTTCAGACGCTTACAACAATACAAGACGGATGTTATCGGCAAAAGAAGACGGCGCCTGAAGAACTTAAACCCTTACAGGGGCTAATGTTGGGGTTATACCAACGAGGGGTATCACCAACATGGCAAATCCGGCTAGCCCAGGGTGGCCCGCAGTGGTGGATAAGGCTATGCCTGCCGGGCGGCCCAGATAGCCGGCAACTCAAGGTTGGCGGATGCCGGCAAGATGGAGGCCCAAGACCGAAGCCCAAGAAGCCATCAGGACATAGGCGGTAGGCGGCATACTTGCCGGATAGGTTTAGGACTCTGTATACTTGCCGGATACGTTATCACCTTGTACCCCTGCGTCTGGCCGCCTATATAAGCCGGACCAGGGAAGCCTTTAGGGCACGATACTTTGTACTCATTGTAACCTGACCAAGGCGATTGCCATTATAGTGAGTTATAGCAGCACGTAGGGTTTCGCCACCGTTGTGAGATCCGAAGCTGGCTAAACTGCCTTGTTCAATCCCGACCTCGACGACGCTCCCTTTTACCCCCTCGGTTAACCAGCGGCTAGAGGACCCCCGTCTCCTATCTACGATGCCGATACGATGACACCTAGCATTATCAAGTGACGAAGCATGACATAGAATACCATCCAAAGGGTGAGGAATGGGGCTCAAGTAGAGGAACGAGCTCACCTTTGATGTCCATGGTGACTTGTGAAGTGTGGAGGGTCTTGACATGGTGATGGTCGTGATCCGGGCTACATCATCTCCCCCCCTTTAAAAAGAGTCGTCCTCGACTCTTGCTCATCATCATGGCAAGAAGGAAGATATGTAGACCTTGTCGTGTGTACTCTTCTTGCAAGATCGTCCGACATAGGAATGCGAGGTTGAAGCAACTCATGTAAGCTCGTCCAAATGAATGACCTACACATCAAAGACCAAGCAAGCAATGTGTGTGCAAGACAGAGGAGCATATCATGAATGACATGTCCATTCATATTCATTACACCATTAGCACAACCCAAATATGTGAAATTCAAAGCATAGGCATGGTCAATGTGTAAACAATTTCTCGGAACATCCGCAAAATGTGAGAACACAAAAACTCCATGAAAATTTGGAGCCATATGAGCAACATTGCACACAAGGCATTGGAAAGAGAAATTGGTCAATATCCTTGATGCAATGAACGGAGAAGTTGGCAAAACGCACGATGAGAAATGTCCAAATTATCAACATGGGTGTAAACAACCCATAGGAAAGAACAAGTATTCCAAATAGTTGTTGCAACACAAATGAGTATAAACCAAAACACTCATGACAAGGCATGCACACAATGTCAATATGGTTGCCAACAAGCCATTGGAAATAACAATTGGTCATCATATTTGTGACAACACATAAATCATCCAAGTGAAAGATCGAGAACACAAGCTTGTCATAGTGGAGACCAAAAGTAACATCATGATTGCAAACAAACCATAAAGAAGAGAAATTGTTCGACTTGTTTGATGCAAAGCATGAAAAGGATTTGAGAGTCGGAGTCGAAGCACAACTCAAATGTATGCTCTCAAGAGCTCTTGTTGCCAACTCATGTTCAATTGAGGTTGACAACATAGCATGAGGCTCAATGCACACCAAAACCCAAAGAAAGAAATTGTGCGCATGGTATACGAACACATCATCCATCATGACGTGACTCTTCATTTGCGCATCACCAAACACATCAAAGTCAATTGAAACATATGACATATGTGGATGGTTACTAAGCAAATTGAAGGAGGGAACAAGGTCCCTAAAAGAAAACGAAACATCTCCCAAATGAGAGAAAGCGATGGAGGCAATCTCATTATCAAGAAGTGTAGCATTATTGCAAACAACACATGTGAAAGAATTATGCAACATGTTGCATGCGTTAATGGGAGAAAATTCCAAGCAATTGTTGCAAAGTATGCGGCAAGAGTGATCAATGTTGTCATCAAACATTGGAAAAGAGCAATTGTTCATCATGTTTGAATTGACAACGGGAAAGAATTGAAAGCATTCATAACTAGGCATGTCTATGGAAAAATCATCACCAATAGGTAATTCCACATGATCAACATTGGTTTGAAACAACGTATCACAAGGGAATAAAAAGGATTCATATGATGGATCAAAGAAATCATCCATAGCATGCAAATCATCATGGTTCATCATGTCCACTAGTGGGATCATGGTCACATCAACACCCATACCTTTGTTATCCCGCTCAGTTGAGGTAGGTGTTGAAGTAGTAGTCGCTTCCATGAAGTCGACTTGTTCATCTTGAAAGTGACATGTGGTAGCATCCTCATCGTGCTCCATGTACATCGTCTCCATTTGAGGCACCATCATGTCAAGGAGTGGCGTCTCATCATCCATGGAACCTAGAACACAATGAGAGAACACACTAGAGGTAGAGGTTAAGTTGTTAGAAATCAAAATGGCCTCACAAGACCTATCAACTACCTCTCTCTCAAGTGGAATATCACTCATCCCCTCAAAGTGAAAGCACTCAAACTCACATATGGTGGAGGCACTCAACTCACTCTCACTCACGCTCAAGTGGGCTAAGTGGCTCTCAAACTCACATGGGATTGGTACTTTTTCATCACTCAAGTATATGAGGGTAGGCTCGGTTTCCTCAACTCCACACGCCTCCAAGGTTGAAGGGAGACTCCCATGCTCAACCTTCTCGACCACATCGCCTCCAAATGTGCGTGCCCAAGCGTGAGCATCCTCATTCGTCGCATTCACCAATGGGCTAGCCTTGTTCAAGCCCGCCTTTGTTGTTGAAAGGGGAGTCCCATACTCGACCATCCTCTCGTCATCCTTATCTCGTGGGGAGAGATTGGGACATTCTCGAAGATCATGGTCTTGGCCTTGGCAATTGGTGCATATGCGTTCTTCCTCATGCCAAAGATGAGGTGGTGGTGAAGGAGTGCGTTCATGGCGTCCACCCTTTGAGCGATGATGCTCGTGATGTTCATTCTTTTGGTGCGCTCGAAGTAAGTGCGTACGGTGCTCTTTATGGCGATGTCGATCATGAGCGTCACAATGATTTGGAGGTGGGAAAGCACGTTCACGTCTCCGTCCCTTGAGTGTGTCACCATTATAGTGGCTCGACTTGCGCTCACTTGATTCGATGTGGTGATGGTGGTGACGATCACCCGGAAGATTTTGGCGATTTTGGCGCTCATGGCGATGATGATGTTCTTGTTGAGGAATAGATTGTTCGTTAGGGTTCGCACGGTCATGATTGTGATGGCGTGGTCTTGGAGGATGACGATGAAGACGTCCTTGTTCAGCAAAGTCATTCGCACCCGGTTCGCCAATGATATAAGCCAATGCGTCATGACGATCGTGTTGTTGCAGTGATGGGGATGTTATGCATTCATGACGTTCCCCATTTAATCGATGACGTTCTTGATACGCGTTAGCATTGTTCACGCGAGGAGAAAGTGGATGTTCCACGTGAAGACGATGTCGTTCATGACCGTCGTGCCTTGGGTTATCTTGAAGATCATGTTGTGGTGCACTTTGACGAAGACCATGACGCGTATGCCTTGGGTCATGTCGATGTTCTTGTGGCGCCTTAGCATTGTTCACGTTTGGGGAAGGAGGACGGTTGCCGTCATGGCGAAGGCAATCATGATCGTCGGGCCTTGGAATTTCTTGGCACGGTTGTTGCGGTTGTTCGGGGCGAAGGCCATGACGTCCATGATGTGCGTTCGTCGACCTTGAGGTACTTCTTGTACGACTTGGGCGTGACGAACAAGAAGATCGACGCTTCACAAGGTTTTTGACGGCGTCAGATACCCGCTCCAAAGATTCTTGGTGTGCTTGTAAGCGGTCGTTGAAGTTGGCTTCTTGAACTTGACGACGATGCTCATAGTGGCGTAAGCCATCACGAAGAATGTGTCCAATACCAAGGAACTCGGTTTGGGTGACGTAGCCATGATCACCCCGTGGTCCACCGTGGATTTCCTCGTCCGAGCTTGGACTTCCGGTTGTACTTCCCCTAAACATCTTCTCAAGATCAAGTGAGATATGGTAAAGAAAGAACAAAGGACAAACTATATCTCAAAAATAATGTGACTTGAGAGAAGGAAATCCGGTTCTAACACCCACACACACACTTATGAGGATAGGAAGGTATGAAGTGGCAACGGAAATCAAGCAAACTCGGCGAAAAGCATATTGTCAAAGGTAGTGAAAATCCACAATGACCAAGTCACCAAAGAACACCAACCACAAAGTATAAGGAAACACACACAAAAGCGAATAATGAGGTTGTGCGACCAAAGGGCGAGCACTCGAAGACGAAAGGAACCTAGCGAAGACTACGTGCTCAATTGTCAACACAACGCACGAGGGACGCTAGTTCAATTGCTTGAGTGGGCAACGGATTTGCACAAGTGTCGGACCCTCACACTCACTTTGGCGGTTCAAACTTTGTCGCAACCTACAAGAAATGGTTCTTGGCACCACTTGATTCTTTTTCTTTTCTTTTTTCTCTCTCTTTTTTTTTTTTGCTTTTTGACGATGATTCCTTCAACTTTTGCTAGTGCCAAGACCTCTACTCGATACACACTCGCCGATACTTTGAGACACTCACTCGGAACAACACAAGTGCAATGCCCGCAATATAAACGAACTAGTCCGATAGGTCAAGATACGCAAAAGGAAGAAGGGCTCACAACGGATCACAATGACGGGGAAGGCGTCGAGTCCTTGGCGGCGTCGTCGCTTGGCGTTGATGAAGTCGCTGCGGAAGCTTGTCGATGTCGAGACGTGGAGTACACACCAGCGAAGGACTCAAACAAACAAGAGGAAATGCCAAAACGAACCGAGGAAAAGAAAATTTTCTGAAAAATTTGGCCCTGGCGGTAATACCGCTTAAGCCGGCGGTAGTACCGCTGTCGACTTTTCTGCTCGAAATTTGTGCGATTTTGGGCTCCAAAACTTCCTCGAATCCGTGGGAAAATGGCAAAATTGAGGCTAGGGAACGCAAACAAACGGTGGAGGGGGTCCAAAGGCAGTAGATCCGTGGATCAAAACTACCAAAAACTCATCAAATCGACCAAATCGCTCGAATCCCAAAAGGCTATTTTTGGTGGAAATTTTCGAATTTCTCAAAAACAAAGAAAAATTTGGTGGATTTGTGGGGGAAAAAATCAAACCCGTGGCAACCTAGAGCTCTGATACCATATGGTGAAGCCAAGGCTTCGTGGGTGGCCCGATCTTCACGGATTTGAGGCGGGAGAGATGAAGAACACGAAGAACACAAGACACAAAGAGGGGAAAGCAAGTAAACACAAAGGGATAACTAGCAAGACGCACGATGGCAAGAATCAACTGGTAACAAATCCCCTAGGGCAGCCCCCAATTCTCCTCTCCCAAGTACACCTTACTCTTAGGATTGTTTGTCCTCTTGGTCAATCCAAACCAAGCCAATAGAGTCACCCTAAGATGAAAGATTGGCAAGTACAAAGTACATGAGGAAGATCATCTCCACAAGTGGAGGCCTTGGTTCATCTCCACGGAGGGAGGCCTTGATTCATCTCCACGAAGGGAGGCCATGGATCATCTCCAAAAGGAGGGATGAGACACTTTGGGAAGAAGGAGTCTAGCTCTACTTTAGTTCCCAAATCAAGTCTAACCCTAGATCTAGTCCAAGGGGGCCTTAAATAGTCTAGGTACGAAAAGAGACGAACGGATAAGGTTACACAGCAGATCTGGCGAAGGAGTCCCCGCACTGGCGGTAGTACCGCTGGCTTAGCCGGTGCTACCGCTGGTGCGGGCCAGCGTTTCTTCTTCCCACGCTCCCGGTACCATGTGGTACCGCTCCAGCTGCCGCTGGCGGTACCGGATGAAGGACCCGAGTGCCGTTTTGGCGGTAGCGCAGGGCGGTAGCGATCGCTGCCGTGGAGTTGGGAGATCATCCTTCCCACGCTCGCGGTACCAGGCGGTACCGCTGCCGATACCGCTGGCGTGGGGCGGACTCGGCCGCACTGGACCAGGGGCGGTAGTACCGCCTGTCCCAGTGGTAGTACCGCTCCCTGGGACTGCTTGCTCCTCTTTCTTCTCCTCTTCCAAGCCACCGCCTTGACGGGCTCCATTCCTCTTGCGCCTTGTCCATCCTCCCGTGTACACGTACTCGTCGTGGTAACCCTAGCATTATCAAGTGACGAAGCATGACGTAGAATACCATCCAAAGGGTGAGGAATGGGGCTCAAGTAGAGGAACGAGCTCACCTTTGATGTCCATGGTGACTTGTGAAGTGTGGAGGGTCTTGACATGGTGATGGTCGTGATCCGGGCTACAGGATACTAAAGTAGACTAGTTTGAGATAAGAGTAGAGTAGAACTCCATTACCTCAAGTGGTCTCCTTCCTCCCCCTTGTGGGGATGGTTCCTCCTCATGTGGAGAAGATCCCCTCGTGGATTCAAGACCTCTACTTGTAGCTTGTCTACTTGCCAATCTTTCATCTTCGGGTGACTTTATTGGAACGGCTCGGTTCGCCGTTGGAGAAACAACCACCAAGATCCCTTCTTGTGTATGCTTGTCAATCTCTCCCTTTGGGATTCTATTGGGCCGGTTGGACCGACCGGTAAGGGAAACGGTTCTTCTATCTTGTTTGTGTTCGAGTATTCCGCTGCGTTCTTCCTCGTGTTCTTCGCGTTCTTGAGTGAGTTCGTCCATTCCCACATCTTGAGAATAACCTCTTCTTGTGAGGTAAGGGAAGAAAATGCAAGAGCGTTGATTTTCTTTTGGATCGTGACGCCAAGTTCGTGAGTTACTTTTGAAAGACACTTATGGCCAAGATGGGGATCAAGCACCTCTTCTCCACCGCCTACCACCCTCAAACGGATGGTCAAACCGAAGTCGTGAATCGAAGCCTCTCTACGCTACTTCGTGTGTTGATCAAGCCCAACTTGAAGAATTGGGAAGAGTGCATTCCACACGCCGAGTTCGCCTACAATCGAGCACTACACCGAGCAACCAAGAGAACTCCTTTCGAGATCGTCTATGGGTACAACCCCTATACCGCGCTTGACATGCTACCATTACCACTACGTGAGCAAGTTAACATGGACTTCGACACGCGGGCCGCTTCCATGAAGAAGCTCCATGAGGAAACACGAGCCACAAGCCAAATGAGAGTGACACTTCAAAGAGAGTTCCCACCAAACTTGCTTTATTTGCCACCAAAAGAGAGATGAGGGAGTTGAGAGAAAACCCATCCACCCTTCACTATGTGCTCATATGCAAGGGTGAAGTTTCTAAGACTAACGATTTCACAAACCTTCCTCCTCCTTTGATGTCTCTTTTGCAGAATTTGAAGATGTCTTCCCTCAAGAGGTGCCACCGGGACTTCCTCCTCTTCGCGGCATCGAGCACCGCATCGACCTTGTACCCGGCGCACCGCTACCGAACCGTGCTCCATACCGTCACCACCACCGCAACACCGTGATCATCATGACCCATTAGCTAATGGCAATGGTGTCCCGGGTGCGAATGACTTTGATGCGCAAGGACGCCCTCACCGTCATCCTCCAAGACCACGCAATCGAAATCATGGCAATGCGAACATTGACGAACAACCCGCGCCTCAACAAGAGAACCATCCTCGCAATGTTCCTCGTCCGCGGCAAGAACTTCCACATGATCCTCCCCAACATCACCGTCCCGAGTCAAGCGATAACGAGTCAAGCCAACATAATGGTGATGGCCTAAACCAAAGGAGACGTGGACGTGCATTCCCACGTGGTGCCCATCGCGACAACTATGATGACTTGACCAACGTGCACTTCGACATACCCAAGTTCTTCGGCAAGAGTGACCCGGAAGACTACTTCTCATGGGTGCTAAAAGTTGACAAGATCTTCCGCGTGCAACACTTCTCCGACAACAAGAAGGTTGCCTTAGCCTCGATGGAGTTTGAGGACTATGCCTCTTGTGGTGGGAACAACTCCAAGATGCACGCATCGCCAACCACCATGAACCAATCAACACTTGGGTGGCAATGAAGGAGGCAATGCACAAGCGCTTCGTGCCAAGCCACTACACTCGCGATTTGTACAAGAAGTTGCAAGAATTGAAGCAAGGCTTGAAGTCTGTTGATGAGTACTATAAGGAGATGGAGATCTCCATGATGAGAGCCAATGTCAACGAGTATGAAGAGCAATCCATGGCTCGCTTCATGAACGGCCTCAACTATCCCATCAAGAAGATCGTGGAGTTCCAACCATATGCCTCGTTGGTTGAGCTAGTGCATCAAGCTACAAAGGCCGAGCGTCACGTGCTTGAAGAGCTCAAATACAACAAGACAAAGGCATTCTTCGCCAACAAGCCCTCCTCATCAACGCCTACTCCGACTCAAGCTACTCCTCAAGCTAAAGGCACGACAAGAGCTTCTACATCCACCACTCAAGCACCTCCATTCATCAAGAAGACGCCTTCGTCTAGTAATGCACCTCAAGGATCTTCGTCCGCCACAAGACTCTTGCAATGCTACAAGTGCGGAGGACAAGGGCACAAGTCCTTTAAGTGCACCAACAAGAAGGTCATGATCGTCAACGACAACGGAGAGTATGAGTCTATGAGTGAAGATGAGTACAATGCCAAAGTTGCCGCAATGCAAAATGTGCAAGAAGACCCCAATGAGATACTTTGTGATGGCGACAAGAGCCCTTCCTTGGTTTTGACAAGAACTTTGACCACCAATGTCCATGTTGAAGAAGACCAAAGGTGCAACTTGTTTCACACACGATCGGGCATCAATGGGAAGTCCATCAAGGTCATCATCGATGGTGGAAGTTGCCACAACCTTGCGAGCAAGGAGCTTTGTGAGAAGCTCAACTTGAAGTACAAGACCGTGGGAAAATGGCAAAATTGAGGCTAGGGAACGCAAACAAACGGTGGAGGGGGTCCAAAGGCAGTAGATCCGTGGATCAAAACTACCAAAAACTCATCAAATCGACCAAATCGCTCGAATCCCAAAAGGCTATTTTTGGTGGAAATTTTCGAATTTCTCAAAAACAAAGAAAAATTTGGTGGATTTGTGGGGGAAACAAAATCAAACCCGTGGCAACCTAGAGCTCTGATACCATATGGTGAAGCCTAGACTTCAAGGGTGGCCCGATCTTCACGGATTTGAGGTGGGAAGGCGAAGAACGCGAGAAACACAAGAACACAAAAGAGGGAAAAGCAAGTAAACACAAAGGATAACTAGCAAGATGCACGATGGCAAGATTCAACTGGTTACAAATCCCCTAGGGCAGCTCCCAATTCTACTCTCCCAAGTACACCTTACTCTTAGGATTGTTTGTCCTCTTGGTCAATCCAAACCAAGTCAATAGAGTCACCCTAAGATGAAAGATTGACAAGTAGCAACTACAAGAGGAAGATCATCTCCACAAGCGGAGGCCTTGATTTATCTCCCGCAGGAGGCCTTGGTTCATCTCCCGAAGGAGGCCTTGATTCATCTCCCGGAGGAGGCCATGGATCATCTCCCGGAGGAGGAAGGAGACACTTGAGAAGAAGGAGGCTACCTCTACTTTAGTTCTCAAATCATGTCTAACCCTAGATCTAGTCAAAGGGGTCTCTTATATAGTCCAAGCAACTAGGAGGACGAACGGATAAGGTTGCACAGCAGATCTGGCGAAGGAGTTCCCGCACTGGCGGTAGTACCGCTGGCTTAGCCGGTGCTACCGCTGACGCGGGCAGGCGCTGCTCCATCCCACGCCCCCGGTACTGGCCAGTACCGCCGCCGGTGCCGCTGGCGGTACCGGATAAGGCTTCCGTGAGGGGATTTCGGCGGTAGCGCTAGCGGTGGTACCGCTGGCGTGTGCGCGTCCATCCCACGTCCCCGGTACCACTTGGTACCGCTGCAGTGGTACCGCCGGCGTGGGTCTCGCGCAGGTTGACTGGTCTTGCTGCCTGAGCCCAGGGGCGGTGGTACCGCTTGTTCCGGCGGTAGTACCGTCGCCTGGGGATTCTTCTCCATCTTCTCTTCTTTCTTCTCCTCTTCCAAGCCACCGCCTTGACGGGCTCCGTTCCTCTTGCGCCTTGGCCATCCTCCCGTGTACACGTACTTGTCGTGGTAGCCCTAGCATCATCAAGGGACGAAGCATGACGTAGCATACCATCCAAAGGATGAGGAATGGGGCTCAAGTAGAGGAACAAGCTCACCTTTGATGTTCATGGTGACTTGGGAAGTATTGAGGGTCTTGACATGGTGATGGTCGTGATCCGGGCTACATCATCTCCCCCCCCCTTTAAAAAGAGTCGTCCTCGACTCTTGCTCATCATCATGGCAAGGAGGTAGATGTGGAGACCTTGTCGTGTGGTTCACCATGCCTACACACACCAAAGACCAAGCAACCCATGTGTGTGCGAAAAAGAGGAGCATATCAACAATGACATGTCCATTCTTTGTCATAGCACCGTTAGCACAACACACGAATATGAATATGAAGTGCAAGTGCGAGGTCAAAGTGCCAACAATCCAATGGAACATCTTCCAAAAGTGGAAACACCAAAACTCCATAAGAATATGAGAAGGCCATCGAGGTATCTCATGTTGAACCGTATGATCATTATTGCACATAAGGCATTGGAAAGAACAATTTGTCATCATCCTTGAGGCAATAAGAGGAGAAGTTGGCAAAAACGCACGATGAGAAATGTCCAAATTATCAACATGGGTGCAAGCAAACCATAAGCAAGAACAATTGTTCGACATGTTTGTTGCAACACCAAATGGGTAGAAACCAAAACACTCATGACAAGGCATGTACACAATGTCAATATGGTTACCAACAAACCATTGGAAAGAACAATTGTTCATCATATTTGTGGCAACACATAAATCATCCATGTGAAAGATCAAGGAAATACGCTTGTCATGGGAGAGACCAAAAGAACCATCATGATTGCAAACAAACCATAAGTAAGAGAAATTTTTCAACTCGTTTGATGCAAAACATGAAAAGGATTTGAGAGTTGGATTCGAATCACAACTCAAATGTATGCTCTCAAGAGCTCGTGTGGCCAACTCATGTTCAATTGAGGTGGACATCGTATCATGAGGCTCAATGCACACCAAAACCCAAAGAAAGAAATTGTGTGCATGGTATACGAACACATCATCCATCATGACGTGACTCTTCATTTGCTCATCACCAAACACAACAAAGTCAATTGAAACATATGACATATGTGGATGGTTACTAAGCAAAGTGAAGGAGGGAACAAGGTCCCTAAAAGAAAACGAAACATCTCCAAAATGAGAGAAAGCGATGGATGCAATCTCATTATCAAGAATTTTATCATTATTGCAAACAACACATGTGAAAGGATTATTCAACATGTTGCATGCATTAATGGGAGAAAATTCCAAGCAATTGTGGCAAAGTATGCGGCAAGCGTGATCATTGTTGTCAACAAACATTGGAAAAGAGCAATTGTTCATCATGTTTGAATTGACAACGGGAGAGAATTGGAAACACTCATAACTAGGCATGTCTATGGAAAAATCATCACAAATAGGTAATTCCACATGATCAACATTGGTTTCAAACAACGTATCACATGGGAATAAGAAAGATTCATATGATGGGGCAAAGAAATCATCCATAGCATGCAAATCATCATGGTTCATCATGTCCACTGGTGGGAGCATGGTCACATCGACACCCATACCTTTGCTATCCCGCTCATTTGAAGTAGGTGTTGACGTAGTAGTCGCTTCCAAGAAGTCGACTTGTTCATCTTGACGGTGACATGTGATGGCCTCATCATTATTTGCCATGTACGACGTCTCCATGTTAGGCACCATCATGTCAAGGGGTGGCGTCTCGTCGTCCATGGAACCTAGCATGCCATGAGAGAACACACTAGAGGTAGAGGTTAAGTTGTTAGAAATCAAAATGGCCTCACAAGACCTATCAACTACCTCTCTCTCAAGTGGTGTATCACTCATTCCCTCAAAGTGAAAGCACTCAAACTCACATATGGGGGAGTCACTCAACTCACTTTCACTCTCGCTCAAGTGGGCTAAGTGGCTCTCAAAGTCACATGGGATTGGTACTTTTTCATCACTCAAGCACATGAGGGTAGGCTCGGTTTCCTCAACTCCATTCGCCTCCAAGGTTGAAGGGAAACTCCCATGCTCAACCTTCTCGAACTCATCGCCTTCAAAGGTGCATGCTATAGTGATAGCATTGCTCATGCTCTCCTCCGCGGTCGAAGGGAAGATGCCATGCTCGACCATCCTCTTGTCGTCCTTATCTCCAATTGGGCACTCCCACATCATGTGGCCCTTGCCATTGCATGTTGGGCACGAGAGATTGGGACATTCTCGCGGATCATGGTCTTGGCTTTGGCAATTGTCGCAAATGCGTTCTTCCTCGTGCCATATGGGTGCCAAAGAGGCTCGACGATCTTGAGGGTTATGTGGTGGTGAAGGAGTGCGTTCATGGCGTCCACCATTTGAGCGATGATGCTTGTGATGTTCATTCTTTTGGTACTCTCGAAGCGAGTGTGGACGGTGCACTATATGGCGATGTCGATCATGAGCGTCGTGATGGTTTTGAGGTGGGAAAGCATGTTCACGTCTCCTTGCCTTGAGCGTGTCACCATTATGTTGGCTCGACTTGCTCTCACATGATTCGATGCGGTGATGGTGGTGACGATCACCCGGAAGATTTTGGCGCTCATGGCGATGATGATGCTCTTGTTGAGGAGTGGATTGTTCGTCAAGGTTCGCATGTTCATGATTGTGATGGTGTTCATGACGTTCCTCATCTTGGTGAGGTAGCTCTTGATGCACATTGGCATTGTTCGCGTGAAGAGCATGAGGTGGTGCCACGTTTTGACGAGGTCGTTCATGGGCGTCGCGCCTTGGATTATGTTGACGTTCTTGTGGCGGTTCTTCTTGGCGAGGACCATGACGTTCATGACGCGCTTGTGTCGACCTTGAGCTGCTTCTTGTAGCACCTGAACGTGACGAAGAAGAAGATCGACGATTCGCAAGGTTGTTGATGGTTGCGGTTACCCGCTCCAAAGATTCTTGGTGCGCTTGCAAGCGGGCGTTGAAATTGGCTTCTTGAATTTGACGACGTTGGTCAAAGAGGCCTAAGCCATCACGAAGAAGGTGTCGAATACCAACGAACTCGGTTTCGGTGACATAGCCATGATCACCTCGTGGTTCACCGTGGATTTCCTCGTCCGAGCTTGGGCTTCCGGTTGTACTTCCCCTAAACATTTTCTCAAGATCAAGTGAGATATGGTAAGGAAAGAACAAAGGACAAACTATATCTCAAGAATAAAGGGACTTGAGAGGAGAGAATCCGGTTCTAACACCCAGCACACACACTTATGAGGATAGGAAGGTATGAAGTGGCAACGGAAATCAAGCAAACTCGGCGAAAAGCATATTGTTCAAGGTAGTGAAAATCCACAATGACCAAATCACCAAAGAACACCAGCCACAAAGTATAAGGAAACACACACAAAAGCGAAATGATGGGCTTGTGCGACCAAAGGGCGAGCACTCGAAGACGAAAAGAACCTAGCGAAGACTACGTGCTCAAATGTCAACACAACGCATGAGGGACGCTAGTTCAATTGCTTGAGTGGGCAATGGATTTGCACAAGTGTCGGACCCTCACACTCACTTTGGTGGTCCAAACTTTGTCGCAACCTACAAGAAATGGTTCTTGGCACCACTTGATTCTTTTCTTTTCTTTTTCTCTCTTTTTTTTTTACCCCAAACTCACAATATGGTGAAGCCAAGGCTTCGGGGGTGGCCCGATCTTCACGGATTGATGGCGGGAATGGACAAACTCACTCAAGAACACGAAGAACACGAAGAAACACGAGGAAGAACGCAGCGGAATACTCGAACACAAACAAGATACAAGAACCGTTTCCCTTACCGGTCGGTCCAACCGGCCCAATAGAATCCCAAAGGGAGAGATTGGCAAGATACACAAGAAGGGATCTTGGGTGGTTGTTTCTCCAACGGCCAACCAAGCCGTTCCAATAAAGTCACCCGAAGATGAAAGATTGGCAAGTAGTCTAGCTACAAGTAGAGGTCTTGAATCCGCGAAGGGATCTTCTCCACATGAGGAGGAACCATCCCCACAAGGGGGAGGAAGGAGACCACTTGAGGTAATGGAGTTCTACTCTACTCTTATCTCAAACTAGTCTTATCCCTAGATCTATCCAAGGGGTACATATATATAGTGTTGGCTAAAAGGGGTTGGTGGGGGAAGGTTACAGGGCTTCCAAACCCGTGCTGATTCCGCAGCGGCGGTACTACCGCTGGTGCGGGCCGGTTCGGCTCTTCCCACCTCAGCGGTACCGGACAAGCGCTCCAGATGCTGGTTCTGGCGGTAGCGGCGGCGGCAGCTCTCGAGCGGTAGTACCGCTTAACCCAGCGGTACTACCGCCGCCTGGGTCTTTTCTTCTCTTCCTTCTTCTCTTCCAAGCCACCGTCTTGGCGTCCTCCATTCCTCTTGCACCTTGGTCATCCTCCCGTGTACATGTCCGCGTCGTGGTAAACCTAGCATCATCCAAGGACGGAGCATGACGTAGCATACCATCCAAAAGGGGAGAATGGAGCTCAAGTAGAGGAACGAGCTCACCTTCGATGTCCATGGTGACTTGTGAAGTGTTGAGGGTCTTGACATGGTGATGGTCGTTATCCGGGCTACATCAATATTGGGGTCAGTCCGGCTGCGCTCCACCTGCTTCCGTGCCGAGCACCCTTTGGAGCTGCTGCATCTGTAGTACCCTCTGTGTTGATCAACAAGAACATTTGTTAGACTTGATCGTCCTCTATCTCCATGTATCTCATGTTCAGTACATGCACATACATATCACATTAATTCGGCCTCCTTAGTGTTGTGCCGAATTTTCTAAGCCAAAATTTAGTAAGTTTTCTTCGGAAAAAGTAGTAAGTCAACTTTGGGTATTGTTTTTTTTTTTGCGACTAACTTTGGGTATTGTTTGCTCTGTGGCCTATATGGATGGTAGAGAAAGTGCTGTCTACCAAAATTTAATGGCATAATGAGCATTTAGAATTTTGGTACTAAAGTTAAAACTGATGGAAGGCAAATTATTTTAGCTTTACATCCAGAATTAAGAAGGAACCATATAAATTCGCAAGGCTAATTTATGGCCTAATCTTGTTCCAAGATGTGCCCGTGAGCAAAATAATTTTTTTTTTTGCGGGTAAAATAAAATAAATAAATATATGACTTACATTTCGTGCTGTGAAGTGCTAATAGTAAATCAAAGCTCTTAGTTTCCTCATAATTATAATGGTTTCTTAATATAAAAGAAAAAAACTAGTGTATGGCATGTACAATTTTTTTGCGGGGGTATTAAAATAAATCTTTGCAAAAAATTGAGTCTCCCGTCCTTTGCATGGATTAATGCACACAACCATCATATTCAATTTGACATCGCTAGTGATAAGCTCAAACTCTAGCTGCATAGATCATGCCTCACAAATTGGGATAGTGAATAAATGAATTTTGCTCAGACAAATTAAACTTTACCCGTCTTGGTTGCTAAACTGCCACAAAAACATACTCCCTCTGTTGATGTGTGACAAAAATGTCATTTCTAGAGGAGGGAGCTAGTAATGATGGAGAAGTTATATTCATACCTAGCTAGCTAGGTTTCCATTTGTTTATCTTCGAATTAATTTCAGCGCGAGGGTTCATGCATCAAATTCACATGCACGATACGGAGCTGAGAAATTTTATAATGCTCAACCGTGTAACCAATAATTATTTAGTCTTTTCACTTTAGAAGCTTCATCTTAATTTAAGCACACAACTAATGCCTTGTTTTCAGATGCTGATGACTTTGTTTTGAACTTAGATGCCGACGACTTGGTGGTGCATAAAAGAGCCAAATAATCCAATACTAGTTGAGTGCCCGTGCGTTGCTGTATTTTTTGACAAATATGGCCGTTTTCACAAACTAATAACATATCTGGCCGCTCTTGAAAACTAATTCCAAATCTGGCCTCTCAGGTCGGCGCCAATCTCGATGGAGCCGAACTTGTGCAGGTCGGCGCCACTCGACCTAAACGCCGAAGTTTGCTGCTGGGACCCGCAAAAATATGACGTGGCAGGTCGACGCCATTCTTCCTGGCGCCGAACTTGCAAACCAGATTTCGCTTGCCGAACTTTCCATGCAAAGCTAGCTAGCTGTTGATTTCATGTATGTACGTGGACCACACACACTTGATTGATTCGTTCTCTCTAAACCACGGCAGCAGCTAGCTAGCTTTCGCCTTTAGATGGATTCCGTCTACGTTTTTTTGGTCGATTTTTTTTTGCGACGGAGATGTGATGCTGTTTTCATTTTATACCGATTAATACAAGCAGAAAAGAGAGAACTATTTTATTTCTTTGCCTCAATTAATGTGGAACTAATTTATAACTTCATAACTATGCAAAATGGTTTCATTTAGGTAGAAATATGTTTATTTGTGAAAACAATGAGGTCAAAATTCTATTGGGAGGCCTTGGGGGTCGTCGGTCCTAATAGGGTTCGACAACTATGTAGGACAGGCCCTTCATCGAGGCACACGTTGGTTTGGAGGACTGGACGATGAACGCCGCCCAAGTCCTGGTGGCGCTGCCACTCAGAGGGCAAGAGCGGCTTGACTTCATCAAGAGCGCGTGTAGCAGGACATGCCATGGGAGCAGCGGATCCAACAAAAGTACTTCATGGTGTCGCCCCATTGGGACTGTGTGGTGACGACGGAGCACGCGGCCCGACAAGCAAGCATCATCAAACCAGCCGGCAGGACATGGTTCGCGTCCGAAAACGAGGGGCATTCCGACGGAACGTCCGGCGAGTTGGAAGAGGAGGAAGTGGCCGGGCTCAACGACTTCGACAACGAGCCCGCGCAGTGGGGCGACATGCAGGTTCCTAGAAAGCCTCCACTGTCGCCGTAGACATCGTCGTCACCTCCGACATGTCGTTCTCAAGGCCAGACGTTCCATGGTGGCGCATAACCAGTGGTGTGTCGAAAACATGCCACGAAGGCCGAAATCGAGACACCATTTAATTTCCTACTAGTGCCCCAAGGCCTCCCAATAGAAATTTTGAACCACCTCAATACAACCATATTGCATATAGTTTTAAATATATAAATTAGTTCCACAATACCTATTTTTTCCTTGTATTAATCTCCATTTAATTGGTGTATACGTTTGTATGAACAAAAGATAGATATGTAGATGCATGTGCATCAAGCTAGCTAGCTTTGTGTTGGAACTAATTATAAACGATCAGCTCAATGCATGCTACAGAGACCTTAATTACATGCATGTTAGCTAGCTGCTAGCTGGTTACTTGTACCATTAATGCTACAGGCGCGCGTGAGAAACACGAGATCGTGAGGCGCACCATCTCCGCCTACGTCACATATGCATGCATGTCTTACACGTTTAGAAAAATGAAACGGTTCGGCGCCAGGGACGATGGCGCCGACCTCGCCACGTCGGATTTCCATTGGCCCAGTAGAATTATTCGGCGCCAGACGGAAAAGACGCCGACATGTAAATGTTCGGCTCCAACGAGATTGGCGCCGACCCGAGAGGCCATATTTGAAAATAGTTTCTGGAAGAGGCCAGATGTGTCATTAGTTTGACAATAAGGGCAGATTCGACAAAAAATACTGCGTTGCTACGGATTACAAATGAAATATAGATGGATTGCGCAGGTCGTGTCTTACGTTGTGTTGTGCACGTACAAATCTATATTTTTTATTTCCCTTTGCCTTCCTCCTCCATCTCTAATCCTCCATCATTCACTCCACTATATTGTGATGTCACCTTGTCGACCTTCATACAAGTTCAAGAGGGCTGATTTGGTCATTTTAACTGATCATGTATTATTATCAAACTGTGCTCTCGTAATCTGTTTGTGACGCAAACAAAATGACCATTGAGATCACATTATTGTAATTTTCATGCTTAAAAACTGGATTAAAATTCCGAGAAACGTCACACATGGAGCAAAGCATAAAAATAACGATCTCTGAATCAATTCTACCAATACCAACAGATGTGAGAACTGAAATAAATCATTCATTTAGAGTAGCACAAATTAACCAAGTGTCCTTCATACATTCAAAAGCGAACAAGATGCATTTTCCCAACTGCTCAAATCTTACGAATCTCAAGCATATTGTTTCCAATATTAAAAAACTCACAGATTCAGAACCCTGTAGTCAATTGGTGGATCAAATGCGAGGACTTAACAATTAGGGAATACACAATTATCCACATGTACATATCAGGAGGAGGATACATCAAATACATCAATCTTTGAGCATTTGAATGCCTTTTTTGGAGCTTTATGTTTTGCCTAATCATATCAATATTCGCAATTAAAAGACATGAGAATTCCCACATTCTGAGTTCTTAAAACCTGTCGTGCCAAGAGAAATATATTGTTTAGGCCACACAAAAAATTCATTTAGAATGTGCAGTCACTTACAAATGAACGATCAGGAAAACGATCTGCCCACGACCCAAAGCGCTGTGTAAACCAGAAATTATAGCTCTAGTACATTAGGCATGTTTATTTAGCATAATAATACTGGTTTCAAGACTTTCAAGAAGGTATCCTGGTTGGACCGGCTCTCCAAATTATATACACCACTAAATTTAAATCATCACTTCATCCAATGTAATATGATTTCAACTGTTTATGGTGGCCATCAATATCACGGTTAAGTGGTAGCAGGGAAAGGGAAGGTCTTGAAAATATCACATGATAACAGTTTACCACCGGAATGTAATCAAGAATTGCAAACTGCATTCAAGCTGTCAAAAATAAAAATCGTCAAGGATCATGATTCTCCAGGTATCTTGGTAGCTAAAACCAGGGGCAACAAAATGAATTCTACAATACCCCAGATCCCACTTTTCCTTTGGAAGATGCATAACAGAGGTTCATTTCAGAAATGTATCACAAAAGACACAGGAAACACAATAGAACGAAACATTTCCTCGCCACTTGTCTTGACGATATTACAATTTTAAAAGCAGTGTAACATTAAGTACAACATGGGTGAAATGATAAAAAGAAAATTCAAGGGGCATATCACTATTCAATTATAGTTATAGGATGACTTATCCACTTGCTGGTTTCGGAATTACATTTCTGTTCAACAGGGTATAAGACTCTGGCTCTCACTAAGATGTAGAAACTGATGGCATATCATGCATCTGTTGATAGCATACTACAGGAACAAACTTGCTGCCAGTGATCTGAAATGAGGCTTGTATACAAATTACTAAAATAAAGAGAAAGTCAAAACATGTATCCTAACTGGAAGTTTGCATAGAATGTACACACCTTCAAGTTGCCTGCTGGCCTATTCGTCCACTTCTCAGAAAATAAAAGTACATACAGAATGTGATTGGTAGGTCGTTGTCTTTGCATAGGGTCCGTGGAAATAAGAACTCGTTGTGAGGGCACATCACGGACGAGTACAGGGTCCGGTCACCCTGACGAAAGGACCGTGACTCATTAGAAACACATTCATGCCAATGAAAACATAAAAAAGTTTCAGATGTGAGGATAAGAAAAGGTAAAATAAAAGCCCAACAAATAGCCAGTTTTAGATACGACCATATAAAGAGCAAGCAAGCACAATTGCTTATGTATTCGGCACCCAAAACAAATATGAACTTCAAGACTATTCCTTGTGAGTTATAGTCTTCTTATATGCATACGCATTACTAAGTGCATATCCTGCAACAAGTTAATATTGTGTCATTATAGAACTCAGTAAAGATTAATAATACTTGGAAGTAAAGTCAATCAAAAGAACATGCATATAGCTCAAGCAGGAACTAAAATTGATACCTTCTCAACCATGGCGCTCTCCATCTTTGGTTCTTTGCTGCTGGCAAGTAACAACAGTAATGCAGCAGATGAAACTCAACTGCATCGAAAGTAATACGCCCCCTCAGAAATACAGTCTGAACTCCTGAAGAAAAACAGAAAACAGCAGTCAGCTTCATGTTATTCTCAGCTCAAGGTATAAGAATGAGTACGCATACAACCCCATCGTGCTTGAATCAATATTGCCAAAACAGGTGAAGAACCACAAGCAAGCACATCCTACAGCTCAAGCAGCGACTACAGAGATGTTCCAACATAGCAAAAGGAGGAAGAACCAGTAATGGCTATCAATCATCCCTGTTTGGGTAGTTTCTTTTTTGCTTATACTTAGTTCTGTGAGTTCACAGTTTGAAATATAATAATCTAATTCTACCAAGATGAGCTTGTTAGTAACCATACATGGGGACTGAAATATGATACATTGCTACAATAAACATATGTTCTGCACCAACGGAATGAGACAAAATATTATACCGGTTAAGAAGTGAATCATGTTGTTGTTGATCCGCACAAATAATTAGCTCCAACTTCTGAAAGGAAAAAATATATATATTTGCACATTTTTTTGCAATAAATTAAAGCAAATACGATAAAACAGTTCACTTCTTATCATTCGGTATTGTAGATAAAAATAAAATATGATGAATAATTAACTGCTAGCAGGACCAAGGTCTTCCCAACAAACATGAATCAGAATCAAAAAGATAATCCGCAAGGTTGAAGAATGTCTTTGTCCAGAGGCGAGTGGTGACCTGGACGTCAGAGGTTGACTGACCTCAGCTCCTCGTCGGCATGTGTGACTCCTCCCTGTGTGTTGCCATGGTGAGTTGTAGGACAGGCCCCAACAAAAATTCAAATAGATTGCCAATAAAAGTTGCAAGAAATAAGATCTAGAATTAACTTCGTGCATCAGCGATCAACATATGGTTCAGAAAGCAGTGAAGCATATGGAGTAGGATCTAGGTTGACTCTATGAGCTTCAGAAAGGGAGATTACAATTGATATCTCCAAGATTGTTGACGGCATGAGTAGCAGCTCGAGGAGGTGGTCACTGGAAGTCTATGGCAGAAACACCTCGGGCAGGTGACCACCAGCTCGTCCTCGGTGCCTCCCACAGGCCGCAGCCATTCCTACGCCAGGGCGAGCTCCTTCGCCCGCAGACCTCCCGTCGCGCGGCCGTCGCCGAGAGCCACCGTTGCCAAGTCACGCATTGGTCGTCCTCGTCGGCCACCACACCAGGGCCATGTTTAGAGCTCCACCGCCTACCCTGCCCTCGGTTGATCGCCGGGACACGGCCGGCCGATAGGCTTGTATGCTCTAGCACGTCCCTCATGTGTGGGGTGTTCCATGGTCACCGCCGGGGAGGTGGGTGGGTAGAAGAGGCGGCGGCACATTTGGATTCAGAGCGAGGGAAGGGATCAGGACGACGGCATAGTATTTTTTTTTTAAGTACGGACGACGGCATAGTAGAGGGGGCGGGAGGTAGGTTTTCGTGATGGCCCACCTACATGATCGGAGAGTGTATGTTAGAGCGGAGCTGTGGAGAGATGATTTAGCGGTCAGGATGCCTCCAATCGTCTGCCGATGAGGCAGGACGTACCAACGTATGTCCGATGCACCATCATAACCACATCATAACCACAGACTCCCATTTAATATTTAATAGTAAAGATAATCAGTTTCTTCTGGATAGGAGGAAACGAGTTAATTTAGATACTAATGCATGGAAACACACCTTGGGTGAGGAGAGCCCTTGAAATCCTTCTGGCCGTACTTCCTCCATTTCCAGAGATCAGAAGGAACCACCTCTCCGGTTGGTCCTGACCCTGTTGTTGGCGCCGGGACGCAGACCACCTTCCTCCCCTGATTCTTCCTGTGCACATTTATCATTGGCAAGTTAGCACCAAAAAGGAACAAAATATGACAAACGTGAAAAATCACAACTATTTCACAGTATATGTAGGTACTCGGATGGTGCTCTCAAGTTGTAAATAAGTTCCATGGAAATGTTGCGACTAATTGAAACATACTTGTTCTTACTTCTTACTCCCTCTGTCTCATATAATATAGAAACGTTTTGGCAAGCTGTTTTATCTTGGAAGTATTAATTAACAAAGAAATACCTCCCGCGAGAATGACTCTTGATCATAGCAGCTGCGTCAGCAGATGGTGTTATAAATCCGAGCCGCATAATCGATCTATGAGAACAAGCAATTACAGAAAACCGACACCGAGATTTGATAACGCAGTTCCGTGATCCACGCCTACATATGCGGGGCATGCTTAGCGGGCGCTCCTCCCCATGTACTAATCAACATAGTACTGTCGACGACAAGCCCGTCGAGACATACAGACGCATCAGATCTACAACGCCACGCCGGTCCAGCCGTCCCTGCCACGGGCGCCAGACCGCCCTCTACTGATATTGTGTCTAGCCTACCACTTGACACGCCGGTGGCTGATTTCCCCACCTGGACACCTCCATCGCCATGCAGCTGTCCTAGAGCACCGCCGCAGACGCGACAGTGACCCGCCACGGCCCTTCCCTGTCCGAGCCCCGACGACTTCCAATCGAGCCAGTCTCCTCCGCCAACTAGCCTGTGTTAGAGTATATGTACGGTTAGGATTGATTAGGGTTAGATCATCTTGTACTCCAAGTCTCCTACCCCCTTGTACTCCTATATAAACCCCCACCAGGGTCCAGATCAATACAACAGAAAATTAGGGATTCTAAAACTTCCACATGGTATCAGAGCGGTTAGTCTCACGACGCCGATCCTAGGTTTCTCCACCACTTCCGCAACGCGCCGCCCCCGGGGAGATTAATCTCTTCTCCTCGGGGGCGCGGCACCCGATCTCGATCAAAGATCGGATCGATTCTTTAGATTAGATCTTAGACAATTCTCGAATTTTCAATTCCCAGTTTTAGATTAGATCCAATTAGCCACAAATAAAATCCCTAGATTCACGATCTCAGATCCATCCGGTAAGAAAATTCGGTAGAAATCGGTGTTCCTCGTCCACGCCGTCAAATCCGATCTGCTGCCGCGACACAACTCGCGACGAGGAGGCCGTGGGCCTCCTTGAAACCACGCTGGACGGAGGAACGTGCCGGCCGGCCGGCCAAGCGCTGGCTTTCACGACCGGCATCCACGACGCCCGTCCAATGGCCTGTGCAGCCAGCCAGGCACTCACGCACGTCCATGCAGGGCCAGGAGTCACTGGAAAGCACTGCATCAACATGCAGATTTTTACGTCGATCTACACCACAGGCCAGCGACAGATGGACACAGGCGCGACTACATCGACCGATAAGCTCTTCAACAATAGCCGGCGCCGGCGCGCCGGCGCCGATCTGCAGGACTACATCAACACGCCGGCGCCATCTACCACAGGCCGGCGGCCCGGCGCTCTGCTAGGGCGATCGCTGCAGCGCCGACGCGCTAAACGCCCGATCGTCTCGCTCGCCCGGTGCGCTGCTCGCATGGATGGACGCCGACACGTACAAGCAGCAGAAGGGGAGCTGGATAACTACATCGTCGCCAATCTGCACCGACATGAGCAACTACGTCAAGTTGTACGACTACACCAAGATCTCCGTCGAGTTCTACACCGCCAACACAAATCAGCGCCGACTACACCAAGATCTCCGTCGAGTTCTACACCGCCAACACAAATCAGCGCCGAGGTCTACATCACGCGAGTCGAGCCGCACGCCGCAAAACGCGCCGCCGCCGCAGATCCGCTGCCGCCGCCACACAATGACATAAAAACCCGCCGCCTACCTGCCACCGCTCCCAAGCGAGTCGCTGCCGCACGCCGCAAAAAACCAAAACCCCGCCGCTGCCGCAGAAACCCTGCCGCCGCCGCCCAAAAACTTCGCCGGCGCTTTGCTAGGGCGATCGCATGATCGCCTCGCCCGCCTGGTAAAAACCCCGCCGCCGCCGCAGAAAACCTGCCGCCGCCGCCCAAAAACCCGCCGCCGCCGCAGAAACCCTGCCGCCGCCGCCTCAAAACCCAAAACCGCGCAATTTTTTTGTGCCTTCGGCTCTCTCGGCTACACCAACCGCGACAACCTCGACCACGGCTACATCACGCTCGCTACCTCGACATCAACATCATACACACATCTACAGCAACTCAAGAGCTCCAGTCGACAGCATCCGCGTCATCCCTTGCGTCCATTACACTCCCGCTGTGACTGCGGGAGGGAAGAGAAGGAACCAGAAGGGGACGCCGATGATGACAAGGTGGAGGAGGCGACGGACGCACAGGACTTCTCCTGTCGCAATCGTCCGCTTCACTCCCGCTACGACTGAGGGGGATGTTAGAGTATATGTACGGTTAGGATTGATTAGGGTTAGATCATCTTGTACTCCAAATCTCCTACCCCCTTGTACTCCTCTATAAACCCCCCACCACGGTCCAGATCAATACAACAGAAATTAGGGATTCTAAAACTTCCACAGCCTGTTCGTCCAGCGGGAGCAGAGGCAGGGGATGGGGATTTTTTGTCTGTGCAAACCGTTACTTTGACTCAACGGTGGCAGTTCATGTAAATATCTAAAACTCTAGGCCCACTTAGAACGACGTACACAAGAAACCTTGCTGCTTTTCCCCATGTACTAATCAACATAGTACCGTCGATGACAAACCCGCCGAGGCATATAGACGCATCAGATCAACAACGCCACGCCGGTCCGGGCATCCGTGCCATGGGCGCCGGACCGCCCTCTACTGATCTTGTGTCTAGCCTACGAGCTTTTCGTCTTGTCTATTTTAACTATCCACGGTGCCTTTATATGTTAGGGCAGGGTACACGTGTTCGACTCAAACATCTAAACCTTCCGCTAATTACAAGTCCAACTGTAGCCCTACCCGTACACATATTCGGCATATATTCCAACAGATGGTCCAAGTCTTCCTCCCCTTCCCAAGAATAGAGGAAAACAATTTATTCATCGTAAAATAAAGTTAAGGGTTCCGAACGGATGATTATTTCATTTTTTAAGTAGGAAATATACCCCTGTTGCCCTTTTTTTTTTTGAGTGGAACGGCCGAAGCTGTACTAAACTGTAGGCAAGATGTTTACAGGAATTCCCAAATTAATGGGAGGGGTGCAGTACCAAACATATCTACCAGTTGCTAAACTGGTCGCAGATCGCGCTAGTCTGTGAGCTTCGCCATTTGCTTCGCGCCGTTCGTGGCTGAACACAGCCTCAAGAAACCTTGTCTTCCCAGATTTAATCTCATTTATTATCATGCAGTGCGGCCCTCTGCCTGATCCTCCATTGATCTCCTTAACAATATTAAGACAATCTGAAGTGATTGCTATCTTGCGCACCTGAAGATCATTCGCCAAGGCCAGAGCTTCTGCGCATGCTTCTAGTATCTCTGGATCCACCAAACCATCATAGACCACAGCAGATGCTCCAAGGAACAGCCCAGCACTATCCCGGCAGACAACTTCTACAGCCCCTCGTTTCTGAACCTTAGCTACCGCACCATCAACGTGCAGCTTGACCATTTCCGGCGGGGAGGCACCCATGCAGAGGGCCTGCCGGAACTGGTATGAACTGCACCTGTTCTTGTTTCTCTTGGCATACACACAGACAGATCAGCTAGGTAATGCTGGATAAAGCTATGAGTAGATAACGGAGGCTGATTTTCATCCTCGTGAATTAACTTCCGACGTGCCCACCAGATCGCCCACAAAGTAACAAGAACTTCAATGAACTTTGCGGCTCCAAGCACATTGCTTAGCGTGAATAACCAAAGACGGGGATCATCAGTCATGTCTCCATATACTGGGAGGACAACATCATCTTCTCGCATTGCCCACACGCTAGCAGACATATGACAGTCGAGAAGGGCATGTCGCCATGTATCCTCCGCAGCATGGCAGATGGAGCAGGTTGCCGTGGTGGCCATATTTCTCCTAGCACGAACTTCACCCGTCGGCAAGGACGACCGGGCTAGACGCCAGGCGAAAATCCTCAATTTTGAAGGAACCTTGACCTTCCACAACTGCTTCCACCCCTTCTCATCAGCCTCTGTATTTGAATGTCCAGGCCGCCCCTCAAAGTAACTTTCTCTTCTATGCTTAGTGTCCATAACCTGTGATAGGCAGATTGACTGAAAAAATTCCCCTATTGCCCTTTATATGTAGAGTTTTTTTTAGAAGAGTTATATGCAGAGTAAATATGGCCATGCCTCAGGCCGGGCCACACTATGAAAAGCCTGGCGATGAACTCAGTCCGACGAAAATCTACACATTCCAGGCCTGGCCCAATTAGAGGAAAGAGGACGATTCGACCTTAGGCCGGGTCGGACGGCAAATCCTCTTCACCCCTCATTGCGGCACGAAAAGCCCACGCCGCGTACCGATGGTAGCACCGCCGTTCTCCCATGGCAGCATAAATTCCCGACGGTCGGCGGCGGTGCTCCCATCGGTTCATGGCCATGCTGCCATGGGAGGACGGCGGTGCTCCCGATGGACAGCGTCAATGCTACCGTAGGTCAGCGGCCGGGCTGCCATGGGAGGACGGTGGTGCTACCGTCGGTCAGCGACGGTGCTCCCGACGGTCAGCGGCCATGCTGCCATGGGAGGATGGCGGTGCTCCCGTCGGTCAGCTGCGGTTCTCCCGACGGTCATCACCGTTGCTGCCATGGGAGGACGGTCGTGCTACCATTGGTCAGCGGCGGTGCTTCTACGTCATCGCCGGTGCTGCCATGGGAGGACGGTGGTGCACCGTCGGTCAACGGCGGTGCTCCCGGCAGTCATCGCCGTTGCTGCCATGGGAGGACGGCGGTGCTCCCGACGGTCAGCGGCGGTGCTACCTTTGGTGGTCGGTGATGCTACCGTCATTGGGGGGCGGTCCTGCCATGGGACGGCGTCGGTGCTACCAAAGGAGGGCGGCCGGGCGACGGGCGACGACGTCTTCTCCGGCGACGACAGTCGAGGGACAGGGATAATTCTGACTTCTGAGGCGCGCGACCATGAGCGTGCGCTGCAGTGTTGTTTTGTTTCGTTGTGGGGAAAAGGAAAAAGTGAGAGGCGCACGCTGGTCATCCGTTGTTGACCAGAACGGCAAAACCAGGGACACGTGTCGTGTTGTGGAGGCGGAGGATGGGAGCATGGGAGGAAATTATCCTCCGGAGGACGCTTAACGCTCCCCTTTTTTATTTTCCTTTCCTCTTCTATTATTTGTTGGCGAAAAAAACGGCAGGAGCTCTGCCTATTCTATTATTTTTATTTATGTTTAATTTTCTTTTCTCTTTCTATTTTTATTTTATAATATAAATACGTTCATGTACTGAGAAAATGTCCATGCATTATTCTTTAATGTATTTATTTGAAAAAGAGTCCATAAAATCATGTGTTCAATAAAAAGTCAGAGTTTAAAAATCCTCTTTAAACAAATATTATGTTGTTCGAAAAATATGTTCTCGGTGGTTTTTATAGAAAAATACTTGCATGGGATTCGCAAATGTTCACGGGTTAAAAAAATTGCACGGGGTATCTAACAGTATTTAAGGGGTCCAAAAAAATCATGGGTGAAAAAATCCACCGAGTTCAAAAAATAGTTTCATGGGTGAAAAACTTTCAGGGATTTTTTTCCACGCTGTTCCATTTTTTAAGTTTAAATAAATATTTATAGTGTTTGAAAAAATGTTCACGAGTTTCAAAATGTACCAAAAATCCATGGAATTTCTAGAATATTCAAGTGGGTTCGAAAAAAGTTCATGGCTTCAAAATGTATCCATAGGGTTAAAACAATACTTTCACTGCATTCAAAAAATGTTCACGAGTTAAATATTCTTTCACTAGTTCCAAAAAACGTTCACTTCTAAAAATGTGCATCCGTTACCAAAAATGTTCACCAGTTCTAAGAAAATGTTCAAAAGGTTCCAAGAAAATTGGTTAATCAGCTTACATAATAATCACTGAGTTTCGAAAAATATTCACGGTGGCTCGGAAAATGTTCATGGTCCAAATACAATCTGTGAGTTAAAAAATAGTTTCACGCGATTCAACTTGTTCACTGGTTCTAAAAATGTTCACGGGATTTAAAATTACTTTCACGGATCACCCATCGAAGAAATATTCTCGGGGTTTCTAAAAATTTCAGTGGTTGAGAAAAAAATCAAGTTTTTCTAAGTATTTTTTCCGTCCTAACATATTGTATTTTCTCGATAAGTTTTAAGAACTTCTAAATATGGTTTTCACCAGATTTTTTCCGTAATATTGTTTCCACCAGCGTTGTGTTTGTGATGTTGAGGTCTGCCCACCCAAATCACGTGTTCACACCTCCATTGAAAATACTTTGAAATTTCTACAATCCAAAGAGGCCCTACATCTTCAGCGTCAGAGTGGTGACTGATTTCTACCTGATTTCTGCAAAATATCAGACTGATCTTTTTTTCTCAAGTGTCTGGAGTAAATAACCACAAGTGACCATTCTTGCACCAGGTAGCAATCAGATAAAAAGTAACCAGAACCATTTTAGTTTTCAAGCGATATCATATCATCCTGCTGTCGCTGCGAGGACAAGAAACAGTACATACAATCAGTACACAAGCACTGGAGGAACGATGGCCAATTCATCTTGTCCTATATACAGTTTCACTACGCCGATCCATCACAGGAGTCATGACATATTATGGATATAATGAACAGCGACGACGAATCGGGCGCTTGATTCTGCTAAACACACTACTAGCAAAAACACAACAGGGCAATGGCGATGATGATGCTGAACAGCGAGCTCCGGCTGCTGCTGCTAGCTATCATCGTCCATCCTTCCTCCTAATAGACATTTTACAACAACATGATGATCATCGTCTTCTTTTCTCCACCTGGATGGTATGGATGTCTTGCTATAACGACGACGCCGATAACTGATGGCGACGATGATCATACGGTGGTGGAGTAAGATCACGGTTTTCTCGCTACCTGGTAGATGGAATCCGATCACCGAATCGGCATTGCGGTGCCAGGCTCCGCGATGCGGCTGTAGAGCGCGGCGTTGAGCTGGTCCTGGGAGTAGACCTGGGTGGCCATCTTCACGGCGACCTGCTGGATCATGATGTCCTTGACGACCGAGATGCTGGCATGGTACACGTCCAGGTCCAGCTCCCGCAGCGCCGTCATCAGCTTCGCCGCCGGGTGGTTCCGCTTATGGCACTGCACGCGGATCGTCGCCTCGAGTCCTAGGATCTTCGCTTCGATCTCCACTGCATGGCACCGTGCCCCGCCGTCGGGGTGCATCCCCGACGATGGCGCGGCTGGCCGAGCGTCGCGCTCCTTCTTGAGCACCTCGATCTGGGAATGGAGCGTGTCCTTGTCCGACTCGAGAGCCGTCATCTTGCCACGGAGCTCGTTGATGTAAGCGATGGCGTCGCCGAGCAGCGATGCCTTGTCCATCTTGGAGTTGGGCACCACCGCATGGAGCGCGCAGAACCGCTGGTTAATCTTCTCTCGCCTTTGCCGCTCCGCTAGGATCAGGGGCTCCTCGCGCCAGTTCACCGGCTTGCGGCCTCGATTCTCCTCCGGCGGCGGAACCACACGGCTGCTCTCCACCTCGCGGACAGACGCCTCCAGGTCCGAGTGGTCCGACTCCGATTTGGCCAGGGCACCTGTGACCGTGGACGACCGCGTCGTCGGCGCGGACGAGAAGGATACCCTATAGAGAAAGAACAAAAGATTCATTGTCCTTGTTTATTTATGAGAAACACAGTAAAAAACATAGACGTTCACATACGCACACTTACACTCACCCCTTTGGGTGGTACACATACTTTAGTCCTATGAGCGGAGTGGGTTGGGTTTTGAGATTGACGAAATAAGCACAATCGCCTAGATATGGAGGGTAATGTTGTCTCCCACTGAAATAGTATTCCGCATCTTGAGACACAGAAGTGTCAAACCTAATGTTTAAATTTAATGGGCTGGAGGTACAACCACACTTCTAGCCATGGTTCACATTCATTGTTCTAGTTAGATTATACAAGGATATATCAATACTACATGGCAGCTTATTTGTTCGCGACCTCCAGTCACGTAATTCTAAAAAAAAACCTCCAATCACGTAGAAAAACTGCTGGCATCAAGCATTTATATTATGGAAAATGGAAGCATCTTTGGCAGCAAGATTTGGTCGCCATTCAAACTAAAAATGGTTGTGTGCATCAGTCACACAGGCCAGGGTATTACGCCTTTTAGAACATAAATTAAAACTAAATAACAAACCGCACAAACAAAAAATAATATACTGTTACAGTTAGAAGGGCAAATACATACCTGGAGGCAGCATCTTCCCTGGAGCTCTGAAGGGTTACATGCTGTTCATTTGAATCTTCCTCAATGGACTCAGACTGTTTTTGCGGCGTCATTTCTTTTTCCTCTTGTAATCTGATGTTCTGATCATCCTTATCACCAAACATCTGATTTACACACTGCATGTTGACTGTGGGACGTACTGCATGCATCCTGATTGCGTCACTCAACGCTGACTCGACAATCCTTCTAACTGGTCCACTGGCACTGGCACCCCCAATTTTTGCAGAGATCTCCTCAAGACCTGACAAGTGATCAAGGCCAGCAGGTATAGGACCATATGGAGTGGTTCCATGCGCATCAAAACCTAGCTTGAGTTTCCGGAGATTAGGCATTACATCCGCCTCAAACTTTAGACAAGGTACACTGCACCTGAATCTGAAGTACTTGAGAACCAGGAACCCCCCCTTGGTGAAGACAATTATTTCTGCAGGCTTTGTGTGGACATACAACGACAGAACAGTGAGTGCAGGCAATCCTTTGAGAAGATCAACATCATTCCTCACTAGTTCCCTAACCCCAACCTTTAAAATGCAGAGCTTGCCCAGATGTCCAATCCACTCTGGGAGGCTGGAGAAGGTACAGACACGTGGTAACCACTCAAGTCTCTCCAGAAGTGCTGGAGGAGAGGATACGCTGCTCAGCACATCACAGGAAATGATCATGCTTGAAGATTGACGACCAAGGTCCACTACTCCTGAACTTTTCAGAGTTAGACACTTAAGATTGTTGAGTTTCCCCAGAACTGAGCTCAGACATTCCATTTGTTTCACCAGATAACGAGAAGTACCCATTGGTGTACAGGTAAGCTGAAGATCCTGGACATTGGTTAGCTTGCCAAGGCCCTGTACTTTATCTATTGAGTTAGTACTGAGATCAAAATGTCCAAGTGTACGTAGCGATGTCATGTTGCCAATGACACTGAAAAGATTTGTCTCAGCAGGAAGTCTGAGGTGCAACAAGCGTGGTAAATGAACGACGTCCGATGGAATTATACTTCCTCTTGCTGCATCTACTTTCAGTGTCTCCAAATATTGCAGGCGTCGTAGCATCTGCATTTGTTGTATCTCTAAGGTGACATTGCATGTGACCTGCAAATATCTCAGCCGAAAAATCTCTGAAATGCTAGTGAGATCAAACTTGATGCTCTCTTCCTCACTCCAAAGGTGTAGGATAAGAATCTGAAGAAGCCGGAACTCGGTAATGTAAGGCACACACTTGAAGGCCCCAAAAAATGCAAGTGTTCGAACTTGTGATAATCTCACGTTTGTGGATAGAGCTGCATCTTCTGCATTACCAAAGTTAAGAGACAGCCGACGAACTTTGTGAGCGAATCTGGTAGCTGTCTGAGAATAATCTATTGCACCAACGAAATTTTCCACCAAGGACTCGTGCATAATATGATTACGCATCATATGGTGCATGGTGCAGGACAAAACTTTATCATTACCATCTATATGAATAGGATGGATCAGTCTGCTACCGATAAGCTCATCGAAGTAGCCCCTTGAGATTTCCTCTTCGTCCTTTCCTTCAGTTGCACAGATAAAACCTTCAGCTATCCATTGCTTTACCAAATCATCTGTCCAAACTATGTAGTCCTCTGGAAAAATACAGAGATAAAGCATGCATGCCTTCAAATGCTTAGGAAGATTTCTGTAACTAAGGTTGACCACTTGTTTCAGCCCTTCCAAAGTAGGATTTTTCATCAAGCCATAACCCAAGGATTTATCAATATACTCCACATTCTCCCTCTGGTCTGGTTTGCCCTTCCGACTTGCCAAGAGGCTGGCAATAGTAACAATTGCTAGAGGCAGACCACCACATTTTGTGACGATGCTGTTTGAAATCTCACTGGGTTCTTGAGGGCAAGCAGCTATACTGTAAAATAACTTTCTCGAGTCATCCTCACTGAGGGGTTTCATCTTGTAAATATATCGAGGTTCATAACCGCAGCAATCCAGAGCAACATCTTCAAGTTCTGACGTTATCAGTATTCTACTGCAATGATTGCCATCCGGAAAAGCACGGTTAACAATATCCCACGTTGATCTGGCCCATACTTCATCAATTACAATCAAGTACCTGAGACATGGCAAGTCGACATGTAAGATGGTATTATCTCTCGGAACAAAAGCTAGAAATAACAACATGTGTTCTGCACAACTGCGAAAGAAAAAATAGGTCTAAAAGATTCAGAAATTTAAAACTGCCTATTCACATTTTTCGTCACACGCTAGGGATGTGTTTGGTTCCCGTTGTCACTTTTTTTTTTGAGGGGATCTAGCTCTATTTTATTGCTCAATCACAAAGGGTACAATTATTACATCAGGAGTATCAAGGAGCCAGGTATTACGGCCCATTTCTATCGATAAAGAGCTACGAGCAAGGCAGTGTGCATGGACATTAGACTTTCTACGTTCATGGACGAACTCAACAGAAGTGAACTCCTGCTCCCGGTGCTTAATTTCCCTGATGATGGATCCATAGCTTGCCAAAGTACCAGAATTAATCGCCTTGACCACTTCTAGGCAATCTGATGCCACAACGATATTTTGAAGATTGAGGTCAGAGGCAAGAGCTAGTGCTTCCCTGCAAGCAATCGCCTCAAGGGTGGATGGATCCACAATACTCGGTACTGCAAGGGCTGATGCTCCAGAATAAATTCCGTCATCACTTACATGAGGTTTCGATCGTGCCGAGTTTGGCCCGCCTCATGCTGTGTATCCAGTGACCCAAGTCAATGTACAAATTCCGTCATCACTTACATGAGGTTTCGATCGTGCCGAGTTTGGCCCGCCTCATGCTGTGTATCCAGTGACCCAAGTCAAGTCAATGTATAGTATCAGTATAACCAAACAACGGGAACCCTAGCGCCGGCAGCTTCGATCTCCCCCCACGGCCCTCCTCCGCCGCTGCCGCTGGCCACGCCGCGGTGGCGGCGCCCTCGGCCTCCGAAGGAGGCGTGGGGAGAGCTCGCGGTGGATGGGGAAGGGGCGGCGCAGCTCCTTGGCGCTAAGCTGTGGTCATCACTCCAGAATTACCTCTTGCGGGACCGGTGGCAATTTTGGAAAGGAAGATGAAAAAAAGGAGATGCATATACAATTTCATTGAGGTGAGTTGGGCACACTTACCGGAATCTGAAACAACCTGGGAGGATCCCCCGGTGTGCATCACAGCTGCACACTCGTTTTATCTTATAAAGTGTGTCCTGCTGCATTCGTTTTTTGATTGATCGGAATTCGCGATTCATAAGGCAATCCCTTTGGGCACCATAGGGAATGGATACTGAAAACATGATGAATGCATCCGAAACCAGATGAATGCATGTTCGCGACGGCGCGGGTATGGTGCTCCGGCGGAGCAGGGGCTGCGGCGACCTGCTGGGTTCAAGGTGGAGCACAACGCGGCATCGGCCGGGCGGGAGTTCGTCTGCGCTGGTGGTGATCCCATGCTACGGACGGCCGCCTCGAGTTCATCCGCCGGCCTTTGGGTCGGGGCTGGCTGGAGGTGCTGGTTTAGCGACGGCGGTGGCCCCGGGCTGCAGCTCTGGTGCCGTGGGGGCTGGCTTCCATCTGCACGCGGCGGCCGGCGGAGCATGGGGTGCTCCTCGCGGTGCCAGTGATGTTCGGCGGTGGTGGCAGTTAACATCTATTATATCAAAATACTCCCTCCGTTCGGATTTAGTCTACATCTTGAAAAATTTCAGATAAATTAGGCTAACATTTATTGGTACTACTTTTGCACATCCCACCATACATCACAATTATGGTCTCACAAGAAACAAAACACCTATTGGTTAAACCAAGCTTAATCAATGCAATCCATGCATGGGAAATAGCAAACCGGTGCATGCATTGGTGTAGACTCTCTCCCTCTTAATTAAAAAGGTTGGACCCACCCAGGATGTAGACTAATTGTGAACAAATTTTGGACCTAGGATGTAGATTAAATCCGAACGGAGGGAGTATATACTCTGTAATATGTAATATGTTCAGGAGGAAAAAATGTTTTGCTTATTGAGTAGAGATTTCTTGCTCCCGGCTCCGGTGAGTGTTGTCAATGATGTGCCCCATAAACATGCAAAATCCCGGTTTGAAATATTTTATAGTCTGTTCTGTTCTATACAGAAATGACAAATGTATGGATCTAAATATACATACTTTCAAATCTCTAAAATATACAATATTTGTTATTTTTATGTAGTCCTAAACATAAATTATCTAAAAACGAAAATTTGCATGTTTATGGGATAAATCAATAGCAACATGCATGATTTTTTAAACTTTAAATATGATTTTTTAAAATTAACCAGAGGAAGCATTGGACCTCGGGAGCCAATTTTTTTCGTATTACGATTCTAACAATATTAAATTATTATCCATGAGAAAACTCATCTTCATCGGTTGACAAATTTCTTGTAGCATTCAATGTCTCAATAGTAATGTGTTCTGTTGTATCAGTATCACCTGTTTGATACAAAAGATGTGCCATTTTAAGTATTGCAATTAAACCTTAGAAAAAAGCCTTGTTAATTCTCGCGGACTAAGAAATTACCTAAACTATTTTTTCGACAATAAAAATATATTATTATTAATAAGATACCAATACATTCAGACTCTGCACCGATATAATGTTAAGAACAGATAAACAATTAAGGATGCGCACAACCAAAAAGGAAAAAAAGAAAGAAAGACCCGCTACCGTGATCAATAACTTACAGCAGTCAGACCCAAACTAACAATACAACACTCGGAACTACAAAATATGTTCTCCAAAAGCAACACCTATAAGATGGGAACAATGCAGAAGCGCCATCGTCACCCAATCATAGACCGTAGATTTTCACCCAAGAGAAGGTCCAAACTCTCTAGACAATGCCTTCACCAAGAAAAGTCTCACTGCTAGGTACAATCAATAAAGACCAGATTTTGGATTTTCACCCTGAATTTCAAGTCCCAGCTCTCAAAGAGCACCACCTTAACTACAATCACTGAATGTAGCCGCCCCACCAAATCTGCCGCTGCAAAGCACCAATCAGTAGTACGATGCCTGCATAACAGCTTGTGAAGCAAAGTCTTCGCCGCATCTAATACACCACTCCAGCCATCCAATCATAGCTGTCTTGATATTCCCCGTCTCTGTTCAACACCATGGAAATAGAAAGCATCGACATATCCCATGATGTCAATGGCTAGCGGAGCTTCACAACACGCCTACTTGGAGCCCCACTGGGTTGTAGGCGCGCACGACCGGATCCTAACTACACCAGAGGTTCAAGAGCATAATCGCCAATCCGTGAAGACCGCCAGGCGGCGACGACGGCCAGATCGAGAATGTCAGTCAGCAGAAAGATCAGTGCGCTGGAAGCTAGAAGATCACTAGGGCTACCACCCTACCACCATTATTCAGACCACATACGCCCATGTCGACGATGCGCAAACGGAGAACTCAGGAAGCGATGCCGCTGACCGATCCTCAACGAGACCAGTCAACGCACCCCTAACCCAATGAGCCAACGAGGACGAGCACAATCGCAGGGGCCACCCTGCGCCCGGACGCACAAAGCGCATATGCCACGCCACGGCCCAGATTCAGCCGGCCGTCGCAATGGCTGCCCGTGCACGTGGTCCTAGCACCGCGGCTCCGCGAGCACAACTGCCGCTTCCCCGCGCACCTCCGCCGCACAGCGCCCGCCGCCCCGCTTGCCAACTCGTCGTGCACGCTTCGCTCAATGACCCGCATCGCGCGAAGCGGCGCCGTCAGGGCAAATCCCGTCGCCTTCGACGGGCCGGGGCTGCCGCCACCACTCGCGACGGCAGCTGCGGCCAGGGAGGCCTAAATCCAACCGCTTTTGGCTAGGGTTTTGGTCGCTACCGGAGTCGACCACGCGAGCGACCGCGGAGGCCGAACCGTCACCTGATCCACCTAAACTATTTTGTAGGTATTCTAATCTCCAAATGTCACACATTATGTATTGTAAGAGAAAATAGTATTTTACCTCTTATCTTGCAGATGTGTCCTGATATGGCCAATTAGATTGTGCACCTTCCAGTTAGCAGGGGGCTGTTGTGGCCGAATTTGTGACAGAATGTTGATGAGAAGCCTCCGGACATCAGGCTTCTGGGGCGTCCGCACAAATGCCCGACATTCAAATTGCCCTCCGATTCCACGGTACAGCTCGTTGGCAATTGTGGTCTTACCAACCCCTCCACACCCAACCATGGATACCACCTTGAGCTTCGGGCTATCTCCATCCGTGAGCCACGCCTTAAGCGTGTTCATAGCGAGATTATGGATACCAACACGCCGGTGGAGGACGTGGGCATTGGATGGGGGACTCCAAGAGGCGAAAGACTCACCAGATCTAGTAGCACAGTCGCCATGGCTGTTCTCACTTCTTTGTTTCTTGAGAGGGCGGTTAAAAGAGTTGTACCGACGCAGCGCCTCCTCCGAGCGCGCGCTGAATTCTCTCATCTTGTCGAGTAACCATAGGCGGCCCTTCAGCCTCTCGGACAGCCAGGTAGGTATTGGCTTGCTGCTGGTACGGTGACGAGCTAGTACCGCGGATCGTCGTCTCTTATGGCGTACATGCCGCTCAATCCTCCAGAGAAGCCGAGTGGCATGATCGCTGGCCGGACGTCTCTTGCCGTTGGCCTTGGCCACGCGTACGTGCCGCTCCATCCTCCAGAGAAGCTGAGTGGCATGATCGCTGGCCGGACCGGCGGCGTGCTCGTCGACGCAGTCGTGGATGTCGTACGACAGCTCGCGCACCTCCTTCGTCAAGCATCTGATCACTGCTCTTGATGAGTTATCGTCGCCGCCATCTTGGATGATTTCCATCATGATTCCAAGATTTTGCTTGATGAGAGGTATCAGCTCGTTCTTTACTTCCCAAGGAATTGACATGTGACGTCGATGCCCTTGACTCCTGATCAGGAGCCCATCGAGCTTCGCTGCAAGTTTGGACATGGCGCCCCCGGCCAAAACGCAGCAGGCCGGATCCTCCTCCATAGATCTCTCGATATGAAGTGGTCTGATGATCTGCAAGAAAGAAATTTTATCCTCGAAATATGCAATAGGAAATCAAGGGAGAATTAAAGGGCGCACGCGATATTATACCTAGGATTCAAGCAATCAAAACAACAGACGATAGAAGCAACTCCGCGCGCAGCTGAGCCACACCGAGGCCTCTCTTCTGCTCAACGGGAGAATCGATTATAACCCCCTGTTTGTGCGCCACAGCAACATAAGCCCCTTTGTTTGTCTTGCTCCCTTCTAGCCCCCCAAGTTCGGTTAATTCGTTGCTGATGACCCCCTTTGGCATGTTTAACAAATTTGTCAACATATAAGTAAAAATTGGGACATGAATATACAGTGATACCTCATGCTTTTCTTACCTTTGGGGCAAACAATGGAGGGCGGCTGATGACAGGGAGACCAAAAGAGGACCTGTTCGTTCTTTCCAGGAGCTGCCTACAGCCGCCAGATCCGCTGCGGCCCGTCGCCCCTAGCTGCTCCGTCCGCCGCCCTCCATTGCTGCTTCCAGCCGAGCTTCTCCCCCCTCCGCCGCCCTCAATTGTTGCCCCAAGATGGTGAAGGAGTTGTGCTTGGTGAGCCAGGAGTAGTTGTTGAACGGGAGGCCGGGCTCTGAGCCGCCGGCGAGATGGAGGAGTGCGCGCGCAGATGCTGGCCCCGCCGTCGCCGCAGGGGCTCCCGTGGCAACGAAGATGAGGAGGGCGAAGGCGAGCGGGCGAAGAGAACTGGGGGGCTAGCGGCGCCGGGGCTTCCAGGCGCGACGGAGGAAAGGCCCGGCGGCGAGCGGTCAGGGCGACGGCAAGGTCACGGACGGAGGCGGCGAGCTGCGGGTAAAAAGAACTAGTTCGCCATCTCCAGGCTCCCAGCGCGTGCGTGACTAGAAATAGACAGGGGTAGTGTAGTTATTTTAGAATTTCGTTAGCCTCTAATATAGGATTACTAACTTAATGACCAGATAACAAAGCAAAAGGGTTGAGTGTAATAAGAGGTGGCCATGTAGCGGTGAAAGTTAATGACTTAATTGGTAAATATTTCATAACACATAAGGCCTCCTTTGATTTGGAGGAAATACGTAGGAATAGTAAAGGATAGGAAGTTTTCTTTCCAATGCCACTGTTTACTCGTTTGATTCACAGGAACGGGGGAAAGGAAAACCAAAGGAACTTTTCCTTCCGAGCTCAGTTTGAAGGCAAAACATAGAGGAAACAAAAAATCCACTCAGACCTCATTTTTTGATTCCTATGCACAAGGAACGAGGCTAGGGTTGCACCTGCCATCCTTTGGGGTTCCTTTATCTTTCCTTTTCCTTTGATTTCCCATTCCTACAAATCAAAGAGGGCCTAAAGGGTTGAGACAAGGGGATTCTTTGTCTCCGCTTCTTTTGGATACTGCAGCAGATGCATTAGCCATTATAATGGATAAAGCAAAGAAAAATGGGCTAATTACTGGACTCCTTTCCGATATAATCGAGGGAGGAGTCAATATGCTACAATATGCGGACGATACTGTTTTTCTGTTGCCAGATAATATCGAAAGGGCTAAGAGACTAAAATTTATTCTTTGTGCATTCAAACAAATGTCTGGCCTAAAAATTAATTTTCATAAAAGCGAACTTTTCCTATTTGGGGAGGCTGCTGAAAAAAGAGAAGCCTATAAACAAATCTTCACCTGTCAGTTTGGTACTCTGCCGATGAGATACTTAGGTGTTCATGTGGATAAACTTAAGATTAGAGCAAGAGAATGGGGCTCGGTTGTGAATAAAATAGCAAAAAAATGTGCGGGTGGCAAGGTAGATTACTCAACATAGCAGGGAGGACTAAATTAGTCCAAACCTGTCTATCTAGCATGCCCACGTTTATGTTGTCCTTTTATAAAGTATCAATCGGAGTTCGAAAGAAAATGGATTTGTATAGATCTAAGCTAGTTTGGCAAGAGGATAAAGATTTAAAAAAATACCATTTGGTTAAATGGTCGATCCTTTGCCAACCTAAAGAACAAGGAGGGCTTGGCATAATAGATATTGAGGTAATGAACCAGGCGTTGCTGGCAAAATGGTGGTGGAAACTTGAAAGTGAAAATGGACTTTGGCAGGAAATTATTAAAAAGAAATATATACGTGGTAGATGCTTAAGTACGGCCAAACATAGACCGGGAGATTCCCAATTTTGGTCTGGTGTTTTGGGAGTCAAAGATATTTTTTATAGTTACTGTGGAAAAGAGGTTGGCAATGGAGAGAACACCAGGTTTTGGGAAGACTGGTGGGTAGGGGATGAACCACTTAAGGTGAGGTGCCCGAGACTTTATGGAATTTGCTTGAAAAAGAACTTTACAGTGGCTGAGGTTCTGAAAAATGGGTGGGAATGGATAACTTTTCGATGAACTCTGTTAGGAGATAATTTGGTGTTATGGAAAAACATACAAGAGAACTGTAACTCCACTGTTTTGACACAAGGCAATGACCGTGCGATCTGGACTCTGAATGAGAATGGCAAATTCTCTGTCCGTTCGTTATATAGGCAGTTGATTTCCAATGGTATCATCTATCCACATAAATTTTTGTGGAAAGCAAAGATCCCACAAAAAATCAAGTTCTTTCTGTGGCTTGTTTTGAGAAATAGTGTTTTAACCAAGGATAATTTAGTTAGAAGAGGATGGCAGGGCTCTACTTCATGTCATTTCTGTGGAGGCGAAGAAACGGTAGAACATTTGTTTATGACTTGCTCTATGGCAAAACTAATTTGGAGCATTCTAAATTGTGCATTTAATTTCAAGAAAAAGCCTACTTCGGTTCAGGATTTATTTGGGCCATGGCTTTGTGGCTTTGGTGAGAACCAAAAAGATTTGATTATTGTCGGAATAGCTGCCGTGCTCTGGACCATTTGGAATGCCAGGAACGAGCTATGTTTTGAGAGGAAGAAACATCAAGATCCTTGTGTCCTCGTCCGTAGAGTTAACCATTGGATTGACTCTTGGGCAATTTTGCAGAAAAAACAGGGAACAAGAGAGGTGCTGATGTGGGGAGCAAAGTTGCTAGGGCGGGTGGCAAGTGAAGCTTTCAATGCTGCGCACAGGTGGAGGCCGGGAGCTCTCAGGATCACCCAGTGAAGAAGCTACAAACAAACAAAAAAAAAGAGGAAGGAGAATATCAAGGACCAGGAAAAGGGAAAGGGAAGTGTGAAGAATGATGGTGAGCTTTGAGGTCTGGAGTTGGTGTTCGCTAGGACGTTTTCTTGGTTACATTAGCTTTTGGGTGCATTTTAGATAGTGTTGGCCTTTCCTGGGGTCTTCGTTTGAGCTTGGTGTCTCGCCTGTGAGAACCAGTGCTCCTGCAAGTTTAGATTCTGGTTGCAATCTTTACTTTCCTGTTTTTTACTTTGTGCTTGTAAGCCGGAAGGATGTGGTTTCTAATACTCCCTCCGTTCCAAATTAATTGACTTTCTTTTTCCCACATGTGGATGTATCTAGACATGTTACAAGTATAGATATATCCACATTTGAACAAATGTAAGTCAATTAATTTGGAACGGAGAGAGTAATAGAAATCGGAGGGGGAGACTCTCTTTATTTTAAAAAAAAAAAAAGCAAAAGGGGGCCATCAACAACGAATTTACCTAACTGGAGGGGCTAGAAAGGAGCAAAACAAACAAAGGGCTTACGGCGCACGAACAGGGGTTATAATCAATTCTCCCCTGCTCAACTACCAGCTACCGACGATACTATTCATGGACGAATTCTGCATCAACTGCTCACTGCCCTCCTGCGTACGGCAATACAGTGTTGCCACTACGCCATCTCTAGCTTTCTTCACCGTAAAATAAGAGGAAGCAAGTGGTGGATTATTCTATGTAAGCTTTCACTGTTTCCAAAGCATCAAACAGAAGATATGTTAAACATGTGTGATGTGTGGGCACGAATAAAGCATCGTCTCTCTCTCCCTCTCTTTAGCCGGTCTTTTCATTAAAAAATTGTCCCTGATCGGTCTCACCATCGGTCGGGGCAAACACTTTGTCAAAGATAGAACAAAAGCTCATGATGTGCGTACGATTGGAATCTCAATAAGTCTAGCTTCTAATGGAGTGAAAGGAAGACTTTGTTATTTGCTTGTACTACTAATTGCTTGTACTACTAATTGTCCTTGGTCTGAAGATAGAAGAAAATTTCATGATGGTGTATTTTCGTAAGACTTGTCGGCTGTCATGCATGTTTATTTTGAGAACTGATATTTTCCCAGGGTTCAGCATTTCGTTTCACAAAAAAATGTCGCCCCTCTAAGAGATTCACCAATTTCGAGAAAATAACGAAATTTTGAAGAAATTTTTCCAAAACTTTGGACAAATATGAATGCGCTCATTTGATTCTCTCGGCTGAATTTTTTGAAAAAATTCTCGAATTTCGAACGAAAGAACGAAATTGGCTTTTACGGATAAATATCAAGTAGTAGAATAAAAGCATCACTGCAAATAAATGTGACCGAAATTGGCTTTTATGTTAGCTATTTGCTTCCTCACTACAGCTTCATACAATCAGGATTGAGAAACACGAAATAGTTCAGAATCAGAGAAGGCAAAGTAGGAGAAAGTAAGAGTTTCACCCAATCCTATCCCATACCCAATCTTCTTTGGGGTGAAAATACACCCCTAATAAACAAGACCATAGAGCATCTCCACCGGGGCCGTCAAATTTGTGTCCGGTACCCCCAATTGGACCCTCTTTAAGGGGTGCCGGATATATGTCCGCCACAATCAGGGTGCTGCCCCAACGGAGCCCCAAACGGCCGTAGCAAAAAAAATTGATTATGTTTTGACTATACATTTCATATGACAATTTAACAAATCCGGCAAATTTAAACGAAATTAACAAACTTACATTTTAAAACCTAAACAAAAAACTAAACTTAACCATGGCGAGAGAAGGAGGCCTATCCCGACGCCGACGAGACTCTACAACGTCTCGCCAACCACTACATGCAGTGAGGAAGATGCCTATCCCATCAGCCGCATCATCAAGAAACTTGCATGCCTCAATGATCTGACGCCGAAAGTGTCATCCGCTATTGCCGGCGGCGGCCTTGAGGAACTTGCATAGCCTCGGTTGAGGCTTTTGGTTTTGCCGCCGGCACGTTTGGTGGGGTTTGATCTAGCCTCGATGGCCTTGAAGAGCATGCATGCCCTCTTTGGCTTCATCCCGTGCCCCCTTCTTCGATGCCGGTGACACTGTTGGGGCAGTTTCATCTGCTATTGCCGGCACCGGTGGTAATGGAAGATCGGGCAGCTCATCGTCCTCGTCGTCACAGCGGGGCCGCTCGTTGACCAATGCGAACCACTCCGCTGGTGGCTCCCGCATGCCGACAAGGAGGAAGAATCTGTCGCGGCGCGCCTTGTACTCCACGTCCACCTCGGCGTGCCAGTATAGTGCCGAGATGGAGTACTTGGGGTCGACCCGCAGCTCCCGTGACATATCCCTCCACCGCCGCTTGAAGTAGTCGATGCGCTCGTACCCGCTGAGCCGCGGCGCCACCTGCACGTTGACGACGTTCAGCACCCACCCCTCCGGTAGGTGAACGCTGTCTGGCAACGGGATGTTGGGATGGTTGTAAATCCGCGCGTTCTCGACCGACATCATATGTAGAGGCGCGTTGGCTGCCTCCTCGTGCCACATCTCGTGGTGCCACGCCACGGCTATTTGTTGCTCCTCATGCAGTTGGCGGCATTGCTCGCGGCATTGCTCATTGCGGCGGCGCGCACATTCTGCGGAGAGGTAGTCGCGGTGAAGGCGAAGCTCGCATTTCTCCGGCTCCTCGCGGCTGCCCACCGTGCTGGGCGGTGGATTTCTGGCTTGGGAGAGGAAGAAGGAGAGGGAGAAGAAGAGGTCGGCTGTGTGGGGGAGAGAAGAGGCGTTCCACGGGTCGTTTTAAGGACGACCGGAGGAGCGGGTTGGGTGGTGCGCATTAATGCCGAGCACCCCTTGCCTCGCATTGACGTCGACGACGCATGTTCAGGCACCGCCACTATGACGTGAACACGTGGATGACGCGGCTCGACACGTTGCATCGTTCTGCGCCCACCAGGAGAACGGATGTGGCGTTATTGCGACGCGTGCTGCCAGGTGTGCCAGATTCTCGTCGCCTCAGCATTACTTGGTCGAACGACCTCCTGCACAAACTAATTAACACGGGAGCTGCGCCTGCGTCTATGACGGGCTGGAAAGGCCTATCGGAGGACATGTCTGGACAATGTCCAACACACCCGAAGAGATCCCTAAAATTTGGCGGGCATGTAGGATTGCAAGACAGAAAATGACTCGGCACGTACACTTCGGATGTCTCCGTGGTCGTTTTTTGCGTCTAGACCCATTGGGCCTTTAAGAGCATCTCCACCGGCACCCTCCAAATGAGTGTCCGGCAAACCCCCCCCCCCCCCCCCCCCCCCCCACAAATTGAGGCCCAATTGGGGGTGTCAGACATGTGTCCGGCCAATTGGGGGGTTCCGCCCACAGCGGCGCACACCAAAGGCCAACTCCAATTTTTTTTCATCTAACCACATCGGCAGTTGTTTTTGCATTTCAATACGAATTGAAGACAGAAAACATAATAATTATTACAAGACAAGTTCAAATTCGAATGCAAAGTTTAAATACGAATTAAAGTTTAAAACATGACATTAAAACCGTCGTCGCCCGAGTCGCTTTGATAGCTCACAGGTGCGTCACGAGGTCATTGTGCAGCTGATGATGCATTGTTTCATCACGAATTTCCCGATGCATGGCAAGAAATTCTGCATACTGCGTCGGCACGCCCGGCTGTGGATGGGCCATAGGCCCCTAGAAATCGAACACCTCGTTGATCAGTTGCTTCCTCGTATCTCATTCGCTCTCAATGATCATGTTGTGCATGATAATACAAGCACTCATGATCTCACACATTTCATCTAGCGACCATGAATGACAAGGGTAGCGGACGACGACAAAGCTGCCCTGGAGCACTCCAAATGCCCGCTCCTCATCTTTGCGAACAGACTCTTGCCTCTTTGCAAAATGACAATATGCCTCGCCGACATGGTTACAGATAGTCTTCATAAATGTTGACCAAGTAGGATAGATGCCGTCGGCAAGGTAGTACCCCTTGGTGTACTCATGACCATTGATCACATAGTTGCATGGTGGAGTTAGGCCTTCACAAAGTTTCTTAAACAACGGGGAGAGTTGGAGCACATTGATGTCACTGGCGGCACCGGCGGTGCCGAAACACCATGCTAGATCCAAAGATCATAGTCTGCCACGGCCTCAATTATGACACTGCACTTTCCGTGATGTCCTGACTTATACATCCCCTTATTGGGTTGCGTGCACGGAAATTTAAAATTTTCATCCAACATACTACGCAACGCTCCAAGATCTACCATGAAGATACATGCGAATACGAAGATCCAAAGATCTAAATTAAATACGTTACCAACACCGAAGTTGCGGAAGAAGCGTTGATGACCTAGTTGATGTAGCCTGTCACCGACTCTCTCAACCAAGCCTGGTAGAGAGATTCCGGCGTCTTCTCCTCCTTGCCTTGTCACCTTGATCCAGCAGAGTGAGAGTCAACCGTCAGGATCCGACAAATCACCCCTCCGAGAGCTTGCACGCGTAAGCCGGGATAGGTTCAGCAGGGCTTCAGCGTCCAAGCTTGAAGCACTACTGATGTATATGAAGGTGGAGATCTCAACACATGAGAAGGAAAAAGAGAGAGATTAGAGTCTAATTGGAGAGGGATCCTCTAAACCAACTAGAAGAGATCTCAAAATGTGTGTCTCCAAATAGGAGGGGTGGGGTTTATATAGATGGCCCAAGGGTGGAGGGACTTGGGGAAGGGGAAAGACTTCCCCTAGTCCAAGTCGGCTTGGGGAAGGAGAAAGCCCCCCAACCCCAATTCGGTTTGGGAGGAGGAGTTGGACATGGACTCCAACTCCTTCCCCTCCCCTCCACCACCGCCGCCGTCGGGTGGGGCCCGCCCTAGGCCGCACCGACCTAAGGGGGTGGGGCTCGCCCTAGGCCAGCCGGCCCTTGGCCGCCACCTCCCCCCATGGGCCACAAGGGCCCATTAGGGTTTCGGCTGGGGGGAAGCCTCCCCCATGGGGCCTTGGCCCACCACCACCACATGGTGGTGCGGCTACCTTGGTGGGCCCTTAGGGCCCATCTTGGTAGCCCCCATGGTGGGCTCCATTTTATTTATATTTTTTCAATTATTAATTAATTAATTAATTCTTTTGTCTAATTAATTCCAAATAAATATTTTCCTTTACAAAAAATTCCCGGAATTAATTACTTATCATATAAAACACTTTTACATGATCCGGGACACCCAGTGTCCGCTGACAAAAATTCCCGAGATAAATATTTCCATCCTTTATAAACCCTCGGAATAAATCTGACCGTGATAGCAACTTCTATCACAATATAATCTCTCTGATAAAACCATATCTATCACGCAGACACCATTCCGGTGATACTCTCCCCATGTTCCAGACCAACCAATATACACAACTAACCAATCCTAGTTTAAGTGTGTCTCCTACAGGTTCGATAACGTGTAGCTATAATTGGATATCCTCATCCAATCACCGGCCACTGCCAGGGTCAGGACCGTGGACAACCTGAATAACTGCTACCGTTATGCGAATACACTCTGTTGAACCTGTTGGCTATTTAATATATCATTCCCATTACTCGCGATACCAAAACTTCGCCCGAGATATAGATCCGTGGATGACACCATGAATCACTTATTGATTCATTACATCTTTGTCTATCTCGTTAACCAATAAGTTTCCTTTACTCGATTCCGTATTATGATATCCCACACGGTGTAACTTCACCATGCATTGTCTGCAGAACATATTAGATACCTTATAATACCGAGTGGGCCCAGGGCGTATCTCTCTAATCACCGAGGAGCAATTTCCCATCTCAGAACATTAGGAAATATGCACACCTTGGGAATCACCCAGTGACTGCGGTTTTGACCACCCAGTTACGGCAATGGCGTTGACAGTACTAAAGTAATTCTTCCAGTATGCATAACCCTAATAACCTCATGATTGCAGGATATGTTATATAATAAACCTTACTGTGATAAAGCTAAGGACAAAAAGACAATTTAACGGAATCTCTTAGCATATCAAAACTTGGGTCTACCCGGCCATATTATTATCCAATAATATGCCACTCATTGATGCTGACATAAACAATGTCCATGACTAGGAAAGTAGTGTCATCGTCTAGCAATCAACAAATTAGTCCGTAAAAGAACTAGGGTACATTTTACGTGTTCATATTTTCTACTCATGCGAGTGAGCTTTCCCCTGAATCACATATTCAAAAACCACCGCAGTTATAACATAGAGAATACAAAACATAATTAATGAATCAGATGTGTAAAGACATTGCCTTCTGGTTATACATCCAACACCCCTGCCAAGCGAACGGGCAGTTCTTCCAGTTCCAGTGCATGCAATCGATGCTTCGAAGGATCCTGGAAATCCTCTTGCTTGGCCTTGTGCCAAGAGACGAGCCGTGTCTGCCTCATTTGGTGTTCTCAGATATTCTTCTCCAAACACTTTCACAACTGCCTTGCAAAACCCATAGGTGGCTTCGGCGGCGGTGTACTCAGACATACGAAGATGGTTATCCAACGAATCGGCGGGAACTCCATAAGCAAGGCATTTCTGAATAGATGAAAACCCAAGGAGGCCGGTGCAATCTCTCTTCAGCTCAAAGTAGTCATCATATTCCCGAACGCCATACACGATCCTCCATAACACGTCCCTGCTGATCCTAAAGCTGAAAGGACAAGGATGTCGCCTAGAGGGGGGGTGAATAGGCGATTAAAACTTTTCCGGTTTAGGCTTGCTAATTGCGAAATAAAACTAGGTGTTTAAATTAACAAGCCAACAACCTAAGTAAACTAGGCTCACCTATGTGCACCAACAACTTATGCTAAGCAAGACAAGCAACAAGGTGATAGCAAGATAGAATACTTCAAGCACGAAGGCTATCACAATGTAAAGTGCATAAGTAAAGAGCTCGGGTATAGAAATAACCGAGGCACGCGGAGACGAGGATGTATTCCCGAGTTCCTCCTTGTTAAGGGAGTACGTCTCGTTGGAGAGGTGTGAACCGACACAACGGTTCAACAACCACAAAGGTTTCACCTTCTTCTCCGATGAACCGCACCACAAAGGTTTGGTTCACCTTCCACTATCGGAATCCTTCGAGGCGGAAATCCGGAGCCTTCCAACAACGATCCGGGGCACAACCCCCACAAGGGATTGGGGGCTCCCGAACAGCTACAAGTGACCACACAAGGGTCCAACCACCACGCGGGCGTCTAGGGTCCAAGGACCCAAGAGTAACAAGTTCACAAGCTTTCAACTTCCACGAATCTTCGTGGAGAGCACACCGATGCACCAAATGCAAAAGGCAAGAGCACAAGTGCTCAAATCCTTCACTCTCAAATCCCACCAAAAGCAACTAATGCTTATGGGGGGAGAAGAGAGGAAGAACTAAGAGGAGAACCACACAAGAACTCCAAGAACTAGATCCACTATGTTCCCCTCACTTAGAGGAGAGATTGATTGGTGGAAATGTAGATCTAGGTCTTCTACTTCAATCCTCCAAAGATCAACAAGTTTGGGTGGAGGGATTGGGAGATATCAAAGAAATGAGCTTGCAACAATGGAGGAGAGAGAAATTAAACCTTAGAGGGCAGAGCTAGCTGGCTGGAGGAAGGTGGAGGGGTATTTATACCCCACCCAGAAAAAGAGCCGTTGCAGCCAGCTTGACACCGGAGACTCCGGTCCAAGTGGCCGGATAATCCGGCCTGCACCGGAAACTCCGGCCCCCAAGGACCGGATACTCCGGCCCCACCAGGGGCTGAACCAGAAAAGTCACGGAGCAGCTCGGGCAGATATTCCGGCCACAGAGGCCGGATACTCCGGACCAAGGGCGGAGACTCCGGCCCAAAGACCGGATACTCCGGCCTAGGCCAGGAGCTGAACCTCAAAAACTTCGACAGGGAAACCCAAGGACCGGAGACTCCGGTCCAGAAGACCGGAGACTCCGGCCTGAAAGCAGTGAAACTGCAAATCCTAAAATGCAATAACTTTCTCAATTGAACTCCAAATCAGGTGAATCCAATTGCATTGGAAAGGTAACGACAAGAGCTAGCCTACAAAAAGTTTTCCAATTAAGGGTCACAAATATAGATGATATACCACACATGGAAGGTGTGGACCTTATCTCGAGGAGGACCGGTAATATTTCCAACACCGAGAACGCAACAAGTTTTCCATCCGGACTCCGTTTTCAATGATCTTGGGCTTGCTCCGAAGATAATCACAAGCACTACAAGATCATGCATATACACATCATAGTCCATCATGTGAGGAGGAGAACACAATAGGAGAGTTTGACCTCTCTACAAAAGATAAACCGGTAAAACCTCCAACATCAAAAACATCACAAGATATTCAAATGGAATCCGTTTTTGATGAACTAGAGCTTGGTATGGAGATGAACACAAGCCCTAAATTCTCATATGGATAAAGGCCAAATAAGAACCAAGAAAGATGATAATGCCAAGTATGCAAAGGTTTGAGCTCTCCACAAAGATGCGATCAAGATACTCACTTGAGAGCCCCTCTTGATAGTACGTCGTCTATCCTAAACCCGGTCTCCCACTAACACCACGAGACCGGTAAAATAGAAAACCTATCAAGATCATACCTTTGCCTTGCCCATTCCACTTGAGCTAGATGATGACGATCTTGATCTCTTCAAGTGGATCACCTATCTTGATTGCGCTTGCTAGCACATGCTTGATGAAGACATCTCCAAATACTCCCCCATACACCATTATGGGAGAGCCTTGCTAAGCTCCGTCTTCATGTATCCATTGCAAGCTTCAATCAAAAGATATCTTCCGAGAAAGATCATATTGAACTTGCACTTCAAAAACTTCTCTATCTTCACAAAGATGATGTCTTGAATCCTTCAAGACATGCTTGCAATAAGCTCAACTCTACACATGACCATTCTTCATATAAACCCTTGAATAGAGCATTGATCATCATATAATCTTCTAGAGTCCAACACATGAACTCCAATCTCTTCCTATGGACAAGATCTACAAGTATATCTCAATGCAAACATTAGTCCATAAAGATTGTCATTAATTACCAAAACCACGCATGGGGCAACACATGCACTTTCAAAAGCGCCGACGAAATTCATGAGGAAAGTTCATCGACTTCTGGGCAAAGTAGTCGTTGTACAAGAGCATGTGCCCAGTTGCTCTGTGACGTTCCTTGTTGGCCCTCCGCCCCTTCGCTGATCCTCCAAACTTTGGCGCCGCGTTTGACTCGACTGCGGCATCTAGGACTGCGGCCATGACCATCTCATTCTCCTCGTTGTCGGCCGCAAGGGCGGCATCCTCCGCCATCATTTGGAAAAACATGATCTCGTCGTCGCTGTCCATAGACTATTGGACGAAACAAAGCAATGAAACAGGGTCAAGAATGACCAATCAATAAAATCAGCCTATCAACCAATGGTCGAACAAGTTGCGTGCGGGGCGGGAGTGAAGAAGAGGCGTACGCGGGCTGAATTAGCTACGTCGGCGCTAGACGAGGTTGGAGACCGGTGGCAAGCAGGCCTGCGTGAGCGCTGCGGCCTGGGCCCCGAGGTGCGAATCAAGCAGGCGGCGATGGTGCGAATCGTCGGCGAGAGGAAAAAGAAGGAGAGTGGGAGAGCGAATGAATCTGGTGACGTCGGCGCTGTGTGTATGACGGTCAGGCCACCCCTGTCGCAGGGCATGTCCGCCCCATGTCCGGCACCCCCGAGGGGGTCTCCAAACTTGGGGGCCCTTTCGAAGATGCCGGACACGATTTTGCTCGGGCCAACCCTTTGAGGTGCCGCTGGTGGCGTGTTTTGACGTCCGGACACCCAATAGGGCTTTGAAGGGTCGATTGGAGGCTCCGGTGTAGATGATCTAAGAATCAAATTAGATGCAGTAGAGATGCTATTAAGCCGCCCCTATGTCTGGAATTTATTACTGGACGTTGATGTGGGTGTGGGGTTCGGGGTGCCAGCGACAGATGATGTGGAACCCGTTTCTACAAAGTCTGGCAAGACAATGTACAAATTTCAAAGTTTAACATAGTGGGCATATAGCCCCGTGACCTATTCCATCCATGTGACAATTCATCTATCTCCAATATATTCGTACTACCAAGAAAGCAAGTAGCAATAAAAAAATTGGCCGATTGTTCAAGACAGGTCATGTTACCCCTACGCCCCAACGGGAGGAACGAATCTCATGTTATTTTAACTCGTGGTTCTGGACTGGCGTCGTGCGTTTGGTCGGCTGGTCGGGCAATACGCCAATACCCAAGCAAGACCTGACCGGGGGCTAGCTGGTCACTTTTTTTCAAGAAAACAAGATCAGAGGACAGTAGCACCCGTCCAGGACATCTTTATTAAGGTTAGGCGAACCCTGCAGACCGCTACAGCGTCCCTTGCTATTATTGGGCCACTGCCTACGTATTTCTCGGCTGGTCATTATATACTATAGCTCGGGAGTGAAGATTTTTGGCTCCCAGTCTATAGTGCTCCCTCCTATATAAAAAAATTGAAAATCATATTTATACGTTTTATTTTTTTTGGCTATATCCGTATTTTTGTAAAAAAATTAAAACTGATAAATACCATTTTCGAATTTTTTTAAGTCGCAGGAGCACTGATGCTCAGGATTAAAAGACAGTTTCTGATAGCTCGGTCTATGTATCACTTGTTAATTGATACACAAAGCCAATTTATTGCATATTTTAACATTCATAGTTAGTAATAGAGAGGAAAAATGGCCCCGAGATTTAGGGAGCTTGTTTTTTAAAATAAAAAATGACATTTGAAAGTTTTAAAAATATGGGGAAAAAACCCACATGTAGATAGTTCTATGGTCTACAAGTGTCCAAAAATATTAACTCGAATTTTTTTGTATTATGGTTTAGAAAAAAAAATGAGAAATGTGTGGATCAGGTGGTGAACAATACACAGTTTTAAAAACTTGAAATTTCCCGATTTATCTTTTTTTTGTAGCACAAAATACAATGAAATTTGAGTTCTTAATTTTCACGCTTGTAGATCTCGACATTATATACATTTAGGATTTGTTTCTTGATTTTTAAACTAAAAAGTGTCAATTTTTATTTTTTCAAAAATCGAGCTCCCTAGAGTTTGGGATCCATTTAAACTTTCTGTAGTTGTCACTCAAATATCATATTGAACGTCTCAGGAGCCGTGTCTTTCTTAAAGTCGTCGTCGTGGCAATACTACTCTCGTTCCTGCCTTGGATTCTCCTACTCCCAGTCTAAGAGGAGTATGTTTTAAGAAGAATTCCACATTCTCTTTGTTTCGTGGCTCTGCTTACCCAATTTACGTACTCCACCACATAATAGCAATTGATTCGTCCAAAAGTTATTCTTAAACCATGAAATGATCCAACTTAGGATAAAGATGACTACAAAATATACCAGAATGATGTCTGTAACTCAAATACAAACTATATGGCCATCAAACTAAATCCTCAATAGAAATAAAACCAAATTAACGTAGAGAAGGGTACGCTTGATAATTGCTCCGCCTTGAAATAGGATTGAACTAACAAAAATATTTCCAATATTTTTTTTAGAGGAAGATCCGACGCATATATTCAGACAGCTCCATCCACTTTTACAAAAAGGTCCAAAAGAAAGCGGAAATTACACAGAGGACCCCGAAAAGTGCAAAGAGCACCCTGAGCTATCAACGGAGAATACAATCGGATCCAGAACAATCCCCAAACTCCTAGTCGACGACGTCGCCGCCGTACCTCCAGCCGCCGGAGAGAGGACGCCGCTCCAACATGTAGAAGGTCGCATAATCCGTCCGCCGCACAGCAACGGAACCGAGGGACGATGAACGAGAACGACCACGGCACCTTCTCTCCGCTTCCGCCAACCTCCCAGCCGGCTCCGCGTCGCCTAGGACCACCACCGCACGCACCGCCGCAACTCCGGCCACTGCTCCACACGCCACCACGACTAGCCAGAGCAGAAGCACAAGAAGAAGCCAAGCACCAGTACCTGCACCAAAAACGGACCGACGACCACCGCCAGCTCCCCTCCTCGCCTCCACGGCCGGCCAGAGGAGCACAGACAGACAGCCGTGCCCGACGCAGCAACTCCACACCTCACCGACGACGAGGCCGGAACGGAAAGAGGGGGAGGATGAAAACCCAAACAGCGCCATCGCCACCGTCAACGACGACGCACGCGGGGACACACACCTAGCTACCCTAGGTCCTAGCTACTCACACGACGGAGCCAAGGCTCCCCCCCACCTCGCGGCGCCGGAGCGGCGGCCGGAGGCGGAGGGGAGCAGCAGATCCGCCGGCGAAACCTTCGGCCGGAGACGGACGCCTTTTCCGCCGCTCCCGCACAGTAACCTTATCCTTACCCCTTCGCGCGTTGGAGGTTAGTTTGAAATAATAGGATCATTTTGTGCTCCTGTTTTTTTTTTTTTTTAAACTTGTGCTCCTGTGTTAGAACCAAGGTGACACCCTTGTCTTGCATGTGCATGGACCTCTAGCAATTGGCTTTTCGCACTGGTTTCTTACATTGTGGATGTTCGAAATGGAGATGCCAAAATCAAAAAAGATGGAGCGGGCACAGCTACTTGCACTAGGATTGGGATCCGCCGACGTTACTGTTGGTGACGTGAAGGGTCGCTGACACGTGGGCTTGACGCACTTTGGAGCCCACACGTCAGCGAGCCCACTTCAGGATAACGGATGTTAGAGATGCTTAATTTTCTACTCCAACTTGTGTCAGCAACGGGTCTCATGCATGTAAATTTGGCTTTGCCAGCGCGCTGAGGAGAAACACCAAATTTGCCAACGATGCCATTGTACTAGGTGGCCAATTCAGCAATTGGCAACATTGTGATGGCCCTATCTTAACCTCGCACGGTAATCCACATACATGGAATTAAAAATATATTTAAGGAAAATATATACATGCATCTAGGAAATGTTTTTTTAGGCAACATCTAGGAAATATTGGAGATATACTAGTTTGTCCATACGCAAAACAATTGCGTTTGTACGAATAAAATAGCAGGAATCGCAAATTCAACTCATGACAAAATGTATATATAGTTAGTAGTGAAATTTTATAGAGTAGGCATTTTATTAATCACAATTATCAATTGGAAGGTCCTCGTCTAAACAACATCAGACGCAAATCCATGTTTTAGAAATATTCAGCTAGGTCAAGCTGCACATTTTTTTTTTTTTTTTTGATACAAGTTCCTGGATATATTAAACAAGAAAAACACCATTACAAGAAACATCCAGAAACAGCACAGCTGTTCGACATTTTACAGAGAGGCCCCTCGAACTTTCTAAATTACAAAGAAGACCCTGGCACCAGCTCTGTCTCGATGCTTCCGCCACCGCCCGATCCGCCGTCGCCGTCGTGACACCACCAGAGAGATAGACGAAGATGACGAGAGCAGCAGCTATGTCGCCGACACGAACCTTTAGAGGAAACTTCCTCGTTGAGATCGCCGCAGCAGCCACCCGCCACAGACGGCGGGATTTGGAATCCGTTGAAGCCACATCAGCGGGGGCAACGCCCCGATTCATGACGACGGTCAGGCCGCCAGCGCCGACCGAAGCCAGTGAGCGAGCCTGCAAGAACGCGACGAAGAACAGCTGCAGAAACCACCATGCCGAAGTTGGGGCAGAGCAGCACCTCCACTCCCTCCCCTCGCCTCCACGGCCGGCCAGAGGGCAAGGGATTCGCTGCATCCCACGATCTGCAAGGTAGCAAGAAGTACGGCGAGCGAGATTATTGAAACGGTCTTGATCCTCTCGAACTCTGCAAAGGATCCACCATGGATCCACCGTGCAGAGAGGAGAAGATCCGGTGCCGGCGTCGCTGCGAGTCGCCGGCGACCAACCGAAAAGGAAGAAGAAAGAAAGAAACACGGGCATCCGCCACGAAACTACACAAACAAACCTAGATCTAGCCTACCCCTAATATCTACAACCCGCGCTGCGCATCCTCGTCCACGCCGGCCGGCAACGCCGCCGGAGAGGAGAGGGGAGCGAGCCGGGGCCGAGATCTGGGGAGAAACGGCGACTCGCAAGGAGGAAAGGAAAGGGGAGGAGGGGAAAGGAAAGGAGGAGACTTGTCAGGATTGTTTTCAAGCTGCACATTTATATGCAAAGACATGGACATCGTATCAAATAAGACAAATAGATGAAAATAGGTAACTCGGCATGAACCTTAAGTCTATAGTCTCATCGATAGCCATATTGTTCGAAATTAGTTCATTGTCTATGATAGCGTCTTTCTTTGGTATTTTCTTCTTGTTCAGTAATCTTTTGCGCACGTACATTTAACATTACACCCTGAAGCAATTGGAAGTATACATATGCTCGTGCAGCTGCGACCGCGGCAGAGGAGGCCGAGACAGAGCAAGCCGCCTACGCAGTCAAGTCCGCTGCACTCGCTCTCTGCCGCAAACGCGCGCGCGATGCTGAGGTGGCCGGAGCAGGCAACTCCCATTGATGTCATACCTCCGCTGGCAGCGCCACCTATGTGCATCCAATTTGTTAGCAACGAATGAAAACAGGAGGAGGAGCTAGCTAATCCGTTGCCAGCCCCTGTCGTGGCAAAAAAAGAGCAAGCAAGTCCGTGGCCGAACGAACTTACGACTGGACGTTAAACGTTGACAAATTTCGTGTCCGTTTGGGTCGCCCTCTTTGGCCAACTCCAACGCGGCGACCCAAACTGACATGTTGTTTTGTCCGTTTGGTTGTCAAACGGGCAGCGTCCGGCCTATGTCTGCCTTTTCTGGCCATTGCACCCAACAAACAGCAACCAAACTGAAATAAAACCGTAGCTGATGAAGATAAATAAAAAGTAGATGATGAAGTTAAATAAAAGTGATGATGTATGCACGAGTTTTTTATATTTTAAATTATACTTTTTAAATACCGGGTGCATATGCAGCCGGGTGCCAGAGTGGATTTCAAATGAGTAGCTGCTGTTAATGAAAACGCTAGCAGACTGCCCTAGCGTTTAGCAGTCGATCCATCGAAATAAAATAAAAAGGTAAGGCCGGAGACCGAAGGATACACACACATCGCCAGAATCAATGGAGTCTGCCGTAGCGGGAGCTATCCTGAAGACCGTCGTGGGGAAGTTGTTCGAGGTCCTTGACAAGGAGTATGGCAAGCACAAGAACCTCACGCAAGAGGTCGAGCATATCAGGGCAGATCTCGAGATGTTCGATGCCGCCATGGCCGACCGCGTGTGTGCCTTTTCCCCTTGGGGGCGAGGAGCGAAGGCCGCCGCAGCACGGCCGTGGAGACGCTCTACAGCGAGGAGATGCTGGACCTCGCACACGACGTCGAGGACTGCATCGACCGCTTCATCCACCGCCTCGTGTGCAAGCAGCTTGGCGCCTGGCCGTTCCGTGGCCTTACAAAACCCGCCATCTGCTCGAGCTTCGCCGGCGACATCCAGAAGCTTCGGAGCCGCATCAAGGAGGCGCACCAGCGGGTGATCGATGTTCCGTTCCTGTTCCTGGTACCACATCGAGGAGGAGGCGTGGTGATCCCTCCGTTACGCGGCGCGATGTGGTTGGCATCGGGAAGGCAGTGGAGGAGCTCGTCTCCCTGCTTGATGAGGTGGAGGGTGAGCAAGAGCAGCTGAGGGTGATCTCTGTCGTGGGGTTCGGCGGCTTGGGGAAGACCACTCTGGCGAGGGCAGTCTACGACAGCCCTTGCGCCAAGAGAGATTCCACTGCCGTGCTTGGGTTGCTGCTGGCAGTCTTTCGTCGGAGATCGACAGCGGCGGCGGATTCAGTTGGATCCTACAGGAGATACTCCGTCAAGTTCTTCCCAGAGAGAAAGAGATCATGAATGTTGATGATGGTCAACGACATCTTCAAGCCGCGCTCAGGACTACCTCGAGGACAACAGGTGCGTATCCATATCTTCATCCCCTTTCATGTTGTTTCGCGATAGATCCCCTTCCCCCATGAATCAATTAATTTCTGGTAAAATCAGTTTTTAAATCCCCTCATATATAAATGAAGGAATCCCCTCATATATTAGCTTTGGATTCGAAGCTCGAAATTCGCTCAGTCACAGCTGAGATTAGATTTGCACAATTATCAGCCTGTTGTCACCTTGTGTGATATGGGAGCTCCTGTGGTATGCCCCTTGTGATACTCCATGTTCAGTCAGACCAATAGTCAATCCAAAAGCATGGTGTCTCTTGAACAACAGAGGTGGGATTATTTAAAAACAAGCTTTGTTTCTCAGATTTTGATGAGATTGTCCATGGGATTGATGTAAAGGAATACAACAGTCTTTTCCTCACAAATTTACGGACGGTTGGACAATGTGGGTAATTTTAACTCTTTTTTAACTGTAATCACACTAGTGAAATAATTGGATACAATTTCACTAGTGTGATTACAGTGTATGCACCAACTATTTACGTACCAGCCAAAGTGTTAGGCTTATCTTGACGTGGTCACAACTAATCTAATTAGGTGTTAATGTGTTATCAGAAGTGTTATCAAAGGTGCAACATGCATGCCACCTAATTAGGCTGCTGACTAGCTATCTTGAATTATGATTTGTAGGTACTTAATTGTCATTGACGACGTCAGGATGGAGCAATGGAGCACTATAAGTTCAATCTTGAAAGATAACATAAAGGCAGCAGAGTAATAGTGACCACAAGTATTCAGTCAGTAGCAAACATATGCAGCCATGGCAATGGTTATGTGTACCATGTGAAGTCACTTGGCAAAGACGACTCCAAGAAGATAGCTCTGCCGGGGGCACCATCACCTCAGCTGGAGCAGGGGTCGGAGATGCTGTTGCACAAGTGCGATGGCCTTCCACTCGCTCTTGTCAGTGTCTCGGATTACTTGAAAAGTTCGAGTGAATCAGCAGTGAAACAGTGTGGTGAGTTATGCCGCAACTTGGGTTCGCACCTGAGAGAGGAAAGCATGCCCCTGACAACTTTGCAGATCTGAGGGAAGTGCTTCTGGATAACTATGAGAGTCTGTCGGGCTATGCTCAGGCGTGCTTGTTGTATCTGGGTGTATTCCGAAATGATCGTCCATTGAAGAGGAAAGTTGTGGTCAGGCGCTGGTTAGCTGAAGGATATGCACGGTGTGATCCTTCACGCAGCGAGGAGGACATCGCAGATGAGAACTTCAAGATGCTTATAGACCGGAATATCATCCGGTCTATCGATACAAGGAACAATGCGCAGGTGAAGACGTGCAGAACTCACGGCATCATGCACGAGTTCGTGCTGCACAAGTCCGTGTCGCGGAGATTCATCGCGGCATCTTCTTTTGACCGTCCAAGAGCACCCTACGGTGTCAACGCTCGTCATCTTTCTATCCATGGTGGCGACGCCACATATAAGTATAGTGGAGGGGCATATGGCAAGGGGCTATCTCGTGTTCGGTCTGTGACACTCTCTGGGAATAATAATGAAGCAGCTGATGCCATCTCTTATGTTGGCATGTGCAAACTTCTACGCGTCTTAGATCTCGGAGAATGCAGTGATCTGGAAGATGATCATCTCAAGGATATAGGCAAGCTGCTGTATCTGAGGTATCTAAGCTTGGGGAGCTCCATTACCAAGCTTCCCAAGAGCATTATTGGAAGCTGCATTGTCTGGAGACACTGGACTTGAGGAGAACCAAGATAAATAAATTGCCCAAGGAAGCCTTCGAGCTCCCACACTTACTTCACCTGTTTGGGAGGTTTATGCTTGAAAAGATGACCTGAAGAATGCAAGTAAGATTCGGAAGCTACACAAGTTCTTGTCCGAAGAGAGCAACTTGCAGACTTTAGCTGGATTCGACACCAACGGGGAAGAAGGATTTCTTCAATTTGTGGGCCAAATGAAAAAGCTCAGGAAGATGAAGATATGGTGCAAGCCCTGTGCGAATGGCAGTAGCAACAACTACTGGACTGACCTTTCCAAGGCAATTCAGGAGTTCACCAAGGTTCCCATGGTGTATGCAGGGAACCAAGGTGCTCGTTCTCTATCAATTAATTCAGAAGAATGCTCTGGAGAATCGCTCAGTTCAATCGAGTTCGAGGCATGCCCTGATGGCTTCGTATATGAGATGGCGTCACTTAAGCTACAAGGGGAGCTACTCGGAGGATTGCCTCCGTTTGTTACCATGCTTTCAGGACTCACAGAGCTGTGCATCTCATCAGCTACAGCTACCCTGACACGAGATCTTCTGTCAGCACTGATCGGACTACGCTGCCTGCTTTGCCTCAAACTGACAGCCCATCAGCTCGAGAGCTTCGAGTGAGAAATGGGGCTCTCCCAAGCCTGGAACGCCTGTGTTTTGTGTTGCAGAGTCCAGCTCCGGCTCTGCCAACAATGGAGCAAGGAGCTCTGCCGAATCTCGTCTCCTCCAGCTGCTCTGTCCATGGCTGGATGGCCTTTCGGGTATGAACATCAGGCACCTCAAACAGCTCAAGGAAGTGACGATCCACGCCGGCGTGACTGGGCGAACGCGGCAAGACTGGGAAGGAGCGGCGAAGAACCACCCGAACAGGCCCACACTCAAAATTTTGGGCGAAACCCAAGAAGACAAAGCTTCCTCCATGAGGGAGAAGAGGAGAAACTGCGAGTCAAGCACCGATGACCTGGGACTAGATTCTGGTATCAAGAGGATCAGGCTTTCAGTTTCGGAGCCGCCGCGGGTTCAGCTGGCGGACGCGGTGTCATCCAGTTCATCTGCACAACGATGATCCATCAATCCTTGTATTCTGAGTAGGCTGCACGCAATAATAGTTGATGCAAAGACCATTGTTCAAGCTCCTTCTCGGAAAAAAGGAGAAGCAATAATTCAGCCTCGCGCCGAACCAGGAATCTGCAGTAACATGGGTTCGTTATTGGTGTGTTATGTGCAAAGTTAGGTTTTGAAGATCTCTGTTTTTTTTCAGATGTACTCGTATTTCTACATTATCTTCATGTAGCAGCCCTTTTTTTTTCTTGAATCATACAATATTAACAGTATATGGCACTGAAATGTCCGTGGGTTGCAGAGTATTTCCTTTCCAACTTGATGATTACAGGAGCAAGTTCATCGGAAAGGGGCCAGCATCATCTTTCCCCAACAGCAGATGGGAAGATGTCTTTCAGAGATGAGCAACTATCGCCTCGCTTACATTTTCAAGCATTTGGTAAATCCTCCTGGGCTGCTCAACTGATCACTTAAAGCGGGCAGTAGGGTGATCGCCCAGAGAAATAGTGAACAACGATAAGCTATCAGCTATGTACTCCAATTATACTACATTACAAAGGCTACCCAAATTCCTCTCCACGTCCATACGTATCATCATTCGAGCAGCACCGTGTCCATGGAGATGAAGCTGTAGATGACCATGTCCTTGACGTCGCCCTTGAGCACGCAGTACCTCCGCAGCACGGCCTCCCGCCGGAACCCGGCCTTCTCCAGCACCCGCTGCGACGCCACGTTGGGCACGTCCACCAGCGCCTCCACGCGCAGCAGCCCCTCCACCTCGCCGAACACCTCCGCCACCGCGCGCCGCACGGCCGCCGTGGCCACGCCCTTGCCCCAGTGCGCGCGCGCCAGCACGTACCCGAGCTCCGCGCGGCAGCCGTCCTCCGTCGGCGACACGGAGATGGCGCCGACGGGGCGGTCGTCGCCTTGGAGGCAGATGGCGCGGAACCAGGGGTGCGGGAGCACGGTGTCGCGGATGAAGGCAAGCAGGGGCTCCGTGGAGGTGTAGGGCTCCCAGCGGCACGGGGCGGCCACCTCCGGGTCCGACGCCCACACCATCATGGCGTCCACGTCGCTGAGGGTGAATCGGCGGAGGGTCACCTCCACCGCCTGCTTCTTCGCGGGCGATGGCGCTCCTTGGCCGGTTGCCTGCTCCATTTCTCCCTGTGTGCTGCTGCTGCTGAGTTTTGCTCCCGGAGGTGCACAGCACTGGCCCGTGTTTATAGGCTGATCGAATCGTCAGGCAGAGCCTGCTGTGTTTGACCACATCAGACACCGATTGTGGCTTTGGGGATCTTGATCGCCAAGTTTGCTGTGAGCTGAAAGAAAAGGACAAGCGGATGATGGCGAGAAGGGAAGCGGCGAGGAAGAAGGTGTGTGGGCAGTAGGAATGTAGGATACGTCAAAGTCAAATAGTCAACCTGACCATGACGGTTGTCAAAGAAAGCAACTTTGCAACTACTGGTAGTTGTGTACGTGCAACGTCTTCAACATATAATGTGATATTTCCAATTTAGTAAGTTTTTTCTGTTACAAGAGCAATAAATATCACGACTAAACCACGCAAGGATGTGCGAACAACATATCATCCACACACGTTGTATCATTTAAAATCCACAAAGCACAAAATAAGAGTTATTATTTCCTCAAAAAATAAAAAATAAAGAGTTATTATTTTCATAAATATTACAGTTCAACACCAATTCGAAGCGGTAGTTTAAAACTAAATTCTAAGTAACATAACATTGTCCACTATTTATTATTTAAGGAAGATACATCTCTTTACGCGATCAATAATTCCTCGTTCCAAGCCAAAAATATTGTTTACTGCCTCATTGCCTTGATAATTAAGAATATGCACCAAAAATCGCTTTCTCAACTCCAAATCATCCTACATATGCATTATACAAGATTTTCATATAAAGTTCATGTTCAAAGTGTAGCAAATGAATATGGTTGAGAATATTCACCGTGAGTAAAAATTTACTCCCTCCGATCCGGTATTGGAACTCACAATAGCTTTTTTGGGACCGGAGGGAGTAGTATATTTTACATAATATTACAATTCGATTAAGAATGTCTCTATTTATATCTGCATGTTATTTTTAATTCTCATCATGCTCCGAAATATGAACCAAAATGTGTATCATCGGTTCATTACGCTATCCACATCATATATTCGTCCAATTTCAATATGTTGATCATCATCCAACCACTTATCATGATACCCAGTTACCTTTTGCTAATTTGCTTGAGTATGCTGATCATCATCGTCTGAGATCTTAGCGTCATATTCAGTTCCCATCTTTACTCATAAGAAGAAAATAAATTATGCTCCGTTCGGATGTTCGCATTGGGAGCTCCATATTGATATTGGGTTGAATATCAATATCATGGGATATTGATATTGAGTATGAATGTCAATATTTCTGTTTGGATGTGTTAGATATTCAGAGCTAGACAAGATATTGAGTTTGAATATCAAATGTTGTTTGGATGTTATAAAAGCAGTTTTTCGAGACATTGATCATTGTACTGTTATCAAATTCGATGCATTATTTAAACGACCACTTGAGAATACATAAAGTCTCAAACATACACACTACATAGTCGCATACGCAATATTACAAATTCTTAGAATAGCAATCACTTGCTTTCTCTCTTCAGCGTCCATGCTGCTGTAAGGAACAGATAGTAGTACTAAGATCGATACTATTGCAGTGATAATCAGTAAAATCTCCATGCTTTGTACAGATAGTAGTACAGAACAGTGGTATATGTACGCTCATAGCTGCACATCTAAACTGATGTGTAGCCCACTCCTTGATTGGCCTGCAAACAGATCGGGGTCGGGGAGGCAATAGAACGAGGTGAGGTGCAGCAACGAACCTAGCTCCGGTCGCCGGAGCTCGGGATCATGCAGGTGCGCGGGCCACGGGGCTCCATCCAATCTTCCCCAACCTGCAATGGAAAGAGAGAGATGAGAGGGGAGGTAGGGGAGGGTGCAGTGCAGGTGCGGCCATAAGGGAGACACAGCAGCTGCGGCTGGGACTGGGAGGGAGGGTAGCGGGAGGGTTCCACCGGCCGCCGGCCGCCGGTCGCCGGCCGCTCGACGGGCGGGAGGGGCCCTGACCTGCGCCGCTGCCTTCCTAGGTCAAGCGCGCGGGATTGGACACCGAAGCTCTCTGTTTGCGGGGGAGCGAACAGGTACGGGAGGAAGTCACGCGAGCGAATATGTAGCAATGTCTAGGGGAAGAGATGGAGATTGAGTCGGGGCGGGTTTGGCCTGCGCGCGAGCTAGCTCGATATCGAGCACGAAAGCCCACCTTGAATGCTAAGCACATCCAAACAGCGATATTGAGGATATTCGGGCCTGAATCCTCCGAATATCCAATGTCGAGGCTGAATACAAACATCTGAACGCAGCATATCCACATTGCATATCTTTAAATATGGCTAATTTCAACATGGGTGACACCATCGAAGCATACAGGAAAACTGTTCAAGAAGGAGAATATGAAGAAGGGGCACATATTAATAAATAAAAAAATCTTGATTATTTTATATTGTCGGTTTGATGGGTCGACTAAGGTGCACTGCAGAGTCCACATTACACCTGTACAAAGACTGCAAAGATGCTGAGATGTAGAATATAGACTCGCCACTATCTCAATTCTTTTCCAGCATTTTGTATAAACGTTTTATGTAAAAGAGATTTCATTTATACTGTAGCTGGTTACAATCGCTTAGGACAGAGGGGATGATCTGGGCAGGAACAGACCTGAACCAGACACCAACAGTACCTTTCCACCGGAGCCACTTTCGCTAGCTTATGGGCGACAATATTACAATCTCTTTTGACTAAAGACATCGAAAAGTAAAACTCATTTTCCTGGTCTGATCGATCTTACTGTAGATAAAACAAAGCATAGAGAAGTCTTGATACCCTGCGGTCACCCAAGAGCACACAGCTGCACAATCAGTTTCAACGGCAGCAGGTTGGATGCCCATTTCAGCTCTGCGTGACAAACATCTTAGGAGAGGGTTTACTTCGGCTTCATCAGCATCAGCACAGTTCGGAAGCTGATCGGCCATGGAGAAAATCACAGCTCCCGAGTGATCCCTGATGATGCCACCTGTCGAAGATTGGCCTGTATCCTAGATGAAAGAAGGGTCAGAGTTCAGTTTTAAATTACCTCGCACAGGTGCAGTCCAGCGTTTCTTTGTTGTTATAAAGAGAAGGTCCTGCGGAGGTAGCAGGCTACAGACCGTGGCAGCCACATTCATTTTCCCTTTGTTGTTTTGGTGAAATCCACTACAGGAAAGAGTATGCACATAGTTCTGAAGGAAAACCGAAGAAGCTTCAATGGTACACCTACCATCCTCATGGTCTCATGGATGATGTTACTTCTAAGATGCCAAGCACGCCATAATAGAAGCAGAACTAAAGGGAGAGAGTCTGGAGGAGAGTTTGCCAACAGGATTAGTAACCAATCTGGGCCAGAGCTTTGGCTTTGGTACATGATAAGTAGCATGGAAGTTGCTCTCCTATCCTGTACAAAAAATGGCGCAAGTGCTATCAACTTCCAAAGTTTTGCGCCATTTGTTCTTCCTAGTGGCTAGATTGTCGGAAGCACATCTCCATGCGAAAATGCGAGAGTTTAGCAGATCTTTAGGAGAATAGGAGCCTAGCAGGAGCTATGATTTTCATTAGATAGGTTAAAGGCATCACAAGAATGCTAGAAGTGCAATAGGAAAAGGAGAAAAACTCAGAAAATCGAAACTGCACGCACAAGCAGCACAAAATAGCAGAAAATCGAAACTGTGTCCGCGGAATTGAACACAATGCAGAAAGAATGCAATTCGTCTGAGGGCACGCAAGGATTGATTGCCTTGGCAGTACCTCGTCGCCGGTCATATATAGCCACTGCACTCCATTGTTGTCCCTGCGATTATCCATTATCATCGTTAGAAGGTGAGGCCTTGCTCAAATCAACCCCAAGAAGCACCAAATAGAGGTGAGGGTGGACGTCTCTTGGGTCGATGTCTGCATCCCCTGTCAGCTGCCTTCCGCCGCCCCTCCCGGAGAGTCTTCGGCCGCCACCATATCCACGCCTATCCCGAGCCTCTCCCTACCCCCATCGCTCTTTCTGAAACCCTAGTGAGGAGGCCTTCATGTGCGGAGGCGGCGGGGCTGTAGCGTCGCGTGGAATTAATGGGAGGACGCAAATCGTGGGAGGCAGTTTCCTTTTTGTGCGGGCTGCGCGTGGCGTGGAAGATTTCGTCTGCTCGGCAGAGTTTCCTCCGCCAAGCCTAATTGCTACATGCACCCGAGACCTTTGATCAAGAGAATTAGGCCGTTAGATCTCATTAGGTGGGACAAATCTGTGGTACTAATTAGCCTGGTACAATTAATCGGGTGGCTTTAGGAAAGAAAATGTTTCCTTGTTTAATAGTACTAGAGACTAATAATCGAGCATTACGAACTGGCCGAGCAGCATGCATTTCGGCCCATCTTGTTATCATATGGCCCAGAATTTTCAGCTCGGATGCCTGTACAAATTGTGAATTAATAAAATTTGGTAGGGTCTCTATACATTATGAAGCACTACACGAATAAACTACAGGCCGGGTAATGAGATGTCTGCAACTAGCTAGTGCTGAATGGCATATAACATTTCTCATATAGGATAGCACCTATACCTCCCGTAATTGCACTTCGACACCATGCTAATCGCAATACACACATTATAAAAAAGATGCTAGACTAGCTCCCAAGTGTTTCTATCTGAGTACGTAACACTAGGATAGCTGGATTCACTAACTCTTCAAATAGCAGTGTACTCAAAGCTGGACAACCGCATCACCGTAGAGGGCAATCACATTACCTAGAAACGTCTTAAATCACTAATCCTCATGTCCCAAACTACAAAAGTCAAAGGGCCAGAGCAACTGAGGACACATGGAAACAACATCAGGTCCAAAAGAGCACTGAATTAACTGGGAGTTACATTCCCAGTTCATACAACGGCACGCTTAAGCGGGTTAGCAGCTTATAGGAATAGAACCTAACCTGTCATCGAGGTCCGAGGACATGGCTGAAACACTCGAACGCGTCGACGAAGTTCCCTCCTTGATAGCATTCGGCTCATTGTGAAACAACTGTTGCGCCTGATCTGCTGTTTTCTCCTCCTCCTCCCCTCTTTCCTCCACACGAGCATTCGACAGTGGCAGATTCTGGTGCTCATTTTGGGACACAGGGGTGTAGAAGCCGACAACTGGAATCAATTGATGGAAGCCATTCTTACTGCCCACCTTCCTCACCCGTTCGGACAGTAGGTCGATTGTGAAGAGGACAACAACTGTGTGGACGAAAATGACATTTGCTATCTCGGCAAAACCCAAGACGAACACATTACTGACAAGAGCACCAACTGGGAGCAAATTACCCAGGTACTCCCTCCGTTCCAAATTAATTGACTTGCATTTGTACATCCATGTTTGTACAAATGCAAGTCAATTAATTTGGAACTAGATGATCCGGCTTAGTACCCATGGTGCATCAGTGCGGTCACTCGCCTCCCTTGACCACAATTTGAGATGTGAATCCAAGTTTTGGACAAGTCCCAGTCCTCCATCCTGTGCAAGCACGAGGGTAAAATTGAATGCATAGTTGGACTCGGTGTCTGGTCTGTCGATGTCAGTCAATTCATTCCTTGCCAAGTCATACTCAAGGATGGACACACCGTTGGACATGAAGTAGAGCAGAGACCTCCCAACGAGCACGCAGGAAAAATCTCCAAAATCCATCAGGAACTGGCAGTGCATCGAGGTCAGCTCGCCCCATGTTCCGGCCTCCGACGAGTATATGCACGCGGACGTGACACTCTCCTGGTCGTAAGTGTTTTGTAGCTCGACGTTGAAGACGAAGGCCACGCGGAAGGGACCCCTGTGGCAGTCGCGGTGGTCGCACTCATCCGCTCCGCAGAACACGGCCGCGCTCGGGTACACGTCCGCGTACATGCTCTGGAACGCCGGCGGCACCGGCACGCGCTGCTGGGCGCCCGTGATTGGCTCCCAGAGCAGGAGCTCCTTGGTATCCTCTCCCTTGGACCAGGATATGAAGAGGGCGCGGCCGTGGCGGCAGTCGAGGGCCCGCCAGAACCGGCGGTCCGGAGCGGCGAGGGAGAAGGCCGAGGCGGTGGTGGGGACGAAGTCGGGGACGCGCTCGTCATCCCAGTCGTGGAGGAAGCCGAGCAGGGGGGGTGTGCGGTGGAGCTCGTGGATGCGGCGGTGGAAGCTGGGGTGGAGACGGCGCTGCCCCAGGCCTTGCAGACGACGGAGGCGTGGAGGAGGCAGGCCGGGTCGTCGGGCGGGAGGCGGAGGAGGATCTCCTCGACGAGCTCGTCCGGTAGCACCGGCGGCGACGCGCGGCGGCTTGGCGGCGCGGCCATGGTGGTCACTGGGTCTCGGTGACTCGGTGTGTGTCTGGACTCTGGATCGGGGCAGTGGTTGGGCTCAACCAGGTTTTTTTTTTTGTATTATCTGCTCAGCGATCGAATAAATTCCCATTCAACTCTCAAAAAAAAATCCATGCATATTTTTTTTTTTTATCGCCGGAAATTTAATTATCAATTCCTATATTCCACCAAATATTGCTAGAGATATTATCTCGCCGTAATAGGAGTGTTACCTATCAGTAAGAAGAAAATGAGTATGATTTATGACTAGAGATGTGGGACTACTTTTCAAAGAGAGAACAATAGGAGAGCTAAGTGAAAAGTTACTTCGGCTCCAGAACTCCAGTGATCCTTTATTTGAAAATTTTAAAAACTAACTTTACAACTTCATAAAAATCGAAATCTGGACGGGTCTCCAAATTTTTTCCCCTCTCTCGTCTCCCTCGAGGCGACGGGGGGGAACCCTAACCTCCGCCGCCGCCGCCCCCCTCCACCCCTCTCCCCTCTCTCCCCCCCGCCGCCCTTGGGCCTCGGTGGTCGATGCCCGCCGTTGCCGGCGGTGGGGGAGGAGATCTCGTCTCCTCGCGTGGGTTCCGGCGGCGCGGGACGCTTCCCCATGGAGGACGGGGTGCGCGCGGGGCACCCGGCGGCGGGGCTCTTCCGGCGGTGTCCGGAGTGGCCGCGGCGCGGCGGCTGGTGGTCGGGCTGGGGGCGGCGGAGATCCTTGGCGGCGCGCGTGTCCGGCGGCGGGGGCTGCTGGGGTCGGATGGTGGCGCGGGCCGCCTCTCCTTCCCCTCCTCGCCGTCCGTAGTCGGCTCGGCCACGCGGGTGGCTGGTCGGCGGCTGGTGTGGCGCGCGGCTGTGGTGGCGCCTGCGGAGGTCCGTGGCGCGGCGGGTGGCGGCGGCGGCTGCGATGGCGGCCGGCCGTCCGTTCTGTTGGTGCTCGGCTGCTGGAGGCGCTTGGGGGTGTGCTGGTCGGCGCGGTCGCTGCGCGGGTGGCGATGGTGCCGTCTCGCCGCTCTGGGCGGGCTGGTGGTGGTGGCGGAGGCTGCGTTTGGTGGTGGTCGACGGTGGCGGTGCTGCTTGGTGACGGTGTCTCGATGCGCGAGGGGGCTTGGTAGTATGGGCTGCCGGGCCGGCCGGACCGTGGGTCCGGCCAACCTCCGGCGGATTCGGGTGCTTCGAGTGTGAACTCTGATCTGACCTCGGTCGGAACCGATAGCGGCGGCACCCGCGGGTGTCGTCTTCCTCCTTGGAGGCGCTGCCGTGAAGCTCCGTTTCTTCTCCCGCCTGGAGGTCTTGAGCGCGCCGGGTGAAAGCCCAAGCTTCGTCTTTCGAAGCGGGCAACGGCGGCGTTTCCTCGTCGCTTCCTCCTTGGAGGCGTTGCCTTGGTCGCTCGCCCTTTGTCGTGTGTGAGGTCTGTTCCCCTGTGGTTTGTCTCATCGACCCGGTTTGGGGTTGGTGTGGTGTGGGGGCTGGCGACCGGAAGTAGTTCTGGTAGCCAGTTAGCTGTTTTCTTTTGTTTGCTCTCCCTGTAAAACTGGTAACCCCAGATTGTTCCGTTTATGCTTTATAAAAGCAGGGCCTCTGGCCTTTTATCTCAACTTCATAAAAATCTAAAAGAGATTGGATGTAAATGATGCATCCCACAAGTCTGCAAAATCACAGTGTGAGATTCTGTATATTATGGGCTACATAAAAATAAAAACATCTTACTATTTTGAAGACTTGAAAGTATGTATACTCAGATCCACACATTTGTTATTTTTGTGTAGCCCTGAATATAACAAATTTAAATGGATTTTCTTATATTTGTGGGATACATCATTCAGCAGTATTTTTTTAAAAATTTGTAAACATGAGTACAAAAATTAAATAGAGGGATCCTTGAGCCCAAGAGCATGAAATCTCCACTCAGAGGCACGGAGCGTCCTGGAGGCAGCTTCTCGAAGAACAGAAACCTAAATCGGTTCGGACAGAGCCTTTTTTGTCCGGACCCCTCTTTTGCCCCCATGTGTCCGAGTCGAGCATGGGTAACCGGACACGCACGTCACATCGATATCCGATAAGCTAGCCCCACAAGCCAACGAACTCGACAGTTCTTTCCCATCGCTCCACTCTCTGCCGCCCTCCAATGACAAAGAGATCACAGGCTAATCAATAAAAGACAACGTGTACTAATGAACTCCATATGTTTCTTCCTACCATTAGCAAAGAAACTATTGCTTAGATTACACGGAATATTCACCCTAGATAATTCATGCTAATAGCTGAGATTGCACGGAAAAATCACCTTACAATTTCCCACTAATTGCTAAGATTACATGGAATACATGCTTGTAGCCTACCCATTACCTGATCAATTTGTACTCTCTATTATTTATTCATGCAATGACTTAGAAGAAAACTTATCAAATGAGGTTAGGCAGCGAACTGTGCTTGCCTTTTGCCTTGTTTCTCGGCTTTAATAAGTTATGGCCTTTATCTAGAGGAGGGATTCGGAAGGAAAGAACAGACGGTTCACTCACTGTAATCATAGACATCGCTGTAGTTCAGATCCTCTATTTGCCTACTGTTATAGAAAAGGTAACAAGTCAACAGAAGCAAAATTCAGAACCGAAAGTTTGAGTTGAAGATCAGAGGTCACCGAAATATTTTTCGTGAGGCACACATTCCAAATATGCTTAGCCTGTAAAGAGGTTTTTTATGAGCGGTAGAAAAGTTTTCATGCACCGCCACATATACGGGAAAAATGTCAATGCTATACACCATCAAATTCTGAAGCATCTTTCACCGAAAAGGTGATGCAACCTTGGCACCGCACTGGGATGTGAAAAGCATTGTTTGTAAGTGCAGCCTGACAATTCCTGTTTGTTTTTGTAGAGAGAAAGACAATTCTTGTTCGTTTGTTGTAAGTCTGTGATCATCGCATATTTTTTACTCCATCCATTCATAAAATGATGTCTCAACTTTATCTAAATTTGGATGTATCTACACACTAAAGTGTGTCTACATACATACAAATCTAGAAAAGATTGAGACATCCTTTTGTGAACGGAGGAGTAGATAAAATAAGTGGCTGTTGAAGGACTCTGTTTTTGCTCTGTTTGCCCCGTACTCTTACCGATTCTCTGTTTGAGAAATGTTTGAAGTGATTTCATTTCATAGTATCTAAATTTCATAGCATTATAGGTAGTTCTGACTTATGAGACATGATATACTATTATTAATTTTCCAAGATCAACATTTGTAATTTGCAACGTAACAAGTTACAAGTCACAACTCATCCGGAGCTTAAACACCATCCTTTACAGATTACACAAATACAGTACAACTGATGTTGGAAAGGAGCTCAACTGATTTCTAACGTGGGCATTTAGCAGAAAAGACATTGCAAAACTAATACATGCCAAAGATCATTGCCATGGATGAAGGTGATGGCCACGGCGTCATCATATCGTCGCTGCACCTCCGGATCATCTCCGGCGAGAACTCTGGACAAGGCAAGCCGTAGATGACCTCGTCGGGTGCCGGTTCGTCAGGCTGTGGTTCTGGGTGCACTTCGTTTGGCTCGCCCAAGATCGCATCCATCTGGTGGTCGGCGGCGACGCTGGCGTGCTCCTCCGGCTGAGCTGCTGGTGCCCGTGGCTGCGAGGCTTCCTCAGTCAAGGCGATGGGATGCAAGCCGGGGAACTCCTGTTCCATGACATAGTAGTAGCAGTCCTCCTCCGGCTGAGCTGCTGATTCCCATGGCGTTGCGGCTTCGTCGGTCGCGGCGACCTTGTTATGGAAGCTCGGATACAAGCTCGGGAACTCTTGTTCCACGCTCTGGAAGAAGCTGCTAGTGCAAGGTGAAGCACCCGCAATGTTCCTCTCGGTCTCGTCCATGCCTTGGCAGTACATCTTGAATAGTTCATCGACGACGCTCCCCGGCTCCGGATCCGTGGTTGTCGTCGGTGGGTGCTCGCCGGTTAGCCGCGGCCGCGCGCTAGGCGTAGAATCTTCTGGGTAGTTACCGTGCACGGCCTTCCTCTTCTTGGAGCTGATGGCGGGCACGTCCTCAGCCGTCGTCTCCCAGGTTGTCGTCGTGGTCGATGTTGATGCCTTCGATGGATTCCGAGGCGTGGGGTAGACCTTGCAGAGCACGAGGTCGCTGTCTCCGTGCTCCTTGGTCGAGAGGCCGTACTCCTTCATGCGCCACCCCGTCCTGTCTTTGCGGCCGTCGGCATCCTTGACGACGTGTGTGAAGTCCTGCACGTAGCCGCCGATCTTGCTGCCTTTCAACGGCGTCTTGCCGCCCTCGGAGTGCCAGTAGCTCTTCGTGGGATCGCCGTCGATCCCGCGCAGCTTCTTGGACCTGTTGTTGTTGCGATAGCGCACGGGGGTGTAGAGGAAGCAGGCGTCGTTGCCGTCGCGGTCCCGCACGCGCTCGCGGCCGGAGACGAGGGCCTCGGGGAGGGCGGAGTAGAGGTCGGCGCCACGGTGGATGTACCTGGAGACCACGGGACGGCCGGCGATCTCGCCACCAAGGTAGACGTCGGTGAGCTCATGATCGGCCGGAACAAACCGGAAGCCTGGCTCCATGGATCGATGGCCGGCCGATCGGCGAGTTCGTGGTCTAGGGTTAGCTAGGGCGCGGGCTGAAATGTTGGTCGAGATCGGGCACGTAGGTATTGGTGTAAAGCTCTCTCGCCTGAGCTCCTTTTATGGATTGGATGTATGGTGCAAAGGTGGCGGTGGGCAATCCGATCAAGCGCCAAACCTTTGTGTCCATTAGTTTGTTAGTCTTTCCCTTTCAAAAAAAAAGTTTGTTACAGTCTTTCCATGCATATGCGCACGAGCGGTTGCAAACCGATACGGACAGTGGCTGAGTTGGGTTCGGATCGACTGCTTGCAATTGGGCGCGCGTAGAACACAAGCGAGGAAGTTCACTACAAGCGTACCCTCCATTCTGGATATAGTCAAAATTTAAAAATTTGACTGAATATATATAAATTTTTGCCAGCGTCTATAATACCGAATGCATATTGGATGAAATTGTATTTTATAATGATTCTAATAATATTTAGTTACATTGTAGATATTTGGAAAAAAATTCTTATAGGTTTGGTCAAACTTTACAAAGTTTAACTTTAACTAAACTCGATTGCAGAATAATTATTGACAGGGGAGTAATGAAAAAAAACCCGACCTTCTTAATGGCCCCGCTCGCGCTTTTCTATTTTGCATAGTGTCAACTTCTCCTTCCTCGTGTTATAGGTCACTGTGTATTTGACAAGTGTCACATCGAGACATTTTTTGTAGGATTTCCATTTCCATGGGACATGCATCTTTTTTCGAGATTTGAATCTTCAATGAAATACCTTTTAAATTGTACGTTTGAATGACAAACGCTTTTCATTATTGCTCTCCTCATATTTGAGATCTTTAAAATTAGATCTAATGTTGATAAGTTTTGACTGACATTCTTTTACTTAAAAAACAATGTATACCTACTTTGGGTTTCAGTGTTCTTATACTTCGGAATTTCAAGTACATTCGTACTTCACGCAGAATTTAATGATTTTTTCTATTAGTGTACTTTTGTACTTTTGGTTTAAGTGTATTTATATTTTGGGTTTTTAGTACGCTTTGACTACGCCAGGGAATTTTGTACTGCGGCTTTTTCTTTTACTTGTACTTCGAGAAATTTGTAATCTATATTTTGGTTTTTTTTTGTACATCGAGAGTTTTGTGGTTTGTAATTTTTGTACTTCGAAAAAATTGTGCTTTGGAATTTTTGTACATCTGCACTTTACGCGTGGGGAACAATCCCGTCAGCACGGAAACGCGCCGGCTCTTCACAAATCACAACTGACCTTTGACTTTTCGTAATTATACCCATTTTGTAGTGATTACCCACTAAGGGTATTTTTTTGACGTGCACTAAGGGCTTTTTTGATTTGGAGGAAAGGAAATTTAAAAAAATAGGGAAGAGACAGGGATGGGAAATGATGGCATGTGAAAACCTGCGCTCGTTCTTTGTGCATAAGAAAGAAAAATGAGGTCTGAGTGGATTTTTGCTTCCTTTACGTTTTGCATTGAAACTGAGACCGGGAGGAAAAATTTCCGTAGTTTTCCTTTCCACGCTACTTGTGAATGAAATGAGTGGACAGTGATAGCTCGGAAAACTTTTGAATCCTTCACAATTCCTTTACATTTCCTCCAAATCTAAGAGCATCTCCAACCGGAGCCCCAAATTCGGCCCCCCAAACTGTCCGCGGACACGTCCGGGCGTGTCCGCGGACAGTGACCGGACGACCCCCAAAGTTGGGCTCCTACAACCACATACCCCAAAAGCTTCTCCCCAAACTCATGCAAGCCATGCAACGTCGATCCGATACATACCGGATCCAAATTACAAAACATAGTGGTCCAAATTCAAATGAAATTAACAAAGTTTAACAAGTTGTCCAATACAAGAATGAGAAGTGATCTCTTCTTCTTCAAGGGGCGGTTCCACCGGAGCCATCTAGGCCGAGGTCACGGTCGGAGATCCTCTTCTTCATCATGAGGACCCACTTTGCGCTAGGCTCATCCAAGAGGCTAGCGTCTTGGAACATGATCGTTTGTTCCTCCGTGATTCTTACAAGATTGGCTTTCTCTTGCTCGACCGCAAAGGCATCCGACATCTTCTTTTGCTCCAATTGGACCTTCATCCAAGCCTCCCTTTTCACCAATTCCAACCTCGCCCTCTCAATGTCCATCCTCTCCTTGAGCCGGAGGCGATCAAACTCCATTATTTCCCTTTGCAAATCCAAGAAGGCGTCATACCTCTCGGCCTTCTTCTCCTCTCTATCTTTCTCCAACTTCTTCATGGTTTCATCCTTGTTTGAGAAGATGCCCGTCCATGTGGCGGACATCTTTGTGGCGGCGCCTTCACGAGCCACCCGATCTTTCTCCCACCTCCTCCCCATCATCATCGTCTTCCGGCCGCTTCCGGTTTCGGATGGCCCATCTTCTTCATCAAGTCCAATTGGGAGAGAAGAGCTTGATCCATCATTGGTGTTCCATTTTTTAGCCGGATTCTTGTGATCATCATATTGGGAGATCCACTTGGGCTTCCCGGTCAACTCTAGCCAACAATGTGCCATGTGAAGAGTTTGCCCTCCGTTTGATGGTACAAAGTGGAGGCCAAACCACACTAGCAAGCAAACAAAAGGAAGCAATTACACAAATTGCATGTGATAAAATGAAGAGATGTCAATGAAACAAGTAGAAGCAATTGCTTACATGGGAAGTCACGTTGACACCACTTTGATTCCTATTCACCACTTGTGCATGGAAATCACAATACTTGTTCACGCTTTCTTGGATCTAACCCCACCTATGTTGGAGAGAGCCGGCGTTGCGATCGGACACAATTGGGTGGGGTTGCACATAGCACTTTTGATGATGGAAGTGGGAATGTATCTTCTCCCACAACCGGGTGCCCTTTTGCTTGATTCCACATATAGCATTCATGCTTGTGGCTAACCAAGCTCGGCAAAGCAAAACATCCTCGAAAGTTGTGTACGATTAGCCTCTTGGCGTGTACACCTTCTTCGCCTTCTTCGTCGTCGCAGCGTCCGCCGGCTCGTCCTCACCCAAAGTGTAAAAGGGGGGAAGTGTGGATACCGACGGCTCCTGTGATGGCGGATTGACCCATTTCGGATCAATTCCATCATCGTTTCATCCTAAGCATACTAACAATTACACTACGGACCTAAAATTGACTCGGAACTATGCAATTCGGATAGAAATTCATACCCCAGTGTCCACTTGACTTCCGTCGAACAGGTTGTGGGCGTGGTGGCTGTCAGTGAGGCCGGAATAAGCACGCGCCCGCTGGAGCGGCGGAGAGTCCTCCACCACCTGCGACGCGTACTCATCCGCGATGAGGCACGGCTCCTCCCGGTTCGTGGTCTAGGACGTCGACCTTGTTGCCGCCACGCTGGGAGGCGGAGGCGGCGTCGGCTTAGGGCGCCTCGCCATGGGTGCGGGCGTGCTCATACCCACGGGCACCGGCTCCTCCTCCTGCATCTCCGCGTTCGCAATCCTCTCGGCCTCCGCCGCCGCCGCCGCCGCCTTCTCCTGCTTCTACTTGTTCGCTAGCTCGCGTTCGCGTTGCTTGCGGTGCCGCGTCCTCCGCGCCACGGTCTCCGGCTTCAGCGCCGAGTCCGGCCTCTGCTCAACGGACTCAGAGGATGCGCTCTTCTCCGCGAAATCCATGGCTCCTTCCGCCTCCATCCAGATTTGCAGGTGGACGCGGCGGGAGGAATGAAATTAAACCGGCGTGAGTGGAGGCGAGGAGGGGATAAATGAAAGTCGTCGGCGCCCAAATTTAGTTTCAAATTTGGTGGAGCCGTCTTGCCAGAGCCGACGTGGCGGACGCGTCCGGGCACGTCCGGGCCTTCCAAACTCTCCCCACATATGGGCTGAATTTGGGGGGGAGCCGGACCGTCCAGACGTTTGTGAAATGTATGGGGCCGCGGTTGGGTTGCCGTTTTCAGCCCAAACCACGTTCGGGCTGTCCGCCGGACGTTTAGGGAGGGTTTGGGGTCATGGTTGGAGATGCTCTAAGGAGCCCTAACTTGCTAGAAAACAATGTGAGTATTCAGGCTCTCATTGATCGTACAATGCCGTGATTTTACAGGCCCGAGACAGCTTCACCCACCTGGGAGCTGGGGTGTGTGTCACTGTCAGGCACCACAGAAAACCGCGATTGCTGCGAAGCAGATGACGAAGGTGAGAGTTCTTCCTCCAGCTTCGTCGATGTTCCCGCGAGAGTATTGAGGCGTTGGAGTGGCCTTCGATCCAGACTCTGCGTCAGATTCAGAAATACAAAAATGGTGCTCCGATTATTCAGAGTATGAAGCGCTCCAATCCATCCCACGCTCTGAGTCCAAAATACTATCTGAACGTACCTGCAGGGGTAACGTTGGGGTCGAACGGCGTCGCCGGAGAAGACATCGGGACTCCCATGGCTGCAAACAACGGCACGGCATTACAATTTTTTACTTGTGGTGTTGTACGCGCGCACCAGTCTACACGAGCACTGCGAACTTACAGTCGCACTGGCTGGCGGGCGGGGCCTGGACCCTGCACGCCGCGGGGAGCTGCAGCGCGCGGGCACCGTCCACGGCGACGCCGAGCGTGGCCGCCGTGCCGCCGAGCACCACGCAGAGGCACCGCGGGCTCGACCTCAGCATGCCGGACACCGCCGAGCAGCACGGCTCGCCCGGCGCCGTCGCGTTGCCCGACATGTAGCATTGTAGCCCATGCACGGCGACAGGCTGACGAGCTCTGGCATGCACGCGGACCCCCCGCCGATGCCGTCCGGGGCCGGGGCCGGCGCCGGAGATTGAGCCGCGCACCGGCACACCAGCAGCGCGGCCGCCACGGCCAGGCCAAGCGCCACGACGTCGATGTAACCTGCTCCCATTGGACTTGCTGTATTCTTTCTTCCTTGTGTTATGATGTGCGAATTGTCCTTCGCACTGGAAAGTGGCATCAAGATATAAGCTTCTCAGATTGATCTGTATCAACTAGTCTCGCTCGTGACACTGACATGCCATTGAAACAAGCCAAGTTAGATTGCTGGCGCCATTGTTCGGTCAACTTCTCGCCAAATCTTTGGACCCCATTTTGCCGGGGAAAAGTCACAGAGACAGAGAGAGCAGTACAACTGCAAACTTTTGTGGATTCATTTGGTCGCGGACACAGATCCTACCTGACGTCCAGGTCACCTAAGCACATCAACACAGGCGGTTCGCGCAACCACCATGACCAAACACTCATCAACCACCTGAAACATTCTTAACCACACCATCACACGCCGGCGTATTTAAAGGCGCGGAACAGCACGAGAACTTGCAGAGTCTGGCGACATGAGACGCACCGGGACGATGGGCGCGGTGGCTGCGGTCGCCCTCGCGGTGCTAGTGCTGGCGGCGGCGGTGTCCGGGCAGCAGATATCGACGTCCTGCACGATGTCGCTGATTAGCACGTTCAGGCCGTGCCTCAACTTCGTGACGGGGAGCACCAACGGCGGTGGGTCGCCGACGCTGCAGTGCTGCAGGGCGGTGGCCGGGGTGGTGCGCACCGGCGAGGACTGCGCCTGCCTCATCCTCACCGGCAACGTGCCCTTCGGCCTCCCCATCAATCGCACGCTCGCCATCTCCCTTCCCAGGGTCTGCAAGCCCCTCTCCGTCCCGCTCATGTGCAGAGGTTCGTTTCTACACGTCGACTTGAATTTCAAATTTTACTGCACATGATAAACTTTGCTTTTACGGCATTTGAACCGACGATCTCTGAATGACCAAACAAGTTTTTTTTTCTGTTTCATTCTTGTGATTTGCAGATACAGCAACGCAAATCCCAGCCCCAGGTAATTTAACTCTCCTTGTTTGGCGATAACACTTTCGTACTGACTGTACATTACTGAACTGAACACTGAACTTGCAGGGCCCATTGCATTTGCTCCGGCACTTCCCCCTCTGCGTAAGTATCTTCAACACTCTCCTCAGAGCCTCGCACCATGCCGATGTTGTAAACCATTGCGCTCATAACATTTCACAATTCTGCAGCGCCATTGCCGGCAGAATCATCGATGGATCCGCCAGCGACGTCGCCGGACGTGGCGGAGGCGGAGGCGCCACCGATCATGCAGGGCCAGAGGCCGGTGGTGGTGCCCAGCTCGGCGTGGCGGAGCGCCCGTGTGCTCTTGACGCCTGCAGCCGTTCTGCTGCTTGTAGTTTCATCCTTTCTGATTTCATAGGATGGAAGCGCTGCACATCATGTTCTGTACGATTGGCCTTCTTGTGTTCATGATGGTCTTCAGTTCACAGTGTAAACATTTTTTCCCATGTGGATTAACATGACGTGTTCTTTACTATATGCTGCTGGATAGATCTAATATAACATGCGAGTAAGAAATTCACGCTTAACTTAAAACATGTATTTTATTTTTTTGAAACGCGGAAAACATGCTATTTTAGGTGGACTGAAAACATGATGTGGCAGTGTCAAGCTCTCGTGACATCAGGGTAGTTGAACAGAGACCAACAGCTGCATGGACTTCATTACGGCAGCAGGTTTAATCTTGTCGGCACTATGTTAGTGGATATATATGTCCTAAATCAGCGATAACTAATATGGATCGGAGAGAGTACTTTCCTCCACTAATTTTCAAGGCCACGGCTAGTGGCGGACCCAAAAACTTTCGGAAGCCTGGACAAACAAGGTTAAATATGCTAAAATTTAGGACAAACTCGCTCTAGTAAATCATACAATACAAGCGTTGCACCGTCGGCAAGTCTGGCGGCCTTCCGGGTTGTATGGTCCACCCATGGCCATGGCTAGGTAAACAGTACCACGGAAGACTTGTTCATGTTAACCCCGCCATGGTGGAATTTTTTGGGGAATATCAGCCAAAAATTAGCCCGACTCGAGGCTTGGCCATGGAGACTGAATAGCCCAATAGAAATGTAAAATACATTGCAAATGAACTGGATAGTTCACGACTTATTGTCTAGTAAATGTAATTTGATGCACACAAATTTGAAGGCACATAATTTAAATAGGAAATAGTATTTGATTCCAATTTTTTATTTACCGATCTTTAAATTATTTTTTAGTCATATCAATTCTCATAGCCTAAAAAAATTGAAATATGACACAACAAGATCAAAGGAAGTTATAACAAAAATCTGGTCTTTCATGTATCAAATGGTGCATAACAAGGGATTTGAAAAATATTTTTATTGATTGGGTGATGAAATCTATTACAGGAGAAAGAGTTGCCACCAGAGTCAGCGACTAGATTGATTGACCCCCTATTTCCCAAGATATATATGGGTCAGACAAGAGGACCCATTGTCCCCTTTGCTCTTTGATATTGTAGGAGATGGCTTAGCCTTGCTGATCAAGCAGGCCAAGGAACAAGAGTTGATATATGCGCTCATTGCGCACTGGATGGTGGTTTGGAATTCTTCAATATGGGGATGACACAATCCTTTTCGTGGAAGATTGCGTCAAACACACAATTCTTCGTCTGTTTGAGCAAATCTAAGGACTTAAAATCAATTTCATAAAAGTGAATTTTTTTGCTTGGGAGATGTTGTCACAAGAGAGAAATATATAGTACAATGAGATTTTCACTTGTGCATCTGCAACTTTTCCAATGAAGTATCTTGCCATCCTAATTTATGAAAAAATATTCGCAAAATCTCAGTGGGCGTGAGTGGATGAGCAATTCACAAAAAAACACATGCTGGATGAAAAGGCTATCTGTTGGTGACAAGATTAGTTTCTTAAGTTCCCATTTAATTAGCATACCGCTATGATGTGCTCCCTAGAAGTCCCAAAAGGTGTGCTAATGAAATTGGACATGACAAGAATGGTTTCGCAGGATTAGGATGACACGAAGATATATCACTTGGTAAATTGGCAGACTATGTGTTTGCTCAGGGATTGTGGGGATTTGGTGTTCTCAATTTGGAGACTATGAACAAGAGAATGTTGTGCAAGTGACTATGGAAACTAGAATACTGAAGCAACCTGGCAGGAGCTGTTAAGTATGAAATACTTACATAACAAAATGCTTTGAGGCAATATGCTAGAAGGGTGATGAACTGTGAGGAAAAACTGTGCAGCACTTTTAGTTCAGTTCCCTATACTTAACTTCATTACGTTCCCTGATGATCCTAAAAATGTCTATATAGGTTGTGTAATATGCTTAATGCTTGGGCAGATTTTCAGAAAGCCAAGGACGAATTAAGGAGTCGAGTGCCCTTGTAGTTCGCGTGATGTTTCTTTATTACCTGATGCTTTTGTATATGTTTGATGTCTTTGGTTTGTATGTGAGATTCTCCCAAAAATCCGGAACTGCGATACGCTCTTCCCACCACCAGCTTGCTTGCCCTGGGTAGCTGGATGCTGGAAGGTCCTTTTTTATGTTGTTTTTATTTGGGTTACGTTATATTTTGTGAAACCTGACGGTCTTTATATGAAATTGTCGAAGGAGATCTCGTTTTATAAAAAATATATTTAGAAATCAGTTTTATCATGAGGTTATAAGAAACTTGAAATACTTATGCACCTATATTATGCTATAACACACATCCTTCGAAGTCTTGGTGCAAAGTATGGCCACATATGTCATGCAAAAGGGCACCATTATTTGTGATGGTAGTATGATATTAAATTTCTTTTTTTTGACCAGCTGATATTAAATTTCTCATGTGGTTTTCTCTATCTTCTCCGAAGTGGAAAACATACATCTGAAACAGAATGTGGAACTGTGAATGGACCCATGTAAAAATGGAAACAATATACAAATAAAAGATGACAAATAGATAATTTTGTAATTAATTCCTTGATTATTTTTTACCTATGAGGAAAATCGATAGATCTTTCTCCACAGTGTATGTATTGGTAATGTGCCAGGGGGTCCTGGAGAGTTGCTGATAATGGTGCTCAAAATGGAGGTTCTTGACGGTATCGAGGTTAAGACAATGCATTGACGGGAATAGGGCGGAGGCCTCCTAATCATGCTACGACGAAGCTCCCCCAAATTGGCTTTGTGTATGCCAAGCACGAGTCTAACAAATTCGGCGCCTTCATAGTTTCTTTTTTGCGACACATAGTATAGACGCAGACGCTCACACACGCATACACTCACTCATATGAACACACACACGCATATCCCTACCCCAATGAGAACCGCTGAAAGACTCCGCCGATGGGTCGGGTCTTCAAATTGATGAAGTCACCATTGGCTTCTTGCTTTTGATGAGAACGTCGACTCCCACTGAAAGAAAATTCCGCATCAATGAGAACTCTAATGAGAGTCCAACCACCCTCCTAACTATGCATCCACATGCATGTTGCTTCTCCAGGCGCCATCATGGATGATAGTGTTCGAGGATGGATAATTTCTGATTTTCTCGATGTTATGTACGTTATTATGAGGGCACAAGATCAAATGTTTTTGTCACACACACATCGGCTACTTACTGATATACCTCTGGACGTCTCTTGTGACGATTGAAATTTTATTGTTATGTGTGTTTTCGTTGGTGTTCATGTTCTTTCCATATGTTGCATGCATTGTGTGCGTTGCAACTTGTTTTTAGCGTTTTTGTTGTGATAAACGAGAATTGATGTATGCATATAATTTTTGTTGCATTGGATTATTTGATTGTTCAAGAAGGAAAATTGTTCCAACTGTGTTATAAACATCTTTATCTAAATAAAAAAGTGTTATATAAACATGTCGGAAAAGTCGCATACAAGGATTTTGTGTTGCAAGGATCGGAGTCCTATAGGATTGATGACACAACTGTGAGAAAAGATTTCCAACAAAAACAATACCGTGACAGACTGACAGTGTCATGGTGACACTCGATGCTTCATCTGACACGGCATAGACCCACAGACATCAACTACTATAGCAACCACATGTGTACTACTCCCTCCGTTCACAAAAAGATGTCTCAACCTAGTCCAAATTTGCATGTATCTACACACTAAATCATATCTAGATACATGCAAATTTGAGCTAGGTTGAGACATCCTTTTATGAACGGAGGGAGTACTTCCTAAAGAAAATTGTTCACATCAACTCCAGGAATTCAGAGAAAGAAATCATTTCCTTCTAAGAGTAGGAAGTAGGAACATGCAGCTCACCAACATAAACAACTAATCCACCTCCCCGAACGAAAACCACTCCTATAAGAACACACTAACTTGAATTCCAAAAGTATAGACCCACAAGCCCGATCAACGTAAGCAAGCATCACATATCTAGTCCCGACCAAAGAAGCGCTATCCTCGTAGCAAGCTAAGAGGAGGACAGATCAATGGCCGGGATCGGAGCAAAAATCGTACTGCTGGCCGCTGCGGTGGCGGCGGTGCTGGTGGTGTCGGCATCGGCGCAGTCCGGGTGCACGACGGCGCTCATTGGCCTGTACCCGTGCATGAACTACATCAGCGGCAACGACACGGCGCCGACCACGTCCTGCTGCTCGCAGCTCAGCTCCGTGGTGCAGTCGCAGCCGCAGTGCCTCTGCAGTGCGCTCAGCGGCGACTCAGTCGGCAGCATGACCATCAACAAGACGCGCGCGCTCGAGCTCCCCAAGGCGTGCAACGTGCAGACCCCGCCGGCGAGCAAGTGCAACGGCGGTAAGTGTTTCGACGATATCTACAGGAGTTGATCACTGCATCTATAGTTTGTTGTTGCTGTTTGGGTTGCTGAGAGGATGGAGTTGTGCCTTTTTCTTTGCAGCTGGTGGTGGCAGTGCTCCGGTCGCCGGTGACACGCCGGCGGTGCAGACGCCGGGCTTGGGATCGAAGACGACGCCGTCAGGGTACCTGCAAGGGAGTGGCGGCTCGTCGGTCCACTGTCCAGCGGGTCTGGTGTTCGCGCTCGTGGCCGCAGCCCTCTACGCCATGTCCGTCGTGTGAGAGGCAGATGAGCGTCTGGGGTTGTCTCGGTAGTGGAATGAGGCGCAGCGGTGGCTCATTCAGAAATTGTTTCTTGAGTGGTGTATTTGCGTTTCCTATACTAGTCATCAACCCGTGCCTCCGCACGGGCTAGATTTTTCTTATTTCCTATCAAGTTTTTTTTTTCAAGCTAATTTTCTTCGTCTCATCAAAATGTGAGTCCATTATTATTCAAAGTTATATACAAAATAAATGGCATTTAAACCTCAAATCCTAATATTTGAAAGTGCATGGAAATGATTATTTTACGTTGACAACAAATTAGGAACTAATAAACAGGAAAGACATGCAAAACACTTACGGATGTCAAAATATTTCCAAATATTTCTATTTAGTGACCCAATGCATGGTGTAGTAGCAAAAGGACAGGCTTACAATTGTGAAACTGATATCCACGTGCAATGTAGAAACATCTGCTATATTCATCATTGCTTCGTTTTGGTATGTGAAGTCAACTGGCTTGTCATCTCTCTGATCTTCAGCCCTATTTTTATGAAATTCGTGGTTATCCTTCACAGATTAGTTGTTGGCCGAGTTATAAACACATGTCATACAAAATCAGTAACCGGAGCTCCCAAATGTTTTAGAAAATAAATATATAACTGTCGCCAAAGCATGATAAGTAATTGCTTCTATGCTTCTTATCCGAGTTGATATTCAAAGATCAGCATTCTGAACAGATGCTTTAAAGATGACAATCATAAGCATGTATGGTACAGGAATGCTTCTAACCTCCATATATATATATATTAATGATTCATACTGACAAACTACTACTGCATATGTGTAAATGTGTGTGAACTTCAGAAGCAGTTCGACCTTCTTGAGGATGAGAAAGAAACAAAAGAAGGCAACATACTACTTACATTTTGCAAAGAAATAGAGGATTGGATAAAATACCTTAATTTTGTTATAAGAAATACACTGGGGAGAACTGGAAGTGTCAGCCTTCCACGGGGGATCGGCAACAATTAGTCTGATAGTGATATTCAAACAAAATATTATAGAAACCATTAGACATAATACTAAGAAATCTGAGAAGCTCGTATGTATAGGCAAACATTTGAAATCTGGGCACCATACTTAGATTAACGCTGGAAGGCGGATAATTACATGTAATGCAGTCTTGCACAGAAGCGACATTCAGTGTGCCTATCGTAAAAAGTATCAACTAATTTTGTTGTCTAAGACGGGTAACATAGAAAAAGTAATAAAAATTGGGTGTGCATCCTATAAACTCCATGTTGCGAACGCACAACAGTAGTGCAGGGATTACATGCATGGTTCTGTTGGAGGTGATCCAAAACACTCATGTTGGCTCTCCTTCGCTACCTATAGTGCATTATCAGGTCATGAGAAGTACCAATAGGTAGATGAGTACGCAAAATTTCCGTGATCAGATCATCATACTTTACGGATCAATCGATTTGTTAGGAGCTCGGGATTCAGATAGAGCATGGATTTAATCCAGTAATTTAATGGTGAAGGATTGACGGGTGACCGGTGTTGTGAGTGAAGGAGTGACGGGCAACGGGTGTTGTGATTTAAGGAGTGACGGGCAATCGGTGTTGTGGATAATTTCCCTGCTTACTGAAGTATATATAAGAACTCAATTTCTAGACAACAAAGGGAGGAACCATGTAAGTTTTTATTATAGAAAGGAGGATGAGGCACCCAAATGCGACTACTATGAGTGGAACCTGGGTGTGCAGCACACACATCAGAGTAACGTTTCAGGAAGGTTCATTCGTGATATGTATAAAATACTATAATTGTTAGATTGATGAAAATTCAATCTTGTGTACACAATTATAAAAAGAACTTATTTACACGTTTATCAATATTTGACTTCTAGCCATGTTGACCTCATCTTGTTTACACACTTGTTGCTATATATCCACATAAGTAAATGTATTGAAGTAGAAAATTTTGTTGCATCCTACATACAGCTAAAATCTCCAGTGCAACAATATGAGAGGTAGTTGCATCCTCATACAGCTAAAATCTCCAGAGCAACAATATGACAGAGGTCAATTAATAGTAAGGTAAATTCAGTGAAGGGTATTTGAAAAGAAGTTAACATGCATGATGCACATGTCAATTTTTGGTTTGATGAAACGAAATCTTCTGTAGGCATAGTCCATACCTATAAGATTTTTTTGCGTGTAACCCAATGTATCCTATAAGCATATGTAGATAGCACTGCATTTACCTTCAACACTAAATTCAAGACTTCCAGAATCGACACAGAAGTATGAAATCTGGAGGCACCAGCTCATAGAATTACTCCGACTACAAACTGAAACCTTTGGTCCTGCGCACGAACCAATATGTTATATTTGTTTCCTTCCCTACCGCAAATCAGAACAGAACATAACCACAAATTGTATTAGCGCCTAGAACTCAATTTCTAAGCTACCAAACAATATGATATCAACCCAAGTAGAAAAATTACCGGCCTCATCAGGGACGTGCTTGCGGTGACTAATTTTCAGGAAAGGACGGCTGGAACTCGTGCTTCCATTGCCATGATTGGCAGCAGTTCGGGGAGTGATGAAGCGATGCTTCTTAGGCAATATGCAGCATGATCCAACCAAAGCTCGACATTAAGTTTCGTCATCCTCATACACAGGGCCATGGTCCTCTATGGCTGGCAATACACCTAAGTCCAACTACAACTGAAACCTTTGGTCCTGTGCATGAACCAATATGTTATATTTGCTTCCTTCCCTACGCAAATCAGAACAGAACATAACCAAAAATTGTATTAGCGCCTAGAACTCAATTTCTAAGCTACCAAACAATATGATATCAACCCAAGTAGAAAAATTACCGGCCTCATCAGGGACGTGCTTGCGGTGACTGATTTCCAGGAAAGGATGGCTGGAAATCGTGCTTCCATTGCCATGATTGGCAGCAGCTCGGGGAGTGATGAAGCGGTGCTTCTTAGGCAATATGCAGCATGAATGCATGATCCAACCAAAGCTCGACATTCAGTTTCGTCATCCACATACACAGGGCCATGGTCCTCTATGGCTGGCAATACGCCTCCAGGCCCGGACGTTTTGCATGCTTCAGGTAAGAAAGACGTGGATCCGGCTTCCAGTGATGTATCTAGGGTAGAGTACTGCCAAGATTTGTTTGAATAGGAGAAAGAGAGCGGACAGCCGCGAGTGATACCGTCGAGGGTTCCAGCAAAGCTATGGACAGCCGCAACGTCGACCTAATTTCTTTTAAGCATACCAACACTAAAGAAACATTATATTTCGAAAAAAAATGAAGAAACAAATGTTTGAGTAAATACTAATTCGTAATATGATGCGTGCACAATATTTTCCCTGCGTCCTCAATAATTGGATTTCTTGAAAGGAAGTCAATGCAATGATCCAGTGCCTAGAACAGAACTCATAGCAAGTCTTCGAAATTACACAAATCATCAGTAGTACGTTCAGTAATTTAGATACCATTATTCTTGTACACCCTCGATAGCATACGATCATTCTTACCTTTGGAGTGACCCATATTTGGGCCAATTGTAGCAACTCAGCACGTCGATGGCTGGTTTACTAAATGAGATCGCTGGAATAAGGGAAACCCATAGAGAACTACTGTAAACACAAATAAGAGACATCTTGTAAACTGAAAGTCCCTGGCTATTATGCCAAGCTGCATACAGGAATATCAGGACGCAATGATGGATTTAGTAACAACAAAACTTTATACATGTGAATCCACCATTGAGGTGCAAACATGGTTCATATTACTTGTGCATTATTGGTCTCCGTCAGTGCCAGGAGATGTTGTCGTCGCCGTCGTCAGAAGCGTGCCGGTTAGTCCTCTTGATGTTGTGCCATCCTCCCCTATCTTCACCTGCAACGATCAGCTCTCCTATCTCCATTGACGTTGATCCCCCAAAAGAACATTGTTCACTAAGAGCTGTTATTAATTCAGGGAAGAAAGAACTAAATCTGATTGAGATGGCATGCAGCAAACCCAAATCCTACCAGGCTTGTACCTGAAAGGAGAAAATCTTGTACGACGGGTTAGGAAGTTGCAGTTGCTTCTGCAAGTGTATGCCGCAATCGCGATCGGCCGGCCCGGAGAAGTTCCACTCTCCATCAGATAATTAACCGTACACAGCTGCATTATGCGTTGGGAGAGGAACACGATCAGAACAGCTGGACATGCTATACTGGATCGTACCTTTTTAGTCGATCAACTCGAGGACGGATGCAATATTTGCTGATGCTGAAGCCATGGATTACGGCGGGCAAAGTAACGCCAAAGCAGTATCGATAATCAATCAACTGGTCTCCATCCGGTGTACCTCCGAGATTGATGTTTCCCCATCGCTGGCTAGTGAAATCAGCGTCCCGCGGCGGCATCATATATGCGGCGGCGCTAGGGAAAGATTTGTTTTAGGCTTTGAGCGCTACGGAGGTACGCGCTTGGAGAAACCGGAGGCCTGCGTTTAGTTATTTAATCCAATGGCTATTAATGAATGAGAGGAATATCGGACGGAACTCGTTTGTTAATTCGTGAGGATTAACGTGGTGGCTCCTTTGATGCCTCCAATTAGTAAATATAAGATTGATTTAATTGGTGATTCACGAGGAGGAATATTTGTTAGTGCCCTGTTTCACATTTGGTTATACTACATGCGCAACGAGATCGACTTACAAAAAGATCTGTGCATAAGCTCTTGCCTCATCCACGAGACCACAACCAAATCTATACTTCTTATAAAGCAAAATCCTACCAATTAATATTTTTCTATCTCAACATACAAGCCATCCACATCACTTTCTCGTTTAGCCAATCAATTGTCCACACCATCCCACTAAGATCATTACTTATTGTCTATATCTACATGCAAGCATCTACATCATCCTTTTCTTTGGCCATCAAGTTGTCTACGTCATATCATGTTTTTTTTACCATTCAACCAATAAAATCACACCATCCCAGTAGGTAATTCCATAAATAAATAATGTGCAAGTGGAACACCGGAATCAGTTATGACAATCAAGTGATTTTTTCGCCAAGATTTTCAATAATGAAAATCGTAGAACTATTATTATTCAAAATTATGTGCTCTTCTACGTGTAACTGCTCACAAAAAAATTAGACACATTATGCGGCAATTTGCATGACATCTTCATGCAAGCCATCCACATTATCAGTTTTTTTAACTCGCTGATTTCACTTTATCTACATCAATCAACATCAATTAGGTACACGTACACCCCTGAACCATAACGAACTTTAAAATATAAAATACTCATATATGTCACGTCTATTAAATTAAATTTAGCCTCTCAACTGTTATGATCAACAAAATTTTGTATTTCTATTGTCAAGTTCAGGAGTTTATATGTTTTACTCGGTTTCTTAATAGACACCCGCTGCAACACTCGGGGTATTGTTCTAGTTAATAGTATGATGGCGGAAATTCAATTTGACTCCCAAGCTCATAACCTCCCGCCTGACTTTTTTTTAAACAATAGTAAAACATTGACAAACATATACAAGTTTACTACACACCTGTAAATTTTCGTGATGAAACAACATTTGTGATGTTGTGTGCAAAAAACCAAATTAGTGGCCAAAATGGATTTTTTTAAATGTAGTTTCTAGAGCAGTGCTTTTATTCTTCCGCACAGAGCAACACAAATATCATTTGATCATGAAACTTTGCATGTATGTAGAAAACATGTATATGTTTGCGCCCAATGCTTTCAGAAATGTTACAAATGTTTTATTTTTTTTAATTTGGCAGGACAATGTAGTTTCTCATAAACTTTGCATGTATGAGATCGGGAGCCAAAACTTTGCATGTATGAGATCATTTTCGTGCACTTTATTGAGATTCTGATGAGAATAATGAATATTTTTAAATAAATATATCATAATAAAGAAAATTTGGTTAGGAGAAATGAACCTATCATAGCTCTAGTAAAAAATCTAAAGACAATAATCACCTAAACAATTAAGTAGGGACTTTTCTATTTCTTTCGCATCTATTTCATGGGTGTGATGAATGCAAAATCTGGATGGCAAACATCAGAGATTACATTCTCAAAGGTCTCCACCAAGCAATGAAATCATATTTGACAAGGGACCAAAATACTTGGCAAGGACAATCCATCAGACCATCAGAAGCACAATTGGCCTAATTGATCACAAAATAGTGGTTGTAATTTTTCCCTATGTAAAGATTTTTGTTGGCACTCACTTTGAGAAGTAGAATCTATGTAATAACCAAACCAGTTTTCCGAACACAAAAGTCTTTTATAGAAGCAACCTCTAATATCTTGATGATAAAATATACAAGATTAAAGCCTTGATTTGAGAACTATAAAAATATACCCTAAGGGAGAGTCAAATGTTTGTTCCTATGCATAGAAAAACTGACATTTCTATCGCATTCTTTGAAATTTCTAACGTAAATCCTTTATAGGCAGCAGTAAATGTCTACTCTAACAAGCTTTAAATCACAACCTAGGGCAAGGTAAGAAACATGTTCCTTTACAAGTCACGAGGTCTGAAACAAAATCAAGCTTAAACACTGCATAAGCACCTTAAGTGACCAATAAAGGCATACTTCTTATTTTTAAGAGTTATATGCTGGCGCAATAATCTTTAGAGAGTAGCCAAATAGTCTCTTTTATTTTATTTGGGTGAATTTCACTTTTAACACAATTGTTCATTTGTGATAAATATTACCCCTTTTAAATGAAATTCTACCAAAATACGCCATATGTAAATTTACAACATGGTTTTATCACATTTTAGCATATCACATGTTTTTTTTAGACAAGACCGACATGTTAGGTTGATTTGGTGCGATGTAATATGTAAAGATGGGGAGCATCATCGACGATTATGTCCAACCCTCTCTTCACCATCTATTTTATTCCTCGTGTTCGTCCTGATATTTTTGAATCTCGGTCATCACCTCAAACCTTTTCTAACGAACATGCATCATGAAAAGATGGTCCAATTTTCAAAAAGAGTAATCTAGACGAGTGTACATTGTTTAGAGTAATTAGTGTCATAAATGCACTACCTAAGGCGTAAAAAGTGGAATTTACTCGTTTTCTTAAGAAAAGCCGAGCACTATGTACTACTCCCTCCGTACACAAAAGGATGTCTCAACCTAGCCCAAATTTGCATGTATCTACCTTTTGTGGACGGAGGGAGTACATATGAATCACTGTCGGACGGGGCACTGCCCCTCGTACTAAAGAACTAATCAGCTTTAATGAGACTAATATTGGCCCTTGGGGTTGATCCTGATGGGCTGAAGATACAATGATTCAGTAGGCATCCAAACAAATGTTTGGTTTTCATAATCTTGTGGTTAAATCCTATAAATTTGCATTGAAGTGATTTGTGCTCGCAAGTAATTTAAGTATCACACCCGTTGGTTGCATGTCAGGAAGAGAAATCGTGAAGAAAATACAAGTGCCAAGCCAACAAAACCCCACCATGACACTGAAATACCGTTGTTGGCTTCATCTAACACGGCATCCAACAACACTGTTCAACTCTGAACACCAACTAATCTTTTTTTTTTTGAGGAAGGGTCTGATACATAAAAAGGAGCCTCCACACTTTACAAACAGGTCCCCAAACAAACGCGAAAATACACGGAAACCCAGCAAAGTGCAAGAAACACCCTAAGCCATCGGAGAGAAAACGCGATCAGACCCACGCCGCGCCCAAAGCTCCTACACACCGCCGGCGACGCCGTACCGCCCACCGCCGAGAGGAAGCGCCACCACCTTGAGTAGACAGCCGCATGATCCATCCGCGCGCAGCGACGAAATCTGGAGTCGATGAAAGACCACGGCCACAGCACCATCCTCTCGCCTCCACCCTTCTTCCAGCCGCCGCCGCGGCGCCCAGGACCACCTCCACCTGCACAACACCAACTCCAGGAGCTGCTCCCCTCGCCACCTCGGCCGGCCGGAGCAGGACCACCAGAGAAAACCACCCAGGACCACCTGCAACAAAAGTGGGACACCGCCCACCTCCAAACCCTCACCTCGCCGCCACGGCCGGCCAGAGGGACGAAGAAGAAGACGAGCGCCCGAAGAAGCTTCACGGCCTCCCCGGCGACGAGGCCGGAACGGAGGAGGGAGGGGAAGCACCAAGCCCCAAGCACCGACACCATCGCCTCCGTCCACGACGGCGCCACGCAGGCACACACACCTAATCTACAAGCACACGAGAGAGCCGGAGCTCCCCTCCACCTCACGGCGCCGGAACGGCGACGGAGGCAGAGGGGAGCGGCGGATCCGCCGGCGCGAACAAGGACCTCGGGGTCGCCTTTCTCTCCGCCTCCTAGCTACTGTAGCAGGGGAACGGGGAGCGAGAGGATTGAACACCAACTAATCTAGCAGCCACATATATAATAATTTTCAGTACTAATCAGTACATGATAGCTCAAGTAATTCAGAGTAATACATCATTCCGTGTCAAGCGCAGGAAGTAGGGACATGCAGCTCACCAACATGCCCAACTAATTCCACCTTCCCCAACAAAAACCACTACTATAAAATGACAAAAACTTGAACGCTAAAAGCAACACACAGATTCAGAGTAATACATCATTCCGTGTCAAGCGCAGGAAGTAGGGACATGCAGCTCACCAACATGCCCAACTAATTCCACCTTCCCCAACAAAAACCACTACTATAAAATGACAAAAACTTGAACGCTAAAAGCAACACACAGCCAAATCAACGCAAGCAAGCAGCATCAACTTCTATCTCCGATCCACCAAAGAAGCTTAGCGTCTCGCACTCTCGCAGTAGTAGCAAGCTAAGGGGGAGAGAGAGGAAACTCAATGGCAATGAGTGGAGCAAGAAGTCTCTTCCTGGTCGTGGTGGCGGCCCTGCTGGCGGCGTCGGCGTCTGCCCAATCCGGATGCACGGTGGCGCTGATCGGCCTGTACCCGTGCATGAACTACATCAGCGGCAACGAGACGGCGCCGACCAAATCCTGCTGCTCGCAGCTCAGCTCCGTGGTTCAGTCCCAGCCGGAGTGCCTCTGCAGCGCGATCGGCGGCGACTCGGTCGGCGGCATGACCATCAACAAGACGCGAGCGCTCGAGCTCCCCAAGGCGTGCAACGTGCAGACCCCGCCGGCGAGCAAGTGCAACGACGGTAAGTGCTCGCTCGTTCAAACCCTCAGACAGTAGCGGATTATGAGTCACTGATCTACCCCGAGGGCGTTGCTGAAAGAAACTTTTTCTCTCTCTTTGCAGCTGCTGGTGCGAGTGCTCCGGGCGCCGCCGCGCCGACCACGCCGGAGGTGCAGACACCTGCGGCTGCTGGCACGGGGTCGAAGGCAACGCCCTCGGGGTCCCTGCAGGGGAACGGTGTCTCGTCGCTCCATGGTCCGGCGGGTCTGGTGTTCATGCTCACGGCCGCTGCGTTCTACACCGTGTCCACCGTGTGAGCGTATCGATCAGTGGACTCCTTCGCTGCTTGGTGCGATTCAGATTTCAGAAATATGGTTTCTCGTGGTATTGTTTGCGTTTCCTATTGGTTTAGCATTGGTGAGTGCTGTGTTTAACATCTGTACTATGACTGGATTATTTTCCTGCTATCTGAATAAATTGGTGGTTGTATTTGACCGACTTGCTTCACCTATCACATAATCGCCGATCAAAGAGAAACTCAATTCCTCGATAACACCGAAAAAAAGACTAGGATTAGCCCTTGATGGTATTTTTTCATAGAAAGATACCTCTCTCGCGAGAATTACCAAAATTTCGCCACGATGGGGATTCAAACTCGGGTAGTCAGCTTCGCCTCTGCGCAGTTAACCACTTCCCGTTCTCTACATATACAGAAAGGGCAAGAGGAGATGGAACAAAGCAATACATGCATGACAAAAGAGCAGAAAACAGAGTAGTGATGGTAATAGGGACAAGGCGTTTCGGGTCACGGGTGCAGATGCACCCGTTGTGTAAAACATTTTTAAAACTTTTTAAAATGTAAAAAAATAAAAAATAAAATTCAGATATACATCAGAACATTTTTTGTGTCAGCACGATAAGTTTCACGGAGAAAAGATTTTTTGTGACATGTGCAAAAAAAAACAAAAATGTCTCGTACAAAGTCATTTTGAAGCACCAGGATTTTTTTTTGCACAGGTTACAAAAAATATCTTTTCTTCGCGGAACTTTTTATGCTAACATAAATCTCTTGAAGTATATCCAAAAAATTTATTTCGAATTTTTTGACATTTTGAAAATTATTTTTTAAGCAGTGGGTGCATCTGCACCCATGACCCGATATGGATTTCCGTGCTAATAGTAGGAATTGAGATCTTCGAGAAATTTAACATGCTCCCAAGTCCCAACAATTGCATATGAGACTATTCCAATGTGGTGAAATATTGAACACTTTTTGGGAGTTTGAGTAAGTTCACCAACGCTAGCTTTCACTTATTTAGCCGGTTCACCTGAGGATACAAGATAAAGATTACATGATATAGCATTGGCTCCTAACGTTGGCATGTTAGCCCAATCTTGAGCAAGCACGATGAGCCTTTAATTAGGCTGCAATGTGTTCCCCACTTGGAATATCCTGATATTACCACAGTTTGGTTGCGCAATTGCAGTGCCAAAGAACATTTTTCACAAAGAAAATATCTGGTGGAGTTTCTGATTTATGCTTGAGCCACTTATGGTGTTTAAGGTGTTGGTTATGTTGTGTAAGTACCAACAATTAAACCGAACATATAGGTGAAATTTGACTCCACCCAAATCCTGCTATGTAGCTCAGTTACAACCCCTCTTGGCCTCATATTCCATCGATTTCGGATGTCTCTAGACATGTCTTGTGTTATAGTATCAACCAACTCCAGTTTCTTAGTTATCCACGCAGCAGTCATTTCTCCTTGCCACAGTGAACCTATAAAATCAAATATACGCAAAAATCAAATAATGCAACCCTCACTGAAACCTTTAAAGATTAATATACATATAACTTGAATAGTGCTGGCTTTGCTTACCCTTCATTAGACCGGGTGTGCCATACATAAGAGTCCAGGGGCCATATGTGAAATATGAACTCCTATTTTGAATAAAAGTTGCATATAACCGTGAAAATGATTTTCAATTTCATTTATGTATGCATAATTGGGATCCAATGCAAGAATCTAATCAGGTACCCACAAAGAAAATTTTGCTTTATAGAAGATGCTTTCTATAAGAATGGTTGATGCATGTAGATACTATCTCTACCGTAAGAATTATGCCATTTTTGGCAGATGTCCAACACTAAATAATTCAATAGGGAAAAGCATCGAAAATTTATCTAGTATAACTATTTGAGAGTCAAGAAGGGATTGAACAGAAAAGGCCCACATTACATGTATTATTCAATTGGCAAGATCAATATAAAAAATCAATGAGGTGAATGAAATATATAATCACATAATTTAGAAAAGGCACAAACAGTGGATACGAGAGTAAATGGTGGAACAGATAACTTGAGAGTTTTGAATTTAAAGGTGAAAAGCGCCAAGGACAGTTTGCGGATCCTTTCTCTGTACAAGCATGGAGTGAGTGATCCATTTCCCATGAAGGAGACCTTGAAAAGATACATCCTTATATTAAGTGAGGGCCAAAGGTTTACTGAGGTAGACCAATGTATAATGGAAAGTTGGAACTTTGATTGTTACCATTGTGCCCCAAAGTACTGTCTGTTAGCTGGGTAGTAATTTCATGTAGCATTTTAGAGAACTAGGAGCATTAAGAATGTGCACTGTACTACAGGGAACGTCGCTTCTTGCTCGGCCAGTTGAGAGGTATACAATACCTCAAATTTATTTTCTTGTGATTATGCTCCATACTGATAGAAGAGGCTTGCCTTTAGACCCCCCCTGCAATTACCTGCTATATTTAGTTTGCACCTAAATCTTCAAACCTTACCTAATTGAAGCACCCTAGCATTGGTTGAAATATTCAGGTATAGCTGCACTTCAGCTACAGTGTTGAACCTAATTAAGGCCATTGTAGAACATGCAAGGCCTGATCAGCTGGACTATGTGCGGAGTGCGGACTAATGCGTGCATTAAATCCGAGTTCAAGCTGGCCAGATCCCGGCGTGTGTAAGTGTTGACATATCATCACAAAAACTTTGAGTTTCCCAAATGTTGTAGCGTGATGCAAATTCAACTATATCTTTTGCAGAGATAGAAATGCATTCTCTGAGAAATGTGATTATGTTGGTATCCAACAATGATAACTTCGGGCGAAGTGTTTCTTCAGAGGTTAAGTATGTTGCGCTAGGGTAAGCACCTTCTCGATGTAAAAAACAAGATGCATAAAAAATAAGAAAATTTCCAATTTTTGCATTTTAGGATGGAAAGATATCTAACAGTGCCAATGTCACTACCAAGAGTTGTGAGAAGAGATTTTCTTATTTATATCAAGCAAAATCTTTGGGTCGTACTCATCCATAAAGGTGGAAGAAGGACGTGAAACAACTCAGAAGCATGGCTATATCCTGAAAGCAAAATTGAATCTGCACGGGATCGGACTGTGACCAGGGGTGCGCCTCGCCACCCAACATCCCCCCCCCCCCCGCGGACATCAGATCATTTCTTTAAGGATCAAATAGGTAAATAGAACATCATGCAGTACTATACCCATTATCGGCTACTCAATGTACCAATAAAACAAATAATTAACAATAAACTCGACAAATACTAAACTCTTTTCTTTTTGTGACGCATGCTTGCACCCGCATATACTTAGGAAAATAGTTCTGAAGAAGTACCATATCTATATTGTACATGTACAACCCTTTGTCACCTTGCTCTTGGCCTATTTCCCCCCAAAACCGTCAATAGTCTAAAACAATATTACTGCGATTAATAGTGCGATATATCGGTACTTATTCATTTATTGGACTTCCTTCTTTTATTTCATTGGTGTTTTGCTTTCTTTGCATCAGTTAGCTGCTACCCGGGGATCCCCGGGTGGTGCTCCTCCTGACGCCATCTCATTCCATGACGCTTTGTGGCCACGCACCTGTGGTGGGTTGTGTAGGGCTGGGTTGTCCCTCTCAGCGCAGAACATGTCGTGGAGCCTGCACTAGTTGCGGTCAATGGCGTGCGACATTTTTGCAATTAACAACACCGAGCCAGAAACCTAGGGGTTTGAATTTTGAGAAATATTTATGTGAATCGAGATACAAAACAATGGGACAGATCTTGAATCAATCAACAATGAATTTATGGATCTTTTATCTTAATCGATGGCTGAAACAAACGATTGGGAGTGACAGAACAACTTTGCATCAAATCTATGGTGTCAGAACTATCTGATTGAAACAATGTGGATCGACTGCATCGACATTTTGATCATTATCGGCTAAATAGCCGTGCGTTGCTACACCCTGAAAAAGTTAAAAGACATCGACTATAAATTGAAGAGTTGTTCAAATGCACATGTAAGAGCATGGCATATTGTTGTTTTTACCGCCCTCGACATACATCGATGTCTTTCTATTATCACCTTCCTCTCCTGTGGTGAAAGAGTTATTCAATTTTTCAAATATACGTGTAAGAGCATGGTGTATTGTTGTTTTTACCACACAACGTCATACATCGGTGCCATTTTAATTTCCTATCACCGTCCTCTCTGGTGATGGTTGTTTACTACTACCAATGAGCTATACCTTTGATGCATCGTCCCTTCACTTTGTTGTCATACTTATCAACATTAACACTGAAAAAATCGATCACCATACAACATCAAACATGCAACATTATAATATAGGTAGCAATGGTGTGGTTCAACAGAATGAAAACCGACCAGTCTCCGTACAACATTAATCGCGCTCATATTGACAAGCACAATTTAGTAGCGATTAGCATAATAACACAGTATCATATATATCCCATTCAGGTCTATTAATTATGTATACTCCCTACATTCAAGTCTATTGGGCGCGTTAGATGGAGCGTTGCAACCAAGATATATGATGATAAGGCAGTATAAGAAAACACCGTCGATTTTCTTCAGCAAATCGATCCATCGGGATAAGTGGGATAATACAAATTAGATGATCCCCACCTAATTTGTATTATCCCACTTATCCCATTTATCCCATTTCTACATCCTATTTTATGGGAGGCGAAACAGCAGCCAATTGGTCTTGTCCATCATGGAGGGCCCGATCAACCAAATAACAAATCGGACAAGGATTTAATTGCCCGATCAACCGAATAACAAATCGGACAGTAACCATTAGTTGCACCCAATTGATGGTGTTATCTGGTTTTACTAGGCGCCTAATAAACCAAAACGAATGAAATAACTTATATGTAGCTACAGGGGGAGAAGAGAGATCGGATATAGTATTCTTGATATTTTAAAAAATTGAAAATGATATTAGGAAGTTTCAGAGATCTCCATAACAATTTACATGGATATATACACATGTTATCTACATATCTACATAGTTTTAATCGATAATACTTTGTATTATAGATTACATAAAAATCACAAAATCATGGCTCTTTCAAAAAAGAACTCATTTTACTTGCTACATTTGTATTTTTTGTGTGTGGATCACATATGAAAAGATGTTTCACTGCAATTTGGTTGTACATGGTAGACATGTATATGTACTTGTATGTGCATTTTTCAGAATTTTTTTAGTTTCAAAAATGAACTTTTCGTTTTTTTTAATACGAGAACACTAGAACTTGGGAGATACAAAGTGTTTATCATGGGAGAAGCCTTATTTTCATAAACAGAGGGAGTAACTTCTAACCGGGAAAAGGATACAAAAGATTGCCAACAAAAACCACATCGTGACACAGATTACCTTTGCTAGGTTCCCTGCAGGGGAACGGTGTCTCGTCGCTCCATGGCCCAGCGGGTCTGGTGTTCTTGCTCGCGGCCGCTGCATTCTACACCGTGTCCACCGTGTAAGCGTCTCGGTCAGTGGACTGAAGCCTTAGCTTGCTTGGTGATTCAGAAAAACGTTTCTTCTGTGGTATTATGTGCGTTTTCTATTGTTATAGCATTGGTGCGGAGGATTTTTTTTTTCAGTGTTGTGTTTCACATCTGTATTATCATTGGATTATTTTCCTGCTGTCGAAATAAAGAGCAACTGGTTGTATTTGATTGACTTGCTTCACCTATCACATCATCACGGTCAATGCTTGACAAAAGAGCAGAAAACAGAGTAGTGATGCTAAATTGTTACAATCTCCCATCATTTGCATATGAAAGTTTGTGGGAACGATGCATACCCCTCTCAGGGCCTCGTTTGCGTGTTATAGGAGCAGGGAAAAGCCCCTGCGTGGCAATACAGGTTGTGTACGTATATAATTGGAGTACTATTCTGTATCATATATGTATGGGTACATATAGTCTAACATCCCCTTAATCTAAACTCTCTCTCGAGAGAGATTTAGATTACGCTTAAATTCATCTAAGCCCTTTACAGGAAGAGTTTTAGTAAAACCATCGGATATTTGATCTTTGCTAGAAATGTACTTGATGTCTAGGCTGTTGGTGGCCACCCTCTCTCACACAAAATGATATTCAATCTCAATGTGTTTTGTGCGAGCATGAAAAACTGGGTTAACGGATAAATAGGTAGCACCCAAATTGTCACACCACAAACTTGGTGTCTCCTTCAGTTGGACACCAAGTTCATGAAAAAGAGCTTCAACCGGGAGTTCGAAGAAACTCACCATCACTATCTTTCACTTATTTAGCCCGGTTCACCAGAGTACACGAGAAAGATACATTATATATCATTGGCTCCTAACTTTGGCAGGTTAGCCCCATCTTGAGCAAGCATGATGGGCATTTAATTTGGCTGCAATGTGTTCCCCAGTGGCAATATCCTGATATCAATACCATTTGGCTGCGTACTTGCTGTGTCAGAGAAGAGTTTTCGTTAAGCTGAAAATATCTGGCAAAATGTCTACTTTTATGCCTGAGTCACTTCATGTGTTGAAACAGTTGGTTATGTTGTGTAAGTACCAACAGTTAAACCAAAAATAGAAGTAAAATTTGGTATCTCCACCCAACCTTTTCTTTTTATTTACTGGCTAGGTAGCTCAGTTTCACCCCTCCTCTTTGCTCCTTACCCATTTTTGGGCGTTTCTAGACATCTCTGGTGTTATAGAAACAACCAGCTCCAATTTCTAAGCTATCCACAAAGTGGTTCTATTTCTAATTACCTTGGTGACCTATAAAACCGAATGTACACAAAATTCAAACAATACAACACCCTATCTATGAAGCTGACCTGACTTGCTCTTCATTATAGAGGGTCTTATCGTACCTAAGAGTCTAGGGGGCTTTGTGAAATCTGAAGTTAATCTTATTTTCATTATCATTTCTATATGAATAACTGACATCCAATAAAATGCAACAAACTATTCAAGTGCCCAAAAAAGGACATTTTACGTTATAGAAGAGATTCTTATAAGAATGGTTGATGTACGTAGCTACTATCTCTCCTTTAAGCATTGTCTCATTTTTGGCGGATGTCCAATAAATTATATGTTCCTAGAAACTAAGTAATTCAACATGAAAAGATATTGAAGATTAAACTAGTAGAACTAGTTGAGTGTTAAGAAGGTCTTAGACCCGTCAGTAAGCCTAGATTACATGGAAAACTCAATTGGTGAGATGATTTATCAAAAATAAATGATGAAAATGAAATATATAATCAAATAATTTATAATTTAGAAGCAAATTTAGAAAATACACAAAGCGGTAAAAATATGGGGCTCTATATTAATCATTGCCCTTTTTTGTGAATTTTTAAGCATTGCATATGTTAAACGAGATAAATGTTCCAGGCAACTAATCAGGTTGTTTTTATAGGATATATTGATAGAAACATGTTTTGTCTAGTCAGCAAACATTACTGATAAAAACCTTTGTTACCGCTGTGAAGAGTCGATTTATGTAATTATTGTTCAAAAACACTACGGTCATCCACATGAAACTCTTACTGTGAATGTTGTATCCTAAATATGCCCATAAAATTTGTTGTCTGGATGTGTGATGACCACAAGCGCATGCATCACACCATAGTGTCTTTCACAATAAGTATTAAGCCAAGATTATCGAACCACCTGCGCAAAAGTTGGCCGCTAGCTTTTCCTCCTACTATGCTTTCACATAACATGTCTACGCTCGAACCTAAACTGTAGTTCGGATATAGTCTACTATATCTATTGCTAGGACAAAACTATTACCGAGGTAAATGATGAACTAACGTAAGAAGATAAAAAGATCGTAAGTGTAATATTAAAGTTACACCCCAACAACCACTGGCTCACACTACATAACATGACCACTTCCATCACTTTCCCCACTCCCTTTATCCTAGCCTCCACTTTTTTCCCCTACTTCGACCACTTCCAATGGCTCATCGTTCCTTGGCTCTGCTTCCCGTATGCGCCTTCGGGCAACGTAGGACATCGCCTTTTCTCCATCGGCCGATCAAGATGAAGATAATAGTTAAAAATAAGTCTGCATCTTACCATGAAAAGAATCACCAGATACTTGATCCATCCTTGCAGTCGGAGTCACTGTCATGCCGACTTTCCTTTTGGGGATCTAGGAACTTACTAGAATTTTTTTCTTTGACTTGTGAACTCAATGGAAAATACAATTGGCATGAACATAGGTTGTTAGGCTTGAATTTCAGAGAAATGCATTGACAACATGATTTCTCAGTTTAACATTTTATGATTTCAAAGTTGATCAGAATTGTTTTATTTAGCTCAGGTTATGCCTTGAAAAATGGCAATGGTTTTGGCCAAGAATAATCCAGTTCAACCTTTTGGATATATTATTTGTACGGGCGTTTATCTAGGAATTTTTTTCCAAATCACATTTAATTTTCTCTCCCGTTGGCTAGTGCATATGTGCATGTCTTAATTATCCCCAACATGGATGCGTAAAGTTCACTACGTTAGTAGCTCGAAAATGTCACTAATGTTCCATGTAAAAAAACATTCATTGGCACCAGAGTAGGGCTCTGTTGCCCCGATTCTGCACATGATGTGGGAGCGCGATTGCAAAGGTTCTTTACACTGTTTCATGTGTTATATTGGCAACAATCACAAAATGCAGAACTATCATATTATATTCTTATATTAGCATCGACCAATCGGAAATCGGAAATACCTGATTTTCGGATGTCTAATGTATACAACAAAAAATACCGTCGACGCCGGTTACACTGCACCATTGACGCAGCCTAGCTCCTTGCATCTTCACGACCGCCGCTTTGTCACCCTGTTCCACTACACTCTGTTGTACAGAACTATCCTCGTGACCTCAGCTTTGCTACTAGTTGAAGGAGCCCCGTTCCTACATCTCCACAACCGTTGTAGTCACTCGCATACACCATGCCCTATACCAAAGTCAGAATCGGTAACACCGGCTTCACAACATCATGGACGGAGCCCCGCTCCTGGATCTTCAAAGCCGGCGCATCGCTGGCAGCTACCACCTCTTCCTAAAGGAAAAGAAATGCATTATTAAACTATTTTACGACAAAGAAGTAAATTAGAATAGAACAAAGAACAATGAACTAAACTAAAACACTAAACTATTTAAACAAACTAATACTAAGGACTAAAATTCAAGCGTATACTCCCTCTATATAAAGAACGAAACTAATCTAAATAAATTAATAAACAAATAAAGTAATATAACCAAACAATGAAACTAAACTAAACTAATATATAAGGAGCTGGCCATTACCTAAGCACATAGAATAAATCTAAACAAAGAACTAGAACTAAACTAACTAGGTTTGGAGATTTACCTTAGGCGGGGCTCGGGCGCTTAGCATCGACAGAGCTAGCAACGGAGGACTCCTTCTCCGGGTCATACTCTTGCTCCTCTGCTACCGCATGTGGCTCGGCCTTGTTGGGAGCCAAAAAGGGAGAAATGTCGTATGAAGGTCCGCGTGCAGGTACAACACGTGCCACCTGTTACTCGGTGGAAGAGATGAGGGTCGTGTGTCCGCCTCTGCCACATGCATGCGGCGCTCTACATCATCTTGCTCAGCGGTGGCGTGTGAGGTGATCCCCCCCCCCCCCCCCCCCCCCGAGATCCAAACCCCGCTCCTCCAACGATGAGGACGAGGACAGGCCGAGGAATCCGGCACCGGCACTAAGGCTGACTTCTTTTAGGCTTCCCAAGAGCTTCGGGGTTGTGGGCAGCAGAAACGCAAAAGAAGTGTCCGGCTGGTCGAGAGCTTTTTTCCACCGCGAAGCCGTCTTCCTTCACGTTTCGAGAAACTGGTCGGGACCTGTTTCTGGAGAGATTCCCGCAAAGAGCCCGAACCGGTGTGTAGGCTGACCCTCGTTTTCCCTCTATTTACGAGAAACCTGCCACCGTAGAAAACCTTTGCGGGAAAAAAAAATGGGTCAACTCGCTCGCTCGCTCGCCCGACCCTGACCCGAAAGGCTTTTTCTTCGCTTTCTCGCGATGGGATCGGTATACTTCTAGGTTTTCGCCGCCGCCGCCGGTGCTGTCCACCGCCGGCGCGCCGCCCCGCATCTCCCTCCGCCGTCGGCTCGCATCGGCCCCTGCCTCTCCACGCCGCCGCCGCCCTCCTCTCCGTCCGCCGTCGACCGACGTCGACGTGTCCGACCTCCCGATCTGCTCATCGACAGGAGCTCGCCGGCAGCCTCCCGATCTGCTCCGCCTCCCGTTCAGGACAGGGAGCTCCTCGCTGCAGCAGGTCGGCGATGCCTGGGCTGCTCCGTCCTTGCGGCGGTCTACTCCACGTGCTCGCCGGGAACAAGGACGTGTCCGCCACCCAGCCGGTGAGAGATCCCGTCTCCGCTCTCTTGCCCTATTAGACGTACCCATCTTGGAGGACGCCGCTGTTCCGGTGTAGAAAGAAGACAATCTAATTGCACAGCTCCTTCTGTTACTACTGATTACAGTTTGTTCCTGAGACGAGCTTCCTTTTGTATATTCATTCATGAGGTGTTCTAGCTTTGCTACATGAATTAGTTCAGATTGGTGGAGTGTAAGTTTCTATTGCGCATTAAACGTTGTACACTAGCTTAACTAGTATCCTGATAATTGGATATGTACCGACCTGGACAAATTAGTTTTTATTTATGCTTGAGAATTCTCCATGTCAAGCATTGAGATGTTCTGGATTCCCTGCATGAATTAGTTCAGATTGGTTGAGTGTAAGTTTCCATTGCGCAACAACGTTGTACACTAGTTTAACTAGTAGCCTGATAAAGGGGCATGTACCATTCTGTAGCAATTGATTTGTACTTGATAGTAGTTCAAATTAAAAATTGTTATGCAACTAAAGAGCCATGTTGATTGGGTCAGGATTTTTTTGGGTAAATACATGATTGGAGCAGCAGTAACCTCATCTGCTCGTGTCTCTGTTTGTGTTTTGCAGGGGACAGTGCCTCTTCCGGAGCGGCTTCTGCCTGCGTTGTCCACCGCCACACGCCGCAAAGAGCGCCATGAACCACATGGCCAAGGAAGCGTGGTGCTGTTGCTGCTTGACTCCGGCGAGGGGGCGCCCTCCTTTCATGTGTCGTCCGTGAGGCGAATTTTTGACACATTGGACCACCTGCGCGAATGAATTGTCAAAAAGGATCACCTGTGAGTCAAATTGTCAAAACTACCGTGGCGGCGTCTGCGCCAGGCGACACGTGGCCATGGCCGCCGTGGGCGACGGCGGCTTCGAAGGCCGCCGCCGGTGGTGGCGGCATCTGCTGATTCTCCGTTTCCCGTTCGTCGCGTACGGTCTGTGCGTCGACGTGGCCAGTGGCCGCCGCGGGCGGTGGAGGCTTTCGCCTCCGCACCGACAGCACCTGGGCCAGCGCGAAGAAAGCGACGGAATGCTTCGGCACGAGCGCAAAGCGACGACAAAAAATGATGTAGTGACGGCGCCGAATATTATGCTGAATGCACTGATTTCCACGTTTGCACGACTTTGCCGCCGAAAGCAAAATCGTCGGCTGCTGCGCTCTCTCTCCTCTTCTTCTCTTTTTATACCGCATGCTGCACTCTCTGGCTGCTCCACTCACTCTCCGGATGCTCCTCTCTGTAGAGTCTTGATACTCCTTCCTCTGTGCCCAACAATACAGAAATTAGCAGGAGTAGACATTGGATAGTATGGTGGAGTGATCGAGAGTCTTGGAAGCGGTATTTTTAGTGCGACGTGAAGTACAAAGTTGCAGATCAAGGTTGCGGAAGAAGGTACGAGCTATGCAATGCATGCATTTGTTGACATGCACGGTGTAAATTAGTTGGTTTTGTAGCTCATAATTAGTTGGTTGAGCCATATTTTAGAAAAGTTCGTAACGAGATATGTTACACAAACTTGTAGAAGATGTAGTTAATATAGTTGTAATAATAGGTTGTAATTAGTTGTGCAGTACCTCTGTGCAGTTGTTATACATGCAAGATATTTGATAATGTTGTAATGAAGATGTAATTAGTAGTTGTCGTTAAGGATTAGAAAAGTGTAGAGTTTTAATAGTACGAAACATGCAAGTCAAAAAATAAGTGTTAGCACTAATAATTTATACACGTCTGAGCAGAAATATTTTGTAATTTAAAAACCGAAATATATTAATTTTGTTCTTGTAAATTTGATTGTTCGGTAGGTACGATGGAAAATTTGTCAGTGTTCTATGGGGACGTCGTACGCGACGATATTTCTGGTGTTGATGTGTCCAACTGCGAGTCGATGAAAGTTGTTGTCAGAGATATGGTCAATAAAACTTTTGGGGACGTCAGGAAAATAATTAGGCGTCATTTTAGTCCTTCCATGCGTGGAATGAAGATGACGGTCGAGGCCTTCATCTGCTTAGGAGGGAATGACGGACAGTTCCTCGCTGGGGTCTGCGGGAGGTGAAAAATGAAACCAACTGGAACACGTACATGGGGTACGCAACCACACCTGGTTCGGTCATGTATGGAGAGCCTATGGTGTATGTGCAGTTCATTTCTGCTAGTGATGAAGCCGGATGCAGCAGCGGCCCTGGTGAGGTCGAGTTGGCCATGACCGCAGCCCCCAACACCGGCCCATCCGAGCTGACGGGCGGCCACCATGTCTCTCAGCCGGTCGTTGACCCCGGATAATTGTCCGCTGTCGTTGACCAGAGCGAAACATGGAGGGTTTGCCGGAGGCGCTGGACCATGACGATGACGGTCATTCTTCCTCATCATCATCGTCAGACGAAGAAGGTGGGGGTCCTTCTCGGAGGGCCGTTGCGGCACCGCTGGACCCTAATTTTTTGCAGACAATGACAATCAGCAATTAATTTCGCTCTGTACCGGGCCTGGGAGAGGCAAGTCTGCAGGTTGGACAGACTTTCCCAGACAAGGCCTCCGCTGACCAGGCAATAAAGAGGTATGCAGTGGGAATTACTAGCCAGTATAGAGTGAAGCAGTCTGATCGTCATCAGCTAAAGGTCATTTGCATCGATTTTGCAAAGGGTTGTAAGGGGAGAGTGGTCGCTCGCCAGAGTCCTGGTGTATGTCAGCCCTGGCATATATCAAAAATAGAACCCCATAGCTGTGAGCTAAAAGGTGCACTCGAAGAGCACCGCAATGTCACAGCTAGATATGTGTCACATATTATGTCCGCGGCGGTTGAAGAGGACATAAACATGGGTATAAAACAATTGATGGTCACAGCGGAAGATATGATTGGCTTCCTGTTAGCTATGGCAAGGCTAGGCGTGCCAAGGAAGACATATTCCAGCAGCTGTATGGCACCTATGAGGAGGCCTATGACTATGCCCCGAGGCTGCTTAAGCAGATAGGGGATGCTAACAGGGGGATGGCAGTGTTCTTGAAAGAACGTCAGAACCCAATTGACGCTAATGAAATAATCCTTGACCGTATTTTTTGGGCATTCCCCAGACTATACAGGCATTCCATCATTGTCGTCCAGTCTTATCAATTGATGGTACATTTCTCACTGGAAAGTACAAGGGCACCCTCCTGGTGGCGATCGCCGCAGACGCAAATAATCAGCTCCTTCCTATTGCGTATGCATTGGTAGAGAGCAAAAATAAAGATAGTTGGACATGGTTCCTGAGGATGTGCATGCAGAAGACAGAAGCAAAGATGAACTCAATCTGGACAGCCATCAATGCCCAAATTGAGCGTGAAGCATTGCCGGAGGGAACAGGCCGGAGGGGTCGCAGGCCGGCAATAAATCTGTCCCAATGGATAAATGAGAATTGCCCTCAAATGGAGAAGTGGGCACTGTCTCACGACACCGGGGCTCGCTACGGCATAATGACCAGCAACATGTCAGAGGTGTACAATGGGGTGCTTAAAGGTGTCCGAGCCCTCCCCATCACTGCCCTTATTACTGAAACTTGGAAGCGGACTTCATCATACTTTGGAGACAGAGTCGTGGTAGCCAATGCACAAGTTGCAATGAACAAGATCTGGTCTGAAAAGCTTCAACAACATTTGAACGTGAAAGCTGAAAAAGCCTGAAGTCATGGTTGTGACCGAGTGGACGCACTTAGGCATAAGTGGCAAGTCCGCGTTAGAGCCAAATTTGTGAAAGGCCATCACAGGGGAGCAAGAAAGCATGCTGTCACCCTTGGCCCAACCACGTGTGAGTGCACTTGCAACAAGCCCAAGCTTCTAGGCTACCCGTGTAGTCATGTGCTCAGGGCGGCTGCAGAACAACACATCAGCGTCGAGAACTACATATCTCCTTATTTGAACATTCACAATCTATTCAACACATGGAGCGGTGAGTTCTGGACCTGGGGCATGGATGAACACTATAAGTACATGTGGCCAGAAAAATTCCAGAAGTGGGTTCCGGACCCGACGTTAAAGAGGACGACCAAGGGACGGCGGCGTTCTCGGCGTTATCATAATGACATGGACCATAGCCAGTCAGGAGAACCACGCCGGTGCCGTGTTTGCAGGTGCATCGGTCACGTTGTGGGGAGTTGGCACCTACCCTTAAAGATGTGGCATTGATCACTGCTTTGCCAATAAGTGGTCGGCCATTGGTACCTCCACCATATTCTAGTACCTGGCGTCACGATGTGGAATTACGGCTAGGCATGCCTATGCGAGACAGTTTGCGCCCAGGGAAGCTGAGGGGTGTCCCAGTAGGATGGCTAGTAGATAATTTTCGCCATATTCCAGCCAATGCAACAGATGACACAATGAGGAAACATCTGTTTGCCTACATGTTATATCTCCTTGGCATCATGTTCCCTAATTCACACGGTGACGTAGTTCTCCCTAGTATGATTAAGATTGCTGAGGAGATGTTAGATAACGACCTGCCTCCAAACCCCACATATAGTTTTGGTTCAGCTGTGTTAGCTCGTACCTACAGGGGTTTATGCGACGCCACCAAAAAAACAAAAAAGATGATAAATCAGCTCCATACTTGTTGTGAGCTATGAGTTTCTCCAGCTATGGTCGTGGGAGTACATACCAGTTGGACGTCCCCGAATAGATGAATTTCATAGAATTCACCCATACGATGAAGCGCGGGAGGAATATGGCCCACTGACTTTTGCAAGTCGGTGGACACATTCTAAGAAACATTGGTCCACAGATGTGGTACACGGTTGCTACCACGAATATCACCAGGAGTTAGAGCTTCTTGAGGAGAGCAGCGTCACTTGGAATCCGTGGACAGATGCTGATCGTAATTCCGTGTGGGGTGTTCAGCCAGTAACGCCAGATTGCTTGGCGGACAGTGCCTATGGATGACACGTAGCATACTACTCTTCGTCTGGATGGTTGAGCCATATAACCCAGACCGTGTCATGCGACAGTTTAGTCTCTATCAGGATATTCCCCCACCACCACCGAGACGGGTCGACGAGGCAACACATACGTAAGTTCATCATCTAATGTTATGTTAATCATTATTATTTTTATCCGTTCTAATTAAATCAAATTTGTTGCAATTTAGTCAAGACAGTAAAGGCAAGCATTGTTGCGACTGGCGCGTACGCAACAACTCGTGGATATAGCAATGGAACAACGAAGCGTCAACCGACGATATAGTAGAAGAATATAGGTATTTTTGCCCCTTTTATTTATTTGTCCTCGCGCATGTTCTAAGAAAATTTGTACCTCACACAGACCATACGATCAGGAGAGAACGCGCATGTACAATGAGTGGTACCGGAGCAGCACACGTACTCTGCTCACTGCTCCTCCGGCAGAGAGGCCAACACAGCTCGCACGGGACGAGCAGTTGCATGGAGGGTTTGACCGGTCATCAGCTTACGTTCGGGCTATGACGGTACTTTCACATAAATATACTATGCTGTAATTTAATTTGTACTACTAACATGCTGTAATTTAATTTGTGTAAATCTAAATTCTATTTTTTTAATATTGCAGCTAGACGACTTACGCCAAATTGCCAACGAGGCGAACACGGCTTTGCAGATGCCGAACCTTCATTGTCGTGAGGGCAGGTCCAGGATCAGACGTATTATGGATACAGCTGTCAGAGGTCTTAAACGACTTAGTTGCGCTCGAGATGTTAACCTTGACGTTGTGAGATCATGGGATATGCCAGAGCTGCCGCCGTCGTCCAGACCAAGTGAGGCGGGCACGAGCCAGCGGCGTACTATTGTCCCACGTCGTAGACCAAGTGCGGCGCGTACGAGCACGGCCGATACGACTACGACGACTACATTTCCACGGCACGACTCTAGTTTACTACATGATGCCACACAGGTTATTTCCTATACTAAAAATATTTAGTCACGCATCATTCTTTTCATGTATACTAGGGGACGAAGCGCGGACTACGCCGTGCCCGTGGGTTTAAATTTTGAACCATTCAACCGTAAAGTTGTTGTGAATTAAAAGTTCTGAAAGAATTTTTTGGGAAAAAAATCGTGGACTTTTTTGAGTTTGGGCTGGAATGGATAGTTTGGACTATTTTTTTGGGGAAAAAAAATGTGGCCATTTGTTTTTTGTTTTGTTTTGCATTATTTGGAATCGTGTGAAAAACATGTTTAGAATTATGTAGAATGGTTTAAAAAAAGACTGTGGGCGTTTTATAGTTTGGGATCTTAGCGCGGTGTGCGACGCGACTGTGTAGTGAAATTTAATTTGAAAGTGTTTGCATTTAAAAATTGGTTAAGTTTGAAAGCTATTGGAATTGAAGTGGGTCGTTGTATTTAGTTGATTTACCGGACTTTTTTTGAATAAGATGCTTTGTGCCAAATTGTTTTTTTGGGTTTATCGTTTTAAATGGTATTATTGATATTTTTTGTGGGTTCTATTTTAAAAATAGTTAACATTTTTGTGATTTTAGTATTTTGATAATATTTTTTATATTTTGTCGATGGGTATTTATTGTCGCGCCTGTTCGATAATTTTTTTTTATGAAGAGTTGTTGAAATATGAATGTTATTTTAATATGGAAAATTTTGTGCTTAAAAGGATGTTGAGTTTTTGAAAAGTGGTTGTATTGGAATTTATTCAAACTTGTATTCTTTTAGTGGCGGCAAGAATGGTTAGATTTGAAAGGTATTTAAAATTCTAGAATGATTAAATGTGAATTTTCAGTTCGAACGGTCAAATAGGTTTCAAAAAATTTGCATTTTGGATTTTATTCAAATTTGAATTATTGTAGTATTTATGAAATGTTGAGGGTTGGGAGTCATATATTTTTCTGAAATAGTCAAATTTACTGTAAATGTCGAATTTGAGTTGAAATGATCGAGCAGGTTTTGAAAATTGTATATCTTGGAATCTATTCAAACTTGGATTATTTTAGTGTTTATGAATTGATGAGGTTTGGAAGTCGTAGAATTTTTTCATATATTCAAATTCTCAATTTGAGTTGGAATGTTGATTACTATTTTACATTTAATATTGAATTAGAGCTTCTCTGCAAAATGTTCAATTTAAAAATTCGAGTATTTTTTTTTCCCCGTAAATAGGCAGCATTTTTTTTCTATGAACATTTTGCTTTTTTGTAAAAAAATTCCCAGCGGGAATTTATCTAAATGGTTTTTTTAAGGTGGGCTATTTTTTTTTTGGTCTATTCAACCGTAAAATTTGTTGGAATTGGAAAATTGTCCGCATTTCGAGAATTGTTCAAATTCGGAAGTCGTACGGTTTTGGAATATTTTGGCACATTTTAATTATTTTTGGCGTATATAAAAAAATAAATTTGGAATACACATAGAGGTTTGAAATTTGAATTTTGGTCGGGTATGTTTATCATTTTTTTTGTGGACATATTGAAATTATTGGCTTAAATTATGTAGAATTTTTTCGAAAGTATATGAATAATTTAGGATCTTCAACTTGGAGTACACATGGAAGTTTGAAATTTGAATTTCGGTCGGGCATGTTTATCATTTTTTGTTGTGGACATTTTGAAATTACTGGTTTAAATTATGTAGAATTTGTTCCAAAGTTTATGAATAATTTAGGATATTTCAAAAAAAAAAAATCTGACAAATTGGCCCCACTGTGATGTCGTGCTGACGTCACAGTGGGGATAACCCTAGTTCTGCCCACGGCGGCGCTGGAGTCGCCGGCGGCGCTCCGCCGCGCCTTCGGACACGCGCGTGGGCGCGCCGGGTGCGCCCGGAGCCGGCGAACCTGAACGTGGCGGCGCCGCCAGTTATAGGTCGCCGGAGCGGCCGTGACGGCGGCCGGACGCGGCAGAGGACGGCGGGCCAGGTCGCGGTGATTCGAGCTCGTCGGCGGCGTCCTGGAGGCCGAACCGCGTAAAACTACATGTCAATGTGTTGGTTGTAAAAGAGTTTTTTTTTCATCATTTATTTTGTATTCTTTTGAAATGTATACCGGAAGATACGAATCTTATGATTTTCATTTTTTGTAGTAATTTTTTTTATGTTGTGTGGAAAGGCATGTAAATGTGGTAGTTGGAAAGAATTTTTTTTTCTTGAAATTTTGGTATTTTTTTTGCATTTTTTCTGTACTGGATTTCAAAAGATATGAATTGTTTTGTTTTTTTTGTTTTCTGTTATTTCTGAGCCGCTGACAGCGGGGCCCACCCGTCAGGCAGTGACGGGTGACGTCATCCCTTCCGTCAGCGGGCGAGCGGCGGAGCGGCCGGCGGCGCCGAGGTCGCGCCCGCGCGGCGGCGGACGCGCGCGAGGCTCCGGACCGTGCGGATGCGGTAGAGGATGCGGAGGGGAGGCGAGTGGGCGGCGGGCGGAGCCGTATGGTCGCCGGAGCCGCCGCCGGCAGCCAAAACAGCGGCGGCGCGCCCGGAGGACGGCGGCGACGACTCCCGACGATTCCGGCCACCCCGGGACGCGTCCGGAGTCCAGGAGGTGGAGGCCGACGCGGAGAAGCTCTCTGCGACCTTCGATTTGGGCGGGGAGGCGTCCAGCGGCCGTGCCGCGCGGCGGCGCCGCCGGTGACCTCGCGGGTCGCGAGAGAGAAGAAGGGCTCGGGGGAAATGGCCTGGCGATTTTGCATAAAAGTCCGTGACTTTTCATGAATTTTCATCCAAGTCCCTCGCAGTGTTAATGTTTGGACGGCGGGTTGATGTTTTTTTTTCCCAGTCACTTTTGTGCAAAAATCCGCGGCAACCGGCGGGACGGGCAGCGACCGGCGCGTGACCGGGCGACGTGGTGCGTCCCGATTGGCCAAAAATGGCGATGAACAGTGCGGCGCGGGATTGGGGGCGACGTGGCTTGATCACGGCCGTCCGTCTCGCCGATCGGACGGCTGTGGATTCGCGGCGACGTGGACACGCTGAATAGGCCGGGATTCTTCTGTCTTTTATATATAGTGAGATTACTAACAACTAGTTCGCAGTTCGAGCACGGCCTGCAGGAAAATTTATACACTACATGTGACGAGACAGGAGCTGGTAGTTCGCAGTTGTACAACTTCTCTCAGGTTTGTTCATATTTATTAACTATTTACGCACGCACAACATTGCTTGGCTGTTATTTACAAAAACAAAGTCCGTCTGCAGGACACAATTGGCTCCACATGGGACGAGATGGGAGCTGGTGTTGGTTACAGCATCTCCAGACCAGAGGGTCGTGAGCAAATGCGACCACATGAAACCACCGCACCATCGCAAGATAACCAATATTCCAGCATAATTACTGATTTCTTTGGCTTCGACCCAACACACATGACCACGACTTTAAATCCAGGGTATTTAGAAACTGAGCCTATATTACGGACTCCAACACCGTCTGAGCCAGAGATTAATTCAGAAGAGGACGAGCAACAATACGGTTGAGGCCATCGTCAACATAGGTCCCACGATCGTTTGTCGCCTAGCGGTCCCCGGCCAAGGCCACGTCGTCCTCGTCGCAGGGGATGATAATTGTATCTATTTATGTCTATCGTATGGACGACTTGTGTTTATAAGACTTTATATCATTCTGCATGCATGGGTGTTTCAACACATTTTATTAACTGACTGATGAATTAAATTTGTAAATCACAAATTAAAATAAAACACATTTTATTACAAGGCCACACACAAGTTAAGATCAACAGAAATTAAGGTAGAGCTGCATGCTTAAATTAACTACTACATAGGACACAATTACAACAGGAAATTAAGATACATCAGCATTCTGAAATGAAGTACTACGACTGAAATTAAAATCTTTCCCAAACTACACGACACAAAATCATCTCCCGTCGATGCAGCCTCCAGGCTCCATCGATGCACCGCTCTTGCCCTTCGACGATGCAGCACTCTTGCCTTTCGACGATGCAGCACTCTTGCCCTTCGATGATGCTTCACTCTTGCCCTTCGACGATGCAGCACCTTTGCTCTTCGACGATGCAGCACTCTAATCTTCGCCGATAATGCACCAATCGGCATGAAGATATCGTCTTCGTCCTCGCTCTCGGCCACCCATGTTGATGGATGTTTTGAAAAATACAAACGCTCTCCTTCATTCATAAATTTTCCAAGGACAACTTTCTTGTCATACCTTGCACGCATCCGGAGAAGTTCTTGCCGTATTTCCTGGGGAGTCCTACTTGGCCACCCGCGACGTCGGAATGACACCGCAAGCTCAGCGAGAAGACTGTCACTACTGATGAGTTCCTCGCATGAAACTTCCTTATTGTCTACCGTCAACTCCCCCGCACAATACAAAAGACACTCGGACATTTGAGTTATCCAACTACGATCCATAGGCCAATCTTTACTAGGAAAACGCGACATCTCCGAGTGAACAACCTAACTGCTTAATGGGAGAAATAGGCAGGAGGAAGATAGCAGGTATAAGGTTTGCTTCGACGACGAACGAATGGTGCATTTTATAGCCTGCAAATCAGTGCACTAACCGAGCCTGCCTGCTTCTGGGTGGAATCTCTTTCGGCGCAAACAGTGCCCAAATTGGTGAGAATGTTTCCAAATTGGTGGGAATCAACGCTACACGCAGGATTTTGTCGGCAGGGCATGGCAATCAGGGCAGGGGCGTGTCATTTCCCCGTCGCGTCGTCCGCCGTCGCTTTCGGCGCATACTGCGTGCTGGCCCGTGGCGAAGGCCGCCACCGCCCGCGGCGGCCACTGGCCACGTCGACGCACAGACCGTACGCGACGAACGGGAAACGGAGAATCAGCAGATGCCGCCACCACCGGCGGCGGCCTTCGAAGCCGTCGTCGCCCACGGCGGCCATGACCACGTGTCGCCTGGCGCAGACGCCGCCACGGTAGTTTTGACAATTTGACTCACAGGTGGTCCTTTTTGACAATTCATTCGCGCAGGTGGTCCAATGTGTCAAAAATTCCCGTGAGGCCGCTCCTCCGCTGCAGCAGGTCGTCCGTGAGGCCGCTCCTCCCTTGACCCAACGGCCGACCACCGAGTGGTCAGCTGCTCCTTTTCTCCATGTTAATAACAAATAGTCCAATGGATCATTGTTTCAGATTGCTCGCTTGCATGTTTTGGTCTCCAGTCCAATGGATCATTGTTTCATCTTTTGGATATATTGGTTTAGCGAATGAAAGGTTCCTGATGTGGAAGCATTGATTAATTGGCCTATAAACAGTGATGATGCCAATGGATTGATCGGTTGGTCTGTAAGGCTCCTGGATGTAAATGGATATGCCCATTTCGAAATTACTATTTTATTTTATTTTATTTTGGCATGGTCTGAATTATACTACTACACCATATTTTTATTTAGTGCACATATCAAATATCAGGGCATTATAGACATTTTACAATCAACGCAACAAATAAGCCAAAAATTCAGAAGCTCAAAAGAACTCTCCCAGACAGTTTCTCGTAGCTTCTCCCCACACAGTTTATCCCCACCGAAATCTATAAGGCAGCTTATGCATAAGCAGAAACTCAAAAGAAGTGGCCCTAAGGCACATGCTTCTGATGGTGCTCGATATAGGCGTGGGCATCGAGGCTAGGCCCGTAGGGTGGGGACGCTGCAAGTGGGACATGGACAGGGCGGTGGTGGCTCGAGCGGGAATCAGACACCCCAGAGGGGTTCGCCATCAGAGAGATCAGAGTGGGAGGGAGTCCTTGACTTAGATTTATAAGCCGCTGTGGCTTTTGAGCCACCAGATTTATCAATGGAAAAAAGACAAATGTCAGTTACCATTGAGCTTTACACTGTCCATGCGCAAATATTTTAATCAAACAAGGTGGGCCCACAACCCACCTTTTCTTTGAGCAAGTTACCGGAGATTTTTCCTTACAACCTCAGCCAAAGAAAGCAAATCACAACGGCTACACACATTTTTGTTGTCCATTGCCAATTTCTGTAGCCCAGCGACCATCCATTCTAGGAAGTCCAAATTTATTACGGGCAAATATGTTTAACTGTGGTCTTATGTTGCCGTTGCTGTGGAGGACTGGAGGGTGTCCTGCGTGTTTATACTAGAGCAAGCGTGTGATTTTACACTAGTTATTGTATGCATATCCATAACTGGCCTCCTCCGGCAAAGAGCTTCGAGGGTGTTAACTTTCCCTAGGTTGCTACGAGGGATCGAAAATAAATATTTTGAGACGGAGCCAAAATGGATGATTGGCCGGCCGATTGGGGTTCATCAATGGAGGATTTAAGTGAACCCATGACGTGAACAAATGTGGCCTCATTCCTGGTAGGCTTGCCCTCTCTACAAAATAGCCTACCGATGGTTATTTCATCAAAATGATAAGGTAGATAGACAGGTATAACAATTTGACTGTTTGGTCGGAGTCTCGGAGAAGATAATTGTCTTGTCAACACAAATCGTAATATAATGGAAATTATCCATTTTTAAAAGTAAAAATTCTAGACTTCTACCATTGTTCACAAAAATCAACATATTTTCGAAACGAAGTTTTTTATTCTCTAGAGCCAAGAACTTTGCTCTAGCTTTTTTTTTTAGTGTTTACCGCCTAAATTACAAATTAAGAATCATCGGAATACGTAGCCCCTCAGGCGGACTTAAAAACCAAACTCTTCGGCCCTGATCCTCCGAGACGACGCTCCGGGCCAGGTTATGAGCCTCCTCGTTCGAGCTTCGAGGTTCGTGACAGAAGGTGAGCTCCTCGAACTCCTTCTTGGCCTCCTGTATCTCGCGAACGACATGGGCATAGATCCCCATACTGCCATCTTCTATGCTCTTGACTGCATTCATGCAATCACTCGCCACCCGCACCCGACGTGCGTCAATGTCCATCGCCAAAGCAATCGCTTCCCTGCACGCCAGAACTTCGAGTCTCCGCTTCAGTTCGCCCAGGAAACACGACGGCTGACGCCCCCATGTACACTCCGGTCTCCGATCTTGCGATCGCAGCCACCGTCCCTCTCCCAGTATTCTTGCTCACGGCCGCATCAACGTTGATTTTGATCATCCCCGCAGGCGGAGGGATCCACTTCTGTGATTTTGCTCACGGCCGCTTCAGAACTTTGCTCTAGCTACCACTGGCATCAAATGTTTTTCTTTAATGCAGGGTGCACTACGTCAGTCCCTTGCACTCGAAAGTGCCTCCAATTCTTGAAAAAGTGCCGGCAAATGTTTTTGTAGGCAGAAAAAAAGTGTTAGTTTTATTCATGTTGGCAAATGTATTTAGTGGCAGTTTACAAAAAGTGCCTCAAAATTCATTTACTGGCATTAGTAAAATTGACTCCAAATTCATTTACTTGCACTTCTAAAAGTGCCTCAAAATTCATTTACTAGCGGTACTAAAAGTGCCTCCAAAATCATTTACTTGCACTTCTAAAAGTGCCTCCAAATTCAATTACTGGCAGTACTAAAAGTGCCTCTAAATTCATTTACTTGCACTTCTAAAAGTGCCTCCTAATACATTTATATTGAGGCGCGCCTCCAGCTCGATCTCCTGTTCCGGGCCTCCAGCTTCATCCCAGGTCCAGCGCTCCTCCAGCTCGATCACCAGCACCGCCACGGATCTGCTCGATCTCCAGCATCTCTCGTCCAGCTTGATCTCCAGCACCTTTGAGCCCCTATAGGAGTACAACCTGAACATTCTGAACCCAGTTCTACTGCACCAAAAAAGGGAGCAAAGTAAACATCCAAAACCGAGTTCTACTGCACCATACAAGCATCTGCTTGCTGCAATCTAATGGAATCATGGCACAGGCTATGAAGCTAGCTAGTAGAGATCTCACACCAACCATTTACACTAAATTTAAACATGAATACAGTTAATGTAAATAAGCTGATTAGCATCCTACGGTGAATTAAATATCTAGACTAAATTTCTCTTAAGAGAGACATTTATGCATGCTTCGAACAATATGTAAGGCCCTAAGAAAATCCTATCTTAAGACATACTCCTAAATGAGAGATGAGAGAACATAGTTCTGTATGTTTCCAACAATAAGGATATCAATACATTCACAGGCCATAATACAAGGAAATAAAGTCTATTTCCATTTCAAATACTACAGGAAAAAATAAATAACACACAAAGAAGATCGATATATAATACAAAAAGAGCCTGTCACAAGAGATAAGGTCACTGCAAGAGATTTCAGTCCGTGGAGTCTTATATAGCTTTAATAATTTCTGCAGATAAATAAGAGCCTGGACTAGAAATTTTGTGAGAAAATTAGCTGACTCTCTCCCTTTAATAGGTTATCAATGGTATCCAATACAGGCATATACAAGAAAATCAAGAGTATAAATATCACTGTTCTAAAAATAGAGAGATTGCTCAACATTTGCAGTACATATTACCTTATCAAGTACATTTACAGTACAAAATAGATTGGATAGCTCAATACTAGAAAATTACCGTATGTTCAAGATAGAAGTCTCCTGATGCAGCAAGGGTATGTAGTGGCAGCCACTTAATTACTCTACAACAAGGAAGCAACTGTCAATGAGCAGATATCATGCATTTGGGCATTAACATAAGACAAATAACTTCTAGGTATTAATCTGAGCATTTGGACATACTCAGTACATTCAGTACCAAAGTTCGGATACCCAAAATGGATTGGTTATGCAGGCAATGAACAAGGGTTCGGAACCTTTCAGTTAGCCTACAGCCAGCCCTACACTAGTCTGAACTCTGAACCTGCTATTTCTTATGATCTTGTATAATACAAGCGCTGAAGCAAATTCCTACATCTACACTAGCCATCGTAGAGATGTGTTGCAACTTGTTTTGGTCACTCAATTGCAGAGATAGAATTTCCAAACAAAAAACAACTGTGTTAAAACAGGGAATATGGCAAAGACGCTAAATTCTAGAACACAAAGACTATGAATATTAGTACATGGATTAGGAGCAGTAGCATCTCTACTGTGTTAAAACAGGGAATATGTCAAGGATTTGTATTACTAAAGCTGTAAGCATGCATGTATACCATGAATGCACGTGTAGTACAATTGTACGTAGCTACGACTAATTTATTTCACTGTCAAATGGTCAGTATGTAAAATTTGAAGCTACTAATAATTTTTCGACTTGGAGGTCAGTACAGTCAAAAACACACATGCCATGTTATTTGAAGTACCAAAATATGTGAGCGGCTTATTTTTGCACCACATTATGTATTCAATATGTATATGAAAGAAGAACAGTGACAAGCAGATGGCTTTGTGTGCGACTCTCTTTGCACATGTCTAGGATTCAGCATACATCCATGCATGCAGCATAAATGTCTTGTCTACATAGACAGTAGGAAAACTCAAGACCAGGAGGAACAGTAATATTGGATGTAGTCCAGTCACTACCTAATACTCACTATTGCGAACAGTGCAAATCTAATGTATATTAGTCTGATTACAACCTAGCTAGAGGCACCATAAAAATAAGAAGATATAAACCAGTATCGTGATCAAATTTCTCACGGACATTCTGTCGAACAGGTGACCTGCGGCTAGAGTTGTACCTGGACAGTTGCCGTCGTTGAGGGCTCAGGCGAGGAAGAAGGAGAGGGCGAGCAGCGCGCCGTGAAGGATTGCAAGTACGCCGTGAGGGCTCCGGTGAGGAAAAAGGAGAAGACGAGTCGGATCACCACACCATGGCCACACCACCACATCGATCACTGCACATTCCAGCAGCACCACCAGATCACCAGGAAATCGAGCGGCGCGGGGGTCCAAGAAGAGGCCGAGGCGGCGTGGTCGAGCAGGGGATCTAGGAGTACCCGTAGACAGCGAGGAGGCGCAGCCAGAGGCGCGGCGGTGCGAGAATCGCGGCGGCGACCGAGCCAAACCTGAGGCTAGGTTTAGCCGCGGGCACGCACCCGAGATCGGGGAGGCGTCAAGCCGGAGGGAGGATCAGCGGCTAGGAGTGGGGCACGGCAGCGCCGATCGACGGCGGGGCGGGAGAGGGCCGGCGACGGCCGGAGCGACAGGCGGCGGCGGCGCATCGCTAGAGGAAGAGAAGGAGAAGGAGGCTGCGCGTTAGGCAACGTGTTCCTGACAGTGAGAGATGTGGCTTTTTAAGGGGCTATTCGCAAAACGAACAAAGATTACCGCAAATGCTTTTTTTTTACGGGAGATTACCGCAAATGCTGCTGTTAAGCGTTCTGTCTTTGCCGGCACTTTCCAAACTGCCTGTGTTGATGCAAACATTGCCGGCACTTTCCAAACCGCGAATCGCTCCAGCTTCTGAGGCATATTGCGAAAGTGCCATTAATTGGACAACTATGTGCGGCACTTCGCTAAACTGCCGTCAATTATGATATGATTAGCGGCAGTTCTAAAAAAATGTCGTTAATCAATTAGCAGCAATTACTAAAAACTGCCGTCTAAAATGAAGATTTGAGGCAGTTTAGAAAACTGCCTCAAGGAGATCTTGTCTGTGGCAAGATGGTTAGGAGGGTGGTTGTACCCCCAGCCCACCAGAGTTCAAATCACAGGTTTAACGCTGGTGTTTCTCATTTAGGCGGAATATTCTTCAGTGCGAGGCGACGTTCCCGTCGATAGCGAGGCACCCGTGGTGACTTCGTCAATCTCAAGACCTGATCCGCCGGCTCAGTCTCTCGGAGGTGCTCATAGGGGTAGAGTGTGCGTGTGTACGTTCATAGGGGTGAGTGTATGCGCGTGTATATGAGCGTCTGCGTTGTACTGTGTTTCGCAAAAAAAAAAGAAAACTGCCTCAAACAAAGTGCCGCTGATTTGAGGACGTGGTGTAGTGGTGGGCCAGCCCAAAGATGGCATCAAATGTTTTTCTTTAACGGGCTAATATATCTCATTCTTTAGTGTTGTTAACTGGGTTGGGCAGCCCACAGCCCGGTTTGGCTTCAAACATAGCTCCTCCACTGAGTCGATAGATATGTTGCATCATACGTAGATACAAAAAAAATACAGATTTCCTAATTTTCAGCCATCTGATTTTGCAATTCGTCTTCAGACGGATCTGTGACCGTTCATTCTCTGACCGGCGCGAATCTTGGAACGCCCTCAGTTGACCTTTCTCCGGCCCGGTTTTGTCCCGGTTTTTTCTGTTTAGTGGGGTCGGGGCGGACCGGTTCAAATTTTGAAATCCGTGCCGAGGCGGTGATCGTAGTTAACCGTAGCGAAGCTCGATTCATTTTCGAGAGGATTCCGCTCCAGATCTGAGCGGAGGCGACTGGGTAGGCGACGGGGGCGCGGCGATTTTCTGGTACGGCGGCGGCTGCCGTCACCGGCGTTACTTGTCCCTCGAGTGCGCAGCTGCTCCCCTCGCCGGCGTGTTGTCCCGTGCGTCCACCAACTCATTTCTCCCCCAACCAGCTGAAGCTTAGCAGTGGGAGAGTTCTCGATGGGCACCGGAGGTGGTCGAGTCTCTAGGGCTTCCCACGGCGGAGCCGGTTCTGAGCGTCTCCGCCGGCGACGTAGCAGGTACGTGTTCGCCGTCCCTTTCTTCTATCCGCCTTATCCCCTGATTAGGGTTGTAGCGGCGAGCTCTGTTCTCTGTATGTTTTTGTGATACTTCATCCTGACATCGATCTCGTCCACTTTCACTGTGTGATTCTACTCGATTTTGCTTGGTTTATTTTGTTCCAGCGGTTCGTAATCATGCGCTAGGTGTAATTTTGTCCTGATTTGTTGACTACCCCCATCGTAGATTTGATGTTGTACTCTGTCTAGATTTGCAATGGCATCAGAGCGTTAGTGGATGATTCAGAGTAATTTTTTGTGTTTTGGGGGTTGTAGTGTCGAGTAGATTAAGACGTGTAGATTTACTGGATGTTTCGTCCAACAGCATACAACAACGATGCTTTAGGAGAGCTAAATTTAGTTGCTAGTATCAGTGTAATTCATGTTTTTTGTAGATAATCTGGAGCAGTTGCATGTAGTCATTTTTCTAGTGCCTCACATGATCGTCTAATAACCCATCCATCCCTTTTTAATGCAGTTTAAAATGCATTTTTTGTTTTGCTCCTCATTACTAGTTCATTTTGTTCGTTGTAGGGGAGCGCGCTCGCACGCTCATTGGGGCGATGTTTCTGATGTTGCATCGTCTGGCTTTGATAGCTGTGAAGAAAATAACTCATCCAGCGACGATGTAGCATTCACCCGCTATCCTATGTTTTTTTTATTTTTCTGTTAGACCATCCATAGCTGATGGCATTTTTGGTTTGTGTGTTTCTACAGGGTATTGGTAAACGAAAAAGGAAGAGAGCTTTAGAAAATATTGTGTTCGATTATTTCAGTAGGCAGGTAGATGTTTTTTGATGCACTTTTGTTTTTCTTATTTTCAATGGGGGGGGGGGGGGGGGGGGGGGGGTGCATTCGTTGTTTTTATCTTATTTTTCTTTTGTTTTGCAGGCCATCAAGAGCTTGAAAAGCGACTTATCCAAAATTTGCAGTGAATCTGATCTGTTTAGAGAGGTTGTTATTCTTCATTTTCCTGTTGTAGTTTCAGGCTTTTCTTCATTTGTTTTTTTTTTTTTTTGCGTTTTCCTGGTCTGAGATATGTTTTCACTGTTTTATCTCATGTCCAGAACAAAAGGGCTAAATCACATGTAGTTGGGAAGGAGTCCTACTCAGTGTATCATGCCAAGTATTTTTTTGAAGTTTTGAGTCAGCTCACCTTGGAGCAGAAAGATATAATCCAGAAGTTTGGATTTGGGTCCCTTCTTTCCTTATGCAAGACTCATTTGCCTTCGTCTTTTATACGTTGGCTTGCTATGTGTGTGGATACGGTTTGCTGTGAAATCATTGTTGGCGACAAGATAATTTGTCTTCCAAAAGATGCATTCCATTTCGTTCTCGGTTTGCCAAATTCTGGGTCTCGATTGGTCGAAGACAGTGCTGGTGGTTTGGAGTTCATCAAGTCCTTGTTTAACTTGTCAGATACACCTCACATCACTTTCTTTGGTAACAAGTTGATTTCTAAAGACCCACCGACTGACAAGCAAGTCTTTGTTTGCTTTATGCAAGTTGCTGTTTCTTGCTTCCTTTGCCCGTCAAGTGTGATACTATAGATACCAAGTTCATTGCTCAGCTTGGTGACCCCGAACGAGCTAGGCGTTTTGATCTCTGCGCTCAAGTTCACAGCCACACGATGACTGGCGTGTCCAAAACTGTGAATTATATTCAATCGAAAGGAAGGAAGCCAAAAACATTTGAATTATGTTCTTATGGACTTGCGGTAGGTTTTTTTCATTGCAATTTCCTTTTTTGTTTTTTGCATCAGTCATTTTTTACGCCTTATCCCATCTCATCCTTTTTATTCGTCTTTTTTTCCTTACTATTGTAGGTCTACTATCTAGACTGTCTGGATTTCGGGGCACACGTTGCTGGATCTGGAGTCCCAAGGTCGGTCTCTTGGCGTGGTGATATGATCAAGATGTACCCAGACCTTGATCGCAAAGGCAGGAAAGGTTTTGGAAGGAGGCGGATGAGGAATGATCTTGATGGCTGCTATTTACATGTACGTCGTCTCTCTTTTTTCGACTCAGGGGTTACTCTTTGCATTATATATATGTTTTGTTGCCTCATTGTTGATTATCCTTTCTGCTTTCTTGTTCGCAGGTTGCCCCTACATTGAACAAATGTTGTGCTCATTGCGGGTCACGTGATGAGCTCATGTCCGCACGTCTTAAGGAATCTATGCGTGAGAAATTTGCATCTGTCCTCCCGAGAAGGTTTTGTATTCCTTTTTGAATTATGTTCTTTCTTTTTGTTTTCAGTTGTGTTCTATTTGTGTGTTACCTCAGCATTATTTTGCTCACTTGTATTTTTCTTTTTCCTTTGTGCGGTGCAGATCATTGATGGTGTTTTTGATTCTATACATCACTTTTATTCATCTTCCTGGGTCAACAGCAATAATCCGTGTGTGTTGGTTCAGAATGTCATCCAAGGTTTAGCAGACACTCGCCATTGTTTTCAGAGTAACAGTGACATTCAGAAAGATCATGTTAATTCGAAACTTGCAAAACTGTCAGTCTCCCCACCACCAGTAACACCATCTGGTGTTGTCAATAAGATTGTTGATAAAAATTCTAGCATTTCAGGTAGTTCACTTTTTCACGCGTCTGGTTTTTCCTTCATGCTGTGGCTCCCCTTCTGAAACAGCACCAGTGGTACCCCATGCTAGGAAGGTCATTTCAAGGTTGATTGTTCAGGCTCCAGATGGCTTTCAAAAGGATGGCATATGTCAATCTGATATTTTATCGCCTGTTGGTCTTATTAATTTCACCCCGCCGTATGGTAGTAAGGTCAGTGTGAAAGTCGCTTTTTCTCCTGGGTTTTTATGTTAATTTTCTTCTATGTTTCTTTTCACTCACGTCTTTTCTTTTTTCTTGAATTGCATATCACAGGTTGTCAGCAAGACAGGCCTGAACACTGCAGTGAATACCTTGGGTGTGAACAATGTTGTGGGAAGCAAGCAAATTCCTATAGAGGTATGGGAATCAAACCAAACCGCACCAATGCAGTTGTTTTAGTCTGTTTTCATTGGTTTTACCAAGGGTTTTTAATTGTCTGTTCGCTCTTTTTTTAAGCTTGAGAAGTCTCCTGAGGTCACTATAACTGGTACATCAAGTTTCAAGCAGCGGCAGGACAAGCTTGCCATGGACACGGACGCATTGTACAATAAATCTTTGCAAGGAAGCAAGTTTTCTTATGTTTACTCAGCTCGAAAGTCTGCACCGACTGCACCAGTGCAGCCAGATGTCATCCATGTTCCAGATGATCAACAGGAAGGCAATCCAGCAGGTTTGCACAACCGAACAAAGGATTCATCCGCAGCTAATCGTCTTATCATCATTCAGCCAAAGGAAACTTTAGCCTTACCTCTAGCACAGAATCCGAGGTTTCCTGTGTCAGATGAAGAAATTATGCACTACTGTGCTATTGTTGATCTAGCATACACGCCGAAAATTCAGAAGTACGCTTCTTTTTTGTATTTTTTTATCTGTTTTTTACATTCCTTCAGTTATGTTTCTTTTTTATTCTGATGTTGGGTTTTCATCTATTTTTTAGGGATTTCGCCATCCAATACTACGGAGTGCATTGTAGTGTCGTTTCATTGGGGCAAACGCTTATGCCCAATGGCCACATTGACACTTTCATAATCCCTTGCTTCTGTCGCAAACTTTTTGAGGACAACCACCCTAGCAAGTCTGGCAGACATTACTTTTTCTCATACATTGGTGTACGCTGTTTATATCTTTCTTTTTCCTTTGACTTTTATATATACGCAATTAGAAATGTGAGGCAGTAATAGGGTTTTTGTTGTTTATTATCAGGAAAGTATCCTCGAGTATAACACCCACAAAGAAGTTGCTGCTATGGTGCGTACTTCATTTATTGGGGCTGCCACCGCTAGTAAGGGCAGGAGGCTTCATTACTCAGACAAAGTTAGTATTTCTTTATATTTTTTCTTTTGTCTCATTCCCTATTTTTTCTGAGCCATAAGTTCTTCGTTGTGTCTCACACATAAACCCTACATGTGGCAGTTATTCTTCCCTATTTGTCATGAAGATCATTGGTTCAGCTTTGTTGTTGATTTCAAGTGGAAGCTTTTCGTGTTCCTTGATTCATATTACAGTCCAGAGTCATCGTATCAGCGTTCAGTTCAGGGTCGTCTTGTAAGTTTTTTTATCTGCTAATCCTTACCGTCTCTGTTTTCTTTTTAAGTTTGTTATTCTTTTGCTGAACAATGTCCTCGTTTTTTTGTCATTTATTTTCTTGTTTCAGATGAATAATTTCGTGACTCTTTGGAATGACATTTTTCGAACAAACGAGCCTGATTTCGAAAATTTTACACTTTTTAATGGCGAAATCCCAATACAAGAGAACCCGTAAGTTAATTCATCGCTCATTGTAGCCTTTTTTTGGTTCCCCGTAAATTCTTTCATGCGTTCTCTTGTTTTCTGTTGGTATCTTCATATATACAGTAATATACTAATTATTTTTTGTTTATCATTTGTTGGTTACTTTTGTCATCATGACTGCGGCATCATGACCATGATGGCGATGGAGTTTTTTGAACCTGGACAAGACCTAAGAAGTTTATTCAGCAAGGAGGACATCCCTCACATCCGTATCCAGTATGCCAACCGTCTTTTCTTCCACCACAACAACAAAACTGATTCAAACGTGGTTACCAATTTCTATAACAAGGTATGTGCATTGTTTTATTATGTCACTTGTGTGGTATCCATTTTTTTAATGTATTTATTTATTCTTTTTAGGACGATTTCATGAAGCGGCTTCATTGATGATAAAGATGGTTTCAGAATTTTAGGTCACATCGGTCTGCATGACATCTGTCACCATCGTGAACACACTTTTTGTTATACTCGTTTAAGTAATACGTGTCTATATATCAGTAGCAATTACATATGTTTTTTGAACTTGCTTATATAGAACCATTAAATGTTGGACATTAATAGAACCATTATATGTTGGACATTATATATCAGTCCTTTCGTTGTCAGTATCTTTCCTCCTTTAACTCATTTTTCATTCACTGATTCTTGTTTCTCTGATTAATTATTTTCTCTTTCTTCATTTATCTATTTTCATTTTCTTCTTCAGCCTTAGTCTTTTTCCTCAGTTTTAGTTTTCATTGCTTCATTCTTCTATTTCATTGCTTCATTCTCAGTCATATATCTTAGTTATGATTCTTCATTGTCTTCTCTGATTTTTCATTATTCAGTTTAGTTTTCCAGTCTCAGTTTTTTATTTCTGATATCATTATTTCTTCATTCTCTTCTCTGATTTTCTCATTATTTCCTTCATTTTTTCTGATATCATTCATCATTATCTTCTCTGATTTTCTCATTAATTCTTCCATTTGTCCTCAGTCTTATTAGCTCCGTCATTTATCATTCTCTCAGTCTTATTCTCATTGTTCCATTAATTGTCTGTCTTATTCATTCATTATTCAGTATTGTTTGCTCAGTCTTATTCCCAGTCTTATTCTCAGTCTTCATTAACTTCAAATAATTTTTATCTCATTATTTCCTTCATTTTTTCTCAGTATTGCTTCTCTCAATTTTTTCTGATATCATTCATCATTCTCTTCTCTGATTTTCTCATTAATTCTTCCATTTGTCCTTAGTGTCTAGGTATCTCAGTGCTTCAGCTATGTCTCTCAGTGTTTCAGTCATGTTTTATGTCTTATTTATCTCATTTAAGTTTAGGTGTTTTGCTGGGGGTTGTTTTTGGGGTGGGGGTAACTCCGCCTACCATATTTTCCAAGTTGGTAGCCGGTTCCAAGCCCGGATAAAGGGGGATGATCCTTTTTTCTGGTCTTTGGTGGCATTTGAGAACACAAGATTATTTGATGGTGCTGAATGTTCATTCACCTTCTTTAATACTTGTTTGTCAATGTATAGAGCAAGTTGCAAGCTGGGATGATAGTTGGTGGTGGGATAAATACGAGGGAGGCCAAATCTATTTCAGTCCCTCTTGGTGGAACGATTATTAGGCAACCATTTGCATTTGGAGGTAATTGCATCATTCCTTTCCTATGCTTGAGCATAGATCCTTGAGCACCTTGTATTACTCTCTTGCAACAAACCTTGTGCACTCTAGGTAGTACTTTTGTTGCCCGTGAGTTGTATTTGTATCACATAACACTGGGCTGTTAATCTTACTCCTTACCTTTTATTAACAGAAACGTAGATTGTAAATGGAAATAGCATATCGTTTCAAAAAAAAAACTTCATTTTTTGCTGTTATAGCAGTTAGGACGGTGTTTACGTGAAGTCGAGAGTAAATAAGAACCTTCAAAACGATAGGGAGCAATGTACCTTTCTATTTCTATTGTCCTTTTTTCTACAGCGATTATCCCATCGCATGAAGCAAGGTACTAAAACCATTTTGTAAACTGGTTTCAAATTTTGATAACTGTTACATATTTTTTCATGTCAGGCTGACATGTGAATAGAACAAGGGAATATGCATAATTTTCTATTTTTGTCGCCATCTTCCATGCTTGTACGATTTCTTCATTCTTCTTGCTAGTTCACCAAAGTAGTTTCTCCCCTTTCCGACTGTGTTTCATTCCTTGGAACAGCTGCATTTTGCTTCTTTTTCTTGGCAGGTGCTTTCTTTTTACTGCTGCTGTTGCCTTGATTCCCTGTTAGCAAAGAGGGTCATGTCATAGTTATCGCAAGACGGGGAAAGCTCTTCTTAAATTTCATGCACCTAGTGTCTTACCATTTTGTTCGTCTTGCTGGAACTCTGAAGGAGTTGCATCCCATAGCGTCTGTTGCTCAGTTGGTTTTGCCGCTTCATTTTGCTTTTTTCTTCTTACGGGTCGTTTCTTTGTCTTGGTGGCAGCAGTTTCATCACCTGGTAGCATAGTTAGTCATAACAAACAGTTTTGTCACACTATAGCAATACTATGTCTAAATTTTTTTTGCGAGATTTTTAAATGCAACTAGATGCATACCAGTAATTCCCTCTCCCTAGTTTAAGCTAACATTATTAGTTTCATTTGGTTTCTTTCTTTTGGCGGGTTCTTTCTTTTGCTTGCTTGCACCAGCTTCATCCCCCTTATAGCATAGCCAGCACTAACAAAGTTAATCACATTGTAGCAATATTTTTTCAATTATTTTAAATAACTTTCCACTGTTTCTGTATTGCTCTTTCTGATTCAAAGCTTCATACCTTGTTGCTTCTTATTTCTTTTCTTCTTATTCTTTGGTAAGTCGAAAACCTCGTCCTTCCTGTCACAGTTTTTAAAGGTGTGCCTGTCTGATCCACAGTGACTGCACTTGTAGAAAAGGTTCTGCTTGATTTGCTCTTTTATAGTAAGCATTCTGGGGCGACCATTGGTGTCAACCACATACGGGTCAAGGAGCACAAGTGATGATGCACTTTCATCCGCACGATCCAAGTTGACAACTGTTTTAGTTGAACTGTTCTACCCCATTGTTGATTCTTCCTCAGTTTCATTGTCAAACTTGGCCAATTCTGAGTCAAGTCTTGGGATCTCCTGCAGCATGAATTGATATTTTCTTTTGTTTTTGGAAGCATTAGAAGCTGTCTGCCCTAGCATCGTGATAGGACATTAAACCTTAGGACTGTGCTACCCTCATCTTCGGGCAGAGTAATATGGCGTATCGGGAATAATTTCTTTTCCTTCTTACACCATCTGTCAATTATGTACTTATCAGGAATCCTTGGAATTTGTAGGTGGAGCATCACTTTCAAGATGTGTGAGCACAGCAGGCCATCCTTTTCAAACTTGCAGCAGATGCACGAGTACTCCAAGGTCTCCTCAATCATTTGAACAAGGTAACGTCTTGGGCGGTGCTCTTTGACTGCATAATTTTCTGCCTGATACACCCAGTACCTCTGTCCCTTTTCTTCCTCAGTTATGTTTAGTCTTGTAACATCTTTTAGGACATGTTGAAATTTCCTGAAGATTGCAAGGTTGTACAACTCATGGGCCTGCCTTTCAATGTAGTAATGAGTTAGGAATTTTTTTGGTCGAACTTTCTTGTTCATTACATTGTGGTCACATTCATCCTCCTTTGCATGAATTGTATCCATTATTCTTTGGTATTCTCTTAGGAAGCTGGTCATGCTGAACTGTGCCCCAACGCCTAGTTTGAACAATGCATTAGTCCCTTCACTCCTAGCTGTTGTCTGAATAAATGGGAAGAATTTAGACTTGAAGTACACCGGGACCCATTTCTTTCTTGTTTTCCACAAGTCCTGAAAAACCTGTATGTGCCCAACATCATATTCATTTATCATTTCACCCCGCAGCTTCTCAAACTCATGTACTGTCAGTGATTTATCTATAATGTCCTATAGTTCTTCATAGAGCCCTTCATTTGCTCTAAATGTTGTCCCCCCTTTGTCATCAATTTTCTTTTTAACTGGAACAAGCAACCTCTGTGACTTGCTTTTGGAAAAACTTCTGGAATTGCATTTTCCATAGCTTTATCTGCATCTGTTATTATGGATATTGGATGCTTACCCCCCATAGCATGCAGGAACTGCTGAAATAACCACTTGAAGGTGCCAGCTTGCTCATTCACTATGAAGGCGCACCCAAACAGGTACATATTACCATGTGGCGACACACCAACAAAAGGAGCAAATGGTAGGTTGTACCTATTTGTTAGGAAAGTAGTATCAAAGCTGATGCAGTCTCCACAGATGTCGTAGTACAACCTTGCTCTAGCATCTGCCCAAAAGACACACCTCACTTTCTTGTCTTTATCATACTGAATTGAGTAATAGAAGCCTGGATTTTCAGTTCTCTTTTTGCAAAACCATTCCCAAACCTCCATCATATCATTGTTTGTCACCTCTCTGCCAATACTTGCGCTGTAGTTGCTTACTTTCCGCTTGTTGTAGGGCAGTTGTGTCATGCCCCCTCTTATGTATGCCAATACTTTTTTTGACACCCATTACCGTAGGGGAAACCCCTACGGTGTAATTTTCCATTAATAAAGATGAGTTGTCACCAAAATGGTGACAAACTCAATTCACAGTACAAGTTACAGAAATCACGGGGGGTCAAAAAATAGAGTTTAAACATGTTTAAGCAAAGAGGTTCCTAGTCCACTGAATCAAAGGGGCTACCAAGCACTCCTTAACTCTATGCTGATGAAGCAGCATATCATGCTGAAATTTAACCTTCCAAACTCCCTCAGACACTGGCTGATCTTTGAAAATAAAGTCATTCCTGACTTTCCATATATTCCAAGCTACGCATGCAACTGTTTCCATAAAACATGGTCCTGCAAAATGATTTTTAGCCGCCATAAACCGAGAAGAGATGGGGACCTGATGGTTCCAGTGAATCCCAGCAAATGTCCAGCAGTTAACAGCAAATGAGCACTGGAAGAATAGATGATCCCTTGTTTCCAAAGTGTGGTTTTGGCAGAGGACACAATCGGACCCATCGTCGATATTCCAATGCTTGCGCAGCATCAAATCTTTTGTGTTGAGTCGATCATGGATCAGCAACCACAAAAACACCCGCAGCTTAGGTAAGCACTTAGATGACCAAATCAAATCAAGTGCTGGATCCGTGGGTACTTGGGAGAAGATGAACTTATAGTATTTTGCGGAGGTATAGGCAGCATTTCCCCAAATAAAAGTTCTGGAGTCTAGTCTATCGGCCTGGCCATCAAGAGTGTTCAGGATATCCAACACCTGGTTACGCTCCTCAAAAGCTTCCTCTGAAAGTGGAAGAGCAAAGTGTAAGGCAGGATCCAAATCACTTGACATCGCCGCCACTGATGTATCTTCATTAAGAGCAAATGAGAACAGCCGAGGGAATTGATCACATAAAGTGTGTTGCCCTTCCAAAAGTCTTTCCAGAATAATGTCATCTGCCCATCTCCAACAACGAGGTGGTAATACTTCTGTAAATATTGATGAAACTGAAGATATCTCGCCACCAAAAAGATCCTCTAACAGACTGAGCGTGAGGAGGGGAGTCACCGTACAGCGACCAAACCAATTTAACCCATGGAATATCCGCTTTACAAAAAAACTTATGAAGTTGCTTCATGAGCAGAGCGGCATTCTGAATTTCCAGATTCTTGATCCCAAGCCCACCATGCTTCTTAGGTCGACACACAAGTGACCAAGCAGCAAGAGATTGGGGGGAATTTACATCGTCTTCCTTAGCCCATAAACAATGGCGACGACCTCTGTCAAATAACTTGATGATAGCCTTGGGGATCTTCAGAGAACATAGGAAGTGAGTGGGCAGTGAAGAAAGTACAGAGTTAACCAGCGTAACACGACCACCATAATCCAGAAATCTAGCACATGCATTCAACCTTCTCTCCAGCTGATCCACGAGAGGAGACAAATCATTAACAGAAGGTCGGGTAGTGCCCAGAGGTAAGCCAAGATATGGGCAGGGCAGGGTACCAATAGAGCAGCCAAAAACCCCAGCTAGATGTGTCAACCTGTCATCAGAAATGTTTATTGGCATCATGCATGTTTTATTGTAGTTCACATGTAACCCAGTAGCGTAGGCAAATTGTTCCAAGAGAAGCTTGAGGGCAGAGAGCTGTTGGGGGCAAGCCTGAACAATCAAGAGAGTGTCGTCGGCGTATTGAACAATCGGAAAATCCGAATCAGGTATAGGGAGCGGTGGTACCAAAGAACCAATCTGAGCTAAATGATTAACCATCGTCTGAAGTAAGTCTGCCCCTTCAACAAAGAGAATAGGGGATAATGGATCGCCCTGCCGAACACCTCGTCGACAAGGGAATTTTCTACCTGGCACACCATTAAGCAAGACCGAGGAGAAACCAGTAGAAAAAATCGACCGAATCCAACCAATCCAGCGATCATCGTAACCCTTGCACCGAAGGATCTGCAACAGAGCCTGATGTCCAATAGTATCAAAAGCTTTGGCGAAATCAAGTTTCAGAATAACTGCCTCTCGACCAGATTGAGCACACTGATGAATGTACTCATATGCCCAAGCAATACAATCCTGGATAGATCGATTCTTCAGAAAACCATATTGATTTACATGCACCAGATCAAGAATCTTTGTCTGTAGTCTATTGGCTAAGAGCTTCGTAATCAGCTTGAAACAGGTGTTAAGCAGGGAGATAGGACGGTAGTCATTGGGCCCTTCAGGAGCGTTGATCTTGGGTATGAGTGTGATGAATGCATCATTAATACTCTGCAAATTCACCGAGCCTTCCCAGAATTCATGCAGAAGCTGATAGAAGTCATACTTAATGATCGGCCAACATATTCTGATAAATAGACCATTGAAACCGTCCGGGCCTGGTGCCTTATCGGATGGTAACTCTGCAACTACCTTGTCAATCTCCACCGTTGAGAAAGGAATTGAAAGAGACTCCAATCCGGCTACGGGGTGAATATAAGCCGAAAAATCAAAATGAGGATCAAGTTCAACCACCGTACCAAGGCGCTCATAGAACGTGCTGCGCAGGATACCTGCCTTTTCATGGTGCTCAGTAGCAGGAGATCCATCAGCTCTTATCAAGGAAGAAATCGAATTTTTCCTGTAACGTATAGTAGCCATCGAGTGGAAGAAGGTCGTGTTCTCACTACCAAATTTGGCCCAACGAGCCGTACATCTTTTCCGCCAATATTCCAATTTGCATTGGAGCAAATGCCCAAGACGAGATTTGACCACATTCCGAAAATTCCATTCAGTGATGTCCAAGGATCTGAGTTCCTCAATATCATCCAGCATAAGAATTACAGCATTACAATTATCCACAAGTGTATTGAGAACAGAGATACTTGTGCACCATCTTTTCAAACCTTTACGAAGCAGCTTTAGTTTGGAAGAAAGGCATTTTGCCCCATCCCCTGGACAATGAATATCCCAGATACGTCTAACAACCTCCAAGAAACCAGGCATTCGGACCCAATGATTTTCGAAGCGAAAAACCCGAGCCTTTGGGATGTCGGTGCTGATGGCTACCACACATGGCACATGATCGGATGTGGGTCGAGCAAGAGGGTGAACCAGGGTATTTGGAAATTTAAGAGTCCAACTAGGTGATGTAAAGAACCAGTCTAGCTGTTCCAACAGCGGCTCCGACTGCATATTACTCCAAGTATAAGCACGTCCCTTGATAGGCAACTCAATTAAGCCCAAATAACTGATCACCTCATTGAAAATCGCAATGTCAGACATATTGGCACCAGGCCTGTTGCGGCTATCTGAATATCTATAAAAATTGAAATCGCCTACAAATAACCACAGCTCATCATCTTGAACAGGAAGACTGAACAGCCAAGCAATGAAGTTTTCACGCTCGATTCCTTCACACGGACCATACACATTAACCAGGAAGAATTCATCCGAGGACACCGAGGAGGTGAAGTGTATAACCATACCAAAGCACTCTTGCTGGATTACCACCCCGTGAAAGTATTGCTTGCCCATAGAATCAAAAGCCCCCCCGAGGCCCCATCAGAAGGTACAAAAGCAAATTTGTCGAAACGTTTAGGAGCAAAATTCTTGAGATATCCCAGGGAGAACTCAGCACGTTTTGTTTCTTGAAAACATATAATAGAAGCCAAACTCTCATCAATTTTGTTGCGGATCAGTGGCCATTTTTCCGGCATGTTAATACCACGCACGTTCCAGCATAAAAGACGCCAAATACGAGTTAAAAGATCCATGTAAACAAGTACTGGCAGCAAGGTTTAACTGACACAGACGACACTGACAAGGATTGGATAGATAAACTGTGACAGAAAGATTTAGCCGAGCAACAACACTTAAGCATCGCGAGCCTTACGAAGCTTTGCCTCGGAGAGGTCAGCAGGGTCGATCTGACAATCCTCCACGCCAATGCGCTGCATCTCTGAGACCTGAAGCACAGCTGGCGGAGTTGCATGTGGCACTGATGAAACACGGCGTCGAGGGGGGTGATCTGACACAGCCGTATGCATAAAGCCATTATTATTAAGACGAGGGGATCGACGAACTAGAGTTTTAACAATGGGAGTTGCATTCTTACGTGCCTGAGCACGAGTGGTGACAGATGATGAAGATGTTGCAGCAGATGGCACCACATGTTTACCACCAACAGTCCGCTGCACAGTACTCGACAGCTGCTCCGATGGGTTCAGAGATGAATCAGACACAAAGCCCAGATTCAGGTGATCAAGATAATTATGGGAAGGCAGGTGATCAACTTCGGCAACATATTCAACCTCAGCAACCAAATCATCCAGAAGGACAGACGAAGCAGAGGCATGAGCATGAGATGGTGCATCAAATTCCACGAGTGCATGGCCAAGCCCAGAAGTTGAAGATGGTGACTGAGGGGAGTAAAGCTGCGTTACCATGTTCCTGTTTATGCTAATGGGACTGAGCGTGTTGCAATTTTCCACAAAATGCTTGCCAAACACAGTGAACTCCATCTGCAAATCTCTAAAGAAAGAATCACCTAGAGGGTCGGGAGTATAAATATATTTAACAACCGTTCTGGCCAAAGAAAGCTGCACCATAGAGAGCCGGTATACGACACAGTGGCCCTGTCATATTCAAGTGCGTTACTGCCTTTCTCTTCCGAGATATTTGCTGCTTGCACAATCTGACCCGATGTCTGAACTGAGCTAATGGTAAGAATCGGCAAGCCGTTCATGCTTTGTGTCTTAAGAACTATCTCATCAGGCATTGCACTGTCGCCAACACATGGGGAGGAGCTAATATCAGGGATTGAATCAATCCCAACATGAGAGCGGTTGTCCTGTAAATTAGTGTCAGGGGGATGCACACCAGTGTTGGGCTGAACAGCAACTCCGTTGATCTTAGCATCACTTTGCTTGGAAACAACTGTTTTAGCAACCCAGACTTTCTTACTAAGATTCGAATTAACAACTGTTTTAGCAACCCAGACCTTCCGACTAAGATTCGAGTTCTTAGCTAGTTGTTCAGATTTGATTTTCCAGACCTTCTTAGCACGCTTTGCGGGGCATTTAGCGGCCCAATGACCCAGTAATTTGCACTCTTTGCATCTCAGACCAATTTTGCAGTCTGCCCTAGAATGCCCATATCCCAGACATTTAGCACAACATAGCTCATTAGTATGTATAGGCCTCAGCCCAATACATTTCTCACAAGGTAGCCCAAAACGCTGGCAAGTTAGGCAAACTCCTGGACAAGATACCATGTCACGAGTAGGCATGTTGCAATGTTTCATTGTTCTAATCATTTCTTTTTCTCCGTCAGACATGTAAATGTGGGATCTGAAGAACCTGCTCTGGGGGCTTAGCTCATGGTTATGCACAAGGTTAAGTCCAGTGATCCTCCAAACTCCATTTCTCTCAGCAGCCACCATTTCTGCTTTGTAGTTTGTTTTTGCTATAACCGTGCTTTGTCTTTGAGGAACAGGCAGCTCATTTTCTGATTCTACATTTTTTCCATACTTGTTACACTTCATGGTAAACCTTATTACCTCATTGTTCCTTTTCTTGCTGGCAGTTCGGGCAACTGATGTGCAGGACACTGAGAATCCAACCACATACGAATACATGTTGAAGAACTTTTGTACTTCTTCCCGTGTCTGAAACTGCATGCCAACTTCAGGTTTGAAGTCATTTGCTTCTTCTTCATTCTCTCCTTCTTTTTGCTTGTCAGTTAAATTTTCATTTGACAGGAAGTTATCTATGTCTTGTTCAGTTATCTTCTCGCCATCATCATTCGAACCATCAGTGTTAGTAGTTTCATCATTTCTGCTACTTGAAGCTTGCCATTGGGAACCAGCAGATCTTGTGTCGGGTTCTGAATTTTGTCGATCAGTCGCACTATCTCCTTGGTTGGTGTTGCTTGTCGTTCCTTCGTCATAAACCTGTAAGTAAAAATGTTTAAATTAGTGTCACAACATATTGTAGAAATTTGGCTTCTAAAAAATTCGAGCTCAGTACTGTACGTACTCTGTCAAGCTCAATGCCATTGAACATTTTTAAATCCCATGGATTATCAGTAGTATCTTCGAAGGAGGTAGACGAGGGCTCTGGTTGGGTTCCTGTTTCATAATTGAGTGCACATACACATCAATATCTTTTTTTTGCAGCTCTTTATGCTATGTTCGCAGTAATTAGTGTTTTGTTACACAATTCATTATTTTAGAACTCACCTGATATAGGTATGAACTGCTGGTATTACACTGCTCATGTCGACTAGTATCCATGTGCGGCGGTTGTTCAGCACCATCTGCCCGGGGCGAAAAACTTTGAGATGTATCCTGCATTTTTGAGATTATCAGTACACATGTTTTGCTATCCCTTCATTTATTCCTCCTGCGTTTATCAATTTTGTGTGTTGTTCATTACACAGATACAAAAAACATGGAGGGTTGGTTATGTATACCTTCTTACTTATTGGCTGATAGTTGGGTGGATTTTCGAAAGCGCCCATGAGAAAGCTAGTGTATGAGAAACTCTCCTGCATATTTCAGTTTTTCAACAAACAAACATGTTTACATCTTCAACAAATTAGTGTCATTCATTTCTTCTTTTTCATTATTTTATAGTGCATGTTGAAATTTTTCGCGAGATTTGGCGTGCCCGTGTACCTGCGCAAAGAAGTCGTCATTGACATCAAGCGAGTACACTCCTTTACCAAGCTGATTTGTGTCCTGTATGCAGATGAAAAACTCAGGTCAGTATACACTTTTGTCATGTGGAGCAGTCACGAAAACATGAGCTCATTTATAACCACCAGTAGCTAAGTTCCTGCATTAGTGTTAGTTTATCACATTTAAGCTAGTACACCAAGCTCATTATAAACTGTCAGTAGGTTAGTCCATTTTCCCTTCATGAAACGTCAAGATTTTCACTGTCACAAACCCAGATTGTCACACAATGCTCATTATAAATTGTCACCTTCCCTCTTTTTTTCACTATCATCTTCTGATTCTGTGCACAGGTGCCTCAACAAGCTCTAAGGTTTTCTGGCATCTACTGTGTTTGGTGCACCACCCAGTAGAGGGCTTTTGAGATCAGAGAGGAGGGGGTGGGGGAGCAAAAGGGTGTGCTCTTTCTGTAGCATACCTGGGCAGAGGGCTTTCCATCAGGTACATCACATTGGATCCCGATCAAATTTCTGGTTGTCTTCTTCCTCATTCCCCTCCATTGATCTTCTTTTTGCTGTGATTTGTGTGCCTCTTTCTTGATCAGGTAGCGTCGGGAGTTGTTTTTGTTCGGGGTGTTCTTGACCAGGCAGCTTCTCATCTGTGTTTTGGATCTGGGGGGTTTTAGCCTCGGGGGATGCTGTTTGCGTGCTGAGGAAGAAGATGAGTTGGGGTAGCACGTGCGACAGCTAGGCCCAGGAACTGATTAGCGCCTTAGGGCTGAAATCAAGGAAAAAAATAGCGTGCTATCAAAAATAGCGTGGCCCTCCTCCAGAAGCTATACAAGATATAGCGTGATATAACGAAGTTACATATAAAATAGCGTGATGAAAAAGTTGTAAGAAATATCCCAAATATTAAGGATTTCAGCACTAATTTTTTTTTCCAGAAACAATACATGCATAACCAGGTAACCATATTCAAATGTCAAGGCCAAATCCATGGCACGAATATAAATATGAGGCTTAAAACCATGAAAAAGTAATAAACTAAAAGATAAATATTTTAAACTTTAATCAGAATCATTGACATCATCTTCAGAATAACTAGAAGAACCACCAGATTGCCCGCCATCATCATCACCTAACGTTATTTCCAGACTTTTTGTTAGCGTAGCTATAACGTTACCACGTTTAGTGTGGTTTCGAGTGTATAAGACGAAAATAGCGCCGTAGCGTCAACTTTAGGCTAAATATAGCGCAGCCTCTCCAAATACGCTATATCGTGCTATTAACCGGGAAATAGCGTGCTATTTTTTTCATTGGCTGAAATAGAGGGAAGGAGGAAAAAACCGGTCGGACTGAAAAAAACCGGAATGAGGTGGGCTTCTTCTGGGAGCGAACTGACGTGGGCTTCTTCTGCGGAGAGAACTGAGGGAGGCTGATAGGGACGTACTGATAATGAAGGGAAATGAGTACAGCGAGCTAAAAATCTGTCTGATGCCGAATTGTAATTTCAGCCATCTGTTGGTTAGACACTCCCAAAAAATATTTAAGAAACATACGACTAAGTAGCAAACCCCTGTTAAATACTAAGATTTGTGTTGGAATAATATCGCTAAGTCGATGTCACCATGTCGTGAGCATAATCAGTGACCAACCCTAAACCCTAACTAGCGAGCAAAACCCTACCTTTACTTAGATGCATATCGAACATGAGTAGAATATCTAATTTGAGTATTTACCATACGCCAGCGCAGAGTTGCCGGACGAGCTCGGGCAGCCGCCCGGGATCGCCGGGAGCAGGCCCCGCCGGAACAGGGCGGACATAGGAATGTCAGAGCGAGATTGTCTTCCAGAATTACAAGCAACTTTCTACGTATTTGCACAGCTGAAAAATGCATTATTTTCCTGGATTTACAAAAGCCTGTCCCTCGCTGAGTTTTTTCTCCATGTCGGTCTTGGGCTTTACAATACGCCTGGCGTACTCCCTGGCGCCGTCCTTGTCCACGATCATGATCACGAAGCTGGCCAGCCCGATCCGCCGGACCTGCTTGATGCACAGGTCGACGAGCGCCACGGCCTCCTTCAACGTCATGCCGGGGCGGTAGCCATTCTCCATCACCGGCGTGCAAAGGCCCGCCCCGCACCCCGCGGTCCCATACTGCTCCAGCCGCTGCGGCGGCGCGGTGCCGCCGACGGCGTACATCGTCGGGCCGTCCGCCCCGTCATAACCGACGACGATCGCGTTGGCGGACTGAGCGCAACCGAGCACCGCCCCACGTGCGGCGTCGACGGCCGCGGCCACGGCGGCGCTGCCGATCTTGTCGACGCTCACGCTCGCCCTCACCTCCTCCCGTAACCGCAGGCTGCGAAAAATGAACGGAATCGAGTTGAAGTTCCGGATTATCAGATGATTGAGGCCTTGATCCTAGAGACGGAACATTACCAGTCGCCGGGGACGCCGGACACGCCGAGAAGCAGGTGGGAGCCGATGCGCGTCACCCTGTCGTGGTCGGGGTTGCTGAACACGTAGCTACTCCGCTCGGCGGAGGTGCCGGCGGCCACCACCGCGAAGCCGCTCCCCACCACCCCGAACACGCTGTCCATGATCATCGCGGCCGGCGGCACGTGTCCTCGACTCGTTCGGTCTCCGCACGAATCACGTAGTGCTCTGCTCGCTAGCTCGGTGATGATTCAACTTTGGGGAGGTTACAGCCTTAGAGGCGCACGCGAGAGGAAGTATTATAGAGGATCGAGAGCTGGAGGGACGAGTTGATGTCGGAGTCACAGACGAGACTGAATTACTATGCTTACGCCCCTGTTCGAGTCTGACTCTGTTTTGCGTTTGCGAGCTTGCTGCATCTTGTGTTAGGTCTTGCAAATCAGAAAATCTATACAAAGAACGTGCCCCAAAGGAGAAATAAAGGCTTGGCCTGATTAACTTGGAATTCATAATGAATCTCTGGTTCTCAAACATTTTCACAAGTTCATGAATAAAGTGGACGTGCCTTGGTTTAACTTGGTGTGGCAGTGTTATTACGAAGGTAAAGTTCCACATACAGCTTTCACATGATCTTTCTGGTGGAATTACCGAATGTAAACCTGGTGATGGTTCTTCAATCCTAATGTGGAAGGACAAATGGTTGGGGGAAGAGCTGCTAGTACATTATCAAAGACTATTTTCCTTTATCTCTGCATAAGGTTTTGCATACTGAACATTTTCTATCATTGTTCTTTCTACCATTATCTAAGCAATCTCATGTTGAGATACAAGAGATGAGAGTGTTACTGGAGGATTTAAGCCATGATCAGCTGGGATGGGAAAATAAAAATGAGTGGATATTCTACGACAATTCAAGAAATTATTCTTCGGCAAGTTACAATAGGCTCATGTTTCAAGGGTTTCCATCCTAGCCAATTTCGAACAAATGAAAATGCTTGCTTAAAATGGAAATATTTACTTAGTTCGTGATCATGGAAAAATTGGAACCTTGCGAAGTTTGTCTCTTGTCATCTTTAGGAGATGGAATCAAGAGATCATCTTGATTCTAAGTCCCCTTTTCTCATAGATGCTAAAAATTTCTGAAGATAAAGAGGAATAATATTAGATATTATTCTAGAAATGGTACATGTTTCATGGAGATTGTCAATGATGCATCATGGAGTACCTGGAAAGAGAGAATGGGTTCATTTTTAACAAAACAATGCTAGTGTCTAAAGATGAAGGTCTTGGGTAGACTCTCTATATCCTAGGAAGCTTTATAAAGTTTTCTCCTTTCTTTGTAAATGGGTTGACCTCTCAACTATTGAAACTCTTTTATTTATAATATTACGCTATGGGGGCTTCCCTCATGGTTTTATGATCAGAAAATAAATAAACATACAATCATTATTTAAATAATAGCCATTCAAAACTTTCTGACAACAAAGACGTTTTTCCCTCTAATATCCCTGATTCATCAAAGGTGTGCATCTTATTCCCCATCCAACAAAATGTTCTAATGACCATTCACAACCGTCAACGATCCCTCAAATCCAAAGTAATTGTGTATCTTTTCCTTGGTTGATGTGCTCCACCACCCTGAAATCACAACGCAAAACTTTCATCCCTAATCCCAATCCCTTCGGCAAAATTTCCTCAACTAGACCCCTTTATCCTAGATTAGAGTGGAAAGTGCTAGTCTGTACCCTGCCATTACACAGTGGCGCAAAGACCATTGGTCAAACTTGCTTCCCACCATAGGAGTCACCAAGTTAAGGAAGCTAAGAGCACCAAAAAATAAACACACAAAAATAACAAGCGAATACAGTCTCCAAGTATCTAATTGTCGGTGCTCTGAATTTTAAAACATCGATTATTTATGTAACATGCATCTTTTTTAGGGTAAAAGGGTTCTCCTGATTTCCACGGCTAGAAACCAAACTTCCCCACATAGTCTACATGATAAGACAACAATACAGCACCTAAGGTTGCGTCCATAAGCCGAAGAGATGAAAAACATCTGAATTACAATACAAAACTTAGGAATGAACAAGCTCCCCAAATATCCGCTTAGCAATATTATTGTTCGACGAAAATAAATCGTCAACCATGGGATCCACAACACCTATCTCCTTTTGGGGTTGAAGACACCAAACACGATGCCTTCCAGTAAACTTGTGCACCAGCTAAGATTATCCATTTTGTCTTCCTTCACTGCAAAGAGAACAACCAATCAATATAATGAAAAATAATAAAGAAACGGAGACAAACCAACTCATTTGTATTTTTTTTCTTCTTAAAACCGGACATGTTATTGGATTAAATCCTCCAAATCACTTTCCTATCCCAACATCTACCATGTCGCGCTTTGGTTTTCCTAAAACACTTCAGCCAAATAGTAAAGCATTTCATTACCTGTGCAATTAATTTTTTGTGCTATAATCTTAACTAATGATATTCCATCAGGTCAGTGGGAAGGAAAACAAGAAGTGGTTTATTGGTTCATTAGAGACATGTTCTGTCAGATATACCACCTCTATGCAACAAAGCATATCTATAGTCAAATGGTTCTCATAGAACTAGCAATGGGAAAGTTTTCACACATAGAGAAATTTGACCCTTCACGAAAATTTATATGGAACCATATTTTTTGCATACCATAATAGAAAAATTTCTCACTAAAGTTACATCCTTGGGAGCAGCTAGACTAAGATGTGAGGCTCTTCATTCAGAGAATAGTCCTTAACCCTAATGTGTTTTCTATTTCTATTTTCTATTGCTACTCTTTGAAATGTGAGTAAGTTAAAACTACATGCAAGAAATTTATATCATGGATATGTTGATCCATGAAGATTGTATATAACATGAGGAAGTTAATGGAAAAATTGTCATAAGAGAAACTTTGATCTTCCCATAATGTAGAGTTGTTACCATTACCAACTTCGACATATAAACAAGGCTTTAACCTCCATCAACCCCTGTAAAAAATTGAGTACCATCTATATTCTTGACATGTCATGTGGACTGATGTGTTATGTGCTTTTTAGTAAGAAATTGTTGCCACCTTAACATCTTCATTGAGGATTTATCATGGCCACACTGAAATTTAATTAATTATTATGACGTCCAGATCCATAATGGCAAACAACCCTCCTTGGATCTTTTTCACTTGTCACCACTCCACATTAATGTAGTCCTATATATATCAACATTTTTTTACACCCTAAGGTATCATCTACAAATAGAGCATGTACGTATGGACACAATAATGTGGGGGATTGATTAAAATTGTTCTACAACCAATAAATTTCACTTTAAGATAGGCATAATAAGAATTTAATTTTTCTGTAATAAATAGTAGTATAATTTTACGGGACGATGAAAGGACCATCTGCATATTGCAGAATGGCAACCATCCACCTCCTGCTCTCCCTCCTTACCTACATACCAGTATGCATTCCCTGCCTCCTTCAATGCAGAGTGATGCACCAATCAGCCAAATGGAATATATATAAAATATTATAGACTTGCTCATTGGGACATTTTATTTGAAAACTTTATTGGCTTTTCAAATCCCACAAACATTGCTATCCCAACCACTATCATTTATTTTTTCTAAAACCTGTTAGCCAAAAATTAATTAAGTCATCAACATGTGAAATTAACATTTGGTGCCGAAAACCCATCTAATGATCATGGCAAGTGCTGAGTGCACATGAAAAGAAGAAGCTATTCTTTGGCTTGTTAATCCCACAAAAGAGACATTTCTCGGATTTATCACCACTATGCAACAAAGCATTTCTTGTTTTATGTTTTTTTAGAGCCAACCATGGGATGAATAGACAGCTAATTTTTTATCTCTATAGTAAAACTGTATGAAACCCCCCCCCCCCCCCCCCCCCCCCCCTCACCAAGATTTTGTATATCCTAGTCAGAATATTTCTCACTAAAGTTTCCTAAACTTGGCAGCAGCTAGAGTACTATAAGATGCCAGGCTCTTAATTCAGAGAATAGTGCTTAACCATAATGTATGTTCTATTTCAATTTTCTACTATTATTCGTTCGTGTGAGTAAGTGAGAATCACATGCAATTTTTTAATATAGACATGTTGGTCCATGAAAATCATATATGGTCTATGGAAGGTAATGAAAAAACTATCATAAGAGAACAGTTGATCTTCCCATTATCTATTGTTGCTACCGCTCCCAACTTCAACCTTGTAACAAGACAAAACAAGGATTTTTACCTACATAATCTTTGTCAAGAGTATGAGTACCCACTCTGGTTGTGACATTCTGTGCTCTGATGTGTCAGGTATTTTTTTAGTAAGGACTTGTTACCACATTACCATCTTCATCGAAGATTTTCCATGACCACATGGAATAAAGTAATTATTATGATGTACAGTTCCATAATGGAAAACTCTCTTTGGATCATTTTCTCTTATCACCACTCCACATAAATCTAGTCCTATATGTATCATCATTTTTCTGACACCGTGAGGTATCATCTAGAAAACAGAGCATGTACATGTGGACACTAGAAATGGAGGGGGTTGATTCAAATTGGTCTGCACAATTTTGGTTTGAGATATGCCTAATAGGAATTTAAATTTTCTGGATCAAATATTAATATCATTTTGCAGCAGGATATGAGTACCATCTCCATATTAAAATATGGCAATCATCACCTCCTTCCTTTCGCATCCATATACAAATATGAGAAATTAGGCCAGTCTGCAATCCTTGTCTCCTTCAGTGCAGAGTAATCCACTAATCAATCTAATGGAAAATATATAAAATAGAATAGGCATGCTCTTTAGCCATTTGAAATCTTTCTTGGTTTTCAAAGACCACAAATCACAACTTCTATCCCAATCACTAATACTCCTAACCCTCATTAGTCCTTTTAACTTGACAGTACTCCACAAAAATCTTGCCATGTACTCTCTTTGTTCCAAAATATAAGATGTTTTACGTTTTGATTAGAATCAGGTGCATTTGGACGTCTTTCTGTGTGTAGATTCCCTCATTTTAGTCTTTAGATACTCTACGTTGAAATAACTGAGACATCTTATAATTTGGATCGGAGGGAGTAATTACATTCTTTTCTCTAACCCCCTAAGGTATCATATAAAAAACATGTACAAAGGGATACACTTCCAAAGGGATTGTTTTCCCCCAAAAACTTATTCTATCGGTAACTCTCATATCTAAGTTCAATAATTTTTTCATCTACAAATGAACCTAAGAGGAATATATGTGAACTTCTCCACTGTAAATGCAAAAATCTCTTTAATAGCTAAATATTAATATATATTTTGTCGCCTGACAGAAACTTCAAATTTGTGAAAAGTATTTTCAATCCTCAAATTTCCTCAAATAGACATAGTAGGAATTCATGTTTTCTGGCTCACACTACATACTTGTAGGTGCTCATAGTGCAAGATGTCAATCATGCACCTCCTCCTTCCTCTCAACTTCCCCTAAAACGGACATCCAAAGCAAATATAGATGACCCAGGCCAAAAAAAACGTCCCCAGGAGCTCATCTATCACGTCATCTATCGATAGATGATCCTCCAACTCTTGTATCCGTCATCCACATTTGGGGGACGCATGGATGATCATCCAAATCAAATTGTTCGTTCTCATTGGCCGGATTCGAGCAGGTGGAAAGAAAACTGTTGAATGATAGTTGTAAAATAATACTAAAATATATGAGAGAGAATATAGATATCCTAAAATATATGAGAGAGAATATAGATATCCTAAATATAGACGTTCTACTAGAAAATTGAGAACATCTAAAAAAGAATCTTTTTAGATGACCTTCTATATAGATATTGATAGAGATATAGATGACCAAATTTAGATTAGCTGCTGTAGATGGCTCCAAGGAGTTAGGCCACTCGGCATCCATGCTTTCTTCTTCTAGAGATAAAAAAGCGTTGGCTAAGTGATCTTCTAATCACGATCGAGGCACATGAACGGCTAGACCAAAACTTATAGGTGTGAAAAATCTCGATCAACATACTACCCCTTCAACTTCAATCTGCCACAGAAAATTGGTGTGAGTCTTTTTTTTAATGGTAACTGTTGTGAGTCTAACCCGAAAGAGTTTAAGAATTCGATAGCCATCCGCCGACCGCGCGCCATGGCCTCCATAATCTCCTTTTTCACCGGCACCGCCCCGTCCCTGTCAATGTACCAGACCGCGAACTCGTCGGTAGCCCCGAGCCGGCGCATCTCGGCGTCGTCGGCGACACAGCTGCCGACGAGCTCGGTCGCGACCCCGACGGACATGCCGTGGTGGTAGCCCACCTGAAGCACCGCCCTGCAGGCCAGCGCGCCCGGCCCCGCGGCCCCGTAGAGGCCCCGCTCGGGGCATGGCGTGGCGGGGACGACACGGCTCATGCTGGCGTAGTTCGTGGGCGTGTCGTAGCCCACGGCCACGGCCTCGACGGCGTAGCCGCGGCGGCCGAGCAGCTCGTGCGCGACCTTGCCGGCGGCGGCGGTGTCCGGGTACGGGACCCCCGACAATTCCTTCCATTTGCGCATCGCCTTGGTGAGCTTCGCTCTGCAAAGCAAACACAAGCGGGAATGGAAGCGGCTGAGATTGGAAGGTGGACGGGGGTGGATCGAGAGAGGCGAGGCGCGGGCGGATCTTGGCTATTACCGGTTCTTGTCGTCGCCGGAGATGGCGAGGAGCCTGTGGCAGTCGAGGGCCACGATCGGGGTGCCCGACGCCACCAGCGCGAAGCCAGTCCCGACCACGCCGAACACGCAGCCGGAGACGTCGCCCATCGCCGCCGCCACGCTTGTTAGCTGTCGGGGTGAGCTTGCTTCGATCCCCCTTGCTTCGATCGAACCAGTATAGGCAAGTAGTAACTGTCCTGCTCGGCGAGATCAGGGCATCAGGCTTGTATGCCAGGACAAGGCGAAGAGCCGGCCGGCCGGAAGTGGTCGGCGAGCGCATCGTGACTCCGTTGGTTGGCCTGTCCGCCGGCGTGCCCTGCCCTGCTACCTACGTGGTCCCGGACTCCGGTACCTGACACGTTAACTCTGTTCGGGCAGCTCTCCCCACAGACACATTTTCACGAAAAACTCACGTAGATACATACATAAACGGTTACAGCTCATACTCCACGTAGGCCTCGTAGCATCTCCTCTGGCTCGGCTACACTACACACAGTGCATGCCAGCTGCTGCTTATTCCCGTTACATATGTACACACTCTTGACACGTACGTTGGCAGCTACTACTCCTCCGTTCCAATTTACTTGTCTTGGATTTGTACAAATGCGGATGTATCTATACTTGTTTCGTGTCTAGATACATCCGTTTGTAGACAAATGGGTGTCAAGTAATTTGGAACGGAGGGAGTACATGCGCAGAAGCCTCGCTCACTCGAGATCGTCGCGCGATCGCTCACTCGCATGTCGCCGTGGCGGCGCTGCTGCTGCGGGCCGCGGAGGAAGACGGACTCCGTCTGCGCGCCGATGACCCTATCCGCCGCCTCCCTGCCCTGGGCGCCGAACACGAGCGCCTTGGCGGCGCCGTCCAGCTGCTTCAGAAGGCTGTTCCCGCCGGCCAGGAACACCTCCTCGTCGTTGCTGGTGCCCACGCCGAAGCAGAACACGGCGAGGTTCCCCTCGTTCCCGTCCACGAACGTCGCCGGGTGTCCCGCCGGGAGCACGATCACCGACCCCTCCTTGATCTGGGCCTTCACCCGCTTGTACCCTCGAGATTTCTTCTGTTGCCCCTCCTCCCCCTCTTCCTGCTCCTCGCCTCTCCTGCCGTGCTCACGGTGGTGTTCCCGGCGCTCCGACCTGCCGGAGCCGGACTCGTGCGGGCACGCCATCTCGAAGTACCCGCTCCCCTCCACAACCACGGCGATCTTCGTCGCCCGGGTGGTGTACTTCGGCGCCATCATCGACCCCTGCATACATCATGTCATGTGTGCACAACATCTTCAGTATCGATCAACCAGCTGCATGCATGATGCTTCAAACAAAACGAACTAATCTCGTACGCGGGTGATGTTGACGATGCCGACTTCCATGTCGAGGTCGCGGAGGTGGCGGCACTCGTTGCCGGTGATCATGTGCATCCTGCCGTGGTTGTTGGAGTAGCGCGGCCTCTGGTCGGGGAGGCTGGTCGGCTTGATCTCCTCCTCTGAAGAGCCCGACCCGCCACCGCGTCCTCCCCTGGAGCACGTCCTGCTCAGCTCCCGGATCTGCTCCTCAGACGCTTGCCATATCTCCCCTGCCTCTGCCCCTCGAAAACCTTCTCCAGCTCTTCCCGGCGTGTCTGGCGAATACATGCAAAATTTCACAAAATTAAGATCGATGAAGTGCTTGATCTGCTGAAAAAGAAAATAACTAAAGAAGTGCCGCTCGGCGTCTGCGTATGCGTACGTTGAATGCCGCCTGGAGAACCTCGTCGCTGAAGGCGCTGAAGAAAGACTCCGGGCCTTCGCCTCCAACAGGGAAGAACTCCTGCACGGACATGCACGCACAGATCATATATCACCGGGTTAGTGGGTTGTACTACGAAATTGCATAAGAGATCAAGAGTGTGAGTGCTCTGGTCGCCGCCGCTGCTCAGGGCTCACCTCGAAGCGGCCGGGCGTGGCGACGGGGTTGAGGAGCATGACGACGCGGAGCCACTTGGAGCGGTGCGTGTTGGCGGAGTACACGATGGAGCCCGCCGGGATGACCATGACGTCGCCCTCCCTGACGCAGAACGACTCCCGCTTCCCCTGCCTCAGCAGCACCAGCACGCCCTCGCCCTCCTTGACGTAGAAGATCTCGTCGGCGTCGTAGTGGCTGGGCTGCAGGAACGCGCGCGGCGCCGCATCCAGGCACGCCACGCGGTAGTCGCCGACGGAGCCACGGAGCAGCTCGTGGTCGAACCGCTGCAGCACCTTGAAGTGGCCGTGCTGCGTGCGCGTCCAGGGACGGAAGCTCTCAGCCCCGAAGTGGTACGGCCGGCCACCTTCGCTGGACTGCCCTTTCTCCCATTCCTCCCGTCCTTCTTCTCCCCTCCTCCATCCTACCTCTTCCACATCCTCCCTCGACGCGAAGGCGAGAGAGAGGCACAGGGAGAGGATGACGGCTAGCGCTGGCAATGGCGATCTTGCTGCTGCGGGCTTCATTGTGATCGATGCTGGTGGTGATCTCCGGGAGAGTGAGTGGTGGTATATGTAAGGGGTGGCGAAGAGGACGTGGAGGCATGCACGGCGCCAGGTGGAGGTCAGGGTGCGTAGGTGGAGAGAGCATGCGGCAGAGGCACCGCATGCATGCACGGTGACGTGGTGGCATGCACCATGCATGTGATGCGAGATAACTGGCCTGCATCGAAGGAACAAACTGAGAAGGGACACTAGAGATCAGACGGAGAAGCTCGGCGACGAACTTTCGCATCGGCGGAATGGATCTCATGCTGGGAGATATGCTCGGGCTATTAAACAACTACAGCTGCGAGCTCAGAGCCTTATCGTTCCATTGTTCTAGCAGCTATGCCTATCTATCTTGTCACTACATGCATATGTGCTCCTGCAACGATCAATGATTATTGTTTCTGAGTCGATCCTAAGAACTACTCCCTCAATCAAAAATAAGTGCTGTAATTTGGATCGGGTATTTTTAAAACGACGACACTTATTGTGGATTGTATGTAGTAACTAATTTTAATAGGGTGTGACTAATTCTTAGAATTTAAATAATGCTTTATCGTATATATATTAGTTACAACCCATGTTGTGACTCATGTCTAGCACGAATCACGAACAAAATCCGGACGTTTTTCTCAGTTGTAACCCCATTTATAACTACAAAATTCTAATTGCAACCCGAACGTGAACGCACAGACCGATAACTGAACTCGGAATTAGCGAAACGATACAAATATTAAGATCCATTTGGATGGCTATAATGTCCGTTGATAAACAAGTATTTCTAGATAAAAAATTCACTCTTAGAAAAAATAGATAATAGGCACGTAGTGCCCGATTTTAAATTAATATGGCCACAATGGAACGATGTGGAGAACAATTCAAAGCATAAGAGAAAACAAACTAAGCTCTTGGCGTCGCCTCCACCAAACGAAGGAAGACGGACCCATGGACGAGCCCTGTCTCCGTTGAAGCTTGGGAGATGGAGACGGGCATGGGAGAGCACCTCGCCGCCAACGTCCTCAAAGGATTCACGCACTTGGCCGCCGAGGGAGGTGTGGAGGGGGAAGGAGAGACTGTGGTGGCTAGGTCTTGGTCGCTGCCCGAGTCGTCCTAGGAGGGGCGACGCGGGGGCAGTTTCCTCCTCGAGTGGCGACATCGAGTGGGGTTGATTCCTCTTAGAAATTTCAATATATGTATTAAGTAATAAAGAGTCTCATGGTCGGCACGTACGATCATTCAACATGTTTTACACCGTGTTTTTCTCTTTTCGTTTTCTTGAGAACTACTCTCTCTGTTTCTTACAAGATGTTTAAATTTTTTTGGCCCACACGTATCTGCATGTGTTTTAATATAAGATGCACATGAGTCTACACATCAAAACGCGTCTAGGTGGGCGGTTAAAAAATATTAGAACATCTTATATTTAAATTTAGGAACGTATTTAGTACATGTCCCAAAGTAGGCACGACCGAGTGCACTATGTCTTTTGGGTAAGCGGCAAACCGATGATCCAAGTGGGCACGCATTGACGCATATGCAACATGGCACGTTGTCTACCATCATGCAAATAATAGTATCTGTTACTATACTGGGTGATTACTATTGCCTGTTGCATAAAGTGATAATACTGAAGATAAACGCTTGATGCTCGCGACAGTAACAGACAAAAAAGATTTTACCTTTTACTGCTAAACAGGCACAGGCGCTTGAACATCGTCGCCTTGTCCTTTCTTACCTTCATTTCTAATTGTGAAACCACACCACGCATTCAGTTAACTGTAACTAGGTATCTAATTCTGTAATGCAGGATCAAAGGACATTTCATCTTCTTTTCACACCACCGTTTAGTTCCATCTTACACATGGATGGCCACATAGTCTCCGGATCGACCTACCATCATCTTAGGCGGATTTACAATTTCTCATTATGTTATGGAATTCGCCTTTTTTAATTTCAGAATTGGGTACTCTGGAACTTGTGGCTGTGTGCATTCCAGCTATGCAGAGGCCGGATGTAATGCTTAAAACTTTTAAATAATAAAATCTCTTTATCTAAAAAAGTTCCATCTTACACGCTACTGACAGCAGAGTACGTGTACGTCCTGCTCCTAGGAGTTTCGTGTTTCTTCACAGATCAGGCAAAGCTGTCAAGGGACATATACCCACGCATTTTAACCCCTAACCAATTAACCATGGTGGTTAGGCCGTAGGGTGACATCACATGACGCGATTCCTCTATGCCTGGTAAAACATATTGGGACGAGGACTCGCAGACATGACAAGCCCAGCGACATCATCGTCAGTCAAACATATTGGGAAGAGGACGCTTAGACATGAACACATCAACTATCTGCACAAAAACAGAAAACCGTTGAGGAAATTTGTATCGATGAAGGAAACATCAAGTATTTTATTCCAAATGTGGTTACAAACTTAAAATGATGATAGGATACAATATTTTAAGAAATGACCATGCGTGCAACATCTTTGAAAGAAGTTCAAGAACCGAATTATGTACCTCATCGGTCACTCGAGCTCTAGCATTCTGATGTCTTTCTACAATCTTCGATAGTTCTTCAATGACAATACCCTTCACTACGCTTGCTAGCATTTTCCCGTCTTTGTATTCCTGGTGATAATAATCAATGAGTTTCATAATGTTAGTTCAACCTAGGTTTCAATGTAAGTGCATTGTGCAAACTATTTCTATGCACCAGCACACATACTATATTATACCTTTCTTATGCGCTCAAATTCGACATCATCTTCAAGGAAGAACTTTAGGTATTGGAAAGAGACATCGACCTGAAAGGAAAAAGACGATTAAACAATCGATCTTGTATATATTCCATAAGAAATATAGTAATTAACTGAAACACCGCTGATTGATTAACTGTAATACAATAATCTAGTAATCTAATTTCTGAAACAAAATAACTATTACACAAACGATTTCATAATTCTTAAGAAATACGAAATCGACTGTACATCAATTAACCGGAAAACAATAATCTAACTTATGAATTAGATAAATCAAATTAATTATGTGCAGGCACGCGACTAGTTTGCTACTCAAATAACAAGTGCTCATGAATACCGAGGAAATGGCTTACATCAAGGTTAGCTCCATATTTCCTATGGAGCTCCGTGGTGGACTGGCCACCTGAGAAAGCGTGATTCTTAATCTGTAAAACAATAGAAATAAATCATAAGCCATTGAAATAATAGAATTAGGAGGTGCTTGTTTCGAACCAATGGCATTTTCAACATAATTAAATGGGCTAACGAAAATATGCGATTCAAAACAAAGCTCGGGACAAACCTTTTTTTCAATATCGCCACGTTTATCTGTCAGATATATTGCAGTAGTCGGGTCACTGGCAGACATTTTACCACTCTCCCCCTGTAAAAGGGAAATAAACCAGCCCATAATGGAAGGCAAATAAATATAGTCTCAGTGAGTTAGACTAAATAAATCCTATTAACTGTGCCTGCTCTATTCAGACATAAATCAATGTTACTAGAAGGGTAAGGCGCGCGTTGCCGCGCTCAATTTATATTGGAGTATAACATGTCTTTTGTACTCAATACGTGTGAATAACTTTATTATCTATAAGAGTATTTTTTTTACTTTTTATCATCTTTATTGTTTAGCAATGTATTTTTTGCTATCACAAACCAAATTCATTTCACACAAAACATTAGAGGTAAACAAAATAATTAGAGTATAGAGAGATATGTCTTGATACTTTGAGATCACAAAATCATGACGCCATAAGATTATCATTTTGTCACTGGTATTAAAAAATGCGCGCACATGCGCGCGCGCACACACACATGCAACTATGTTATACATGAAACTGTCGCTTAATACAATTACAAAAACTGTTTGTACCAAAAAGATTCAGAAAACAACTATTACTATGAGAAATTCTAAAGTCATTCTAAAAAGTTAGAAGATGCTACTGCCAGACTGTAAAGATAATTGTCTTGATGGACCACTCCCAAGCTGTGAGAAAAATAAGGAACTGCATGGTATTTCCTTGAGAACGCTCTTTAAGAAAACCATAATAGAATGCGAATTATCAAAACCATTAACAAATAGTGGACTTGTGTCTGAAAATAATAAATTGAGATTTGAGAATGAGCAGAACCTTGTAGAAGTCATCGTTGCTGCAACCCTTGTTTTCTCGCACACATTGTTATGGGAAAACCCTAGATCTAGGTCTCCCATATCGGACGATGGTGGTACGCGGCGCTAGGAGAGAGAAATGTGTCAAGACGCATGTCGATAACAACAAGTCTCAGAGGCGTGGCACAACAGGGTTTCGGAGGCGAACCTATGTCGCTGGATGCGCGCAGGACGATGGCGCTATCTTACTTCGTGTCGGTGTCGATGGTGGGCCTGGAAAGGTCAATGTGTTGATCTCTCCCGGAAATAGGTAGGCCGAAGAGGGGGTGGTGACTTATAGAGCTTACACACACTATGCACACTAAGAGTTTACTGGACCGATTTCTGTTCCCGACTCGCCATTGGTCAGCTTCCTGAGTCCACGGTTTAGATGGCGTGCCTTGGTGTGAGGTTAGGGTACTTGGAAGCGATCAGGACCATCCTAATATCATTTTTAAGTGTCGTGAAAGATATCGTCAGTAAGATGGCTTTGATCGACTCATGTATTTGTTTTGTCTCACTTTGTTGAATAATATACTAAATAAATTGTAGGCCCATTTTTATGCCCAACAAATTTATGTCATAAACATGACGTATATCTAATATTCTCAGCGCGAAAGGATGGTAAACAACAGGGTGGGTGTACACTAGAGTACTCCATGCTAAAAAAAAACTTTATGTGCAACCCGTCAAACAGCTGCAAAGACCGTGACAGATACCAGGCAGGAAAGAGTTTTTTCACAACCTGAAACGTGGGCACAAGCACCGAGAGCTATCTATTTTTAGGGATTTTTTTCACAGCCTAAAAGGTGGGGAATTTTATAATTTTGCGCTGTTTACTTCGGGCTTTGATTATTTGCCCTCTTTTACACTAAATCTTATTTTTTACCCCAATTTTTTTGGGACTTTGATCATTAGCCTTCTGAATTTTAAATCCTTTTAATATTATCTCATCACGTGAGGCGACATCCGAGACGATAAAGCCCCGAAAAGTTGCTCGTCCTACCGTCGCTTTGCTGCTCCCTCTCTGAAACCTGCGTTATTCCATGTCCAGCGAGATTCTCCTTGCTCTCCCACTCAACCACGGGTCTCTCTCCGAACGCCACCGCTTTGACCTGTACCCCGAACCCCTTCTAGCAGTCTCGAACTCTGAACGCTTCCGGCAGCCTCCAACTCCAACTACGCCGTCCTCTCCCTGGAAGTTTTCGACTCCCTCCCTTGGCATTGCTGCTGCAAGCGGCGGGCGCTGCCCGGGTGCAGCCATGCAAGAGACGTGCTCGAGGGCGGTGTCGGAGTTTTCCAAGTACAGGGCCTAGATGTGTTTGTCGGCGGCTCGGGAACGGTTGGACGCTCAACACCGAGACGTTCAAGGTTGCCATCGGGAGAATCGAGCATCGGGAGGTCAGTGGGGTGGGGTGAGAGCATCGTGGGGGAATAGCGCGGCTGCCGCAAGCTCTCCATATATGTGTCGGAAGAAACGAGCGTTACTGGTTAGGCTCGATCGAAGAAAACAACCAAAAGTGTAATTTCTTCATTGACAGCCTGCAAAGTGCAAGTTATCAAATTTCAAAAAAAATGGGGCAAAACATAAATTACAATGTGAAAGAGGACAAATAATCAAAGTCCAAAGCAAAAGGGGCAAAAAGTAAAATTCCCTACAAGGTGGGGCCACAATGAAGGAGAGCTCTCCAATCCTAGGGAGCTTAGTATTTAGAGAGATTCCCAAAATACCTGGAGAGCAGGGAAAAACTTTGATTCGATCAGTGAAGGTTTGTGATGACCAATTTTAGGAGCAACATCACGAGTCATCCTAAAATAAGGATCCTGCATAAATATAAATAAATCAAAAGGTAAACTTCCTCGAAAAAAAAATCAAAAGGTAAAGCAAACCTGCATACTAAACACAAAGATGTACAGTAATAGAAATATCAGATAAGTTTACATTATGATAGTTTACGGAATAGTTTTTTTCTATAATCTGAACCAGTAGTTATAAATCAACTACTGGAACAGCATAAAGTCAGGAGAGAAAAATCATAGTATAGTGGTGTCAGTTATATGTTGTAATGCCAACAAGCAGATACGGTCATTTATGTCAATACTGTCATCAAGATCCCTGGTCTACTGAACATTGCTGTTTCTCATTCCTCCTTGTGATGCCTGCTTTCCTGCTCCACCGCCCTCTCACTCTCATCCTGAGTAATTCCAACACTCCCACTCGCACGCCGACACTACTGCTCCCTCGAGCCACGACCGATATATGCTCTCCCCCTCACCGCCAATAATTCAAAATGTTGCTGTGCACAGCTGATACAGCAATACACAAGCATGTGCAAAATTTTGGTCTCTTCATATAAAAACATGTTTTCATGAGATTGGTCAAAATCAAATATATGCATATATGGGAAATTTTTAAATCTTCAAATTTATATGTTTTCAGAAAAAAGTACTTGGCACATATAGGTAGGAAACATTTCAGTCTTTAAATGGAGATACATTCATGAAAATGGCCGAAATGCAGATTATGCTGCCAGATACAATACAAGTATGCTAGAAAGAAGATATAAATTTTGCTGTACACCAAGATCATCATACCATTACCAAAGATATGTTCTTACCTGGTCTATTGCACAAGGAATAAGGCACTGCAGCTTGTCATTGGCACCAAATAGATGGGGAAACGACGAAGCAAACGATGGAGCAGGCTGCACGGCAGGAAAGATAATCTTTCCTATGTGATCTTCTGGAGTAAATCCGAAAATGCCTCTAACCTATTATTCAAAACCAAACAGTATTATGAGAATATATATACTAAACCAAGCTCACTAGTGTTGAAAAAATATTGAAAAGATCTTACAGTATTAAATGTTACACGTTTTGCAATTTCCATCACGTTTTCATAAAATTCCCTGCCAGATAGAGGTCATTGGTTATTAATATAGAACAAACAAGACAACAATAACAGAGGCTTTTAAATTGCTACAGACGAAAAAAATAAAAATAAAAATAAAAAGACCACAATTAACACCTACTTTCCAACAAAATTGAAATCTGAGAAAATGAAAGTTCTTTCAACGTCAAATCCACATGCTATGATGTCTTTAGCATTTTCAAAGGCAAGCGGTTTAGATTCCTGAACAGACAAGCGGTCCTTCCAGAGGAACTTTTCATCGTCAGTTAACTGTATCACTACAGGCACCTTAAAAACGTCCTGCAGATACCTAAAAGAAAGATTGCTAAGGTTAATAAACATATCGAGGAGACAACATAGGAATCGTACGTAGCAACAAGTTAGCAGGAGTGCTAAATTACTTGGTGAACATGAAGGGGACGAGGTGGCCAAGGTGGAGCGACTCAGATGAGGGTCCCCTTCCCGTGTACAGGTAGAACTTCTCCCCCCTCTCGTACAGGTCGAGAATCTGGTTCAGATCGCTGAATAAGGAAACAACAATATACATCAGCAACTCGATCTAAACGGAAAGCTTGAGTTGATGGACTGAAAATATTCAGGTTGGAATCAAGGTGGTCACCGCACCGGTGGGCGAAGAAGATCCCGCGCTCGGGCGGAGGAAGCGGTGCGGCGGTCTGGACGTGAGGCGCTCGATGTGGTCGACGAGCGCCTTGTCGATGCGCTGGCACCCGAACTTGTCCACCAGCTTGTCGTAGTTGACGCTCGCCGTGCCGGTCACCTCCCACGGGGTCACCACCTGCTTGTTATCATCGTCGTCGTCTACGGGTGTGCTGATCGCCAGCTCCCCTGCCGCCGCGGTCACATCCAGCGCCGGCTCCGCGACTTCACTTTGAGGATCGGCTTCCCTGGCCGGCCCCGTGCTTTGGGGAGGATCGGCTTCCATGGCCGGCTCCGTGCTTTGGGGAGGGTCGGCTTCCATGGCCGGCTCCGTGCTTTGGAGAGGATCGGCTTACATGGCCTGCTCCGTGCTTTGGGGTTGGTCGGCTGTACTGGATGCGTGAGGAGTTTAGACGCGCAGCCGCCAAGGTAGGGTAGAGGGTATTGGGAGAGATCGCTGCGCCGCCGCGTGGGGAGGGCCATAAATTGTGGTTACTCGCCATGTTTGGAAAGTGACAATGTTGTATCCGGCTCCAAGTCATGGGGCAGGGTAGATCCAAAATTATCCCGACAGTCAATGTGCATTCATCCAACGGTGTAGGATTACAGAAAATCATTAAGGTTTCCGTCGTTCCGTCCGTTTAGTTCCCTACGTCGCTTCCTTCGGTCGCAAATCATGCTTAGAGTGTGCAAAACCGGGACGTGTGTAAGAGACCGGATCGAAACCTGTTCGTAGCTCGTACGTCGCGTGTGCTTCGTTGATCTTCACAGAGCGCAACTGGAGCAGTTTGTTTTAGGGCCGTCGCCGTGTCTCCGCGAGCGTAGCCGCAGCATATTTAGGCCCATGCTCCACACCGGAAGTTCAATAGTGAATTTTGGCCCATTTTTGCTAAGTGAAAAGAGGCCAACATCCCAATTAGCTAGCTAACCCTATTTGCTAAGTTTTTTATATTCCATACATACATTAATTTTGTAACAAAACATGAACGAGATTGTTGTCAAGGCACAGAACGTGAACGCTATTATTGTGAAGGCACATGCCCAATTAGCTAGCCCTATTTGCTAAGTTTTTGTGTGCAGTTGCTACAAGCTTTTGTTCTCTTGATTTTTTAACGTTGTGTGCGTTCTTCCAAATTTCTATGTTGCAAGGTTTTATGGGCGTTTGTAAGTTTGAGTGTTCCCTGTTTTTTGATTATATTTTTATGTGATTTTCTAAATGTTGCAAACATATGTTTTTTAATGCCATCTCTTAAATTTTTAATTGAAATGCTGGGTGATTTTTGTTGCAAATGAATCTATGGCAAAATATATTCTTGCTTACCCACTTCTTAATTGCTACAAATGCGTACTTTGTTGTTGTAATTGTTAGTGATTTTGTTAAAATAGGTGGTGATTTTTGTTGTAAATGAATGTATGCAAAAAAAAAATTGTTGCTTATGCACTTCTTAATTTCTGCAAACAATTGAATTGTTTTGTTGTGATTGTTTTTGTGATGTTTGTTGAACACAAGGGTTTTTGTTGTAATCGTTTCTGATTTTTCTTGTAGTTGTCTCTATTTTTTGTTGAAACTTTTGGCATTTTTGTTGCAAAGAAAACTGTTGTGTGACCACTTTTTTTGTAGCATTAATTTTTCAAAATTGTGCGAAGATATGTTGGAATATTTATTTTTGTACACGGGGCGAAATAAAGTTTGTTGCAATACTCGAGATTTTGTTGCAATATCAAGGCTTAATCACCACGGTGACATTTTTCATATAAATAACGGGAAGATCAGGGCAACATGATATACTCCTTCTTTTAAGTGCGACATTTGTGTAGTGCGGGTTGATTCAAGATGAAGTTTGGGGCAAAAATGTAAATCCGTGGTGCATTGATTTTTGGTCGTACGATCGCGATCTAACAGCAGAGAGAGGGACCTGGATATGGACGCACTAGGGCGACCTACGCCTAGCATTCGCGTGTATAGGCTTCCTGGCCTATATGATGGTGTCGGCTGTCTCACCTAGGCCCTATCTCGATACGTATCTATTCAATTTTTTGATAAAGGACTCACTGCATGATTGAAATAATGGTTGAGCGATCCTCTTGGGTGGATCCAAACATATTTTGGACTTAAAATAAATATATTTTTATAATAAACTTTTATAGTTATGAGTTTTTATCATTCCATAGTTTTAGCGAGTATAATTTTATATTAATTAATTTGGACAAGTAAGAATAGTTCGAAGTTTCTTTGTTATGAGCTTGTACTCTATTGTTGAAGGGGTTGTTGTGCTACATTTTAACTGTATGTTGTAAAAACCTTGGCTTATGATCTTTTTTTACAAACTTCATGCACTCTATATATATTTGTGGGTAGATATGTGTGTGCTTGTGTGTTCGTCAATATTTTAATGTCCTTAAATATCATGGTATAGATTTTTCAAGCATACAATTAATCTAACAAATATTTTGCTAGTGGTTTCTGGTGTAGGATTAAGGAAGTATATTTATTGAAACTTTTATAGCATATATTGTACCTATCTTACGCGTGCGAGAGCGATATCGATTGGTTTTCTGACCAGTATTTGCGCTAGATACGTAGATACGGAAAGGGAATGGTTACGTGGGATTCCTTTTTCGGAATAAAAAAATTTCTGGAGGTTCGTGCGTGATTTTTTTTTAGAGAAAATTGCTTCTAGCTATACCACTGACAATTGCGGCAATGGCTTATTTGCCACCGAACAAAGCTCCAGTGCTAATGTACCAACCACGAACGAATTCTAGTGCTTATATGCCATCGTCATTATTCCATCGTTAGCATGTCTCCGTTTCCTTGTCGGTCTATCAAAATATTCGAATCTTTCTCTCGGTTTTAAGAAAGAAAAAAGAAAACGAAAAGAAGGAACACACCCGACCTGTAGTATCCACGCATTCCTCCAGACCTGATGGCCTCTCCTCGGCCCATTGCGGAACCACCGCCGGCGTAACCCGAACCTCTGCCGCCGCGCCCGCCGCGTGTTCTCGTCGCCGGACTTTGCTGTCATTGCTTCTTCGACATCCTCCACGCGACGCTCAATGGCGAAACCGCCGCCGGTGCTCCCCCGGCCCAGGCCGCTGCTTTTCCAACCGTTCGTTCTGGTACAATTCCTTTTTCTCACCACAACAGAAAGGATCTAATTCCCTTTTTGGGGACAATGATTTTTTAGGCTAAATAAAATGGGTGGAGATAGGAAAAACCCAGTTTCCACTAGTACATATATTTGAACAAAAACGAAATCACCACTTTCTATCGGTATAAATATTTGATCACAAAAAACCACCACTTGCTAGTAGTACAAATATTTGAACACAAAAAAACCACCACGCTCTACTACTAGGGATTTGCTAAGTTAGCGGCTGATTAGTTCAACTTGTAACTTTAACTTGTTATTTTCCTTAGAGGAAAGGTACTACGATTTTGTTTTTTTTTTTAGGGATTGTTTTTTAGGGGCTATTATACTCTTGGAAAAAATAAGTCGTAGGCCCATCACACATGGGCCGGCTGCAAAGTTCCCCGGCAGGAGAGATGGCAAGCTTACCGGCCCAGAAGTAATAAGGCTAGCAACTTTGGTTCAGGATTCGGCTGGACGGGTCCAAAACTCCAAATGCGGTCCGCGTCGATCAACTTCCGATTTGCATGTTCTTCTGCAACAACTTGTTGAAGCCACGCCCCTGCCAACAAGACAGAGTTGAAGCCACGCATCGAGAATTCGAGATCGAGAGATCGATCGTTCATCTCGCGAGAAAAAAAAAAGCTGAAGTCTCTGCTCACTGTACACGACGACACGCTGCACGCACGCCTGCACGTGCACACTTAAATTCATGGCCGATGATGGCTTGGGCAGTTACGAGCTGCGCGTGCGCGTGCGTGCATGGCCGGACGTCCCTGCGCTGCATGCCGTGGACTACTGCACGCGCTCGAGGCACAACGCAGTGTGCAGCAGCAGAGCAACGGCCAGTGCTATCAAGACAAGCGACGCTGCATGCTACAGGCTACAGCAGTGCCCTGGACGCGCGTGGCAGTGCGCCATGCCAGTCTCCAGACTCCAAGGCACGCACGCCCTACCGGTTAAAGCCCGACGACTTGTTGTCTCGTCGATGGAGCTAAGCGACCACCGCTCAGCTAGCTCACTCGCTCGGTCCACCCTGCCCATACGCATCACAATCCGTGCACTGGGATGTGGCATGGGCGAGCTAGCTAGGTTACACGTACATACAGTACGTGCGCTAGCTGCATCGTCAAAGGTGAGCTCGATCGATCTCCGGCAACAATCGCGGCACGGCACGGCACGGCCGATCGTACGGATACACGCTCCGTCGATCCGTAAGCGCAGCGCGCGCGCAACCTTTCGAGTTTCGATCGGAACGCGCCGTGATCAAGCGCAGGACTCAAACAGCCGGCGTACCGCGCAGCGACTGAGATAGATCGGTAATAAATCTCTGCAGTGAACTGTTTGGTGCGGGTAGCTCTACCTGTACTCTACCCGCTCTCTGTAGGCAGGCATCTGTCTTATCTAATCTAGCAAGGTCTGTGCACTGTGTGTCTGTGTACAACACACTAGTTAACCTCAAGTAGCAGCCCCAGCAGGCCAGGGCTATTAAGCACCCGGCCGACACCATGAAACACTGCCTCAGTCACAGCGATCTAATTAAACAGGCTCGTAACTACAAGACGTATAGTACTCCTTAAAGCAAGAGCAAGCAAAATTGGGCAGCGTCCCTGGTTTCTGCAAAGGGCTGACCTGCACCACCCCTCTGCACATCCATCCATCCGTCAATCCGCATCAGTCAGTCAGATTCAGATGAGACATCCGTCACCTTTTTCCTTTTGTTTCTCGTCCCGGACGAAGCCCACGCCACGCATCCATGAATCCCTTTGCCCCTTGCAGGACGCAACCCAAACGGGGTTGCACAGACTACCGAGCAACGGCGAATGCTTCCATCTACGTACAAGGCAAAGGTACACGGTGCAGAGGGGGGGGGGGGGGGGATGGCCGCCTCAGGAGCTGCGCCTCTGCTCGTCGCCATGCCTGCCTGCCCGCGCTGCGTTTCTTCGATCCTTCCTTAATTCCTTGCCGGTTTTCTTCGTATCCGCCATGCCTCTCGCTCGCAGTGCACCAGGGGCGTGCGATGATCAGAATCAGATGACTATGAAGATGAAGTAGTGGTACAAGAAGAAAACCAGGAGGCCAGGCAGGCCGGCAGGGCAATGCCATACTGTCGTCAGCCCCTGACGTGACCGAGTACAGCCTTTCCGGTCAGCGGCAACGTCCATCCAAGGTCAACTGAATAACTGATATTACTAGTAGATAAAACAGGCAAGATCGATACAACCTGCAGCTGATAGATACTAAGAACGAGGATCGAGGAAGGCCTTTTGCCTCCACAACTCATATGCTCCGGATCAAATAAATATATAACAAAACATTCAGAAAATAATTGGGGCCGAACATATACATGTTTTCTACACAAGTGCCAAGTTTCGTGATGGAATGACATGTGTGGTGCTTTGTGGAAAAACAACAAAATCAGTGCTCTATAAATCATATTTTTGAAATCCCAGTTTTGCCACTGATTTGTCTTTTTGCAGAAAACAGTTCAGATGTCATTTCACAAGAAAATTTGGTATGTACGTACAACATTTTGTATATGTTTGAAGGTTTCTCTCCAATTGTTTTCATTTAAGAAATATTTTACTATTTTTTAAAATTATTTTACTGAACCAGGAGCATATGTCCTCACCAGGAGCATATGTCTTCGCTCCTACCAGAATCCAATTTTTACTTTCGTCTTGAGGGAGGGGTTGAAAAAGGAGTTTAAGTATCGACAGTACAGTACTAATCACTCCTACTACTATCTCTCGATGTATGAAAGTGATAGTACGTACTACTGAATATATGGACAGTCGATTCTCGCGGTAACAGTCAAAAGAAGGGGCAAGGATCGCTCAAAGCAGAGAAACCCGCATTGCATTGCGTGTCCTTTTTTACCCGCTTTATCTTTTACTGCTACACACACAGGCACAGCATCCCCTTTTCCTTTGTTACCTTCCTAGATCTCCGGCCGCAGTACTAACAACTTTTCACAAGGTAGTATCTAATGCAGATCAAAGTAAATTTCATCTTAATTACTGAAGTAGTACTGGTTTTTCCTGTGTTCCTTCACCCAGGCAAAGAGGTCAAGGGAGAAAGACCCACGCATTAATAACTCCAAATTAATCATGGAGGTTAAGTGCGCCGTACGCCGGCAGGTGTGATCGCATCACGTGACTCCCTCCGGCCACTCGGCCAGGGACCAAATTTAAAGGGGGTCAAGTCAAAGCTTGTTCTTTCATCAAGCCAAAAGACTAGCACAAGTAGACCACAGATCAAGCAACAGAAAAAACAAATCTTGTTTGCAGCACAGCGATTACACTCCACTTGATCCAGTTAATAATGTCAGGGGAACAGAAAAATTACTCAAACAGTTTACTCGCATTGTTCAGGGGAACAAAAAATTTACCATAACGAAGAACTGCAAGTCTGCACCCTGTATTCCGCTGAGGAAACAGGCCTCTATCCAAGAAGAACACAACGCATGCACACTCAAACTTTCCTTTTTGTGACACAGCAAAGCAATGAGTGCAGCAAATGGAAGCGTCATTTAGCTTCCGGGCTACTCCTACATATCTCTCACCAGAAAGGCCTAGGCATGATTACAGCTTTTGCAAGCCTCTCAAGTCACATCAGCAGCCAACATATAACATTCTCCCATCACACCAGGAATCAATCATTATCTGGAATTAATATTTAGTTCATGGATTCCAGGTTGTCATTACCTCCGCCGTTTCTGCAATGATTCTACTACACCTCGTGCTAATAATACATACACTGGCCAGCTAAATTAATTTACAGGGTTTTCCGAAGGAAAAATAAGGAGAGAAGAAAAAGGTGGTGGATGGAGCTTGCTAATCTAATGCCTCTAATCGTTAGTCGCAAAATTGTCCGAATATCCTGCAACAGCAACAAATGAAAAGTAGTTAGGTCTCTGCAAGAGTTTTGAGCTTTTTCTCGGTAGCAAAGAAATTGACTATTACCTCTATGTCAGTGTACAGTGTGTTCCCTAAGCATCCCCCAAGGCTTTGATCTTGGAACTAGTTGCTAAAATGTGAAGTATCCGCCTCGAAAGTGAACACACACAAAAAAACAGATGGAAAAAATATTTATACATTCACATCTGATCATCTAAGAATCTTGGAGCCAAGTTACTGATCGCCGAGAATCATCCAGCCTGCCTGCGTAAAACAGAGGAGATGTGTAAGCGAGAAGGAATGCATGTAAAGAATAGAAGTTCTTAATCCAGAAGCAACCAGTTCGACTGCACAATACTTAAAGCAGCACACTTACTTATAGCACGGTGAGAGCACAATTAGTACAATTTTGCACCTCCAGAGTTCTGAGAATATGGCAAAAGCTCTTCCACCTGAATTTTAGAGCTGAAGTAGCCCATGTTTCTTCTCCTCTGCCGAAGAATTTCGACCTCCGCCATGAAAATACTGTACACTGGTCTGTGGTCAGAGAAGCGAGATTCTCCGCGGACATATGATAACTGAATGAGGCCGTTACCATGCCACAAAATACGATCACACCTATGGTAAAAGAAGAGAACTTTCTAAGTCAGTTCCTTAGAACTAGTAGTATAAAGTAAAGGTTATTGGTTAGTTAAAATGTGTGCTAAAAGAATTACCAAGCTGGTGTTCGCCTCTTCTCTTTGGGACGCACACCATAACCAGAATACAGGTCTGAGTTGAAAGAGTATTTATATGTTGGAGGAAAGTAAATCCTTCCTTCTTTCCATCCCTGGAAAACATGTCCCCTTCTTCGCTCTATACGAAGCTGTTCAACAAGAAGCAATTCAAGCATGGCTCTACAAAAATAATGTTGCCGTGTAACACAGCAGTGTAATTACCTGATCTCTCTCCAACAGTTGCTTCCAATTATGCATTTTAAGGAGAGCTTTTGCCGATGAGTATGGAAGAGAAATCCGGTAATTCAAATCACCAAGCCATATGATACGGCTGCAAATAGAACAAAAAAATAAATTAGCGCAAGATTTTTGTGGCCTCCATATTAGCAAGTTGAATAAGGAAAAATAAACCCGTACTCATGCTCAAGAATTGTTTCAGGTGACTTGACATCACCACATCCGCGGACCCGAGGAAATCTTGTCTTCTTTAAGATCTCCATAACATCAGAATTTCTGCGCACTTCATCTCCCTCCTTTTCCCCAGAGGTCAAATGACAACATACAAAACAGAAGGTTGTGTGATGCAAGGACATGCTTATTGATATAGAACCCTGCAGCAAGAGAAATGATTTTAAGATATAGTCAGTAACAGCGAATACCCCTGAAATATGATACTCCCTCCGTCCACAAAAGGATATCTCAACCTAGCCATGTGGCCAGGTTGAGATATCCTTTTATGGACGGAGGGAGTAGAAGTTAAAGCAGTGCAACTTGCAAATTGAACAGCTCTTACCTTATTTCCAAGATAACCCATTAGTCCTCTACCCACGCAAGAAACTTGCAGGTTTCTAACATCAGCTCTTATTTCACTGCGTACCCAAACTGTGAGAAATATACCAACCATCTGTTTGCTGGCAACCAAACAATACCTGGTATAAACAGAATATTTTCATTACTGCATGAACTTAACAGAAGTTCTATAATGAAGTTATTATTGCTGAGCCCAGATATTTAACGAGAATTCTGAATATCTTAGCATGAAGAAGCTTAAAGAACTATAAGAGGACAAGCATGCATGAAATTTAGTGGAACGTGTTAAAAATAATACAAATTTTAGGGTGGTTGGCATTTTTAATAACGTTCATCCACCGCGATCTAACGGTGTTAAAAGTGTCGGAGCCAGACTGACGGAACCCAACGGTTCCACGGAACCGAAATTTGCGTGGGACCGGAACCAAATTTTTGTGGGACCGGGTGCAAAAACTGTGGGGCCGGTAACACATATATGTGGGACCTAATTTTATTTCCCAAATGATAAAGAGCGCGCAGCTGCGCTATTTTTTTTTTGCCATCACCACTGTTAAACACAGGCACCTTCCCTTCTGGGTTGATCTCCAGAAACCACTCGGGCTTGTTGCTGAGGTCGACGAGCTTCGGCTGGTAGGGCTCCTTCTTCTCCTCTAGCGTGAGCAGCACCCTCTGGGCGAACGGACAGTCGCCGAGCGTGTCGGGGCTCCCGGCGGCGGCCTTGACCAACACCTCCACAGTCATGGCGACGGCGACGACGACGGAATCCTAGTAGTCCTAAGAGAGCGAGTGAGTGTTGACGAATCCGCGGCGAGGTTTGGGCGATGTGGGGGCTGATGATAGGCTGCGGGTGGGTGCGTATTTCTCTGGGAGCGCGGCGTGGTGGCTCGCCGGAGACCGAAGGGCAGCTGCGCTATTTTGTTGAACTGAGCGCACGCGCTAGGCGACAAAATTCTCGTCGAACCTCGCGCGGCGCCCAACCATCGGCCTTCCCCCACCGGCGCACCTCCCCCGACACGCGCCCGACCCTCACCGGCCCCGCTTCTCCCCACGGCAGAGGCGGCACCAACCGCGCGGCTATGGACCTTTCCGTCGCCAAGACGACTCCAGCGAGCGGGCTTCGACGCCGCATCGTCTTCGGCTATATGGGTGGTAGTGTCGTCCTCGTCACCAGCGCTCCAGTATGAGGCGCAAGCATCCTCGCCGGCGCCGCCGCACATGGGAAAGACGAAGCCCAGCCTTGGCGCGGAGGCTGCCGTCATTCTTCCTTCAAATCGACCAATGGAGGAGGCTAGTGCCTTCCCCCGTGCTCCATCTCCGGCGGCACACGGCCAGTGCTCCCTGCAGCTTCGCTTCAGTAGAGGCGGCGCTCGGTCACACGATAGAACAGGGGGGTACGGGATTAACTGGTTGCGATTTTTTCCAAAGGAACTACATCGATTTGTAATCAACGGCTAACATAAATCGGGTCTTAATCAATGGCTAAGAAAAATCATAACCGACGGTACCGACGGAACCGAGTGTTCCATGCCAATCACCGTAAAAGAGCTCAAAAAATAATACCTAGAAGTATTTGGCTGCTCATAGCTTTCTTCCATAGGTGTTGAATAACCATAGCCATATTGGAATGGTGAAAAATGTGCTCCATTACTTGCATCCTCATCAATCTATTCATCATCTGGTGATCCGATACATTGACAATTTCCACCAAAATCACTTGGTCTGCCTCCCAAGCTAATTGGGTCACACACACTAAACCTACGGTCCAATCTTGGTTGTGAAAACATATCATTCCCTTCAACTCTTAAACTCCGACTGAGGTTCTGGAATGATCGGCGGTGGAAAAATGAAGAGCTATCCTGCCTTCTGGATGACCCCTCAAAATCAGCATCCAATTCCACAACCGGATCAGGGACAGGGGACGGTGTACGATAGCCGCTGTGGCTGCTAGGCCCGGGATTCTTGTTCAGTGTTCTCCTGATAAGTGATACCCACTTTTTCGCCGGAATATTGTCTTCGGTACCAAGAAGATTTCCTGCATTCAAAGGAACAATTTCCTGAAATCTGCAATATAAAGAATATGGCTCAAGGGGACTGTTGTCGAAGTAAAAATGACGTTACGAAACCCTTTCAGGCTTTGACAAATGACAATACATACCCCAGCACATAGATATCAGCAGGAGGTGAAGAATGGAGCCAGTCATCCAAATCTAGCCCCCTTGTTGGGGATTTACCACCAACATTCCACGTGGAGGCAAAGATTCTACACATATACGAGAAGTCAAATTGTAAGAACTACTGAAAGCACTACGATCTGCATAATATAAATAGTAGCGTATCGGTTCACTAAAGGGTACCTGTAATCTTGAGCTTCTGTCAGGCGCGACACATCAAACTCATTCCTTCCTCTACGAATGCGATCGACATTCCGCTTCAACGGTCGGTCTATAGGACAACAGAAATAAACGAATGAGGAATCAGATAAGTTGATAAAAAATCACAAAGAAAAAAATGTGTTGGTGGATTCTACGAATCTGGGAAAAGAGTAGCATAGCAGGTAAAAAGAGAGTTCTTGCCATGCAACAAAAACAGAAAAGAGGTAGCTGCGATTTTGATGTCTGAAGGGAGAGAGAGGTGTGTGTGGTGGTCCAGAGTGACGCTTTAACCGTACCAGTTCTGCTGCTTTTCTTGGCAGCGGCTGCGTCCCTCTCTGATGAGCAGCTGGTCCTCCGCTCACCGCCACCATCCCGTCCTGCATCACCAGTAACATAATTTTAGCCCCGGATCGCCAAACAAACACAGCAAATGTCTGTAGACAGAGTAAAACATGCTACTACTAGTAGGTCCGCTGAGTTCTTAGCTGCAAAGGTGGAGCGATGCCCTATCCCTGGAGTGGTGGCAGGCGATTTTAATCTCATTCGCTCCCCTGATGACAAGAGCTCAGATAATGTGGACCTCCCTAGGATGCGTATGTTCAACGACTGGATTGCTGACCTGGCTCTGAGGGAGATCACTCGGGTTGGGGCACGGTATACGTGGTCCAACAACCAGGTCGTCCCGATCCGGAGTGTGCTTGACCGGGTCTTAGTGTCGGTGGAATGGGAAATTGCTTTTCCTTTGTGCTCGCTTCGTGCGGTTACTAGGATTGGCTCAGACCATTTCCCCCTCCTCCTTTCTTCTGTTGGGGGGCCCCGCCGAGGTCGAACCGCTTCCACTTTGAGGAGTTTAGGCTTGGTCAGCCAGGATTTGTGGAAGCGGTTCGCCAGAAGTGGGACTTGGCGGTCGCGACTCCCCCCCCCCCCCCCCCCCCCCCGCGCCTATAATGCGGTGGACATTTGACACCACTGTGCTAAGGTCGTGCGCCAATTTATGCGTGGGTGGGGCGCGAATTTAGGCGCAGAGGTGCGTAAAAATAAGGCGGACATCCTCGGACAGATTCAGGCGCTCGACGTGGCGGCTGACTCGATAGGCTTGTCCGCTGATGGATGGTTGGAGCGGTATGCTTTGGAGAACTCCTTGATGGAGATCTACAAAGGCGAGGAGATATTCTGGCGACGGCGTAGTCGCCAGAATTGGATTCTTCGTGGAGATGCTAATACAGCATACTTCCATGCCATTGCTAATGGTCGCCGTCGTAGGTGCTCTATCCCTTGCTTATGGGCGGATGGCCTCCTATTAGAGGAGGCTCAGGACCTCTCCGACCATATATACTCTTTCTATAAGGAGTTATTTACGGAGGATCCCCGCACGGGAGTGACTTTGGCCGCGCACTTCTGGCCCTTAGGGGCCTTAGTCTCGGATGACGAGAATAGGGAGCTTACTCTCCCATTCAGTCCCGAGGAGGTGCGCCGGGCCATTATGGGGATGAAAGCCAACTCGGCCCCGGGTCCGGATGGTCTCCCGGTCTCCTTCTTCCAGAAATTCTGGGACTATATTGAGGCGGTGATTATGCCGATGTTCCAGGAGCTCTATACTGGGACATTGGTTATATCTCGCCTCAATTTTGGCGTGATTACCCTGATTCCTAAAGTTGTAGGGGCCACGGATGTTCGTCAGTTTAGGTCGATCACGGTGATCAATGTCATCATGCGTCTGATCGCCAAAGTGTGTGCAACACGCTTGGCGCCAGTTGTGGAGCGCCTGGCTCACCCACATCAGTTCGCCTTTCTCAAGAGACGATTTATCCATGACGGCATTCTGGCTCTTCATGAGGTTGTTCATGAAGTCAAGACGAGACACCTTAAAGGTGTCTTTCTTAAGCTAGATTTCCAGAAGGCATATGATCGTTTGGACTGGGCTTTTCTACGCCAGGTCCTCGAGCGTCGTGGGTTTGACAAGCGCTTCATATCTTGGATTGTGCAGATCGTCATGTCCGGGAACACGGTCATAAACATTAATGGAGACATTGGTCCTTACTTCAGGTCTTCGCGTGGGGTGAGGCAAGGGGACCCAATTTTCCCTCTTCTCTTCGACCTCGCTGGTGACGCCCTGGCGGCTATCTTGGACAAAGCCAAGACGGCCGGTCACATTTCTGGTGTGGTTGGGCACTGACGAGGTGTACCCTCATCAAATCCCATGGTTAAGGACCTAGGGTTGAGATTATGGGGAGAGAACGTGGTAGTACTGTTAGTTTCGTCAGCTGACAAGCAGAGGCAAAGATTTACCCAGGTTCAGGCCCCTCGGGTGGAGGTAAAGACCCTACTTCCTGCTTGTCTGTTATTGATCGCTGGAGATTATGTGGTTACAAGGTGACTCCGGCGAGATGACGATCTCACAAGAGCTTTGGTGGTTCGAGTATGGTTTGGTCCTAGATCGGCACCCCTCCCAGCCCTTAAATAGGTTGGGTCTCGGGAGTTTGTAACCGACCTAGTTTACACATAAGGAAAGTATAAACCGACTATGTCTATGCCTAAACTTGGAAGTTACTCCATCTTGTTGGGCCTCTCGTCTTGGGCTTCGAGTCGTATTTTCGCTAGTTGGGCTTTTAGTCATCACGTGCACCAAGTACCCTTACGGTAGGGTACCCGAAATGTATATCCTTGTCATGCACCTTATTCCTGGAGGTGGGATCACCCACCTCCAGTATGCGGACGATACCATGATCATGGTGGAGGGTTCGGAGCTTGACATTATTAATCTCAAGTTCCTTCTCCTCTGCTTTGAGGCCATGTCTGGCCTCAAGATTAACTTCGACAAGAGCGAAGTCATGATCATGGGATACTCCCTGATGAGCGACAGCAGATAACGGACAAACTAAATTGCAAGTTGTCTACCTTCCCTGTTACTTACCTGGGGACGCCCATTAGTGATTCTAGGATCCTTATTAAGGATCTAGAACCGGTCACCCAGCGTGTCAAAGCTAAGGCGGAGCCTTGGCAAGGACGGTTCACCTCTAAGGCGAGCAAAACTGTCCTGATTGACGCCTGTCTCTCTAGTCTACCTATGTTCCTGATGGGAGTTTATATACTCCCAGAAGGCACACATGTCTCATTTGACAGGGATTTCTCATGCTTATTTTGGCAGGCGGCCAATGGGCGTCAGAAGTACCACATGGTCAAATGGGCGGATGTGTGCACCCCCAAAGACATGGGGGGCATTGGTATCTTATACTCCCGTAAGATGAATGTTGCGCTCATGCTACGATGGCTATGGCGGATACTTAGAGAGGAGGGGGGACTATGGCTGCAGCTAATCAAAGCGAAGTATCTGCAGGGCCGCCCCCTCTTTTCCTGTGACCGCCAGGATGGATCCCAATTTTGGCGATCCATCCAATCCATCAAGCATGAGATTAGGAAGGGTGACCGCTTCTCCATTGGTAATGGAGAGGACACCCTCTTTTGGCTGGACCCGTGGCTCGATGGGAGCCCGCTACAGCATAGTTTCCCTTCTCTGTTTGCTATCTGCGCGGACCCGATGCAGCTGGTGGCCTCGGCGATACCCAATGGGACTTGGAACATCTCGTTCCGACGAACATTTGGTATTGCCAAGGCTACAGCCTGGACAGAGCTATGGAGTTTGCTTCCTGAGTCGCTGCCGGGCGGTCGTGACCTCGTGTCATGGCACCTGGCACCGTCTGGGACGTTCTCTGTAAAGTCGGCATATCGGAGTCTCTTTAGTACCCCAGTTAGAGCTTGGACCTCTCCACTCTGGAAGGCCCCCATACCGTTAAAAATCAAAATTTTCGTGTGGCAGCTTCTTAGGGACCGCCTCCCCTCAGGGGTGGAGGTTCGCAAGCGACAGGGGCCGGGTGATGGGCTCTGCCCCATGTGTGGGATCCCCGAGACGGGAAGCCACATCCTTTTCACCTGCCCTGCTGCCAGATTTCTATGGAACTTCGTCCACGAGGCGCTGGGGCCTGCTTGGCAGGCCTCAGACCTTGGCGAGTTCCTAGAAATCCAGGCGAACCGTACCGGTGAGAAGGCGGCGCCTCTTCTGGTTGGTGTTTGCCGCATTGATGTGGACCTTGTGGACAATTCGCAATAAGATGGTGATCGAGCGGATCTTTCTCCAACGTGCTTCTGACTCGATGTTTAAATTTCAGGCTTTCTTGCAGCAGTGGCACCCGTTGTCTAGACAGCGGGACAGGGGGCAGCTGGATGACATGCTCGCTAGACTTGTGGAGACCGCTCGGCGCATCTCCTCTTCTTCTTCCAACTAGCGCCGGAGGGGCTTAGTTTTTTTTGTTCGCTCTCTTCTTCTTTCTATCTCGATGTAACTCTCACCCCCCCCCCCCCCCCCCCACCACCATTTCTTGCTTATTTCATGTGGGCTTACCCGTACTGCGCCTCCAGCAAGCGGCCTTACCGCTCTTATGTTTGTAACTGTGTATGGACTTGCTTGGCATGTTGCTCTATTTATAAAGCGGGGCGAATGCCTGTTTCGGCGAGGGCAGAAGCTTGAGAAGGAAACAAGAACTCAAGGCAGCTCCAGGACAAACATCTACGTCACTTGATGAAAAGGTTGTTTGATTGGGATGTTCTAAGTACTTGTACGCCATTGATTTCAGAGGAGGGAGCTACGGCCTAAACGAGGCCGCGTCGTATGTGAAAAAACAACTCTGTTTGATGGGGACCCGACTGGCGCTAATGCAGTCTCTGAATCATTCCCGGAACATGGACCGGAGAACGTCTGATGGCAACTACATGCACGGAACGATGGTGGGGAAACGAGGAACTGCATTCGACGAAGGGGAACCTCCCTAGACCACACGACTAGCAAGCAAAAGCAAGAAAAGGTCGTCGGTTTCTAGAGCCGAGACCCAAATCGGTGTCCGGCACCTTCAGTTGAGACCCAATTGAGGGTGCCGCACACATGTTCGCCCAAGTTTTGGAGGCCGCCCACAGCGGCGCCCCCCGAAGGCCCGCCCCCAAATGGTCCGAGACAACGACCAAACATACACCTTGTGTGCGTTCGGGCTACAAATTTTAGATTCAAACTTAAACGCGAGGGCTGTTTTAGATCAAACTTAAACTAATACGACACAAATTTATACCTAATAAAACGATACAAACTTAAACTAAACCCTAATCTAAACGCCGCCGCTCAGGCCAGCCTCGTCGTCGTGCGCGGCCTTCTGGCTCTGGGCTAAGCACGAGCGCAAACGGCTCTCATGCCAGAGCGCGCTCGCCGCCCGGCGCATAGCATCCCTCTCTACCGCCCGGCGCTCGGCATCCCTGTCTGCCGCCGCCGCTGCTGCCCTCGCCTGCGCCTGCCTCGCGAGACGCTACTGGTTCAGCTCCTCGTGCGACTCCCGCTCGGCGCGCAGCAGGGAGGCGTCATATGCTAGCTCCTCCGCCTGGGCGATGAGCCTGTTGCTGCCTAGGCTCCTCCGCCTGGGCGTTGAGCTGCTCGTACGCCGCCCGCTCGGCGGCCATGAAGGCGCGGCAAAGCTCGTCGCGTTGCACGCTCAGGATGGAGGCCTCGATGATGGTGGCCTCCACGGTGTCCCCAGCCGCCTCATAGCCGAGCCTGACCTATCGGCTTGCCTACTCGTTGCGCAGCTATCGAACGAGTTGGCGGCTACCACCTGGTCAGGCCACAGCAGCGGCGGGAGCGCCTGCTCCGGCGGTGGCGGCACCTCATCAAGCTCCGCGGCTGCTCCTGGACGGGGTACGGTGCCTGCACCGGCTCCTGCTCCTCCTGCTCGTCCACGTCGACGTCGTCCACGTCCGCCCAGTCGAAGGCGGGTTCGTCGGCGGCGTCCTCCTGCGTCGTGGCGTGAGCACGGCGAGCTGCCTGGATGAGGGTGGCCCATGAGGTGGCGAGGCATGCTGTTGCTACGGGATACAGTGGGCTACGGTGAGCGTCGGCGGTGGTGTGGAGAAATGGGTGCACGGCGGGGGCCTCTTTATAGCCGTCTAGGGTCGAGGCGGGAACCGGAGGCGGGAACCGGTGGCGCTGGGCGGGAAGCGCCTGGTGTGTGACCACGCGTCGCGTCGGAGTTAATGGCGGCGACACGTCTCCGCCACTGCGCCGCTTGGGTAGCCGAGAAAGGCTGGGCGCTCTGCAGGCGCCGCCATAAATGCGAGGCGTGCGGCAGACGCATCGCCGTCCCGTCCCTTCGTCGCCTGCAGAAACGCGTCGCCATTAACGCGGGCGGAACGACCTCCTGCACGGCGCCATTAGAGCACATGTTCGCGCCCTGTCTCTATGACGGGTGGGCCACACCTGTCGGAGGGCGTGTTCGGGCGGTGTCCGGCACCCCCGAGAGGAGGCCCTCTCGGGGGTACCGGACACGATTTCGCTCGACCCGACCCTTTAGGGTGTCGCTGGTGGCCGATATTGGTGTCTGGACCCTAATGGGCCTTTGGGGTTCATTTGGAGGCCCCGGTGGAGATGCTCTCAGGTCGGAGGCCCATCAAATATGTACCGATTGGAAAGCAGGCTTACAGGCCCGAAGTACCGGGTCAAGAATTCGGCAAAGCTCAAACGGTCGTATGGGCCCGGAGCTTAGGGCTCTCCCGAGTGATGCGCACGGCCACTTGTTTCCGTCCCTCTGTTTTGCAGTGCTCTTCTGAAAAACAAAACAGAGGAAGATCGTGCCATCGATGGATCTTCTCCAGTGAAAAAAAGAGGCGAAGAAGTTAAAGTTTATGCATTTTACTCTACGTCTACAACAGACGGCACGCACGTGATCGACTACTGCTTGGGTGCATGGCCAGACGGACGGATACCAGTGGCGGTGCCAGGATTTGAAACTTGTGAGATCATTTCAATTATGTGATGTCAATTGATGTATTTTTACTAATTTTATTTAAAAAAAATCTTCATGATCTATACCAGCATATAAAGGATTAGTCAAAATCCTGTGTGGTCAATTGACCACACAATGCTTCATGTGGCTTCGCCACTAACGGGTACACCCTGATGCGTCCCGCCCCTGCACTGCACGTCTTGGACTGCACTCGCGCAAGGCGCCATGCTGCGGTGTGCAAAGTAGCCAACTGCAAGTGCTATCAACGCAAGCGATGGCAGTGCCCCGGAGGCGCATGGCCGTAAATGGCGCAGTCCCAGACTCGAAGGCGAGAACCGGCGCCCTAGCGACTAGGGCAATTCCAACGCAGCTACCCAAATGGACAGATTGTTTGTTCATTTGGGTCGTTACACGAATAGCTTTTCACCTATGTCCGGCCTTTTTTGCGAGTGCACCTAACGCGTCCGACTATTTCTGTCCGTAATATCCGTTTTCTTCCCCAAAATTGATGAGGATTTTATTTCATTCAAAATTACATTGAAAGATTACATAATTTGTAAACAACATTCTATGTAAAAGATAGATTATCTATCCTATGTTAAGCAATCAGTCCCTTTCCGGTTAAGAACGTTGGAGATCCCAACAATTTTAACAAAATTGGCCATGCGTGTGCGGCGCTAGGCTTGTGCCACTTGCCGGGACAGACTTGTTGGCTCTTCCAGCAGCAGGACCGTCTGCGGGGCGGACTTGTTGGCTCATCCAGCTCTCTCCGTTTAGTAGTATGGTTTAGATAGCGGCGCCGACAATTTTACCAAAATTGGTCATGCATAGTAGACGGTGTTGCCGATGGTTGTAGGATTCCTCCCCCCCCCCCCCCCCCCCCCCCACAAATGCCTCTTTGGCTTCGGGCGCACACGCGCTTGCGGCAGAAGGAATGACCCGCTGCTCGTGGCTCGCGAACCGCCTGCACCATCTGAGCAGCTTCCTCCTACTGGAACTCGTGGACAAGTGCGGCTCGCCATGCTCGATCGGCACGCAGAGGGACTCGAACCACGCCTACATGGCCTACTGCAACTGCGGGTCATCGCGGTCCACCACATGCTCGTCCTCCTCCTCCTCGCTGCTCCAGGCGAACTCTGGGTTGTCATCCTCCTCCTCGTCGGGAGGAGGTGCGGCGGCGGGGGCGGGCAACACGCCCGCTACTCCCACCGCGTATGCCTCCTCCTCGGGACCGTAGACGTCGGACCACACGGCCTCCATGCTCCTCCTCACCTGCTCCAGCACCGGGCGTGGAGGACGTGTGCTCGACATGCTGATCCACGCCGGGCTCGTGGGTATATGTAGTGAGAGAGGCTGCCGCGATAGCGCCCGAGCGCGCTAAAGCGGGTTCGCTTGACTTGTTCTAGAGGTGATGTGGTGGCGGCGGCGGTGGCAGATCCATTCCGATGGTCGGGGAAGGTGCTGGGAGTTGTTGCGAACGGGCAGAGTTTGGCTCGCCGACGGCCATATAAAGGCCTCGCCAACAGCATTGAAGGCGAGGGTTGACCGTTCTGTGAGGCTGAGAGTCAGGCCAGGGCAACCATCAACCATGGGGAGGACACGAGACAGACACGAGGCGAATGCGGTAGTGTCTGGTACGGGCACAAACCTCACCGAAATTTGGGCAAAATGGGTCTGCGCGGACACGGACATCAGTCCGTTTATTTCGACGTGTTGGACCGTCGTTTTTTTCCCCAAACTACAGTTTCGAATAGAAACGGATCAAATGCGTTGCTGTGTTGAAGCTGCCCTTTAGACCCGACGAGACGACTTGTTGCTTGAAGAGCTAGAGGAAACAAAGGAAAACGAACAGAAAGGATCTGTCCGTCGCGTGCCCCATGCACTCAGCTTTCGTGTCGGTCATTATTTTCAGACACTCAAGGGGTTACGGCAAGGAGATCCGTTGTCTCCGTTGTTGTTTAATTTAGTTGTTGATATGCTAGCCATCTTAATTTCTCGTGCAAAGGAGGATGGTCAAGTAGGGGGTTTGGTACCACACCTTGTTGAGGGCGGGGTCTCGATACTCCAGTATGCGGATGACACAATTTTGTTTCTTGAACACGACATTGCGAAGGCCGTGAACATGAAACTTATTTTGGCCTTTTTCGAACAACTCTCTGGTCTAAAAATAAACTTTCATAAGAGTGAACTATTTTGCTTCGGAAAAGCTAAAGATGATCAAGAAGAGTATAGACGTATCTTTGGTTGTGAATTGGGGGCGCTTCCATTTAGATACTTGGGAATTCCCATCCATCATCGGAGATTGCTAAACAAGGAGTGGAAATTAGTTGAGGACCGGTTTGAAAAAAAGTTGGCAGCTTGGGTAGCTAAGATGTTGTCTTACGGTGACCGTCTTGTGCTCATAAATTCGGTTTTAACAAGTTTGCCCATGTTTCTGTTATCCTTCTTTGAAATTCCTAAAGGGGTCCGAAAAAGATTGGATTTCTATCGTTCTCGTTTTTTTTGGCAGAGTGACCAACATAAAAAAAAGTATAGACTAACGAAGTGGAATATAGTGTGTAGGCCGAAAGACCAAGGGGGATTAGGAATTGCGGTCCTAGATATTAAAAACAAATGTCTTTTGAGTAAGTGGTTGTATAAACTTCTGAATGAAGAGGGAGTTTGGAAAGAAATCTTAGTTAATAAATATTTGGGGAGTAAATCTTTATCCCAAGTGCAAGCTAAACCTTACGATTCGCCTTTCTGGAAAGGGATTATGCGGGCTAAAAATGATTTCTTTCAGCGAGGTAAGTTTGTACTTGGTAATGGAGAGCAGGTTCGGTTTTGGGAAGATATTTGGCTAGGTTCCACTTCTTTACAGAATGCCTATCCATCTTTATATGCAGTTGCTTCAAATAAACTTAGTTCGGTTGCTGAAGTTCTTGGAGCTGCTCCTATTAACCTCCCTTTTAGACGGACGTTAGTAGGACAACGAAGAACGGATTGGTTTCATCTAATAGAGAAATTGATGCGTGTTACTTTAGTAGATGAACCGGATAAGTTTAGATGGTCACTTACTCATAATGGAGTATTCACGGTTAAATCTTATTACGAAGATTTGTTGAATGGTCACACTAGGTACTTGCGTAAATACCTATGGAAGTTAAAAATACCATTAAAAATTAAGATCTTTCTATGGTTTCTGAATAGAAAAGAATTTTTGACTAAGGATAATTTAGTTAAACGACGGTGGATAGGATGCAAGAAATGTGTTTTTTGCGATGCGGATGAGTCTGCAGAACACTTGTTCATAAAGTGCACATTTGCTAGAGATATTTGGCGCCTTGTACACTTTACTTTTAATATTTATCCACCTCATAGTGTCGCCAATATGTTCGGAAGTTGGTTGAATGGCATAGATAAAGCGTCAAAAGCTCGCATTCGAATTGGTGTAGCGGCCATTTTGTGGGCTATATGGAATTGTAGAAATGATATTGTCTTTAACAAAACAACATCTACTCATTATTTGCAGGTTATTCACAAGGCGTGCTTCTGGATTCACTCATGGTCACTCCTCCTTCCTGCGGATCAGCGTGGTCTTATGGATGTCGGGTGTACCCGTTTGTTGACGGTCGTGCGGACTATCTTCAGCCCGGCTGGGTGGTTTCATTCTAGAAGAATTGATGTTTAGTACACTTGTTTTTGAGTGGCTGATCTTTGTAGCCACCTTATGTGATCCATGAATTGTAAACGGTGTGAATTTGGATGATTAATAATTGCGGATGGCTGTGTGCATCTCTTGGATGCAGAGGCCGGGGATCCGCACCCCCTTATCTAAAAAAAAAAAGTGTACGTACGTCAGCCTACCTCACTCTCTCGGTCCGTTCGACCCTACGGTTAACCGTACGTCCGTACAGCTCTCCGCAGGCTCCTTTCCCGCTTTTGTGCAAGGCATCTCCGCAGCCCGGTAGGGCAACTCGCCGGCCGGCGGAACTCTGTCGATACCGGCGGGGAGCGCCCCGAGCTCACGGAGCACGCCGTCTCCAATAGCTACTCTCCCCCTTGCCAGCCTGTCCAGTAGCGGCTCTCTCCCTCCGCGTGCTCCATCGGACTGCTCACCGTCGTCAAAGCCCAGGTACTTGACCCTGGTTGTTCTGTGAAACTTAAGCTTCAGTCTGTACTCTGTACTACTGCTATTGAAGCTAGCCATGTCCATCAACAAGTACAGAGGAGGTCCAAACCTAGAACTACCCATAAACCTAGCACAGGTTCGATGATCCAACACAAGGTCCGAACTGGACGGACCCCTTGCCATGACGTACATGTACGTGTGTATAATGTAGTACTCCCTCCATCGGTGAATAAGTGTATTTCCAACTTTTACTAGTAATCTTGCACATGTAACACACGTGTATTTTTGAGAATTTCTTCTCCCATGGTATAAATAAAGTGTCAGTGACTATCATGATGTTGTGCCAACCATATAAATGGGCAATCTCTATGCTCCCTCCCCTTTCCCCCATGTCGAAGCTCATTCTGATATGAAGAATTAGATAATCAGAAAGTTCTAGCATTACTTTCACCTTTCCGAACATTGTGAACCAAAGATTCTACATCAATTCCACACTTAAGTACACAATCTCGCTCTAAAAAAAGTGACCGAAAATTAGTAATGGCCAATGCAGCATATCTTCACCATCTTATAACCTACAGTAGGAAAGAATGGTTTTCAGAGGATTCAAAAATAGGGAAGTGGATCCCTTTTCCGAGTCAATTGAAGCAATCAAAATGCATACCACGAAAAGGAAATATCTGACACAAACTTGAAACAACATACATAGAGTCAGGTTTTAAAAGCTACCCAAATATTTTTTAACTTCACTGCATCAACTAACTTGAGGTGGTGCCTTCTATTACAGATTACATGTAAGGTCCAAGAAAGCAATAGTAAGGAAAATGACAAGACTTAATAGGGGAAGTAAATTTAATTCAAGGCATCAATGATGTCGGCCAATCTACTCGAGTGAACTCTCCAGTCGCTCACCAGATTACAAGAGCTTGAAAAAGAACTTGACAAGGACACCTCTTCCAGAGAAAGAACGGAAGTGACCTCTTTTATGCAGAGAAAGCACGTCTCCATTAGGTAATGCAATACAAATACCATAATTCTCCCGTTATGTATTCCTTCATCATTTGATGTCCTTCTCTTACTACCGTCTCCACTATCGATTTCAAGACTACACTATCACCTTCACGATGACATATTCCTATTCTTTATTCCTTTCTCTTGATCAAAATCACATCTCATTTATAATTCAAACCTTATGTATAAACTGTACAAAAAGTTTCACTGAAATTTAAAAACATTTGAGCCCCAGGATATAGGAACTTTGACGAACAAAATGATCATCAGTGACATGGAGTTCTCTTCTCAGCATTTTCTTGATGCCAAAGATCTGCATAATATAACAAATAAGAAAAATAAACAGGTAAGCATGTTTCTTCGGCGGCTAGTAGGAAACAAAAATAAAATATATTCTAAAGTGGTAATCAGAAGTAGCTATGAGCTGACACAAATTTTAAATCTATACCAATATAAAAAGAGCGAGAGGGGGCAAATCCAAAACATCCTAGCCGTACAACCTTGCGATCAACGTTCAATATTGCTCCCTTGATTTGTGGTAAAACAGTGTCCGTCAGACGGGAACGTATAATGAAAAAACAAAATTTAGTAAACTCATGTCGTGAGCATATGCATAGATCTCTATTGTTCCTAACGTCTGAACTCTGAAGCAGGAAAAAGATTCAGTCATAAGTGTTGATGTTAAGCAAGATCCAACTCGTGATGTGATATATGCACTCACGCTCTTTGAATTTCAAATGTTAAGGTATGACTGAATTATTGACCATGCAGTTGCATCTGCATCTTTGGCCTTTTCCTTCCTGGGTTCAGCCCAGTTCTCCCGCATCTGCATCTTTCAAATTATGTTTAACTGCTACTCAGAACAAAATTGCTGGAACTCGTGAAGTAAGAACTCTTAAAAGAGAATCGAACATACCAGTTGGCCTGCGCGTTCTTGGAGGACACCACATGCCAGCCGAACCCTGCTAGAACCTTAAATCAGAAGCGACGGGAACATATCCCCAATTAATTAGTGCCAGAGGCACAAGTAAGCTGCTACTGCCAATTCATCAGGTTTATGTACATACGATACCTGCTTTGTGCAGTGGAAATTGAGGATGTCATGGCCGAGTGTGGCATCGGAGCGCGCTGGCCGGTGGCATCGGACTGGTCGGAGCAGATGTCGCACAGGAACCCGGCTGGTAGGCGGCGGCAGATCCCGTCTCAACGACGTTCTTCTGCCCCCTCTCGCTCTTTTTATATTGGTATAGATGTGCTTCTTACTTCAGTAAGTAATAGTACATATTAATATAGATCATGCTAACCCTATGTAGATGGACATGGTAATAAGCCCTTACATCAGTAGTGACATCAAAGGAAAACATGAAAACAACTTGGTGAACACAAATTGCAGTTAAAGAGAAATCTCGACGACATTACTGTTCTTGATTTTAAGGAGTACATGATCTTGGTCTTATGCTCCCTAGCTCTAACAATAACTGAAAAAGCACGCATGGTAACTTGAAAATAAACACGAAGATAAATTATGGAATGGTGAACAATGAAAGAGTGATACTCACCAGTGTTTACACTGGATATTACAGGAACATAAAATTTAGAATCTAGAAATTGTTTTCCCTGTGGCAAACCTGCATGCATACAAAATAGAGGTTGTGGTGAACATTTTAAATAATATTCTTATTCCAATATGGTGAGAGCAAAATGTAGGACGCAAAAATATGAATAGAAAACAACAATATCTTGAGGGGAAACTTATTCAACTCTTAATGGTAAAGACAAATGAACATGGCATGCATTTCCCAGAAGATGCTTGTAGCTGTTGTGTAAGATTAATATGACACTGCAAAACATAATTATTGTACCATTGCCTTCAGAACTGAACATAGACATTCAAAACAGCTGGAATATGTTTCCCATATGTAACCCTATTAATACACTTCAATACTTCGGGGCTTCTATCAAGAGACGTTTGCACCACACTGATAACATGAACACAATGATCTAGTGTCCCAACATACTCTGCATAATTTCTATAGCACTTGTAAATAAAATGCAATTGGAAACATTGGTGAATTAGTGACTCTAATTATTGGGTTAGGAGACAGGAACGGTTCATAATTTCCTTGCTTCCTGGGATAAAACAACCATTTCATCTACGGAAATTCACATTCTATTGATTAGCTAATATCGTCATGCAGCAACCAAAATACGAATGAATTAACTTGCGTCATCGATTCTCTCCTGCTCCTCCCTCACGTACTCAGATCCAACATCCTCTCCTCCTGCTACAGGGAGTCTCATTTAGACATATATGCAGATGTGTTTGTGAGGGAGAAGTATAGCTCCGAGAAAAAGATACGTACCTACAGGTTGCAGTCGTCGCCGACCAATGGTGGATCAGTCCTCTGCCCACGCTCCATACCATGGAAAGTGGCAGCGTCCCTCGCCATCGGACGCAGCGCCCCCCTCGCCATTATTAGTATAATCCAAAGCATAGTAGCCGGAAACGGGGTCCATGCCGCGTTCCACGACCCAGGGTCGATCGACCCAGAAACGGGGTCGGGGTCGAAAGTGGGTCGACGAGGGTCGAGGCCGGGTCACGATCCTAATCGATGGCTACTTACCGGTCGCTTCGTGCTCTTCTGTCAAGCTGCCGCGCAGTATGCGCCATCTCCGTCCCGCCTGATGGGTACGCCGGCGGCCGGCCGGAAGGTCTCACGCCGCCGTTTCCCTCCGCTCAACGGTAGTCGCCTGGGTGTGGTAGGGATTAGGGACAGTAGGGGAGGCAGTATTGCAAGAGGCAGATGAACGGTGGCCACGGCCAGCGGTAGAGCTGGATCCATGCCTGAATCCATGGGCACCGGAGAGAGCAATGCTGATAAGATTTGGGCATGGTTTCGTACAGTGCATCGTGGAAACAAATATGGTAAATGAGATGATTAATGTAGTGGGCCGACCCCTGGGCTCCTAATTATTTTCTCGTAGCTGAGGTCGTTGCGAAATTTGTGGCGACATTTCCCCTCCATCCAATATAGGAAACTAATCAACAAAAATCTTAATATTCAGGAAATACTAGTGAGGTATTTCTCTCTGTGGTGCCTATCGTACCGGCTAGTCGACCCCAATTTATTTGGATCGCGACCCACGTTCTGAATTGGGGTACCGGAGATGTGTACCCCTCGTCGAACCTTGTTCCCCACGGTGGCGATCCGCGACCCTCGACCCCGTTCCTCGACCCGGACGACCCGAATTTCTGGCAACTATGATCCAAAGAAGTGGGTAGAGAATTTCATGAGGATCTGCAAGGTGCTGTAGTGGAAGGGATAGAGATAGCCGCCAGCAGACCATCGACCATGAAGTCAAGAGGCAGAGGAAGACTGTGAACCTGAAGAGGATATCCACCTACCGGCGAACGGCGGGTGCGGGGCGCCGGTCACAGCGTGCAGGGTGGCGCGGAGGTCATGTGGAGGCTCGGCGGCGACGGCGGCAGCGGTGGTCACGCGGGGTCTAACCGCCTGCTACCGCCGCCCGCGGCCGGCACGCTCCGCGACGTCTTGCCGCACCGCCCTGCTCCGGCCGCTTCCTCCAACGGTCCATCGCCCCCGGCCGGCCATCCCTCTAATCCCACACCTTGTTCTTCTCCGTCGCCGGCAGCCCCGCCCTCACCCCCACCGTTAAGGTTAGAGCTCGGCTTCGCCTCGCTCTAGCCTCGCCGTCGTCTTCTCCGGCGCGGCTCCGTGGGGTCGCCGCACCGTCGCCGGCTCCAGCGATCTGGAGAAGGAGGTGGGGAGTTTCGGGGGAGGAGGAAGAGGATGGGATGGAGAAGAACACCCGCAGCCATGGCGGTTTAATCGTGGGGAGTGGGAGGAAGAAGAAGCGGTTTGACTGCGAGGTGGGGAAAGGATAAGGAGTGCGTGGGGGTGGGCAAATCGTTTGTTGTGACCTGCTAAACGCGTTGAGTGTTAAACATGGAAGCGATTTGGACCGTTGGATCGAAGTGGTTTGATGGTCCAGATTGTCCGAATCTCCGCCCTCTGGGTCTTTTTATATTAGTCTAGATAGTAAGTCGATCTTATTAAAAAAATTAACAATTTTACAAGGAAAAGTACCATTATTTATGACACTAAATTAATAATGCTACTCCTTAACGGTACGTACTCCTACTACTTAACGAGAACTATCGCTAATGTATACAGTAATGATACTGAAGATAAACTGTCATGCTCACGCCAGTCACAGTCAAAAGAAGAGAGCCGGCATTGCATTTCGTGTCTTTTTTCAGCTTTACAATTTATTTAATGCTACCTGATGGCAGGCAAAGCCGCACATCGTCTCCTTTTCCTTTATTTCCTTCATAATCTCAAGTTCGAATTGTGAAACCTAAATTCGTACGGCGCATTCAGTTGATAGTACTAGCTATCAACTCCCTGGTTTTGTGTTTCTTCACCCAGGCAAGGGGTCAATGGACAAAAGACCCACACATTTCGCACTCCAGATTAACAAAATCATCGTCAGCCAAACATATTGGGAAGAGGTCTCTCAGACATGAACGAATTAACTATCTGCAATAAAACAGAATACGTTGAGGAAACTTTATTGATGAAGGAAACATCAAGTGTTTTACGAGACGACCATGCAAGTGTGCAACATCTTAAATAAAAAAGACCAAGAGCCAAATAATGTACCTCATCGGTCACTTCAGCTCTAGCCTTCTTATGTGCTGATACAATATCCGATAGTTCTTTAGCAACACGTTTCTTTAGAATGCCTGTTAGCATTTTCCCGGCTTTGTATTTCTGGTGGTAGTAATGAATTTCATAATGTAAGTGCAACTTAGGTTTCAAGTAGGTAAAGGAAAATGCAAGTACATTGTGGGAACTATTTCTATGAGCAGTGCATAATAATACCTCCTTTATGTCCTTAAACTCAGCATCGTCTTCAAGGAAGAACTCTAGGTATTTGATGGAGACATCAACCTAAGGCAAAATGACAATTAAACAATCGATGTTGTAGATATTCCATAAGAAATATAGTAAATTAACTGAAACTGATTAACTGGAAATAATCTAGTAATCTAATTTTAGAAACAAAATAACTATTACACAACCGATTTCATAATTCTTAAAGAATACGAAAACCACTGTACACCAATTAACCGGAAAACAATAATCTAACTTATGAGTTGCATAAATCAAATTAACCATGTGCAGGGTTTGCTACTCAATGACAAGTGCTCATGGATACCAAGGAAATGGCTTACATCAACGTTTTTAGCTCCATATTTCCTATGGAGCTCCGCGGTGGACTGGCCACCTGAGAAAGCGTAATCCTTAATCTGTAAAACAATATAAATAAATCATATGCCATTGAAATAATAGAATTCTACGAGGTGCTTGTTTCGGACCAATAGCATTTTCAACGTAATTAAATGGACTAACGAAAATAGGAGATTCAAAACAAAGCTCGAGACAAACCTTTTTCTCAATATCCTTAGGTTCATCTGTCAGATATATTGCAGTATTCGGGTCGCTGGCAGACATTTTACCACTCTCCCCCTGTAAAAGGGAAATAAATCAACCCATAATGAAAGGCAAAAATTTACCCTCAGTGAGTTAGAATAACTGAGTGCTATTAACTGGGCCTGCTCTATTCAGTGATAAATCCATGATATTTCCAAAATACCTGAAGAGCAGGGAAGAATTTTGATTCGATCAGTGAAGGTTTGTGATGACCAATTTTAGGAGCAACATCACGAGTCATCCTAAAATAAGGATCCTGGACAAATATAAATAAATCAAAAGAGAAAGCAAAGCTGCATCCTAAACACAAAGAAGTAGAGTAATGAAAATATCAGATAATTAAGTTTACATTATGATAGTTTACGGAATAGTTTTTCCAAGAATTTGAGCCCATAGGTACAAATCAATTACTGGAACAGCATGAAATCAGGAGCGAAATTTATAATTTAGTGCTGTCACATATACTGTAATGCCAACAAGCAGATACGGTCATTTATGTCAATACACCAAAATATATTTGTCTGAACATTGCTATTTTCTCATTCCTCCGTGTGCTGCCTCTGGCTGCTATCCCTTGCAACAGCTCCCTGCATTCCTGCTCCGCTGCCCTCTCACCCTCATCCTGAGTCGATGCCGCCCTAGCAACAGATGCTGATCCCTGATTTCCTGCTCGCAAGCCACTACCCTCCCACTAGCACGTCGGTCGTCGGCACTACTGCTCCCCCAAGCCACCACCGCTGCTCTCCCCCTCTCGCCACCGATAATTCAAAAATGTTGTTTTGCACAGCTGATACAGGCATACACATGCATGTACAAAATTTTGGTATCTTTATAGCAAAATGTTTTCCTGAGATTTGTCACAATAAAACTATGCATGTGTGGGAAAAGTTTAAGTCTTGAAATAAAAATGTTCTCATAAAAAACGAACTTGGCAAGTGTAGGTAGGACACAATTTAATCTTTGAATGGAATTTTTTTCATGAAATTTGCTGAACTACATACATAGAAGGCACTAATTCTGTATTTGCAGGATATACTAGAAGTATGCTAGAAAGAAGATACAAACTATGCTAACAAAAAGTGTTTTTGGCACATGAGCATGACTGGTCCCTTTTTATAAAATTAAAAAAAATTAGGTCACGTACATACTCATGTCTAATATCTAACGAAAATTTTCATCGAAATATTTTCATTTCTGGTCTACACAAAAATAAGACAAATGTTGAAAGAAACAATGAGTCTTTTTTGCCTTCTTATATCCACAAATTTGTGCTTTTTGTGTAGGCCTACAATACAACTCAATATCTAACCGAACACTGCGGATGTGTAGATAATATCTGTACGTAACCATATAACTTTTTTGATTTTTCTGAAATATAAAAAATGATATTTTCAATTTTTTTCATACCGAGATCACTGGACTCGTGATTCAAAGCACCTTACTCCATTATACACCAAGATAATCATACCAGAGATATGTTCTTACCTGGTCTATTGCACAAGGAATAAGGCACGGCAGCTTGTCATTGGCGCCAAACAGATGGGGAAAAGTCGAAGCAAACGATGGAGCAGCCTGCAGGGCAGGAAAGATAATCTTTCCTATGTGATCTTCCTGAGTAAATCCGAAAATGCCTCTAGCCTATTATTCAAAACCAAACAGTATTATGATAATATAGAGTAAACCAAGCTAAGTAGTGTTGAAACTTTTTTAAAAAGTTCTTACAGTATTAAATGTTACACGTTTTGCAATTTCCATCACGTTTTCATAAAACTTCCTGCGAGATAGAGGTCATTAGTTTATTAATATATAAAAAAGGCAAAAAATACCAGAGGCTTTTAAATTGCTACTGACGCCAAAATTAAAAATAAAAAGACCACAATTAATACCTACCCTCCAACAAATTTGAAATCTGAGAAAATGAAAGTTCTTTGTACGTCAAATCCACATGCTATGATGTCTTTCGCATTTTCATGGGCAAGCCGTTTACATTCCCGGATAGGCAAGTTTTCTTTCCAGAGGAACTTCTCATCATCAGTTAGCTGTATCACCACAGGCACCTTGAAAACGTCCTGCAGATACCTGAAGAAAGATCGACAAGGTTAAAATACATCAATTATTCTCGCACGACCAAATCAGACTAGAAGCGAGAATTATCAAAGGATGTTATTTCAAAATCTCAAGTTCTGATGCTCTTGTTGAAGAACTACGCATAGTCATCAGTTAACAGATCATCCCAATAGAGGATAGAAACATTACAGGTCATTGCCGTACGTCACAGCCACCGTCAGCGAGTAATGCAATATATTATCAAGAAGATATCAGCAGGAATGTTTAAATTACTTGGTGAACATGAAGGGGACGAGGTGGCCAAGGTGCAATGACTCCGAGGACGGGCCCCTTCCCGTGTACAGGTAGAACTTCTCCCCCTCTCGTACATGTCGAGTAACTGGTTCAAATCGCTAAAAAAGCAAGTAAACAACAATATTCGTCAGCAACTCGATCCAAACGGAAGGAACAAAGAAGGTTGTAATCAGTGGGGGTCACCGCACCGGTGGGCGAAGAAGATCCCGCGGCGGAGGAAGCGGTGCGGCCGTCTGTTCGTGAGGCGCTCGATGCGGTCGACGATCGCCTCGTCGATCCGCTGGCACCCGAATTGGTCCACCAGCTTGTTGTAGTTGACCGGCGCCGTGCCGGTCACCTCCCACGGGGTCACCACCTGCTTATTTTCATCGTTGTCGTCCACGATTGTGGTGATCGCCAGCTCCCCTGCCGCCGCGGTCACGTCGAGCGCCGGCTCCGCGACTTCACTTTGAGGATCGGCTTCCATGGCTGGTAGAATTGGACTGTGTTTTGGGTTGGTCGGCTATGTATGAACGATCAACTCGCACGGCCGAGGAGGGATGCGGGAGCAGTTTCGACGCGCAGCCGTCAAGGTAGGGTAGAGGGTTTGGGAGAGATCGATGCGCCGCCGCGTAGCGCGAGCACTATATATATCGCTTAATGCGAGGCGGAACTCCGACTCGCCTACAAGCTGTTTATAGTGGGCCGGCCCGATAAGTAACTCATCATCGTTGCGTTACCTCCTACTTCTTTTTTTTGCGGGTTTACCTCCTACTCTCGTAGGCTTGTGTCGTAGGAAAGTCACATATCACGTACGGAGTAGTACTAGTTACGTCACACAGTACGTTTTTTTTTAAAGGTACGTCACACAGAACGTTGGTGTCTGTTCCGTGTGGAAATCGAGTCCTGTACTCCTATGATTCTTTTTCCGTTTCTTTTTTCTTTCTTTTTTTGTCTTCTTTCCTTTATTTTTTCCTTTATTTTTCTGTTTTCTTTCCTCTTTTTTATTTTTCTCCGTTATTTTTTTCTTTATTGTGGTAACACATGAACATATAATTATGAACCACTAAACATTTTCTAGACCGACATTTTTTTTAAACTGTAAACATTTTAGTTGGATCCATGAGCAATATCTGAACACCGAGAACAATTTTTTTAACAATGTTTTTAATTATTTTCGGTTCACTAGCATTATCACTTCATTCGACTTTTTGTTCTTTTTCGGTTTACTATTATTTTCGGTTCACCAGCATTTTGGTTCACTATTAGTTCGGTTTAGCTGAATTTTTGTACCTTTTCGGTTCGCTATTATTATTGGTTCATTAGCATTTTCGGTATAGTATTATTTTTGGTTCACCGTCATTTTTGTTTCACTATTATATTCCTATTACCCGGATTTTAATTCCTTTTGATTCACTTTTATTCTCGGTTCACTATTTTTTTTTGATTTACTGGCATTTTTCATTCACTATTATTTTATTCACCGAAGTATATAGTATTCACTTCAAGGATCGGCTTCCACGGCTGGTAGAGATTGTGTTTTCGGGCTTGTCGGTTGTGTACTAATGATTGACTCCCACGGTCGAGGGATGCGAGAAGAGGTTTCGACGCGCTGCCTCCGCCAAGGGAGGGTAGAGGATGCGCGAGAGATTGATGTGACACCGCATAAGGAGGGGTGGGGCTGTAAATCGGGTAGGGTTCGGTTATAGGCCTTGTTTGGAAAGTGACAATGTTTGTATTTGGCTACAAGTCAGGGGGCAGTGTAGATCTAAAATCGTCTCGACAGCCGATTTGCAGTGATCAACGGTGTAGGATTACAACACAAGCGCTATTTTTATATTACGCTAACAAATGCAAAACACTTTGTTCTAGGACGCGACCGTAGGACGTCTCATCGCACTTGTTTTAGGAAGTCTCGTCCCGTCCAATCGCGCAATCGTAGGTCGTCTCGTCGTGCTTGTCTCCACGAGCGTAGACCCAACTTATTTAGGACCATGCTCCACACCAAAAAAGTTTAATACAGTAGTGAAGTTTGACCCATTTTTGCTATGTGAAAAGAGGCCAACAGCCCAATTAGCTAGCTATAGCCCTATTTGCAAAAGTTTTAATGGATTTTTTATGTTGCATACATGCAGTAATTTATCTATACCTAATAATAAAAGCATTAAGATTTCTTGTGGTACGTCATTTTTTTTTCGATTTTACCCTCTCACCAAATCACATATTTACCCACCATTGCCACCAAATAAGTGAAAATAACGGTTCGTTTTTTTTACCGTGCGCTCCCCACATCATCGATTCCTGACCGGCCCAGCCCATCAACGAACAAAGCCCCCTGCATTCACCTCTTCTCCGGCATGACCCCCCGGCGCGTTTGCCCCTGTCACAGACCTGTTCAACGTCGCGCTGCCGTCTGACGCTTCCCCATTAACCGGCGCGCCCGAATCCGGCCATGCGCACTGCTCGTATATATATATATAGAACCTCTATTAGACACCCTGGGTATTCTGCACCCAGGTCGTTGCAGCGAGCCAGACCTCCACCGGGTGCGATCAAATCTGTTGGTGTGGCTCGGACCATGTACCGTCTGTCGTAATTTTCTTTTCCTTTTTTATTTCGACGGTTTAACTGAATTAGGGTCGTGGCGGTTAGGACTTAGGAGCTAGCCCACTACCCAATCGCACCTGATTTTTTCCCCCTCGCCTTCCTAACCCAGCGCGTCCGTTGCTAGCAGTTTTTAGATCGTAGACTGAGGCGCGGCGGCGCGTCCGGCGGCGGCGAGTCGGGGCGCGTCCGGCGTCGAGCTGGTAAAAATCAAAGAGGTTGGCTAGATTTGGAGACGACCAAAGATATATGTACAATACTGCAGTTGTGTTATACTGAAACACTCATAATCAAGATAGAACAGAGATATGATAGCACATTCACGCACAATTATGCCTCGCTAAACTTTTCTCTGCTAGATCACTCTATTTAAATTCTCTTCTGTCTGTACTAGCAACTTCATAGGTTTTGGCAAATTTTATGACAATATCTTCTGATGAATATCAATGATTATTTTGGCCATTCTTGTCTTCTCCAAGCAGGGAAAGTTCTGTAGTCAGTAGCTACTGGTATATGATGAAAAGCTTTTTTCCACCGTACTGAGGAGCAGTTCGGTACTAACAACAAATTCTCAAGTTAGGTTGGAAACATGTAGTGGTTCTTGCTACTATATACTCCTGTCTGATACAATTTAGAGTGTCTCATAATTGTTTCTCATAAATTGTCATCTTCTCCAATATGCGTTCTTCAGATAATAGAGTTCCATGTATCTTAGTAACCTGATATGATCTAGATTACCATTATTGATCTGTGTATCAATGATCTAAGTATGATGCTACAATGCACAACTGGTCTATTGCTTATCTACCTGATATGTATACGTGCAATTTCCTGGTTTTGCTAATGTATGTACTCAATTTTTTTAGGAGGATGAAACTTGCATGGTCTACATCTGATTTAGTAGTACTGCGGGTACTGCTACTGAGATGCTTATGAGCAGAGCTCATTTTGTGAACTGAATTTTCAGATTTTTATAAGCAGAGCAATGCTCATTTAGATGAAGACAGGCCTTCTAATTTAAATCATAAGAGAAGGATAGTTTGGTTCATGAATCAATCAACCAACGCCTTCCTTTAGTGTCCGTGTGTGAGGTCTTGTTGCCATCAGAGTGTGCTCGCTTTTAGACATAGAAATCATAAAGATTCTATTAATAGAATGACACTTTTATTCTAATCTTTAATAGGATAGATATAGGATATAACAAATATGCTTATGTCAAAGGGTTCAACTTCTCTGCAACAAAAGTATCCGTTGCAACGCACGGGCATTTAGCTAAATATATGCTCGTGTACTGATATTCGTTTTTTCAGATTCGCTGAAACGAGCTACGGAATCGAAGAGGGCGCAGGCTGTAGCGCGATTGGACCTGATGCTTCGATGACGGGGCGAGTTTCAGGTACCATGTTTTGAGAGAAACGAATCTATCTTCTCTGGATCCTTGATCGATCTATCTTCTCTCTTCCTGAGAAAGAAGCAGCAGTAGATATCGCCCACTGGGGCGGCTTGGACGAGGCAGACGAACGCGATGCAGCAGCAGATTTCGCCCGCTGGGACGTCTTCTGAGGAAATGGCGGAAGAGATGCGAGATGCACTCTGCTGCCCCGCCCTCAAGAAACGGTTAGTAGCGAAAAGAATGATTATAGGATCCATTTTCTGTATGCTAATTTCTCTGCACACGAAATCGTTTGCTAAATAAAAACTGATATTGAATTCATGGTAGCTTCCGTGCTGTACTACTGTTTTTGTTCATGAAAAAACAGTTCACAAATGAGAACTATATTCATATTTAGAACAACAATATCCGTGATCATCATGTACACGCACGATTTTAACAAACTTGTTTTCATTTTGTGTTCGTATGGACAAGTTCAATCACGCATAGCATATTCAGGGAGAGAATGATGAGTTTTTGAATGTAAACATTTGTCGGAGCCCTGGTATATATAATATATGAGGGAAAGGGGATCGTGGTGAGTGGGAGATCAGGAGATCGTGTTTTTTTTCTTGGAGCTCAGCAGATTGTGTGAGCTCAAGGAGTAGGCGAGATCATCAATGAGGGGATAAGTGTTGAGTCTCTTTTTTACTGTATAACTGAAGATAACAGCAGGCAGCACTCACAGACTCCTGCATTTCAGCCGCTGTTGTGCTCGGATGCCAGAACAAATGAGCTTAATTAGGAAGAAGAAACGACCAAGGAGAACAAACAGAAACCACCACCGCCACCGGCCTCTGCCCAGCTGGAGCGTACGTGCGTGCGTCAGCCCAGCTCAGCTAGCTCACTCGATCGGTCTACCGTGCCCATACGCATCACAATCCGTCCACTGCTCTGATGCAAGTAGCTAGGATGTGGTCATGGGCGACGTAGGGTTACACGTACCCACGTACGTGCAGTAGTCAGTATTCGGTAGAGTAGAGGTGTATCTACTGTACGTACGTGCGCTAGCTGCACCATTGCAACGCTACTCCTGCCACGGCACGCACGGTGAGCTCGACCGATCCCCCGGCCGGAAACAATCGCGGCACGGTCGATCGTACGGATGTACCGGTGCGCGGATCCGTGCAGCTCGCGCCGCGCGCAACCTTTCGAGTTTCGACACAAACGCGGGATGGGTAGATCTTGCAAGCAGGCGACCGCGGGCGACGAGGTCGCGCGGTAATAAATCTCTGTACACTGTTTGGTGAGGTACGTAGCTGTACCTGTACCCGCTCTGTACGTAGGCAGGCATCCGTCTAATCGAGCCGCGGGATTCGCCTCCACCGCCGGCCGCTTCGGCAGCGGGTGGGTGGTGGATCCCGGCTCCGGTCTGTATATATGGTAGGATAGGGGGGAGGGTTCGCCGGCGGCGCTCAGGAGGAGGGGCGGCTGGTGTGGAGTTTGGTGTCGGCGCGGGCTTCTCCGGCGAGGCTGCTCCTACGGGCGCGGCGTCTCCGCGCGCGACTTGCGGGAGCTCGGGGCCCGGCGCGGCGCTCGAGTTCTCCGTTTTGCCGCCCGATCCGTGCTGGCGGCGGATCTGGTGGGCGGATCCCGGGGCTCGTCGAGTTCTTCGTCTTCTTCCGGCGACGGCGACGATGGCGGCCGAGGCAAGGAGGTGTGGCTGGGACAGGGGGGCGCTCGCCCCGGTCGTTCATCGACGAAAGCTCCGCCGCGGCGCGGCGGACGGGCACGGCGGCGTCTCTCATAGGGCAAATCTTTCCCTGACAGCGGCAAGACGGCGGCTGGTCATCCTCGTCTCCGGTGCCGGCGACGTTGAAGTTCTCGTTGCTTCTGGATCATTTTCCTCTACGTATTTTGGTTCTGTATTTCTGTGTACTCTGTACGTGGTTTTCGGTTGAATATACGTGGTGAAAAATGCAAAAAAAAAAAATCTAGCGCGCGCGTACGAACAAGGCCCATCTGCGCACTGCATACAGTACACTAGTAATGAACCTCAAATATCCCGGTTAATTAACAAGGCCTGTGCACTGTGTTACTACTAGTTCAAAGTAGGAGCAAGCAGAACTAGGCAGCGTCCCTGGTTTCTGCGAAGGGCTGACCTGCACCACCTCTCTGCACATCCATCCGTCCATCCGCATCAGTCAGTCGGATGAGACATCCGTCACCTTTTCCTTTGTTTCTCGTCCCGGACGAGGCTCGCCCACGCAACCATCCATTGCAGGACGCAACCCAAACGGTGTTGCACAGACTACCGAGCAACGGCGAATGCTTCCATCTACGTACGGAGTACAAGGCAAAGGTACACGGTGCAGAGGCAGGCCAGGGGGCATGGCCGCCTCTCGTCGATCCTTCCTTAATTCCTTGCCACGGCCGCGCTGCGTTTCTTCGATCCTTCCTTAATTCCTTGCCGGTTTTCTTCGTATCCGCCATGCCTCTCGCTCGCAGTGCACCAGGGGCGTGCGATGATCAGATGACCATGAAGTAGTGGTAGGCAATGCCATACTGCCGTCAGCCCATGAAGTGATAGAGTACAGACTTTTCTTTTCGGTTAGCGGCAACCTCGATCCAAGGTGCAACTGATACTAGATGATACGCATGGAACGTTGTCTGTAAGACAGACTATGTAGATAATGCTACTCCCACTACTGCTTAAGAATCGACAGCACGGTACTAATTAACCACTCCTGCGACTATCTCTAAATATATATGAACAGTGATGCTCGCGGTAACACACAAAAGAAGGGGCAAGGATCGCTCAAAGCAGAGAAACCCGCATTGCATTGCGTGTCTTTTTTTTACCCGCTTTATCTTTTACTGCTACACACAGGCACCGCATCCCCTTTTCCGTTCTTACCTTCCTAGTAGATCTCTGGCCGTACTACTAACAACTTTTCATAAGGTATCTAATGAAGATCAAAGTAAATTCCACCTTTTTAGACAGCGCTGTTAATTTCATCTTCATTCCTAAAGTAGTACTACTCCAGTAATTATTTTCTTCACCAGGGCAAGCGGTCAAGGGAGAAAGAGTCACGCATTAACTCCAGATTAATCATGGCGGTTAAGTGCGCCGTACGCCGGCAGGTGAGATCGCATCACGTGACTCCCCTCCGGCCAGGGACCAAATTAAAGGGGGTCAAGTCTCAAGTCAAAGCTTGTTCATTCAGCAAGCCAAATACTACCACTAGTAGACTACAGATCAAGCAACAGAAAAAACAAAAGCTATTTACGCTCCACAGCCAATACACTCCACTTGATCCAGTTGTTAACACCTTGAGGTTACTTAGACAATTTACCTCACGTTGTTCAGTTTATTTATCTGTCGCGTCAACAGAAAAAATTACCATAATGAACAACTGCTCGTCTGCACCATGTATTCCGATGAGGAAACAGGCCTCTATCCAAGAAAAACACAACGCATGCACACTCAACTTTCTTTTTTTGTGACACAGCAGCAAAGCAATGAGTGCAGCAAATGGAAGCATCATTTAGCTTCTGAGCTACTCCTACATATCACCAGAAAGGCCTAGACATGATTACAGCTTTTGCAAGCCTCTCAAGTCACATCAGCAGCCAACATACCACCAGGAATCAATCATCATCTGGAACTAACATGTAGTTCTTCAATTCCAGGTATCATTTCCTCCGCCGTTTCTGCAATGATTCTACACCTCATGCTGATGATACATACACTGGCCAGCTAAGATAATTTACAGGGTTTTCAAAGGGAAAAAAAGGAGAAGAAAAAGGTGGTGGATGGAGCTTGCTAAGATTGCATCTAAACAAAGGAGGAAATGATCTGGAAGGGAAAGGGGTTGAATAGTTAGTTGATGTGTGCTGGCTGGCTGATTCTTCCGATGAACACAGAGCCTCATGTCACTTGGGCAAATTGTTAGTCGCAAAATTGCCCGACTATCCTGCGACAGCAACAGATGAAAAATGTTAGGGCGCCTATGCAAGAGTTTCGAGCTTTTTCTCGGCAGTGTAGAAATTGGTTACCTCTATGTTAGTGCACAATTTGTTGCCTAAGCATCTCTCCAAGGCTTTAGATTTTGGAACAAATTACTAAAAGGTGAAGTGTCCGTCTCGAAAGCGAACACAATCACAAAAAAGACAGATGGAAAAAATATTGTCACATTCACATCTGATCATCTAACAATCTTGGAACCAAGTTATTGATCGCCGAGAATCAGCCAGCCTGCCTGCGTAAAACAGCAGAGATGTGTAAGAGAGAAGGAATACATGTAAAGAAGAGCAGTTCTGAATCTAGAAGCAACCAGTTAGCCTGTACAATACTTAAAGCAGCACACTTACTTATAGCAAGTCGAGAGCCAAACTAGTACAGTTTTGTGCCTCCGAAGCTCTGAGTATATGGCAAAAGCTCTTCCACCTGAATTTTGGAACTGAAGTAGCCCATGTTTCTTCTCCTCTGCCGAAGAATTTCGACCTCCGCCATGAAAATGCTGTACACTGGTCGGTGGTCAGAGAAGCGAGATTCTCCGCGGACATATGATAACTGAATGAGGCCGTTGCCATGCCACAAAATGCGATCACACCTATGGTAAAATAGAAGAACTTGCTCAGTCAGTTCCTTAGAACTAGTAGTATTAAGGGAAGGGTGTTGGTTAATTAAAATTGTGTGCTAAAAGAATTACCAAGCTGGTGTTCGCCTCTTCTCTTTGGGACGCACACCATAACCAGAATACAGGTCTGAGTTGAAAGAGTATTTATATGTTGGAGGAAAGTATATTCTTCCTTCTTTCCATCCCTGGAAAACATGTCCCCTTCTTCGCTCTATACGAAGCTGTTCAACAAGAAGCAATTCAAGCATGGCTCTACAAAAATAATGTTGCCGTGTAACTCAGGAGTGTAATTACCTGATCTCTCTCCAACAGTTGCTTCCAATTATGCATTTCAACAAGAGCTTTTGCCGATGAGTATGGAAGAGAAATCCGGTAATTCAAATCACCAAGCCATATGATACGGCTGCAATTAGAACAAAAGTTAAATTAGTGCTAACTTTGTGTGGCTTCCACATTAATATGCTGAATAAGGAAAAATAAATCCATACTCATGCTCAAGAATTGTTTCCGGTGACTTAACATCACCACATCCGCGGACCCGAGGAAATCTTGTCTTCTTTAAGATCTCCATAACATCAGAATTTCTACGCACTTCATCTCCCTCCTTTTCTCCAGAGGTCAAATGACAACATACAAAACAGAAGGTTGTATGATGCAAAGACATGCTTATTGATATAGAACCCTGCAGCAAAAGAAAATGATTTTAAGATCAATACTGCAGTAACAATGAAAAGAAATACCCCTCACATATGATAGAAAATAAAGCAGTGCAACTTTTACATCTCTTACCTTATTTCCAAGATAACCCATTAGTCCTCTACCCACACAAGAAACTTTCAGGTTTCTAACATCAGCTCTAATTTGACTGCGTACCCAAACTGTGAGAAATATACCAACCATCTGTTTGCTGGCAACCAAACAATACCTGGTACAAACAGAATATTTTCGTTACAGCATGAACTTAACAGAAGTTTTATAATAAAGTTATTCCTGCTGAGCTCAAATATTTAACGAGAATTTTGAATGTCTTGATATGAGGAAGCTTGAAGAAATAAGAGAACAAGCATGCATGAAATTTCGTGGAACATGTAAAACATAATACCTAGAAGTATTTGGCTGCTCATTGTTTTCTTCCATAGGTGTTGAATAACCATAGCCATATTGGAATGGTGAAAAATGTGCTCCATTACTTGCATCTTCATCAATATATTCATCGTTTGGTGATCCGATACACTGACAATTTGCATCAAAATCACTTGGCCTGCCTCCCATGCTAAGTGGGTCACAAACACTATACCTACGGTCCAACCTTGGTTGTGAAAACATATCATTCCCTTCCACTCTTAAACTCCGACTAAGGTTCTGGAATGATCGGCGGTGAAAAAATGAAGAGCTATCCTGCCTTCTCGATGATCCCTCAAAATCAGCATCCAATTCCACAACCGGATCAGGGACAGGGGACGGTGCGCGATAGCCACTGTGGCTGCTATGACCAGGATTCTTGTTCAGTGTCCTCCTGATAAGTGATACCCACTTTTTCGACGGAACATTGTCTTCGGTACCAAGAACATTCCCGGCATTCAAAGGAACAATTTCTTGAAATCTGCAAAAGATAAAAAGAATATAGCTCAAGGGGACTGTTGTCGAAGTAAAATATTACATTATGAAACTCTTGGAGGATTTGACAAATGACTATACATACCCCAGCACATAGATATCAGCAGGAGGTGAAGAATGGAGCCAGTCATCCAAATCTAACCCCCTTGTTGGGGATTTACCACCAACATTCCACGTCGAGGCAAAGATTCTACAAACATAAGGAGAAGTTAAAAATTATAAAAACTACCTAAAGCACTACGATCTGCATAATATAAACAGTAGTGCATCGGCTCACTGTAAACAAAGGGTACCTGTAATCTTGAGCTTCTGTGAGGCGTGAGACATCAAATTCATTCCTTCCTCTACGAATGCGATCGACATTCCGCTTCAACGGCCAGTCTATAGGAACAACAGAAATAAGTAAATGAAGTATCAGAGAAGTTGATATAAAACATCAGAAAAAAAAAGTGTTTTTGGATTATATGAACTTATTTGGGAAAGAGTAGCATAGCAGGTAAAAAGAGAGTTCTGGCCAAGCAACAAAAAAAGAAAAGAGGTAGCTGCGATTTTGATGTCTGAAGGGAGAGAGAGGTGTGTGTGTGGTGGTCCAGAGTGACGCTTTAACTGTACCAGTTCTGCTGTTTTTCTTGGCAGCGGCTGCGTCCCTCTCTGATGAGCAGCTGGTCCTCCGCTCGCCACCATCCCGTCCTGCATCACCAGTAACACAATTTCAGCCCCAGATCACCAAACCAACACAGCAAATGACTGAAAACATGACATATTTATCTTCGGATCAAAAGTAGAAACTTGAGATGGATACAAGAACTCAAGGCAGCTCCAGGACAAACATCTGCGTCACTTGGCGAAAAGGCTGGTTGATTGGGACGTTCTAAGTACTTGTACGCCATTGATTTCAGAGGAGGGAGCTACGGCCTAAACGAGCCCGCGTCGTATGTGAAAAAACAACGCTGTTTGATGGGGACCCGACTGGCGCTAATGCAGTCTCTGAATCAATGCCCGGAAACATGGACCGGAGAACGTCTGGTGGGAGTGAGGGGAACTACAGGCGGGCGCGGGATGATGATGGGGAGACGAGGAACTGCATTCGGCGAAGGGGAAACTCGCTGAACCACACGACTAGCAAGCAGGGGAGGAAAGGAACCGAATGCGAGAACAGGTCGTCGGTTTCTAGAGCTGAGAATCTTGAATGCAAACAAAAAGGCTGGAGAACAAATCTTGGAGCGAGAAACTGAAACATTTTTGCGTTGTGTCACCTTGGTGGGTTTGGGTGGTGGCGTGGTAGTCGGCGTGGAAATCCTGCGCCTTGTTCTTGATGTTGAACCACTTCCTGACGAGGGACTTGGACCAGGAGACCTGCATGCGCGCGTTCCAGAGAGACAGAGATCGAATTAGCCTAGCCGCCGCCGGCAACAAAACGGAGCAATGGCGGAGCGAACGAAGCAGAGCAATACTGTCAAGATTGAGGAGCTGAGGAGGAAGCAGGCAAGCATTATTTACCTTGCTCTTCTTGTTGCTCTCCTCCCTCATCATTGTCTCATAGCACGCCCGCACGCCGGCCGGCCTCTCTCCCTCTCCCGGAGCAGCAGCAGAAGAATCCAATCGACCAGCCCCCTGCTCTGTCTATATAGATGGAAGGTTTGGGTGCGGAAGGAAGGAAAGCTCAATCAAATCCCGAACCAATTTTGGCTCCGCTCTGTATGGAAATCCCGGATTCCCCAAATCACGGGCCGGGAACACAGGCAGACCAGCAGCGACCTCGCTCGCCGCCGCCAATCTCGCCGGGGATCACACAAGCGAATCCGGCGAACACCTCCTCCAAACCGAACCGACCCGAACAGAGGAAGGGAGCTAGACTGATTCTTGGAGGTGGCAATGTCGCCAATACAGAGGAGCTCGGAAGCAGGGATGAGCTTGGCCCTGAATCACTGAATGCCTCTAGGGGTTAAGGCTACTTCTTCTGGACTCGGTACTCCTCCTACCTAGTAGCTAGAGCTGCGGTGTATGTACTGGCAACAAGGGCACACCAAGGTGAAGCGAGAAGAAAAGAAAAAATGGTGCGAGGGAACTGGGGTTCCTGATCTGCCTCTGCTGCTGCTGCTTTCGCTGGAGCCCCTCTCCCCTTTTATCCCCTCCCCTCTATCTCCCTGCTGCTTTGTTTAGTTTTGTAATCACGATGTATCCCCGGCCTGCTCGCGAAAACCCGAGCTGCTTAAGCTTACTCTATGCTGCACGTCACACACAGGAGGCTTGGGAGGAAGGAAAAAGGTGCAAGTTTTGAGCTCGGCTGGCTACAGGAGGAAGAAGGGGATGAAGAAAAGGAAATACGACAGCGAGGAGGAAATAATAGGCGGAGCGTCAGCTTGCGAACATGGATGCGCGGTCGCGGTGCGTTGCCGAGATTTCTTGTACACTCCCCGATTCATGTTAGTCTCCGTGTATCGACGGTCGAGTTTTCTCTGAGAATATTCTTCACCCGCCTGAAACCTGAAAATCAAGATGCGTTGGGTCCGGTCCGACCCACTGACCCGCTGGACCGAACCTCCATTTTGCTACCACTAGGGTAAAGGGCCGACCCGCAACTGATTAGGTCCAGGACGAACCTTACCCGTTCGACCCTAGGGTCTCACCGGACCTCTCGGCAGACGAACGGCAGGGCGCCGCTTGCCGTCGCTGTGCCCTCGCCGGTACTGGAATAAGCTCGTGGGGAGTAGAGAACGCCGCCGCCCCCTAGCGTGTCCTCCATCCTCCTTTACCGATGCCTCAAAGTCGTTCCCGACGCCGGAGCAGAGCAACCCATCGGCCGCCGGAACGCCGCGACGCTGCCGGAGGCGCTCGCAAGTCGCAAGGCGGGGAGCGCCCAGAGCTCGCTTAGCACGCCTTCTCCTACCCCCTTCTCAGTAGCGGTACTCGACCGTGCCGGCCTCTACACGGCAGAACGCGTGTCGGCACAGGCGCACAGCCATCCGTCGATGCATGCCAGGTGGAACGTGTGGCCGCACACACGGCCAAGCTTCGTGCCGTCTGTCCGGCCTCGAACTCCTGGAGGCACACGGAGATAACAGTGGCCGTCGTCCACGGCGTTCATCCGGATGTCGACGGCGTTCTGCAGGCCGGATCCACCTTCTAGCACACCATACGGACTCCAGATCACGTCCAGCACGTAGAGGACGCTCCAGATGTCGTATTGCGAAGGACCTGCCCACGACTTCCATGGCCACCGATGCCGGCGCCGCGGACCAAGGTGCTCTCCGTCGCCAGACCGATCAGCCCGTTCGTGATGGCTCCAAGAATCGTACCCACTGTGGCGCATACAAAGATGATCACGCCGCGGAGGATGATGCCGGCGACGGACACTGGCATGCGGGAGAGTGCGCCGGCGACGTGCACTGTCATGCGGAGGGACGGCGCCGGCGACGCGCACTGGCATCCGGGAGACAGCGCCGGCGACACGAACTGTCATGCGGGAGACGGCGCACACGAACTGTCATGCGGGAGACGGCACCAGCGACGCGTGCGCTGACATGCGGAAGACGACACTCCTCCGCTGCGGGAACTCTCCACGGCCGGTAATTCATGTGTAGTACACTAGTAGGGTAGAACCGGGGTTACCCTTTACCCTGTCAAAAAAAGGTGCGGGCATACCCTTGAACCTAGAATTTTGCTATAGGTGCACAGGTCCAATACCAGGTTCGAACCGAACCGGACCTAGCGCATCTATACCTGAAAAGGGCGCGTGGTTGTTTCATCAGGTGTGAACCCTCGATGTATCTTCTACAGGGTTTACTCGGAATTTTCCACCACGAGCCAGCCTGAAACGTGAAAAATTCTGACAGCAATGGGAGAGTAGGATATTACTTTTCGTTCCTCAATGCATGCAGTAGAGCTCAAAATGGTGTTACTTTTCGTTCCGCATTTGACGCTTGCGAACCACGCAGTGAAACCTTCGAGATGAAGATGACCAGATCTTGGCCGCATACGCACACAAGTTTCTCTGAACCAGTGCATTCGTCTTGCTACTCACGGACTCACAGCTGTAAGACTGAGATGATCGACTCGGAATCGACATTGTAATTACACACGAAAAAGAAGGTAGGAGTACTACAGATTACTACAGTAGCAGCGTAGCACGCACTTGGTGAGTTTTGCTTTTATTGAACCAAGCATCAACTAGCTAGTATCGGCCTTGGAGAATGGGCAGGGTGTCGATGGAACGCTCCTTTGCAGGCATGCATGCAGACTGCGTGCGACCCGGCCTTCTGCATGGGTGTTCGGTACGATATATAGGAGGATCCATAGCAAAGCATGCAAATGTGTGTGTGTGAGATTAGATAGTGTGGTGAGTACTCCCATGTCAAGCTTAGTCTTTTCACGTTTGTCTTCACGTAACGTACTCGTGCAAAGCAGTGCGTGCATGCAGGAACGTTCACCCAGAAATCGATCGACGCCACGCCATGCATATGCCGCCGCAAAACCTGCACGTGTGTGCGCTTAGCCAGAGCTAGGAAGGCGACACCAAGATTTGTTCTAACCCGGCCGGGGGCTAGCTGCGTGCATTAGTTTGACAGACAAGTACTTACTCGTTCGGTAAAAGATGTCGTCAAAATGGATGTATCGAGACATATTTTAATGTTAGCTATATATATCCATTTTAGTGACATCTTTTCCAGGACAGTGGAGTAGGTAAGTTTTGGCGACACGCGGTGTGTATCCGCACCCGTGATGGGAGAGATCTTCTGTGTAGGAATTGCCTTTTCGTTGGAGTAGCATGCATATGGGCATGCATGCATGCATTGCAGCATTAGCATAGCTAGCCGCAAATCATGTATAGGAGCAGCTAGCCTACGTAGTCTGTTGTACACATCTCTAGTCCGGCCCTATCCATGCATGCATGCACGTCCCTCCTGCCATGTACGTGTACACATCACGCGTCGCTCAACGTTCAAGCATTTCGTGTAGTATTTCTTCTTCTTCTTTTCTTTCAACAAACATGGCTTGTCTTTATCTAAAAAACAAACATGGCTTGTGCCATGAAGGCAAAAGCTGTGTTCTACTAGTGGGCGGTCACACGAGCACCAAAATGTTGCTTTCGACCAATAATCGATTTTGTCCGATGAAGACTAAAGTTAGGTGTGCCAATATGTTTTTCTCGTATAGATGATATCTGTTTCACTATGTTAGCGACCTTCCCTCGGATGGGCTGGAGACCCATCAGGAGCCCAACCCAACAGGAGAAGCAGCCCGACAGAAGAGTACCAGAACGAGGAAACCTAACTCGCGTGTCGCTGGGGACAGCTGGGTAACCTGAAGCTATATCTGACGTGCGACCGAAGAGAAGAGCATCGAAGATCGATCACGGCAACGGCACGGCGGCTTCCTCACCTACCACTGCAATTCCTCTTTACCTGTCGTTGTTCTTCAGCACAAATCAGTGCTTGTAATCCAATTAGCTACCCAAAACTCTGAATCCTGTATCCGTATGTTTGCTGAGCAATAGAATCCCGATCTGGTAGCTAACACTTGGTATCCAGAGCCAGCAATTCAGAGCTAGAAATTCCCCACCCAATCCAGCGCTAGATCTGGCTTCCTCGATCATCGAGACACGCCATCAGAAGGCTTCGCGCATCGCTCGCGAGACCATGGAGCCCGTCACCAAGGAAGATCTCCGGGACATCTTCAAGGAATGGAAGGCCGAAATCAAGAGCGTCGTCAAGGACGAGATCGGAGCTTGGGCTCCGCGCGTGGACAAGCAGATCCACGGGCTTCAAGTCGCGGTGGATCTCCTGCAACAACACGTCTTCCGCGACGACTTCCAGGATGCAGAAAGGTCACACTGATCCTTCGGCATCCAAGGCCGCCGGCGCCCCGTCGCTGCCGCCTTCTCCTCGGGCCGATGGCCACGGCGACGATTCACACCTACGGACGGCGGTTACCGGTGGCCCAACGGCTCCGGTAACCCCTCCGGCCAACGGTACGATCGTCCACCATACCCCTCTGATTCAGCAGTCCCCACTAGTGGATCAGCTCGTGCGTAGTGGTCAACCCCCGCCAGCGATGCCGTTTCCGGTGTTTGACGGGGTAAACCCACAATTGTGGAAGGATCTGGCGGAACAATACTTTTCCGTGTTCAACATTCAGGAGGCTTATTGGGTCCAAATGGCTACACTAAATTTTTCCCCTACTACGGCTGTCTGGTTGCAGGCAGTTCGTAAGAAGTTGCTCGCATGCAATTGGGAGAGTTTTTGTAGCACGTTGTGTGTGCGTTTTGGTAGAGATAGACACCAGCAGTTAATTCGCCAATTCTATGCCATTAAACAAACACATACAGTTCAGGAGTATATAGTTGCTTTTGAAAACATCATGAACCAGTTGCTTTCATATTCTGATGAGATTCATCCCTACTATTTTCTCATGAGGTTTATCGGAGGTCTTCGGGCTGATCTAAAGGTAGCAGTGATGGTGCAGAGACCCCCTGATTTGGATGCTGCCTGTGCTTTGGCATTAGTCCAAGAGGAGGTACATGAAGGCACTTATCAAGATACTGCTCGATTCCCTGACCATTATGCAAGGCCAGCACAGCGTTATCAATCACGAGTACCAGCGCAGCAAGCTCGGGTGTTCCCTCAACCAGTCAGTGATCGCAGAGCTGTGGACAGTACACGAGCAAACCGTCCAGAAGCACCGAAGCAAGCTACTCCAGAAGCAAATCAACTGGCTACCTTGCGTGCTTATAGACGTGCTAGAGGCCTCTGTTTCAAATGTGGCGAACGATGGGGACATGATCATGTGTGCCCCAAGACAATACAGTTACATGTGTTGGAGGAACTGATGGAATTCATGGGAGTGGATGAATCTGTTAACCCTGAACAAGTATCTGCAGAACAAGAACAAGAACTTGCTGCTCTGGTCTATGCTATCTCGTTGCAAGCGTTCAACGGTAATGACGCTTCTGTGCTCCTGCAATTGACTGCCAATGTGTATGGTAGAAAGGTTTCAGTTCTTGTCGACTCGGGAAGCTCAACTTCATTTATCAATGCCAAGCTCATTACAGATCAGTCTCAAGTTCGCCCTCTCGCTCAGACTGCTCGTGTCAAGATAGCAAATGGTGATGAGTTACAATGTACATCTGAGCTATTTGAGTGCCCTTGGCAAGTGCAGCAACAGGAGTTCCACACCACATTCAAGATCCTGTCGCTGGGTGGTTTTGATGTCATTCTAGGTATGGATTGGTTGGAACAATACAATCCTGACATAAACTGGGTTACTAAGATGTTATCTCTGCAAATTGATGGTGCACATGTCAGTATTCAGGGACAGCAAGTGCAACAACATAAGTGTGAGACAGTTTCTACCTTGCAACTGCAGCAAATGCTCCTCGCCAAGGAAGTTGATCATGTAGTGTTCCTGTGCGAGTCTTCTGATGGGACACCCACATTAACAGATATCCCAGTTTCTGCTGAGAGTGTCCCTGCAGAGGTACAAGCCATTGTTGATGACTTCGCCAATATATTTGCAACACCATCTGAACTTCCTCCACGACGTGATTGTGATCACAGCATTCCACTCATTCCGGGAGCACAACCAGTTAATATCAGGCCGTATAGACACGCCCCTGATACTAAGGATGAGATTGAGAAACAAATTGCTGAACTGTTGGCCAGTGGGGTGATGTCTACGTGTGCTTCTATTCTTGTAGACAGTGTTGGGCCTCCAAGAGCAGAGGTTTGTAGAACAGCAGCAAGTTTCCCTTAAGTGAATCACCCAAGGTTTATCGAACTCAGGGAGGTAGAGGTCAAAGATATTCCTCTCAAACAACCCTGCAATTAAGATACAAGAAGTCTCTTGTGTCCCCAACACACCCAATACACTTGTCAGATGTATAGGTGCACTAGTTCGGCGAAGAGATAGTGAAATACAAGTGATAGGGATGATTATAAGTAGTAACTGCAATCTGAAATAAAGATGGCAGCAAGCAAACATGTAGCAGAACTTGATGTAAACGGTGTTTCAATGCTTAGAAACAAGGCCTAGGGATCATACTTTCACTAGTGGACACTCTCAACAATGATCTCATAACTGAATAAGTAAAAGCTACTCTTAAACACTCTCTTGTTGGATAACAAACACCATTCATTGTGTAGGGCTACAAAAGCACACCTCAAGCCGGAGTAAACAAGCGCCACAACGTCATAAAGGAATCACACACGGTGCACACACTGTCACCTTTACACCGTGGAGAGTACTGGAGTTCATATTAAAGTAACCTATAGAGTGCATAATAGATAAAGAGTAACATCTACATATTCAACTAGATTACAAAGCTCATGATCACATAAAGATCACACCATGGGAGAGAGAGATGAACCACATAGCTACCGGTAGAGCCCTCAGCCTCGGGGGAGAACTACTCCCTCCTCATCATGGGAGTCAGCAGCGGCGATGAAGATGGCGGTGGTGTCGATGGAGATGACTCCGGGGGCAATTCCCCGTCCCGGCAGCGTGCCGGAACAGAGATTCTGTCCCCCGAAACTTGTCGTCGATGGCGGCGGCGCTGCGGAACTCTTCTGGAAATATGACTTGGTATTTTAGGGTTTTCGCGTCTGAGGCAATATATAGGCGAAGGGGCGATGTCGGCGGACCCCGAGGGGCCCAAACCATAGGCTGGCGCGGCCCACCGCCGCGCCGCCATGTGGTTTGGCCACCTCCTGGCTCCTCTTCGTCTCTCCTTCGGACTCCGTGTACGTGTTGGAAAAATAGGGACGTGGCCTTTTGTTTCGTGCAATTCCGAGAATATTCGCAGAAGTACTTTTCTGAACCAAAAACAGCAGAAAACAGGGAACTGGCACTGTGGCATCTTGTTAATAGGTTAGTCCCAGAAAATGCATAAAAGTGATATGAAGTGTATATAAAACATGTAGCAAATGGTATAATATAAGCATGGAACAACAGAAATTATGGATACGTTGGAGACGTATCAAGCATCCCCAAGCTTAGTTCTACTCGTCCTCGAGTAGGTAAAACGATAACAACAAATAATTTCTGAGGAGACATGCTTTCACACAATCTTGATCATAATATTGTAAGGCATGTAAGCTGTGATCAAATCATTCAAGCAAATGTATATAGTTGATATAAAGATAATAAAGCAAGAGTCAAACAAGCTAAAAGTTTTCATGAACTATTGCTTCAAAGACATGAAACCGTACAAGGTTCATTAAAGATGATTTAAGTATCCAGCATAGGAGTTCTATCCTTCAATCCAAGCATCAAGCAAATTTTCATAACATAGAAGGATTCAGCCAAGTAAACATAAACATGAACGTCATGAATCAACTGTTTCGAAGTCTACTCAACCGGTGAGCGCAAGCATTTGGTATTGGCACCATGATGTTATGGCAAAGAGAACATTAATGGGGGTTTGGAAGGCCAAAGGAAGAAAGTCTCACAAAGCTATAAGTGATCATTAGACAAGAGGAAGTCTTATAATCGAAGCTATGTAAGGAGTAGTGATTGCCATGCAACGGATGCACATAGAGCTATATGTGTATGAAAGCTCTCCAATGGAACTAGTGGGGGTGCATCCAACTTGGTTGCTCATGAAGACCTAGAGCACTTTTGAGGAAGCTCATCATTGGAATATACAACCCAAGTTCTATAGTGTAAATTCCCCACATAGTTATACAAGTAGAACATGAAAACTCTCTCACATGGAGTATAGGTGCTAAACATGAGCACAAATGATGACTATGAATAATGCAGGTGCTATAACATGAGCACAAGTGTGAAAAAGGATAGTAATGTTGCCCCCTTTTTCTTTATTCTTTTTTTTTTTTTTTTCTTTTTTTTTTTTTTTCTTTTTCTGTTTCACTTTTCGATGGCCACATGGCTCTTTTCACTTCAGGGGCAACATCTAATATGACAACACACTTTTTGGTACAAATAACTCATAATGAACAAACATGATGTATAAAACTGTATGCCTCTGCCAGTGTAGCAGGATATGCAATGATCTAGCGTAACATGGGTAAACCACACATCAGCTGTATAGAATCATGCAAAGCAATATATATGTAAATGACAACAAGTCATGTAATGTAAGATGGATGTTGCATGGCAATATATCTCGGAACAGCTATGGAAATGCTGTGGTAGGTAGGTATGGTGGCTGTTTTGAGGAAGATGTATGGGCTTATGTGTAGGAGAACAAGAGGAAGTCCTCCCACGGGGTTGGATGTACTGGCGAAGTATGCACAACTCTCAATGTGAGCAGAAGGCAATGCACAGCACCGAAGAGGCTAGCAAAATATGGATGGTGGAAGTGCCAAAAACCGTAGCTTAACATTAGTCAAAAAGAACTCACAAGTTTATTGCAAACAACTAGCAGGTTCAACATTAAGAGCATGATTAAAATTCACTCCAAGAAGGGCCGTTCACGGCGGTACAAGTACCCCGTTAGATCCCTCGACCTTCAGCACAACTTAGTTATACAATGAACTTTCAGACATGGAAAGCTATCAAGTCCAACTACACCTTCAACAATTTTAGAGTTTGTAGTACGGTACAAGCTTAAAGACAACAATCCACTAATGATTTTAACTTAATTAACCAGCAAGCTTTACCATCTAAATATCTCAAAACATTTGCAAAGAATCAAGTTATCAAAGTTTCAATGATCTACAAGATTATGCAAGTTTTCATACCACTACCACATGCAGCATTTTCTTTCTTCCAAGCAAACACCAACAACTTATTTAAACATAAACTCTCCAAATGATAATATAATGCAGCAAGAGAGTATTTATAAACACGTGCTAACAGCTCAAAGAGATGCATGAAAAACAGGAGCTAAAAGCACTGCAGTAGCTAGTTAAGAATACTCAACAAATATAAGTGAAGAACATGAGTATTCACATGAAAAAGCGGAGCGTGTCTCTCTCCCACACAAGGATTGCTAGGATCCGAATTTATTCAAACAAAACAAAAATAAAAGCACACAGACGCTCCAAGTAAAGCGCATAAGATGTGAAAGAATTAAAATATAGTTTCACTAGAGATGACCTGATAAGTTGTTGATGAAGAAGGGGATGCCTTGGGCATCCCCAAGCTTAGACGCTTGAGTCTCTGAATATGGTTGGGGAACCACGGGGGCATCCCCAAGCTTAAGCTTTTCACTCTTCTTGATCACATAATATCACCCTTCTCGCTTGATCCTTGAAAACTTCCTTCACACCAAACTCAAGACAGTTCTCATTAGAGGGTTAGTGCATAATCAAAAATTCTCATATTCTGTAATGAAACAATCATTCCCAAAGCTTCTGGACATTAGCTACAGCCACCAATGCTTTGTGGAGCAAAGAAATCCACACAAACACGTAAAAGAGCGAATGCAAAACAAAAGGCAGAATCTGTCAAAAACAGAACAGTCTGGAAGACGAATTTTTTCGAGGCACTTAAGTTGCTCAGATGGATCTGGCCCAAAATAATGAAAGTTGCGTACATATCTCAGGAAGATGCGTGATTTTTCGTAGAATTTTTGAATTTTCTACAGGGAGAAAAGCTCAAATTCGTGACAGCCAAAAATCTGTTACTGCGCAGAAATCCAAATCTTGCATCAACTTTCAATATAGAACTTTACTTGGCACAACAATGCGATAAAATAAAGATACAAAGGAGTTGCTACAGAAGTGACAAAACTCCTTGACTCAAAAAAAAAAAATAACAGCAAATAAAAACGATGGGTTGTCTCCCATAAGCGCTTTTCTTTAAAGCCTTTTAGCTAGGCATAGTGATTTTTATGATGCCCACATAAAGATGAGAGTTGAAACATAAAAGAGAGCATCAAGAAGCATATATAAAACATGTTTAAATCTAACACTCTTTCTATGCATAGGAGTCTTGTAAGAAAACAATCAATGAAGCAAAGTGACTAGCATAGAAAGCAAAACAAGTGTAACTTCAAAAATTTCAACATAAAGAGAGAAGACTTAATATTATTGTGATATATGAAATCGTGTCTCCCTCTCTCATAAGGACCAGTAGGTCTTAAAGTACCCAGCAAATAAAAGCAAATCAAGAGAAAGCTCAAAACTTCATCATAAAGAGAAGAAATTTAGTAACATGAAGATTTCTATAACCATACTTTCCTCTCTCAAAATAATTTTCAGCGGCATCATGAATAAACTCAACAATATAGCTATCACATAAAGCATTCTTATCATGATCCACATGCATAAAAGTATCATTACTCTCCACATAAGCATAAATTATCATTAGTAATAGTGAGAGTAAAAGTATCACATCCATCATTGTAATCATCATAAATAGGAGGCATAGAATAATCAAAATGATTTTTATCCTCAATAGTAGATGGACTGAGAATATCATATTCATCATTGTAAACATCATATATAGGAGGCATATCATAATCAACATAAACTATATCCTCAATAGTAGGTGGACTGAAAATATCACAATGATTATAATCATCATATATTGGAGGCAAAGTATCATCAAAGCAAATTTCCTCCTTAAAGCTTGGGGGACTAAAAATATCATATTCATCACAACTAGCTTCCCCAAGCTTAGACTTTTCCATAGCATTAGCAATAATGGTGTTCAAAGAATTTATAGTAATACCATTGCTACCATCATGCAAACAAGCCTCCATAGGTTTTTTAATTTTCTCTTCAAAAGCATCATGTCCTAATTCAATATAAAGTTCATAAAGATCTCTAATTTTTTTGTTGTTTTCCATTAAGCCTAACTAGTGAAAATAAAAACAAGAAACAAAAAGATATAATTGCAGAATCTAAAGGAAATAACTTCGAGCACTCACACACTAGCAACAATACTAGAAAATAGCTTTGTAGCCAGAGGATGTGAATACCTTTTACCTTACCTCCCCGGCAACGGCGCCAGAAAATAGCTTGATGTCTACGTGTGCTTCTATTCTTGTAGACAGTGTTGGGCCTCCAAGAGCAGAGGTTTGTAGAACAGCAGCAAGTTTCCCTTAAGTGAATCACCCAAGGTTTATCGAACTCAGGGAGGTAGAGGTCAAAGATATCCTCTCAAGCAACCCTGCAATTAAGATACAAGAAGTCTCTTGTGTCCCCAACACACCCAATACACTTGTCAGATGTATAGGTGCACTAGTTCGGCGAAGAGATAGTGAAATACAAGTGATAGGATGATTATAAGTAGTAACTGCAATCTGAAATAAAGATGGCAGCAAGCAAACATGTAGCAGAACTTGTTGTAAACGGTGTTTCAATGCTTAGAAACAAGGCCTAGGGATCATACTTTCACTAGTGGACACTCTCAACAATGATCTCATAACTGAATAAGTAAAAGCTACTCTTAAACACTCTCTTGTTGGATAACAAACACCATTCATTGTGTAGGGCTACAAAAGCACACCTCAAGCCGGAGTAAACAAGCGCCACAACGTCATAAAGGAATCACACACGGTGCACACACTGTCACCTTTACACCGTGGAGAGTACCGGAGTTCATATTAAAGTAACCTATAGAGTGCATAATAGATAAAGAGTAACATCTACATATTCAACTAGATTACAAAGCTCATGATCACATAAAGATCACACCATGGGAGAGAGAGATAAACCACATAGCTACCGGTAGAGCCCTCAGGCTCGGGGGAGAACTACTCCCTCCTCATCATGGGAGTCCGCAGCGGCGATGAAGATGGCGGTGGTGTCGATGGAGATGACTCCGGGGGCAATTCCCCGTCCCGGCAGCGTGCCGGAACAGAGATTCTGTCCCCCGAAACTTGTCGTCGATGGCGGCGGCGCTGCGGAACTCTTCTGGAAATATGACTTGGTATTTTAGGGTTTTCGCGTCTGAGGCAATATATAGGCGAAGGGGCGATGTCGGCGGACCCCCGAGGGGGTCAAACCATAGGCTGGCGCGGCCCCACCTTCTGCCGCGCCGCCATGTGGTTTGGCCACCTCCTGGCTCCTCTTCGTTTCTCCTTCGGACTCCGTGTACGTGTTGGAAAAATAGGGACGTGGCCTTTTGTTTCGTGCAATTCCGAGAATATTCGCAGAAGTACTTTTCTGGAACCAAAAACAGCAGAAAACAGGGAACTGGCACTGTGCCATCTTGTTAATAGGTTAGTCCCAGAAAATGCATAAAAGTGATATGAAGTGTATATAAAACATGTAGCAAATGGTATAATATAAGCATGGAACAACAGAAATTATGGATACGTTGGAGACGTATCATGGGGTTATTCAGCGCAGCCGCAGTTCCTTCTCTTCTCCAGTGATATTAGTCAAGAAAAAAGGTGGCGAATGGCGCATGTGCATTGATTATAGAAGGTTGAACGCACTGACATCACCAACTACATTCCCTATACCAGTTATTGATGAACTTCTTGATGAATTGTCAGGAGCTAGTTGGTTCAGTAAACTGGATTTACGTGCTGGTTATCATCAGATTCGGTTAGCAGAAGGTGAGGAATACAAGACAGCTTTCCAAACTCACTCGGGACACTACGAGTACAAAGTCATGCCGTTTGGGTTGGCTGGTGCTCCAGCAACATTTCAGGGAGCTATGAACACAACTTTACAACCAGTTCTTCGTCGTTGTGCCTTGGTATTTTTCGATGACATTCTAATCTACTCTCGTACACTTGAAGACCACATTAACCATCTGCAAGAGGTGCTTGCTTTGCTTCAACGTGACAAGTGGTGCGTTAAGCAATCCAAATGCTCGTTTGCTCAGCGTAGCTTGTCTTATCTGGGATTTGTCATAAGTGGCGAAGGGGTTGCAACAGAACCTGAGAAAATTCAGAGAGTTCAATCTTGGCCTGTGCCACAAAATGTGAAGGAACTCAGGTAGGTGTTGGGATTCACTGGATACTATAGGAAGTTTGTACCTAACTATGGGATCATTGCCAGCCCTCTGACACATTTGCTCAAGAAGAATGTTCCTTTCATGTGGACAAGCATCTGTCAAACTGCTTTTGAAACACTCAAAGCGAAGTTGACCAGTGCGCCAGTGCTAGCTCTCCCAAACTTCTCTAAACCATTTGTGGTAGAAACAGACGCTAGTGAACTGGGAATTGGAGCAGTACTGCAGCAGGATGGCCATCCTATTGCCTATCTTAGCAAGTCTTTGGGGCCAAGAACAAAAGGGTTGTCAACTTATGAAAAAGAGTTGATGGCAGTCATATTCGCTGTGGAGCATTGGCGGCAGTATTTACATACGGCTGAATTTGTGATCAAAACGGATCACCGCAGCCTTATTCACCTCGAAGAACAGAGGTTGCAAACACCGTGGCAGCAGAGGGCATTCACAAAACTATTGGGGCTGAGGTATAAACTCTGTTATCGCAAAGGCACAGACAATGGAGCAGCTGACGCTTTATCACGTCGACCTGTTTCCGATACTGAAATTCTAAATGCAATATCATTTTGCAAACCCAGTTGGTTGGAACAAATCAAGGATAGTCAGGCAACAGACCCAGCAGCTATCAAAATTGTGAGTGATATTAAGGAAAACCCTGATTCCCACAAACACTTTACAATTGTGGATGATGTGTTGAAGTACAAAAACCGTATTTGGCTTGGACACAATGTTCAACTGCAGAACACCATCATGCAAGCTGTCCATGACTCAGCAGTGGGTGGACACTTCGGAGCTCCGGCAACTTACCATCGCTTGCGCACTGTCTTTGCTTGGCCACGTATGAGAACTATGGTGACAGAGTACGTGCAATCTTGCCCTACCTGCCAGCAAGCGAAACCTGATAGAAACAAGTACCCTGGTTTACTGGAACCATTACCAGTACCTGACCATGCTTGGCAAATGATCTCCCTTGACTTTGTTGAAGGATTACCTCAATCTGGAAAGTTCAATTGCATCCTTGTAGTGGTTGATAAATTCTCAAAGTATAGCCACTTCATACCTCTGGCCCATCCTTTCTCAGCATCTCAAGTAGCTACAGCTTACGTTGATCAGGTTTACAAGTTGCATGGTCTCCCTGATTCCATCATCTCGGATAGGGATCCAGTTTTTACAAGTAAGTTTTGGCGTGAGTTGTTTCGCCTCACTGACACTCAGCTGAGAATGAGCACACCATACCATCCTGAGTCGGATGGTCAGACTGAAAGAGTGAACCAATGCATGGAAACATTCCTTCGTTGTTTTGTTCACTCATGTCCTAAGAAGTGGAGCGCGTGGTTAGCCCTGGCAGAGTACTGGTATAACACAAGCTGGCACAGCGCACTAGGGACTTCCCCCTTTGTTGTGCTTTATGGCCATGAACCAAGGCATTGGGGAATCGAATCTGCCTCTGCAACTCCAGCTTCTGATTTGCAGACTTGGCTCTCTGAACGACAAGATATGACAGCATTAATCAAGTTGCATCTTCTGAGAGCAAGAGATCGCATGAAGCATCAGGCTGATAAAAACCGTTCTGAACGTGTCTTGGCAGTGGGTGATAAGGTCTTCATCAAACTACAACCTTATGTCCAAAGCTCTGTTGCTAAACGTGCTTGTCACAAGCTGTCTTTCAAGTACTTTGGGCCCTTCACCATCACGGATCGCATTGGTCAGGTGGCGTATAGGGTGGCATTACCAGAGAACTCCACCGTTCATCCAGTGTTTCACGTTTCCTTGCTCAGGAAAGCGTTGAAAGATACTGATCAGGTATCTACTATCCTTCCAGCTGACACTAATCTGTTTGTTGTACCCGTGCAAATTCTGGATCGGCGCCGCAAAGCAAAGGCAAACAGGATGGTCGACCAAGCGTTGATCAGGTGGTCTGGAGGAACTCTACCAGATTCTTGGGAATGCATCGATGAGCTTCAATCTCGCTTCCCAGGAGTCGCAGCTTGGGGTCAAGCTGCGAGTGAACGGGAGGGGGGTGTTAGCGACCTTCCCTCGGATGGGCTGGAGACCCATCAGGAGCCCAACCCAACAGGAGAAGCAGCCCGACAGAAGAGTACCAGAACGAGGAAACCTAACTCGCGTGTCGCTGGGGACAGCTGGGTAACCTGAAGCTATATCTGACGTGCGACCGAAGAGAAGAGCATCGAAGATCGATCACGGCAACGGCACGGCGGCTTCCTCACCTACCACTGCAATTCCTCTTTACCCGTCGTTGTTCTTCAGCACAAATCAGTGCTTGTAATCCAATTAGCTACCCAAAACTCTGAATCCTGTATCCATATGTTTGCTGAGCAATAGAATCCCGATCTGGTAGCTAACACACTAGTGATAAGTTCTGTTCTACACTTCTACTTACTACTCATGTGTTTTAAACTATGTGTTCACATGTTTTTTTTTAAACATTCCCACTTCGTACTCATGATTTGTTAGCCTTTGTAGTTATGATTCGTTTCACGGGTGCTAAGATTTTATTCAACTTGGCCTTGCTCGTGATTTGTTTCGAAGAAGCAAAGACTTTTATTTGTTCTAAACTTTACGTGTAGATATGATTTGTTCCTCATGCCCTAAGATTCATGTCCCAATCACACTCGTGATTTTGTTCCATTTAGTTTAAATTTTTGTTCTGCGTGTCTACAACTCTACAAGGTTTGTTCCTTGGCCGATTTTTTTCCACATGTACTCGCTGCTAACTGCTTCGGTCCCAGTTAGGGTATTAGGTGGCATCTAGAAGAGAAAATTCTTCCTTTCGGCATCATACTGTAATAAATTAGCTACACTTATAGGCGTCTTATTAAGATACTCTACTAGTGCGAAATGATGTCTACATCAGATGGTTATAGTTATAAAAATATCTATCTGAATGAACCAAACTCAAAACTAAGGATTCTACTGCTTGTTAGTATGTTTAGTTGCGTGTAAATAGCTGTGCAAAGGGTGATGGTTATGGGTAAGGGTAGAGCTACTGATTTAGGGGGTGACACTGTGCGATTTTGCACCTGAGAGAAAAAGTTTCATAAGCTCTATGATACTTTGTCACGATCAAAATATAAGATTAAGTGGTCCTACTGCAATAATAAAAACCGAATTCCCAGAGAGGGCACTTCGGGATGATACAATAAATTAAGATTAAGTGGTAGGAATCAACGAGCTGGATTACTTTCTTTATAATATATAGTTTCGGCCCTTTCAAATAAAACATGAACGGTCGGAACTTAAGTTCCGATTGTTGTTTCTTAAATTTTGGTTGTAGTTTCCTAAATTTCGATTGGAATTGTACTTTTCCGTTAATTGAGGAATATGTCTTTTTTTTCTAGGTCTATCGTTGTAATGGCCAGCGAAACGGATGTTTGTCTAAATCTAAGAAGTTCGCGGTCAATTTACTTGCATATATCCAGCTATGGGGCCAACAGATGTTTCGTCATACATGAATGAATAGCTAAGATCTATTGGAAAAATAAAAGTTGGTTGTGGTTGACCTGGCACAACACAATGCCATTGCCATTCAAAGACAACATGCTTAAAGGAAAATGGGTGGGTAGACGCTGTGTTATTGTGTCATGTGTGAGTGTATATCTTAGGTGATAGTTACCGTGTATGTACATCATCATCATTGTACCCGGCCGGGCGTTTCTACAACAAACACAGAAACGATTATTTTTCAGTGGCAACGCGAAAATGGCGAAAACCGTACGTATGACGTCATGTCATCGAGCTAGCTAGCCAACGACGCTCCCCCTCCGACTGACGAGGCTCTCATCACTGGCCGCAGCCCGAAGACCATGCTTGTGTTTCGCAGCTGAACGTTCCCTCTAGCTCTCGCTCCACGGTGATATGATCACTAGACAGTAATAATTAAGCTGGCTAGCCAAGCTAACCCGGCAACGCATAATGTGGATCACGAACGCATAATCCAGAGGCACATGCACGCTAGCTTGAACATGCATTTTTGCTTATGATTAATTAACCAGGATTACAAGTGGCTGCGTGCCTGCGCGCAGGGACGCACGCATCTGTCTGCTCGACAGCCATGGAGCCCCCGTGGTTTCGATCCAGGACCCTGCCCTGTGGGCTCGACTCGAAGGAGGGATCATTCTGTTTGCTTCTTTCCTAACCCTATCGATCTGCCTAGTTCCCCATGCAGGCGACTAGTTAATTCAGTCTCTGATGGTCATCGGTCCATGGTTTGCGTTGCACACTAGCCCGAGAGCATAGGATCTCGCTTTGAGGCGTATTCCATGGCTGGTCCCCGTACGTACCAACATGCTAGCTTAGCTTAGCTTCTTCCATGGCAGCTGAGCTTGGCGTCTCAGTTCTCGATCGCATCTCATGCATGCAAAATGGCTGGTCCCCATGGCTGGATCGATGGCAGTGTTTAGAGGACGGGGATGAGTCAGTCATCCGAAGACACCGCAGTCTTAACTTCTGATCAGAACGAGAAGCTAAAAAATATTACGCTGGTTGGTCGGAAAAGATGGAAGCTGATCCTGATCCATCCATGGCGTATGGCGATCCATCTCGGCCGGGTGCCACGGCGTGCTGCTGCTCTGCGTGTTAAGCATCGATCAATGATGCACGTTCGGATCGACTAATCATGAGCGCCACGGCTTTTGGCAGGCAGGATCCTGGGATTCGCTAGCTACCCAGCGAGCTTCTCCGGCTCCAAAGGCAAGGCGCGCGGGGGCGGCCTGCATGCTTTTCTATTCGCCTCGCAGGACGACGGGCGACTGACGGGCCCGCCGGTCTCGTGGACCGTGCACGACGGTCTAGCCTTCCCCCGCCCCTGTGCACGGCGAATGTTTTTTATCCTGCCACCGGCCGGCCGGCCGCCCCATGCCGCCGTGCACATGGCCGAGCAAGGTAGAACGACGAAGAAATTCGGCCCGGCCCCAGCCGGTCGGGATGAGGAGTGTCTTAAGCCCGACAAGTGGCATGCTTGTCACTGAGCCAAGTGGAATTTTCAGGGAGCACTAGGCAAGATTACTTTTTTTTGTTCTTTTCTTCCCTTTTTGCTTATCTTTGGGTATATTATTCACCTATTTTACAAATACTAATTTAAATTGAATAAAGTTAATAAGTGATACAATATATATATGTGACATGGAAGCATATTCCATGATATATGTACCGGTATTAATTGGTTTGGTATAAGGATATCGATATATTTATCAATACATTTGATTAAGCTTACAAAAGTTCTAACAAACCAGATACTCACTCCGTTCCATAGTAAGTGATTGTTATTATCTTTGAGTTAGTTTAAATTTTTAGTAAATCAGCGACAACTAATATAGAATGGAGGAAGTACGTCTTACTACCTCTGATTCATAATAAGTGTCGCGGTTTTGAACTAACCCCAGTTTAAAATCCGAGGGAGTAACATTTATTCATGGATAGATTATATGAGATCAAATATTGTAGTTTTTTTGTTTTCCTTTTGAGAATTCTGTTAGCAGGTTTGATGACAACGTGCGTTTTTTTTTTTTTTTGAGATATGATGACAACGTGCGTGTGTTGCTCCACTCTGAACCTCGCAGCTGCGGCCCGTGGGCCGCGGTTCATTCAAGCTCTACATCTCCATGGCATTGAACGGACAATGCGAATAAGCAGCACCAAGGTCTGCCCGGCCTGTGTTGCCAGGTGGCGGATGGTTTTTCGGGCCGTGGAACCAGAGCTGGGTGTCACTCCAAAGGTCCAACAGCTAAAACGAAGGCACATCAGCCCAGCATGCGTGCCTGTACTAAAATGAAATCCGCCAAGCATGCCTGGTAGTGGTAGATTGGTCAAATGTTTGTCCAAAAAATAAAAATACACCCCTTGCCAAATGCATCGTGCTAAAAAGTACATTAGTACCAAGTTACCAATAGTTTAAATTTGCTCATCGAACGAAACAACAGATTAGCCAAATCCGCTAATGAGACCTTAGCTGTAAGATAATATGCCGAAGTTAATAAAACACAACCCATGGCTCTTTACAACTAGAGCAGGGCACTGCAAGCGGCCAGAGCCAGCCATTTTGCAACTCAAAATCCTAAACCCTAAACCCTAAGACCAACTTGATAACTCGGAGCGATTTTCCATTTTGAGGTTGAACACGGCCACGTCAACATGCAGTTCGCCCGTGGCAGATCGCGGCGACGTATAGGTTCTTTGCCCATTGTTCCTGAAATTTCGGAATGTATAGAGCCACACAGGTTACGTTCGCGCATGTAAACCAAGAAGACATTGCAGATGTGTGGTGTGATTTTGAACGTCATCCAGAGTCAGAGAAACATGCAGATGTCGTACCGTAAATTGCTTGCTAGGGAAATCAGAAGTTAGAAGAGTTTCGTCCATTGGTTTCGTCTTGCACTTCTTGGTCATGCTCATGATAAAAGCAGCTTGGTCAGGCGTGGCTGCACATGAGGTGATTCTGTAACCAGCTCCGTATCGCTGATGGAGTCCTTCACTTGGATACATAAAATCTAGCTCAACAACCTGCAGGATGCAAGACATATTCAGTTTCACTTACACTCCGTGACGACACATTGGTAACATTAGGACACTGAACTAATGTGCACGGAAATTCAGGCTTGATACAACTCTACACTTTTTTTGTTGTTGGAATAACTGTATAAGAGCATCAATTATCTAAGATTAACTGAAACCATTCTTGAAGGAGGATATATATAATATAAATATTTCACAGGTGAGGCTCAAATTACTGGTTGCAATACGTGAATCATGTAACTGTTTGAAAGATTTTAGATTGCTCGACAAATGCAGACACGTACGTATTTTTGTCGTTTTCAGGACACATGCAATCAGTGTACATGTGCATATTAGTGTTTACTGCAGATGAAGTTACATAACACATGAGGACCCACAGAATTGATGTAAATATTTTTTTTATATGATTTATCGCAGATAAGAAGTGCAAGCACACGTTTTGACCTGGTCAGAGTAGCCCGTGTTCGTCGACATGATAACTCCCCAGCGGTTCCCAGCAGTACCCATAGATGTTACACGAAAACCTTCTTTCCACTTTTTATTGATCCAGTTATAAGGAAAAGATTCGCTGACTTTGTAAGACTGCTGTGTATACGGAGTTCCTGTAATGATATCAAAGATCAGAGTAAGAAATATATCAGAAAGGGCCAACAACAGTATAAGAAACACTAGGGTCAAAACCAGTATGTAGATGCTGATAATTTGTTTAATTAGCACAAACTGATTCGTTATGTACATATTACAACTACAAAATTGGTAACGACGTATGTGCATCGGTGGTTCATCAGAACAATGATCAATGGAAAATAAAATATTAATATGTCCAGGACAGAGTTATGTATTCTGTACAACCTATGCTGTGGCAACTGGCAACCTCCATGCACCATTCGTGAAGACCTTTACATAACCCTGGTGGCTTGGTGTACAAAAGGTTCTGCTAAAGTTAGTTTCAAGATTCTTTTCGAAAGTGTGTGTGTGTGTGCAGACGAAAAATCATGTGCAAATTTCATATGATGGTCTAAATAATGTAATATCCCTCACTCTGACCCCACACAAATTGTGTGATCAAACATTTATGTGATGCATCGCGCAAAAGCGTACTAGTTCCTGTCAACCATAGTACTCTCTCCGTTTCTTGATGTAAGTTGTATAGTGTTTTGCCAAAAATTTCCACCACTGGGTTGTTACAATAATTTAAGAAGTAATACCATCGGGAGAGCGAGAGAGTACGCCGATTTCCTTATTTTCCCTCTAGTCGAACGTCGGTCCCCTAAGGGCATTTACATGTGAAAGTTACGAATGTTGTTCTCCTAACCTGTGTGTTAATATTTGCAAAAAAAAAACAATACACCTTACATCAAGAAACAAAGGGAGTAGTATTCTCTCCAAGCAATTAATATTCACGAGAGGGATAAGTTTAAACAAATGAACAGTCATCGGCAGAGAACATGAAATTTACAAACCTTTGGACATTACAACCAATGAGCATCCATTGGTTGCTCCAGCTATTGCTGTTATGTAAAAGTCCTTCTCCCACATCTCCATAATCCAATCCTACACAAAGTTAACAACAAGACAGTGTGAGGGTTCTGGATTCATCAAAATGCAAATTAGACACAGGGAAACCATAGCACACCTTGTGCAGGAAATTTTGTGAAAGCTTGATAATTTGATGAGCAAAGCCGGTTCCAGCATCCATGACAATAGCCCACAAATTTTCTGAAGAAGCTACGCAGCTAATGAACATGCCATCTTGATTACCTTTTCCTATATGATGGCGCAGCCTTGAATCAGTTACATTATAGTGGTACCTATAAAAAATAGAACAAATATCATTACAATGTCATAGTTAACACCATTGATTTAGGAAGAAGATCAAACATTGATCATTATTATTGAAATATGCAGGCTTCAAATCTCTCAAACTCGAGAACGAGCAAGGGATTGTAACCAGACAAACAAGAGGTACTTAAGCTTAGATCATAAATTAACGGAAACCAAACCCGTTTCATCACTGACAACTAGCATGAATGGTTTAATTACAGAAAACAATAATTGTTTACTTTTGGATAGCTGCTTTCACCAGGATATCAGGTACAATGAAGGTCATGACGACTAATGTGGATGACATTAAAAGTGGAGTTCACATGAAAAAAGGTATCGCAAGTTTGCAACATCAATTGTTCATAAGGCATTTTTTTCTTTTCAACCAGAATCACAAGACAGAAACTTAGGCCATTTAATGGTCAAAATCGTCTAATCCTTGATCTTAGGTATGAAAGGCCGATGATGACTATGTGCATACGTGGCAAGTAGGGGAGGGGGATGTTGGGCCATGTCCCTCCACATGGAGTTGTGTTGGCATCCCAACATCAGTCCAAGAAGTCGAACATGTGTCAACCGTTGATCGAGGTTCGTATCCAATGGCTTAGCTGCCTCCTAGAGAGGTAAGAGAAGAAAACCCTAGCCAACCTTGGTGGCTGTGTGAGAGCAATCAAGTGAGAATGGTCAGAATGTGGCTGCTAGGGAGAGAGGGTGAGAGAACTAACAAGAACACCACAACCAATTGAGAAGAGAGGAAGAAGGAGAGGTGATGTCTTTCCAGATTGGTGCTGCTGACCGGTATGTCTGCAAGCTGGTGTTTGGAGGCTCAAACTTGCTTGAATTGGCTCCAAACTTGGTGAGCTTGTTCCTTACTTCGAGTACTTTGATCTGGTTAGCTGGTTTGAGATTTGGGTTAGCGGAGCATCAAATTTGAGAGTGGTTTGTCAGTTCGGACTACTGCAGTTTCAGCACAGAGCAGTTTTGGTAGACCAACAGTTTGGGCAGACAAATGGTGTTCAACTGAGCTCAAATTTGATGAGTATGTTGGGAACACATATGTCTGCTTGTCTGCAATTTTCTTGAAGTTTCGATCTATAGTTTAAGAGCAGTTCGCTGATTACCGAAGGTGACAGAAACTGTGATACTCTTCTTTGCTGAAATCTTGCCTCTTGTTGATGTTGCTGGTTGCAACGAGCTGAAGTGTGTTGTTGTAATCTCTAGATGTTCTAGAGAAAACTATGTACCCACGTTGCTCATAGTGAAACTTCCGTGGACCAATTGTCCACGGCCGTGGTTTTTCTCCTCACGTTGAGGAGGTTTTCCACGTAAATCCTTCTGTCACTTGTGTGTGTAATTGTGCTTATATTTCCGCTACATATATCCGCTAGTTGAATCTATCATCAAAGTTCATTGCATGCTAGAGGCTGGTGGGGTTGTGTATCTCCCCCTATTTGCCCTCAACAAAGTGGCATCAGAGCTGAGGTTTGTCTGTACTCAAGTTTCAGATCAAGGTTTGTTTTGGGCTGAGTGTAATTTGCTTGTACAAATTATCAAGTTTGCAACAGCAAGATGAAGGATTTGCTGTATGTAAAACAATACTGGAAGCCAGTGTTCTCCATAGAGATGTCCGAGGACATGAAGGAAGATCTGTGGGAGGTACTTCATCTCCAAGCTTGTGGGTTCATTCGACAATGGATCGATGACAATGTTTTGAACCATATCATTGATGAGACACATGCGCGCACCTTATGTCAGAAATTGGAGGGGTTGTATGCTCGCAAATAAGGTGCCAACAAGATGTTCTTGATCAATAAATTGATGTATTTAAGGTACAAGGAGGGCACTCCAATTGCAAATCCTGTGAATGAATTTCAGGTTATTATAGATCAGCTATCTTAAATGAGAATTATATTTGAAAATGAAGTGATAGCCTTGCTACTACTTGGTTCGTTACCGGACACATGGTAGATCTTTAAGGTCATCATTTGTAATGCAACACCAAATGGATTTGTCACTTAGAACCTTATGAAGACCAAGGTACTAAATGAAGAGTCCAGGAAATTGTTGATCAAGACATCTCTCCCTCGCATTCAGAAGTGTTAGTGACTCAGTCACGGAGGAGAAGCAAAAGTAGAGGTCCAAGTTAAGGGGTAGAAAGAGGTAGAAGCAAATCAAAAGGCAAAGATAAGTATGCTCATTTTGTGTGGCATCACTTCCATGAGAAGGACCACATCAAGTGGCATTGTGACGAACGGAAGAAAGACAAAAGCAAAAAGAAGAAGCAAGTTCAGATACGGACATGTACTAACTGTGATAGTGAGGGACTGATTACTGCAGTTGAGGAGATCATGTCTCTCATGCGTGAAGAATATGATGGCATAATTTGTCCCACTATTGAGAAGAGGTTCACTGTATAGTTTCTTCTCACATCATTAACTTTGTAGATGGTGATGAGATGACTTGGATTTTGGACGAGGTGCTACCTTACATGCTACATCTTGTAGAGAGCTCTTCACAAACTACACAACAGTTGATTTTGGTGTTGTGAAGATGAGTAACAATGATAGAGCACAAATCATTGGAAGACTGAAAATGGTACAACGCTAGTACTCATGTCGTTGAGGCATGTTGAGCCTCTTCGTCTCAACATAATCTCGGTTGGATTGCTTGATGAAGATGGGTACTTGAGCAGATTTGGGAATGCATGGTACAACCTCACTAAAGGAAATCTTGATTGTTGCAAAAGATAACATGGTTTGAGTTTTATATCATGTTCATGCTAAGCTTTATGCTGCTTGTGTCAATGCATTGCAGCAAAAGGACGCTTGTGTTTTGTGGCACAAGAGACTTTGGCACATGAGTGAGAAGGGGATGAGAGTGCTAGTGAAAAAAATGTTGAAAGGTGTTCACATCAAGAAATGTTCAGATATCCTAGCGGCGAAGCAACACAAAGTTGCATTCAAGAGTCATCCTCCTCACAAGAAGACCGAGGTAGTGGACTTGGTAAATTTCGATGTTTGTAAAATGTCGGTGAGGTCAATGGATGGATCAAAGTACTTTGTTACATTTATTGATGACTTCTCTAGGAAGGTTTGGATCTATGTTTTGAAGACCAAAGATCAAGTATTAACGGTATTCAAGTAATAGAAAGTCTTAGTTGAGAGCGAAACTGAGAAGAAGATTAAGTGCCTTCGCAGTGATAATGCGGGAGAGTACATTGATCCTTTTCTTTTTTTTGAATGATTACTCTACGGGAGAACCCCACAACCCTTTATTGAAAGAAAATATTTACAAGGCTCCATTCGATGCCAATAGCAAGGAGCCAAGGAATTAGGCACTAATTTACTCCTCCAAAGACACCACAGCTGAATGGTCTTGCTGAGAGGATGAACATGATGATTGTTGATAGAGTTGGATGCTTGCTCCTAAGCATTATTGGGGGTGAGGCTTTGTCAGAGTTTATCTTACTAATATTTCACCAAGTTATCAACTGTAGGGAGATGTTCCTAACATGGTCTATCACGACAAAGAAGTCTCATATGATTACCTGAAGGTTTTTGGGTGCAAGGCCTTTGTTCATATTCCTCAAGATGAAAGGTGAAAGCATTTATTCAGAAAACGTGACAGTGCATATTTCTTGACTATGGAGGTGATCAGTTCGGCTACAAGTTGTTTCATTCAATAGCAAGAAAAGTTGTGGGAAGCCGTGATATTGTGTTTTTTGAAGACCAAACAATTGAGGATATTAAGAAGACAAAGGTGTAGGTTCTGGAGAAAGTTTCGGTACATGTTTCTCCTCAAAATCAGCTGCAAGACAAATCTGATTCTAACCAAGTTCATGCGGCTTCTGCTGATCAGAAAGCACCAACAGCAGACAGTCCACCAACAGCTCCACTTAAATCTGGAACTGGATCTCTTATATCCATGGGCTTTGGACTTGAAATAAACTGGACCTAATTGGGCTGGAATTGACTGGACGTGGACCTCAACAAGATAGTATGTCCAATAACACAAATAAAGAATACATGTCTATGTTTACTTGTGGGGGAGGGGATTTGCCTCTGAAATATCTAGGGGTCCCTCAATGACAGAAAGTTGAGAAAACCTACTCCCTCGTTCCGAAATATAAGATGTTTTAGCTTTTTTCAGATTCACATGTATCTAGACATATTTTTAGTGTGTATGTTCATCCATCTTAGTCTGTATCTAGATTACATTTGAAACACCTAAAACATCTTATATTTAGAAATGACGGGAGTAGTACTTGGCAAGGGAACTTGATGAATTATGGTGACAAATTAAATTTGCTTAGTTCTTCCTTAAGTAATGTTCCCTTTTAAACGATGTCACGTTTCCCTCTCCGTAAGGGCCCTTGTAAACATATGAATTTATTTACAAAAAGGCTTCTCTGGAACGAGGACTACAGTAGAAAAAAATATCACTTGGTGAATAGGGAGAAGTGTGTCAACTAAAAGACCAAGGTGGTCTGGGGGTGGTGGATCTTCAGCTCATGAATATTTGCTTAATAAATGGCTCTGGAAGTTAGAAAATGAGGAAGGTTGGCAGGATGTTATTAGGAGCAAGTATTTACATAGTGCTCCTCTGTCTCAAGTACAGTTCAAACCTTTCCATTCACATTTAACGAGTGGCATCCTTAAATTTCCATTCACATTTCTGGAGTGGTATCCTTAAAGTTAGGGACATTTTCTTCTTGATTTGTAAGATGGTAGTGGTTTCTGTGAAGATTTGTGGATAGGAGAGAGGAGTTTGGCATTAAAGTATCGTAGATTGTATAACTTGTCCCATAGCAAAAATATTACAGTTGGTAGGGTTTTACTAAAGGACAGAGTTGTGTGGTGTGTTTGAATGAGGACAGGTGTAGATGAACTCATACATCGTCTGGTGTATTTAGTGTTCATTCCTTATATGTGGCTTTGAAAATGAGACAAATTTCATGTCCTCTTAAAGATATCTAGTTTGTGAAAGTGCCACTTAGAGTTAAAGTGTTTATTTGGCTAACTTTTAGAAAAAGTATTTTGACAAAGAATGTTAATGCTAGCTGTTTATTTTAGCTGAAATGAAGTATTGAACATCTGTTTTTACCTGCCCTATAGCTAGATATGCTTGGAATATTATTAAATGTGCTTTTGACAAAAGTCCATATCTTTGATGATATTTTGATCTCGATTAGGAAGTTTTCCAGTAGAATTAGAGGTGTAATTTCAGCTGGGGTGGCTGCCTTAATACAAGGCTTGTTTTCAAGAAATTTATCCTGAGGATCCCACCAATGTTCGTTCATCATGTCGACAATATGTCCTAGCATGCCGCAATGGTATGGTGTTGGTGCTATTACTTCATCCTGAACTCGACGGTCGGATAATTATATGGGATCCGTTTAGAGCACGACAACATCTGATTGGTTCAGAGCGTGATCACGGGAACGACACAGTTCTCTGTTCGAGATACCATGGTGGATGGTGTAGAAACTCTTGTCACTCAGCCAATTCCTTGGTTGTTTGGATATCAACAACGAGCTCCCCTAACCTTGTTAAGGTCAAGAGGTACTCATCAGACTAGAGACTGGGGCTGCATCTACTGCAAAGATGGCAGAGATTGACATGAGGCCAGCAACTCACATAGGCATGGACGTGGACCACAGAATTGGACTGTCCAGTGTCATTTTGACATGTGCTCCCTCTAGTGTCGCCATCCTCTATCGCCGCCACACATAGCGGCTAGTAGCTCCCCATGTTGTGTCCTTCATTTTCCCCGTCAGCCACCGGCTCCCGGTCTCGTGATGGTTGCCGCACCCTTCATCCGCCGTTGCATTGCCCGTCAGTCGCCGGCTCCCGTCTCGTGTCCGTGAGCCGACGTGTCGCAAAGAAGAGGAGCGCGACATGGGCGGCGCCGAGGTGTCGCGGAGGCTCGCAAGGAGTTAGCTGCGGTTCGCCACTGTCGCCATGCCCTAATGGAGGCCCCTGACTTCGACCGTGTTAACTCTGCAGTTACTCGACGTGAAGCAGGGCGATGGCCGCGCGTTCCGACGAACGGCGCAAGCTACTGATACATCTCAAACGTATCTATAATTTTTGATGTTCCATGCTTGTTTTATATCAATGTCACATGTTTTATTTACACTTTTATATCATTTTAGAGCATTTTATGGACTAACCTATTAACCAAGTGCCCAGTGCCAGTTTCTGTTTATTATGTCTGTGCATTGCAGAAAAGGTCCAAAAATCTAAGTGCTCAGAAAAATCCCAAAAAATATAGAAATTCTATTTCGCCAGAAGACTCCATGAGCCAGAAGGACAAGTCCGGGAGAGGCCCACAGCCGCCAGATGACCCCTCGGCGCGGCAGAGAGGGGGTGGCGACGAGGTGGCGTCAGGTTGACTCGGGCACCGCCTCGCGTCGCCTCTTCGCCTATAAAGACCCTCCTGACCTAAAACTCACGACCCCCGAAGGATTTCTCCAGAAACGACTCCGAGCTCCGCCGTCACCAAAAACCCTAATTCGGGGGACAGAAGTCTCTGTTCCGGAACTCTGGCGGGACGGGGAATTGCCCCCGGAGCCATCTTCATCGCCGTTGCTGCCTCCCATGATGCGGCGGTAGCTATGTGGTTTATCTCTCTCCCATGGTGTGATCTTTATATGATCATGAGCATTGTAATCTAGTTGAATTCATAGGTGTTTCCCCTTCATTATGTCATGGATATGCTACTCAATTGGTTTTATCTAGTATAATTTCCGGATTCACCGTTGACAACACAATACCATGGTGACAGTGCGGGTGGCGTGTGTGACTCAATGGATAATAGATTAGAGGGATACTTACCATGAATTGTTCTTTGTGTTGTATGTCACTATAAAATCGTGGTGTTTGTTTACTCATACTTTAAGGTGTGCTTTTATAGCCCTACGCAGTAGTAGTGTTCGTTATCCAACACGAGAATAGTTTCGAATAGCATCTAAGTTTCATATTGAAGAGGAAGTTTCATTCTTGTGTTCAACTGTGTTACAATTGTTGAGAGTGACCACTAGTGAAAGTATGATCCCTAGGCCTTGTTTCCAAGCATTGAAACAACGTTTACTCTCAGTTTTGTGCATGTTTGCTTGCTGCCATTTTTATTTCAGATTACAAATACCACTTGTAATCATACATATCACTTGCATTTCACCATCTCTTCGCCGAACTAGTGCACCTATACATCTGACAAGTGTATTGGGTGTGTTGGGGACACAAGAGACTTCTTGTATATTAATTGCAGGGTTGCTTGAGAGGGATACCTTTGACCTCTACCTCCCTGAGTTCGATAAACCTTGGGTTACTCACTTAAGGAAAATTTGCTGCTGTCCTACAAACCTCTGCACTTGGAGGCCCAACACTGTCTACAAGAATAGAAGCGTGCGTAGACATCAGCTACATGTCCGCATCACCGGTAGTGGCGCTGTAGAAGAAGCCGTCCCCATCACTGGCAGCAACGGAGCACCAACGGGTAAAAGGGCGGGGCGGCCTAGGTTGGATCCAGAGACTCACGCGGCGGCAAGCGGGTGTGGTCGTGAGGAGTGGTCGATGAGATTCAGAGGCCAAGCTACCTACAAACGTGCGGGTGTGGTCGTGAGGAGTGGTCGATGAGATTCAGAGGCCAAGCTACCTACAAACGTACAGGAAGACACGTGATTCAGAGGCCAGCCAAGGTCCATTGCTAGTATATCCGGACTGTCTTATTAATAACTCTAACTCTAATGAGTTATTTTGGAATTTAGAATAAAAAAACCTATATTATGCTCAAGGAAAGTAGATTTATATAGGAGCTTATATCATCTAAAAAATACACTAGTTTCTTAAATTTCAAAAAAAAAATCTTACGTCGGGAAATATTTGTTTTTCGGATATCCAACATTTACACTACATTGACTTGGATGGACTTAGATATTACGACGTGAAATGGGGATTGGAGTTGGACCAGACCACGTTATAACGGATACTAGTTGGTCATCTGCGTTTTGGATTTTGACTCGTGTCCAGTTCCACATTTAGCTCCACTCAAACGGTCCACTGGAGACGGTGTTCCTTCTACCAGGTACCCATCAGATCAATATATGGTGTTATTCCTAGATGGTTCAGAATCTGGTTGCTTTCGAGATGCAATGAAAGATGAGAACAAGGAGTGGAATAAGGCTATGCAAGAAGAGATGAATTCCTTGCATACAAATCATATTTATGAGTTGGTGAATTTTCCAAGGGAAAAAAGTTCTGAAAAACAAGTGGGTCTACATAATCAAGCAAGAAGAGCACACGTCAAATCCAAGCTATAAGGTCAGGTTAGTTGTGAAAGGATTCAAACAGATAAACGGTACTGATTGTGATGAAATATTTTATCCGGTGGTAAAGATGACATCAATCAGAATGATCCTTGGCTTGGTAGCAAGTCTCTGATTGAAGGTTGGGCAAATGGATGTGAAGACAACTTTCTACATGGAGAGTTGGAGGGGTTTCTGGTTAAACGCAAAGAAGACTATGTGTGCAAGCTAGAGAAAAGTCTCTATGGCCTGAAACAAGCAGCAGGACAATGGTATATGAAGTTTGAATCTATCACAGGGGAGCTCAGACCATTGTGTTTATTATGAGGTTCTCAGGTGGTGATTTTATCATGTTGTCGCTCTATGTTGATGATATAATGATTGTTGACAAGAATGTCTCAAGGATTGGTAGACTAAAGAAAAGGTTGAGTAACATTTTTACCATGAAATACTTGGGTCTAGCAAAGTGGATTCTCGGCATAAGAATTGAGACAGACGGAAAACCAACAAGTTGTACTTGTCTCAAGAGAAGTATATAGAAAGTACATTGTAAATTCAAGATCGACAAGGCAAAGTTCGTGAGTTGTCCATTGGCATCTCACTTCAAGTTGAGCAAGAAGCGATATCTCTCCACTGAGAAAATGCAAAAGCAAATGCAGAATGTTCCTTATGCTTCAGCGGTTGGTTGGGAGTTTGATGTATGCTATGGTTCGCACACGGCCTGGCATTGCTCAAGTGATTAGTAGTGTGAGCAGATTTATGTCCAATGCATGAAGACCACATTGGGAAACCGTGAAGTGGATTTTAAGGTATCTCCGGGGAAGGACTAATATGAAGATTTGTTTGGTCCTAGTGAGTCCAAATTGATTGCATTTTCAGATTCAGACATGGCTAGAGATGTTGATACCAGAAAGTCTACTACAAGTTATTTGATTACCCAGGGGGAGTAGTGTCATGGCAAAGCAGGTTGCAAAAGTGTGTGGCTTTATCCTCAACTGAAGCTGAGTATATTGTTGTAATAGAGGCGAGCAAAGAGCTATTGTGGCTGAAACGTTTGGCTGGTGAGTTTGGTTTTAAGCAAGACAAGTATGTGCTGTTTTGTGACAACTAGAGTGCCATTCACCTAAGTAAGAATGCAAGTTTTCATTCGAGGTCCAAGCATATTGAAGTTCGCTATCATGGATTCGAGACGTGTTGAATTCCAAGCAAATGCAAATTGAGAAGGTCCACACAGATGACAATGGGGCTGATATGTTGACCAAGGTGGTGACAAGAGATAAGCTCGATGTATGTCGTCGGCTCGCCGGCATGACCGCCGCTAGGCAGTGAGACCCTTCATGATATCGGGAAGGGGAGTTTCTTGGGCCATGTCCCTCCACATGGAGGTTGTTGGGAGCCGAACATCAGCCCAAGAAGTCCAACACGTGTCAAAGTTGATCGAGGTTCGCATCCAACGAGGGCAGCCCAACATCAGCGCAAGAAGTCCAACATGGCGGCTAGAGGCTGGTGGGGTTGTGTATCACCCCCTCCTTGCTCTCAATAGGGGTAGGGGGGAGCTCGGATCTCATGGCACTTGAAGACCTAGAAGAGACCACTTTTGAAAAGGCAAGGGAATGACAAATCATAGAAGAAATCATGCCTGGTCAAGTAAACATTTAGAAAATGAAGAATATGCCACTATTTTCATATTTAGAAACAATTACCGTTGCTTCATGGGCTGCCTAGCATTATAAACAGAAATCCATTGAGTTGCTGGCCGCCCTAACCGAACTTTTTTCATAGGCTGTTCACCTTCTTCGAGATTTACAACCATTCTTCCACGTTTCTGGCCAAACTACAATTTGCACAGCCGATGCATGACCAAATTTAATACAAGATAATTAAGTACAGAGTACATGTACATGTTGGGGGAACAGCAGTACAAACCTTTAGAGCCCCATCGATTCTGATGGGACTTGAAGCAGGCACATTGATCAGACTATCAAATAGAGAAATAAGTTTTGCGTAATTTGGCTCTTCATCAAATTTCATATTAGTGACCATCTCAAGAAAATGTTTGAATGGAGGTGGACAGAAGCAACAAAGAACCTCCGGAGAAGTTGCCATTTTCTTCTTACAAACAAGAAAGTTCTTGTTGTCTCCCTGTATTTAGCAAGCCATTAACACTAAATATATGTTCAAGAGCAAGTAAAGAAATTATCAGCCAAACTCTGTCGAGTACATCTAAAGGCTACCTGATAGCCTTGCCAAGGTAATCTTCCTCTTGTTAAGAAAATAAGGGTGTATGCTAGTGACTCCAAATCATCCCTCCTACTGCTTGTACGACCTAAGTGGGCATGGACGCTAGCATATCTAATTGCTCCTCTACAAAATGTCAAAAAGAAAAAGTTAAATTGGTACCGTAATTCCGTACACAAATAGTAGCAATTAGCAAAACCAAACCTAAATATGTCTGGCCTCTGATCATACTGAACATGCATACTGGTTGATCCTCTTCTCCATTTCCACTTGGATGCTGCACAATTTAATATCAGCAGAAACATGTGAAAAGGTTAGTGAGGCATAAATGCATCAACATTCTGTTAAGTAGCCAATTACTTTGAGCCAAGGACATAGTTCGTTGAGAAGATCAGACTGAATATCTTCATGTACCGATGAAGCTACCATATGCGATAGCATACCTAAACCAAAATTAGTCAGAAAAAGCTTCTTTTCATGAGCGGATCCAGGCTGGCCAAGCAAAAAGTTGTCAGGTCTTATATCACCGTGTACAATGCTGGCAATAACAGCAGAAGGAGCAAATGTTAGCATCAATGAATATAAAATTATGGAAAATCAATGCATCTCAAAAACATCAAATGGCTTTAAATTACCCTTTGGAGTGAATATTTGCAAGAATTGATATGGCCTCAACGGCAATACAAGCAGCCATGTGAAATGACATCCTGTTAGGGGTGATGATACTTTCAGCAAGGAGTAAGAAGAACAAGCAGAGATGGAAAAGATTAATAAGGGTGCATTTGGTTGCATTGCTTAGGAGGGCTATAGCTTAGCTAGTCCAGCTTGCTTAGGAGAGCGAGCCAAATTTGCTCTCCCTGTGGAACAAGATATCCTGGCCTGGCGAGGCCATAACTGATTTCGCTAAGGAACCAAACGCACTCTAAGATACTTACTTCAGTCCTTGTGAATACCAAACATCCCAGAGGCTAGGACCAAGCATGTCCATTATCTGAAATTTGGAATAATGGTTCAACGAAAAGATCATAACGAGTTCATAGGCAGTTCTGAGTGCATATTATTTTTCCGAAAAGTTAAACTCACAAGAACGTAGTAGTCTCCTTGGTGACCCTTGTAGTATACCGATGGTATGCCATAACAATCATTGAGAGTCCTGCTAAAAAAACAGTATCATGCCATGCTCCACAAGGAATTATATAAATGTAAAAAGGGATGATTGTGTATAGTTCTTACTGATAGACTTGCCACTCAAATGGGGTGTCATAGCCACGTGATCTGCTCCCCCGATGCTCAAATTTTAGTGCAACCTACACGATAATGGTCCATGCAAGAATCTTTTAGATAAAGCAGGATCTCACTTATTTGTAAAATTGATTGCCATTGGTTATGTACCCATAGTTGATTGGCTGCAAAATTCCCAGTAGGGGGTTCAATGCAAATACAAATTAACACACAACCCCTCCAATTCTACCTGGACACAAAAAGAAAAGAATGCCCCTGAGTGTAAACAACCATAGATGTCAATTTGATCGATCAAAGGAGATCTGTTCGCGCATACGCCTGCCGCCAGCGCGGCTCCTAGCGGCAGATCGACCCCGGTGCTGTCCTCCAATCGTCAACGCCGTCAGCCCGCCCATCTTTAAAGCTGTCTGTCATCAGTGCCTCCTCCAGCCGTATGTCCCTGATTGCCTTTTTGATGTTTCATGTTGTACTGATACAGCTCAAAGATACAAGGATCCTCTATTCATGTTTACGCCAATGTTGAGTTGATATGTATGTGTAGTAATCTTCCAAACATTTTCAATTTTATACTTACTAGTGCCCAATTGGCAACCAAAATGCATCAGGATACACAGAATCAGTGCATTCTTTACAAAAACCAAAAAAATAATTATTTTCTTCCCAAAATCAATATCTTCGCTGCATTTATTTCTGGTGCATATACAAAATAAATAGTACAAGTTTGGACAGGTCTGTTCTTTAGCCATATTCTCGCATGTCGCAATATTGTGGCTCAAATTCAAAAAATTTATGTCGTAACCTTTTATGCACTCCATTTTCATGAAATGAGAAGAGAGACAAGTCAGCGGCTACAAGAAACAATCAACCAAGACAGGAAACTCAGCAGAGTGATAAATAATGACTTGTGGTAAAGTAATATTTTCCTTGAGCAATTAAAGGGTTAATTCTATTTACTTTACACAACAACCCCTCTAGGTAAATCATGAAGAGCCTCAACCGGTTTTAGGTGTTTTGCGAACTGCAAATAACCTATGGGCACATAATCCATGGCTACTGAACTTCTGAGACATGATTTCAATAAGAAAAAAAATGAAGAGACGAACCTCCATTGCATTTCGACCCTTGTAGCCTTCAGTAGGCATACCTAGTCGTCTGCCAACATAGACCATGCCAGAGCAACCTTTACCTAACTTCCTACCAGTTAAATATATTGGGGAGTCACCAACTTGAACCTGCATCCAATAGTTAAGATAAGATTTATGATTTAGTAGCTTAAATGACGGCAGTAAAACTCTAGCATATAAACTGCTATTGGTAGATCAGTGATAGTATCAACACAGGAGAGGGAAACTCGTCATAGTTTCATATAAAACCAAGGATATAACGAGCAAAATATGAAAAACCTATTTTAGTGATGAAATCTTATGCAAAAAAGAATATTGCAAGTTAGTCCAATACTAACAAAGGCACCATTTCCAGAATTCACTAGCAAAGTTGTCAAAGTTGGGAAATTAGGAAGCATGTTCAGCTCTGCTACATATAGATTACGACTTATCAAAGGTGTTTCAGTGAAATATGGGCAGCCAGCGCTATTTTTTCGAAAGAGAAATATGCTGCTACTTGCGGTGGGCTCTACCACCCCTAGACCTAGTGTCATCTGCTTTGAGATTCACGTATTTTTCATAATCTTTGTTGTAGCACATTCTCATTCTACACCAAAATAAAGTAATTCTACAGTGTTGAGGCAAAATGCCTAAAACAAAATTAAAATGCTCTATAATCGACTGTCACTTGAGCATTATTTTACATGCCTAGCATGGATATAAAAATGGATTAGCACAAGATAAACATAAATTGATTTATTACGTTTTTACAGTGTTGTAGTGTGGCGACAAAAAATATGCGAATCTCCAAGCACAATCGAAAGACATATTACGGTGGTATAGCCCACCGAGGGTAAAAAGTCCGCTCTTTTCCAAAAGAGCCAGACGGAGCAGGATTGGGATATTCTGAGGAAATAGCGCACCAGATTCCTACATATCGAAGAGAAGCATAGAACTGCTTTGGTGAACCCTAATATATTCAGTTTTGAGTGAAAATCTGAGCACAACTAGCTAGGTTCACAGGGAAAATTTGGTAAGCATACTGTCTCTAGCACCGGCGGTATTGCCGGGGCTTCGACGTCTTGAGCGATAGCTTCTGGGAGGTTATTTGACTCGTTTCCTCTAGGCTTTGAAGCTGGGCTTTCTCTTCCATCAGTACATACAGCGGAATGATTAACATTCTGTGAATAGAAAGTTAGAAACAATTACTTATCAGTCAAAGAGATGCAGATAAGAATACAAAGCCATGCATACCCTCTCAGGCAGTGGCGTTATCGTGGCTTCACTCGCAACTCTGTCAGCGCCTCCACCTACTATTCTCACATTGTCAGGTTCCTGTTTAAATCCTGGTCTTGCTGCGCTCTGCCTGCATCGGCTGCCTTTCCAGTGATACCATCAGGGAGGTCCTGTTGAGGGCGGTCAGTCTGCACACCAGCTGGAACCTTGAACCCCTTGCCTCTGGGCTTGGATGGTGGCTTTCCTCGTCCCTCGGCAGCGCCACCACGCCTTCCAAAATCATATATTCGCTGCCATAACGAGCAAAATATGATATAAGAGCTAAGGATATTACAAGTTAGTCCAATACTATAAATAGCATCATTTCCAGAATTTGCCAGCAAAGTTGTCAAAGTTGGGAAATAGGAAACGTGTGTATATATCTATTACGATTTATCAAAGGTGTTTCAGTGAAATATGGGCAGCCAGCTCTATTTCATCGAAAGAGAAATTTACAGTGGGCTCTACCGCATCTTCTCGTGCTTTGAGATTCACATATTTTTCATCATCTTTGTCATAGCACATTCTCATTCCAAACCAAAATAAAGTAATTCTACAGTGTTGAGCCAAAATGCCTAAAACAAAGTTAGCATGGTCTATACTCGAGTAACTCGACTATCACTTAATCATTAATTTACATGCCTAGCATGCATATAAAAATGGATTAGCACAAGCTAAACATAATTTGATTGATTACGTTTTTTTACAATGTTGTAGTGTGGAGACATACATTATGCGAATCTCACAGCACGATTGAAAATAGATATTAGGGTGGTATAGCCTGCCCTGGGTTAAAAAATCCCCACTCTTTTCCGAAAGAGCGAGCACAGAGCAGGATTGGGATATTCTGACAAAATAGCGTGCCAGTCTCCTACTTGTCGAAGAGCAGCATAGAACTGCTTTGGTGAACCCTCGATGACTATAAAGTAATATTCAGTTTCGAGTGAAAATCTGAGCACAACTAGCTAGGTCCACAGGGAAAATTTGGTAAGCGTACCCTCTCTGGCACCGGCGGTATTGCGGTGGCTGGGACGTCTTCAGCGATAGCTTCTGGGAGGTCATTTTCGTTAGGCTTTGCAGCTAGGATTTCTCTTCCAACAGCACCACCGCTTTCACTCTTGTCAGCGCAACCGGCACCGCAGCCAGCGGATATAGCGGTATGATTAACAGCCTACAAGTAAAAACAGATACTTGATCAATCAGTGTGCAAAAAGGAGATGCAGAGGAGAAAAGGAAGCCATGCATACCTTTTCAGGCAGTGGCGTTATCTGGCTTCACTCTCGAATCTGTCGACAGTATCAGGTTCCTTGTTCAAACCTTGGTCTTGCTGGAGGTCCTGCTGAGGATGGTCAGTCTGAACAGCAGCTGGAACCTCGAACCCCTTGGCTCCGGGATAGGATGGTGGCCTTCCCCTTCCCTCGGCAGCGCCACCACGCCTTCCAGCCCTCGCACTGCCAGTTTGATTCTGGTCAGTCTGCACATCATCAGTGACCCTGAACCTCTTGCCTCCAGGCTTGGAAGCTGGCATCCCTCTTCCCTCGGCAGTCCCAGCATGCCTTCCAGCCATCCCCCGTGGAGTCCCATTGCCAATTTGATTCAGGTCAGTCTGAACATCATCAGTAACTCTGAACCTCTTGCCTCCACGCTTGAAATCTCTTCCCTCGGCAGTCCTACCACGCCTTCCAGCCATCCCCCGTGGAGTCTCATTGCCAGTTTGATTGTGAAGAATCTACCAAAACAAATGAAACGATCAGGCCGGGGCAAGCGGAGATTTAATTAGTAAGGGTTCAGTTAATCAACCTCGCAGGCGTTGGCACGAGCACCACGGATCAAACTACTACGAGGTCGCGATCAACAGGAGAAGCTTGCAGAACTGATGTCGCTGACGAAAAAACAAAACAAAGGGGAAACCGTACGTACCATTTCAGGCAGTGGCGGCGTGGCGCCATCGCCAAGTGCAGCCGGTGCAGATCCTTCGGCGGCGCGTTCACCGCCCCTTCTTCTGGAGTGATCGGCAGCCCCGCCGCCGCCCTCCTCGTCGCCAGCCACCCTGTTCAAATCAATGTCCGCACGTGCAAGAATCGGGCCAGGCGGCGCGGCGCCGGGCTCGCGCATGGAGAAAAGGATGGCCGCCGCCTCCGCCGTCGTCTCCATGACAGCGCGCCGGGTCGGCAGAGAGGGTTTGATGAGCTGGGAGGCGAAGTGGTGGAGGAGGAGGCCTGGAAGGTGGGATATAGCAGTAGCAGCCGCTGGGAGGTGGGCGGTGGGAGGGCGGCATTGATGGAGCCGAGGGCGAGGAGGGAGCAGGAGGGGCAGCGTGGTGCAGAGCAGGGAGCAGCAGGCGGCGGGGCGGGGGCAAAAGAGGGGGATGACATGACCGGCGCGCCTTGGGAAGGAAAGGAATAGCGCACTGTGCCCAGCGTAGGGGTGTCGTCGAGTGGAGTGGAGACAAGGGCAGGATCTCGGCCCATGGCCCACTTACGTAAATACGAGTAGAAGAAAGTTACTCATCTTTTAGAGCCAAAAACATATTGTTTCTAAGTGGAACATTGTAATCCCCTAAAGAAAAAGCAGAACATTTTTTTTTGCGGGAGCCAACTGATACATTAGAGCAAGGTTATTACAGAAAGGACCTCCACAAAGAACAAAATTACACATAAGCCCTCCTGTAGAACGAAGACGCCGACGAAGAACAGCACGTTCCGGCGGCGCGCCTCCGCCGCATCCTCCCTTGAACCTTGGATCGGAGGATGACCCCTGGCGAATGGGAAGTCACCGGTCCTCGAACTCCGGAGAGCCTCCATCCTGCTCCTCCGGCCTCCTCGTCGCCTTGCTCCAACACCAGCTAGATCTGGATCTTCAACTGGAGACGCCGCACCGAGCTCCAGTACGGGGTACGCGCACGGCGGCCACCGGGGACCGCGAGCGCGAAGAAGGCAGTGCTCTGCCATGAAGCTGCGCCGAGCTCCACCGCCGGAGAGGTCGAACACCACCTGCAAAACCCGACGCCGACACGCCACCTCCTCCAGGACGCCGCCGGCAAGGCACCTACTCAGCCCAACGCTATGTACACGAGGAGATCCGGGGTTCCCCCACCCTCCCGCCGCCGGAGCGGCCGCCGGAGGGAGAGGGAACCGCCGAATTGTCGACGGCGAGGTGGGCGACCAGGCGGATTCTAGAAATCGTCTCCCTTTACTGTAGCGGGGGAGAGACTCGTCCAAGGTCGAGTGTTCCTCTCTTTTGATTTGAAAAAGCGGAACATTTTAATGTCAATATCCAAATGCTCGTTGGATAGATGAATGAAATACAAATTTGGCACTATTTTTATTGGTTACAAGAATATTGAGAAAAATCTTTACCGCTCTCGGTTAATTTTTTGGCGGACATGTTTTTGTTTCAAAATCCGTGATCCGCCCCCGCTCCTCGACATACCTTGAAGAAAATGCCGGTGCTCACCATTGCGCGCACTATTACATCTGGTGAAATGTTCGCAGTGGACCACCGTCGCTACTCCCAAATAAGAAGAAACTAAATGTCTTTGTATCTACATGTGAGCGTATTGGAGGAGGAGTTTCCTAGCCATGAGAGAGATGAAAAAAATCAAATCAGCATTGACGAGGGAGCAAAACAAGTCACATCACTGGTGACTAAGAAAATATAAGAAGAGATAAACCGGCGGATTTTTACGACAATATCTGCCCATTTATCACTACAACAAAGAGGGAAAATATGGATGTCCTGTGGTGGGTGGGGTGGCGGGTCCAAACAAAATTACCATTGCTGTTTTCACTATTTCGTTTTGCTTGGAAAATTGCAGCAAGTTTGGTGATCCGAAATCTGTCCGTGACTCTCGTCGTTGCAGTAGAATTTGCTGACTTTGAATCCACTCGGTAAATTACTCCGTAGATGAGAAGATCGAGGGAGAGGTCATAAAGGAATTGGGAAAACGAGAGTGAATACATAGAACACGGCGGTATGTGGTACTGGCTATCTGGCCGTGCGTGCCCTGCCTGGGGATCTGTGCCATAATGGTCGGGGAATGATAAATTTTTGTTACACGGTCGACTATTACTCGTAGGTAGAAGACCTGACGGCTGGCTGACACTAGGTGTCAGGCACTAGGCCAGGCGTGTGACAGAGGCCACACGCACCTGCAAAACCTGCTCCGTGCGCCAAAGTCTCCTGCGTGCGTCAGAGTGAGTTGTTCACGATCTGCATGGGGTTGCTCTCGGTGCCGGATAGGAACGAAACTATACTGGTCATGCGGCACCGTGGGGTGAGCTCGACGAATTGGCAAGAACTGGATGACGCGGCAGCGCCATTAACGACTCGGTGGCACCAAGGTAACTGACCAACACGGCGGCACAGGTGGCGTTGCCTTTCTGGAGCAGTCCCAAACTGTGGTGCTTCGCGACGCAGAACACATGCGCGCCACGGCGACGCCGACGACGGCCGCGGTACCGATGCGGCGATGCCAACGTCGTCGCACTGTGTTTTGCGGGTCCAGACTGTACATGGCCTGTGCATGCAGGAAAGCCGCATATGGTCAAGTTGCTCACGCGGCAGCCGATGCGCGAGGAGACGCCATACTTGCCATGGAAAGCGCCTCTCTACCGTCGGGAAGGGCTGCATGCGGCGTGCGACATGCCCGCCATGATGACCCAGGGGGGGAGGGTGTGTAGGGAGCAGCGCCCTGTACAGTCCTGGCCAGGTCGCATGTCAATATGCCATGCGCTGCATAGTGTCACCATCGGAAGCCCTCAAGGCAAGCTGCGTCGAGTCGCCCGGCCGCCGGCGCGGCCCTGCGTTGAGGAGGTGGATGACGTAGAAACCGCACTCGTCGGACCAGAGCTCCTCAAGCATCCACTGCGGCGTGGAGGTCACGGCTGCCTGTCCTCCACCTGCACCGACCGCTCGCGAAGGCCATGTGTAGCAAGGAGACGGCGGACGTGACGGCTGGACCCTGGAGGCCCGGTCCCCCATCTTGAAGGCGGACCTCGAGCACACCACCTCCGGCGAACTCTATACATCGCCGACATGGATGCCGAGGTTTTCAAAGCCCTGCTCTACTTCATATACACAGATGGTGCATTGCCTGTGATGCACCAGCTCGAGGTGCCGACTGCCGACAATGGCAGACCGGCTACTGGCGGCGGCGCACAGGTGCGGCCTGGAGAAACTGAAGCTGGCGTGCGCGGACACGCCATGCGGGCGTGTCGACATGTTCTCCGTGGCCGCCATGCTGCAGGTGGCTGAGCGGCACAGAAGGAGACATGCATGGAGTTTTTATCGTGTCCATGGCTCCCGGCAATCTGAAATCGTTCGTGAATCATGTCGACGGATGGGCTCGAGCGGTTGAAGACGGATGGGTTCGGTCACCTTTTGATTTGGAGACTTGTAGAAACCAAGTCCTGCCGGAGACACTTAGAATCTTGTCTGGATATCAACGCACCTGGGAGACATGAACAATGGGAGCGGTGGTGCACGGCGCGGCGAATACTGAACGAGGACTAAGACATACTCGTGACGTTTGCCTGACGGCAGTGAAGACCTGTATGAACAAGAGATGAACTGCAAGAACTGGACGAACAGCTTTGTGCCTCCTGTGTGTTTGGAATTATTGAGCTCTTATCTGTGCTTAAAATAGTGCGTGGTAAAACGCGAGAACAAAATGTAAAAGTTATACAGTTCCCTGCCGTTGCACACGCAGAACCGGTCAGTTTTACTCCCTCCGTTCCAAATTAATTGACTTCCATTTGCTCATATGTGGATGTATCTAGACATGTTACATCCACATATGAGCAAATGGAAGTCAATTAATTTGGAACGGAGTGAGTATTAGCGTGTGGTACAGAAGCCTGTCTCTGTCATTTCTGACACTGACCCCACATAAATATCTCAACTATACACGAAATACGCTCATTGAAACACTTGTATTGATTCAATGCTGCCCCTGATGCCAACTAGCGTCGCGAATCCTGAAACTGCTCACGCCATCGATGCCCCAGGAGCATATGCCGCCCATCTCAACGTCGCATTTTCCTTGGGAAAACGAACGTCTCTCAACATGTTGATGGAAACAGGTAAAAGTATGTACTACTACCGGGGTGAATTTGTGAATGTGCATTAGTGTTACAGAAGTGTCGATCATACATTAGCACAAAAACGGTGAGAAAAAAGAAGACAAAAGTAGAACTCGATGGGGGCATGGGAGCTTTGAGTGCTACTCTTGTGAACTTCTGTCGGCGCTGTTCCCAGCATCTCTTTACCACTTCACTACTACTCGCAAAGAAGTGAAAAGGGCTATACTATGTAGTATCAGGGCTACGGGATGCTTGCCAGGTACGAGTAGTAGTCTCTTGGCTGACCGTACGTATCACTGTACCGATACAGACAAGTGACTACACGTTGATGCATCAATACGGCGCCACTTGGTCATGATGACACTCTACTCTCCACTTACTTAGCTAGGTGAGCAACTGAGCACGTAAGTACTCTTCTGTCGCAGTAGAGTAGTTGTCACTTTGTTATAGGTCTGCCAGCATTTACTACTACAAGTTGAAAGTTGCAGAGACATACAGGTCAAAGTTTCTACCACTGCCAGTACTCTAAACCGATTAAGGCTAGCTACGGGAGTAGATCTGCAAGCAGGGTGAAGTGAATGGAAAGAAGAGGAAATTAAACCGCCAGACGAATCCATCAGTAATCAAGACAGCGTGTTGTGCGCCCAATATCGGCATGCATATCGAAAATTCGAAACATACTGCAAACAAAGAACTTTGGCGTAGTACATACATGAAGCACCAAACCTACTACTGCAACAAAACGCTTCCACAGTTTGCTCGATGCTATGCCAGGCACCGCAACAGACCAGCAGAGCAGCACAAGAGGAAAAAAGATTGTCACGTTACAGGTGCATGATTCAAGGACCCCCCCCCCCCCCCCCCCCCCCCCAGCCAGCGTGCCCCCCGCTCGAGTTACCAAAAGTTGGATCACAGACTGATAGCAGCGACAAACCACAATTTTGTTCCGCGGTTATTCTTTACAATCAGAATAAGAGTACGCCCGACTGATTGCCGTCAACACTCGGTTCGTCCGTAGCAGATCGAGGTGATGTATAGGTCCTTGGCCCATTTCTCCTGAAAGTTTTGTTGTTCCGTGATTATGTTCAGACATACAAAATGGAGATACTGATTCCGTGCATAGCGCCCTATTCAATCTAATCGAGCGGCAGATATCGACTGCATTAATTTCAAAAAAAATGAAGATACTAATACACACATGGAAAATCGATCTGTTTATGTATGTCCGTGTAAGCTAGTGAGAAAAGCACAACGTACCTTCACATGGTTGCTGGGGAAGGCAGAGGTTCGAAGAGTTTTCTGGTTCTCGTCCATCGGCTTCCTCTTTGGTATGCTCAAGATAAAAGCGGCTTGGTCGGGCGTGGCTGCACATGAAGTTATTCTGTAACCAGCCTCCCATCGCCGATGGAGTCCTTCGCTTGGGTACACGAAATCCAACTCCACAACCTGCAGGTTTAAGAGAATTTCAGTTTCCTTGCGTCCTCGCTGCATTGGTCACCTTAAGAAACCTAGTGACTACTGAAAATTGAGGCTTACGTCGTATGGGGAACCACAAAAATCATGAAAGGATTATATACTTTATATGTACCACAAACAACAAGAAGTGTTTTAACCTGGTCAGAGTAACCCGTGTTCCTCGACATCACAACTGCCCAACGATTTCCAGCAGTACCCATAGATATGACATAAAAACCTTCTTTCCACTTTTTATTGATCCACTTATAAGGAAAAGATTCACTGACTTTGTATGACCGCTCTGTATATGGAGTTCCTGTAAACATTGCAAATACCATATTAAAAGGATATATCATGGAAAGAAAAGAACCAACAGGCTATGAAGCATCGGGACCACAGACCACAGACAGTAGACAGATGCTGGTTATTTAGTAGCATAATACCATCAAGGTAATTTACAAACCTTTGGACATTACAACCAATGAACTTCCATTGGTTGCTCCAGAAATTGCTGTTATGTAAAAGCTATTATCCCATTGCTCCATAATCCAATCCTACATACAAATTTGGAAACAAGATAGTATCGAGGATTCTGGATTGATTAAAATGCAAACTAGAGAAGACAGAAACAATAGCACACCTTGTGCACGAAAAATTGGGAAAGCTCGTAGACTTGGGAAGAAAAGCTAGTCCCAGCATCCATGATGAGAGCCCACAAATTTTTTGCCGAAGCTACGCAACTAATCAACAAGCCAGCTTCATTACCTTCTTTTATATACTGACGCAGCATTGAATCAGATGTATTGTAGTGGTATCTACAAAAGGCGGAGAACATATATTAACAGTTACATTAATGAATAACATATTTAATTTAGGAGGGAGATTAAACATTGATCAATATCTACTGAAATAGGTAATTTAAATGATAATAAATGGAAACCAAACCCTTCCATCACTAACAAACTAGAATGAACGATTTCTTAGTTACAGAAAAGCATATTCGTATAGTTTCAGGTAGATTAAAAAAAAAGAGCCAACAGGGAGAGGAACCCTGTTGTTTTTAATTAAGGTAGAGCTGAGACTCGAAATCTGGCTGCCTAGCACACCATCGCATGTGCTAGCCAGTAAGCCCCAGAGTCTTTCTCAGTTTCAGGTAGATGATATCACCAGGATACTAGGTACAATTAAGGCATGAATAATGCGGATGACATCTAAATGTGGAGTTCACACCAAGAGATCACAGGCAACATCAATCACCAAAAGGCAGTTGCTGCAACTGGGACTCCACCTTATTAACAAAAAAGTGGAGGTAAAAGTCATATATTCATATAATCCAGCTATTTAGAGCTATCAAACGCTTAAAGTTATCTAATCCTTGATCTCGGGTATGAAGAGCCTATGAGGACTATGTGGCAGGTAGGGGAGGTAAGTAGCAGAGATCAGGGGACTTGAAGCACTAGAAAAGGTCACTTTCAGAGGGCAAGAGAATGAGGGAAATAATGTCTGAACAAGCAAACAAAGCAATTTCAATAATATCTCACAATTTTCATATTTGAAAAAAACAATTACCGCTGCGTTGTGGGCCACCTAACATTATAAACCGAAATCCACTGAGTTGCTGGGCTCCCTGACCGAACTTTTTTCACAACCTGTTTATCTTCTTCAAGATTTACAACCACTCTTCCACGTTTATTCCCAACCTATAAGTTGCGCAACAGTCGTATGAGAAAATCTAATACAGGAAAATTAAAATACAGGGTACAGATACATGTTGTGGATAAAGCAGTACAGACCTCTAGAGCTCCATCGATCCTGATAGGTCTTGAAGCAGGTCCTTCGATCATATCCTCAAAAAGAGAAATAAGTTTTCGGTAATTTGGTTCTTCATCAAATTTCATAGTAGTGACCATCTCAAGAAAATGTTTGAATGGAGCTGGACAGAAGCTAGAGAGCATCTTTGGAGAAGTCTCCATTTTCTTCTTACAAACAAGAAAGCTCTGGTTATCTCCCTGCAGAAATAAGCCATCAACACTAAAGTAGGTATAAGAGAGCGGGAAGAAAATATTACTCAAACTCTGTCGACTTGTCAAGCACATTGAAGACTACCTGACAGTTTTGCCATGGCAAGCTTCCTCGTAATAAAAACATAAGGGTGTATGCTAGTGACTCCAAATCATCCCTCCTACTGCGTGTACGACCTAAATGGGTATGGACGCTAGCATACCTAAGAGTCCCCTACGAAATGTCAAAAGGAAAAAAGTTAAATTGGTACCGTAATTTTGTACACTAATTGTAAGCAAGAACAAACCTAAATATGTCTGGCCTCTGATCATACTGAGCAAGCGTACTGGATGATCCTCTTTTCCATTTCCAGTTGGATGCTGCATAATTTTATTATCAACAGAACGATGAGAAAAAGGTTAGTGAGGCATAAATACATCAACATTCTACTAAGTCGGTAATTTCTCTGAGCAAAAGAACATCAGACTAAGTATCTTCATGTACAGATAAGACTACCTTATGCAATTGCATACCTAAACCAAAATTAATCAGAAAAAGCTTCTTTTCAAGCGCGGATCCAGGCTGACCAAGCAAAAAGTTTTCAGGTTTTACATCACCGTGTACAAGGCTGGCAATGATAAGAGAAACATCAAATGTATGAAAAATCATCGATGAATAAAAAATTATGGAAACATCTCCAGAACATCAAATGGCTTTAAATTACCCTTTGGAGTGAATCTTCGCAAGAATTGAAATGGCCTCAGCAGCAATACAAGCAACCATTTGAAATGACATCCTGTTAAGGGTGCTGATGCTTTCAGCAAGGGGTTAGGAAAACAAGCAGAGAGGGTGAAAAGACTAGTAAGATACTTACTGCTGTCCCAGTGAATGCCAAACATCCCAGAGGCTAGGACCAAGCATCTCCATTATCTGAAATTTGGAACGATGGTTCAGTGAAAAGATCATATTGAGTTAATAGGCATTTCTGAGTGCATATTATTTTTTCCAAAAGTTAAACTCACAAGAATGTAATAGTTTCCTTGGCGACCTTTGTAGTATACCGATGGTATGCCATAACAACCATCGAGAGTCCTGCTCACAAAACGATAACATGCCATATTCCACAGAGAATCATATAAATGTAAAAAGGAATGATTGTTTATAGTTCTTACTGATAGACTTGCCACTCAAATGGGGGGTCATCGCCACCTGCTCCGCTCCTCCGATACTCAAATTTTAGTGCAACCTACATGATATTTGTTCAGGCGAGATTTTTTTTCAAATAATGGAGGATCTCGCCGATTGGTAAAACTGGTTATTTACATGATCTAGAATTGGAATATGTACCCATAGCTGAGTGGCAATTGGTAAAATACCCATTATGGGGGTTCAATGCAAAGACAAATAAAAACACAACCTTTCCAATTATATCTGGAGTTCTGGACACAAAAATAGAAGAATGCCCCTGAGTGGAAACGAATATAGTGATCGGTTTGATCGTTCAAAGAAGGTATGTTCACGCATACGCCTGCCGCCAGCGCGGCTCCTGGCGGCAGGTCGTCCTCCCATCGTCAACAGCGTGACCCCCAACACTATCCGCTCATCGTCAATGTCGTCGCCGCCGCCGCCGTCTGTTTGTCGTTGCTGCCATCACGGTACCATTCATCCGTCATCAAACCGTCTTCGCCCTCCGCCGTCTGCCTTTCTGTTATCAGTGCCTCCTCCACCTGTACTACCCAGACTGCCTTTTTGGTGTTTGACGCTGTACTGATGCAACTCAAAAAGACAATTGATTCGTGTTTACACCAATGTTAAGTTTATAAGGGTGTGTGGTAACTGGTAAGCCTTCCAAACATTTCAATTTGTACACTGCACTAGTGCCCAATTGGTATCCAAAAAGCATCAGGATATAGAGAACCAATACATTATGTACACAAAACAAATCAATTATTTCTTCCAAAATCATATATTCATTGCATTTATTTCCAGTTCGTATACAACTTAAATAGTACTAAATTTGGACAGATCTGTTCTTGAGCCAGATTCTTGCATATTGCAATGTTGTGGTTCAAATTCACATTTTAATTTATGCCATAAACAGTTTTGCATTGATCAACCATTTTAATGGAAAAGTATGGTAATAAGAAATGAGAAGAGAGACGGATCGGCCGTTGCAACGAACGATCCAACCGAGGCAGGAAACTTCACACGGTGATAAAAAGGACCTGGGGCGAAGTAGTATTTTCCTTGAGAAATTATCTTTGGCTCATAGATCCAAGCCTTGTCTCCACTCCACCCGACGGCACCCTACCTAGGCCACAGTACGCTACTCCTATACCTTGCTCCACAACTGTTTGTGTGAATATAAAATATCCGGGTGTACATCCAAAAAAAAAAATTGTTTAGACTTTTTAAACATTTTGAAATGCAGTTTTTGAGTAGTGGCTGCATATACAACTATGAGCCAAAGATAATTTCTAAAAGTAGTACTCCTACACTGGATGAGAGCAAGCAGATATATGGGGCCTGGGGGCAGAGGAACTTTGAGTACTCTTCTGAACTTCTGTCGGCGCTACTCCTATACTTTACTGCAAGTACTCGCAAAGAAGTCAAAAGGGCTATATGTAGTGTCAGAGCTACGGGTGTAGTAGTCTCTCTTGCCTCACCGTAGGCATCACTGTCACCCATACGCTCTCGGCACGGCACCGGCACGTAGGGTGTCGTCGGGTGGAGTACTGGAGTCAAGCAATTGAACTCGTCGACAGGAAGAGCCGGCATCGGCCACTCGGTGCTGATCGGTCGGCTGGCCGTGCGAGCGAACAAGAATTAACCAAAGCAATCCTACATGCACGAGTTGCCCAAGTACACGGCTACACGTTTAAGCCTGCACGGATATGATAGCACTTGGTCATGATGACACTCTACTCTAGCTCTAAATCTTGAAACCCTAAAAATTGCATTTGGACAAAAATGTAGGGTTTATTTTTGTTCTATTGGGCCAATGGTGTTTTGTACGATGGCTATCAAGTTTATGCTTATGATTTGCATGTTAGGGTTTTTGTTAGATTTATTTAGGGCTAGATCTTGTTAGGGTTGGTGTAAGTGGCTACAATTTTGTGTCAAACTTGGCATCACTAGTTAGACCTTGCTATTTTATTTTTCAAATGCATAGCTTAGTTGAATGTATTTATCATTGATGCATTTGGGTCGCTGAAAAAAAAAAGATGGCGATAACTGTGAGTGTTTATTATGTGGACAATGACGCCTTTTTAAAAGTCAGTGTGATGTTGTTTGTAAGGGGGGAGCTTCCCCCCCCCCCCCTATGGGCCTTCTTCCCATGGTAAGGACCATTTAAGGTGGGCTGGCATTAAAAATTCAAAATTAATTAAAATAAAATATATTTAATTATTAATTACACTAATTAATATTAAATACATATTATCTAATTTATTCTGGCTCTGAAAACTATTTCGTCGCCCTCCGATCTCCATCGAACATGTCCCGAAACGTTTTCGGTGCTCTCTTCTATTTTCTTTTCTGCGTCCAATCTAACATAAACGTCACCTACCCTTAAGTGTGTCACCCTAGCGGTTCAGGAACACTCCAGACATGATCGAGACTCGTTCTCCGATCAATGACTAACAGCGGGGTCGTGGATACCCATGATAGCCCATGTGCGTCTACGAATATCTTTGTCGTTTGAACCTTAGACGTCAAGTCTCAAACCTTTTGTCTGGCGATACTTAGTTTGTCCGAGACTCGATCTTAGGCATCGCGATACCTAGATCGATCTCGTTACCGACAATACTATTCTTTACTCGTCTGTGATATTACATCCCCGTGACCTAGTCACATGCTTGCAAGCTCATTGATGCAATCTCACCGAGTGGGCCCAGAGTATCTATCCTGCTATGCGGATTGGCAAATCCCGCTCTTGATCCCTCGCCTCAACATACTTCCTTCCGATACCCGAGAGGGACACCTTTATTGTCACACTATGTAAGATATGACATTTGATGCAATCAAAGTATCTTCCAGAAATAGCAATTAGAGTTGATCTCACGGTCGAAGGTGTAATGACTACGTCCTATAAATATTGGGTGTGTCCATCACATCATCCTCCCAATCACATGACTCCATTGTCAACTGACATAAATGTCACATGATCGGGAAACCTCGATCATCAATCGCACAATGGACTAGTTAAATAGAGGCTACTAGGGACCTGGTTGTTTACATACCACACGTGCATTAATGTTTCCGCTTAATACAGTTATAGCATGGTATAAAACGTATTATGAACAATTGAGATATGACAAATAAAATATCTTTATTATTGCCTCTAGGGCATATCTCCTTCAGTCTCCCACTAGCACTAGAGTACAATTTAATCTAGTTTACAACTTGGTAAAAGCTTAACACCTATAGCAATTTGGTGCATGTTTTTCTCGGGAAGAGGAATTTAGTCAACAGATCTCCCATATTGAGATTGTATGTACTTTGCAACGCTTCGATGTCACCTAGTTTGACATCATCATGCATCTTATGATAACGGTGAAATATATGTTTGTCGATGGAGTGAGACTCGAACTTCGCGTAGCATGGGACTTAAAAGTCTAAGAGATCTATTAAGGGAAACCACGCATGCTCGGGAAAACTGTTCAGTCCAATCACACTTGCTACTTCTGAAGTAGCCATATATTCCTATACCTAAGATTATGCGATAGTGCATTCATATGCAACTTCGCAAGCTAACCATGTCTTTCTTCAAAACAAAGGACTTCTCATGTATGAGATTTCTAGTCATATGGGTCAGTGTCATAACTTGCATCATCGTAACCTTTTACGGCAAGTTGTCTTTTCACTCTCACCCTATACCAAAAAACATATCTTCAGTTCTCTTTAGACACTGAAGGATATACTTAACGTTTTTCATTGATCCATCCAGGGATCACTCTAGAACCCGTTCTTCAACCAAGAACTTGGGTCACACCAAGTCGAGCTTTCAGTCTGATAGAATCTATGGCTGAGGCATAGAGGATGTCGACATCCTTTTCTTTCATTAGCTATCGCTGAAACGCCAAGATAAACTTAATATTTTACCTAGTCATACAAGTAAGAACCTTTTTCTTTGCTTGTTCTATTCTGAAACACTTCAGAATCTTAACCTAGGAAAATATTCCGACCTAATGTTATTAAGCCCTTTTGATCTATACAAATTACAGACCTGATGCCTAATACTCTTAACTTCACTCATAGAAAATTTAATCACTTAAATAATCATTTATACTTTACTAGAGGATCTGTATCATTCTCAATATGTCATTACATACAAAGTTTGGAATGACACCTAGCTCCCACTCAAATATGCCTTCCGCATATAAGACCAGGGAATTTCTTTTAGCTCCCACTCAAATATGCCATTCACATATAAGATCAAGAAAAGCTACTTAGCTCCCACTCACTTCTTTGTAAATGCAGGTTTCTTCAACTATTTTGGACGACTCCAAAATCCATTGATCACATTATCAAAGTGAAGATTCCAGCTCCGATATGCTTACTTCAGCCCATGAATGGACAACTGAAGTTTGCGTACATGTTTAGCATCCTTAGGATCAACAAACCATCTTATTGTACTAATTATAACACTTTTCTTAATGTTACCATTAAGAAACATGGTTTCCTTATCCATCTATCAATTTCTCAATTTGAAATTATAGTAATTGCTAAACGACTCTAAATAGACTTAGGCTTCGCTACTTGAGACAAAATCTCGTTGTGGTCAACTTTTGAATCTGTCGAAACTGTTTTGCGACAAATCGATCCTTATCAGTGTCTATTTTCTCATAAAATTTTATATTCTTTTAACGGCCTGGATGCCATCAAGAAGATCTTCCCAAGTCGTTTACTTGGTAATCGTACATGGATTTTATCTTGGATCATATATGACTCATAGTCATTTCTCGGACTTAGGTCTACCATCTTCTTCGTAGTTCGTAGGTCTGTCATGTTCCATTCACATGACCTTCATAACAAGATTGTCGTACCACACAGTGCGGAACACATTCTTGTATGCTTACGATCTTTAGTACAAGCTTAGAGCATCATGATTTTATCATAAGTCCTTCCAGTTGCGGATGACGATATGGGAACTGTTTCCGTTGCGCCACTCGATGTCTCGAGAGTGAGTTCATTAACTCCGTTTGCTCTACTTTTCTTCCCACTTATACCCTTGGCAAGAAACTATTTCTTGAGCAAGGTACGTTCCAGCAACAAATTTGCCTTTGTCGTGAGAAATGTATCCAACTGATATCGATACACTACAAAGATGAATTTATCCGTTTTAGGTTTGATCACATCAACACACTAAAATACCGAAACAACAATCTAGGCCAAAACCATGCCATAACTTATATGGTATTGCCTCCATGGATTTAGATGGTTTCTATTATCTAAAGTGAATGTTTTGTTTCTATCATATGACTCTAATGATCACAATGATTCGATAAGAGATTTTATTGACCTCACACTATCCAATAGGTGTGATTACGACGTCCTAACACACCATAACATTGTGGTGTTCCATGCGGCGTAATTTGTGGAACTCTTCTCACAAGTCTTCTAATGATATGCCAAACTTATAACTCAAAACTTTGTTTCCTTGATCAGTTATCGTAGGAAATTGTTTTTCTTGTTAAGTTTATTTTCCTACTTCACTCTGAACTTGTTTGATCTTGATCAAACTTTCCGGACCAGCGTTTCCTAAGTAGATATCCATATATCTACTCAAACATTTGCGAAGTTTACGTTAAAGTACTTCATTGATCTACATACATCCATATGTATGATTCTCAACAAGTTATATGCCCGCTTTCCGAAAGCGGTGTCTTAGTTATTTTGCAAGTGTCAAAAGATCAAAATCTAAGAACTTGGAGATCCATCTGAATGGAGCTTCTTAATGCATATAACATTGACATGACTTAAAACGTTAGTGCCACAAGAATGTGGTGTCATTATTAAGTTTGTATCCTTTGGCATTAATGTTATAAATGTGGGAGCTACTACCATCTAGATTCATATAAGAACACTCCATTCATAATCGGTGTATGATCATTAAAGATATCACTCATAAATATAGGACAACAATTTTGTCACACAAATATGAATAATTGTCTCGCTAGAGGCAAGACACACTTATAACGATCATGCTAACAAGCGATCAAAAGGAATTTGTTCAAATCCAAATTAATCCAAATGGTAGATGTCAGAGAGAGTGTCTATGACCATCATAACACGCATTGTCTCCTCATCCTTCCAAGCTACTCAAGCTGAAAATCTTGTTTCATAAAACATGACCAGTATCAAAACTCAGTCTCTACAGCGAGTACTTGTTTAGGTAAAACATTCATAACGCGCATATCATATATACACCATCATCATTGATGACTTCCCGGCGATCTATTTCATCTTCTTGATTCTTCAATGCAATCAAGAATTCATGAAGGTGAATGATTCCCCTTGCATTACATAGTCTATGACAAACTATTTGCATCTGGCAACGTTGTCTGTCATCCAGTGATCGATTGAGCGAGGCGTCTCAATGTCATCAAGTATGACCAATGTCATTAAGTATGACTGTCACTTGCTCCTTTAATGCGAGTGTTCTCTTCCATCTTGGTTGAGAAGAAAACCTGATTTACGGTGCATACAGATCATCAATCAGCGACCATTCCAAATGTTCGCGATCTGTCAACATGCACCCACAGTTCATTCTCTATGGCAGAGATCATAACATACACTGGACTATGATGGAATTATCCGCACAAAACTTGATAATCCAAATTATCCTTTCGTTAGCGGAATCTCCGGGTTCTATCTCCTAACGGGTTTGTATCACATAGAGCTAATGGTTTAAACAAGGAGTATCCTCAAGCTACGGTATAAAAATATGAAGTTTGGACCCAACCTTTTAAGTTTCTCAATCGCAGGAATGCGCCTAAGTTTAAAGAGGCTATCAAACAGGTTATTATCTACAAGGGTTTTGCAAAGTCATTTTAGACTATGTTCATAATAAATATGGGTTCAAGTTTTAATAAAATAAAACTAACAGAACTCCCACTCAAAACGAACATCCCTCGCATCGTTTTAGTGATTACACATCCTCATCCACTATGCTACCCCTCATCGTCAAAGCCGATAGCATAACTTCAAAGTAGACATCGACATGTCAATCACAACAACTATGTGACTCATGCTTAACCTTTCGGTCATTGTGTTCCGAGGCCATGTCTGTACATGCTAGGCTCGCCATAGAAACCTTCAGCGTATACGCGTGTGCAAACATGTCTTACACCCACTGTATGCGAACGACGATATGTCTGACACCCGATCGTCACGGCCTGCCTCATAACGTAAAACTTTCTTGTTGGTGCACGCCAAAGGGAAAACACTAATATTGGTATTTTGGAGGGATCATCTTATATTACTACCGCCGTGTATCTAATATATAACCATATATATATATACACAATATAAGATGCACTCAACAACATAACATCAAAATGTAATGCGACATGATATGGTCCTTGCTCCGATGATCTCCTTCGCGCCCACAGTTTATAAACAATTTACTAAACTTACCTTGACCATATCACATTGCCCCTGCAAAATAAAGTTAGACGCTTTCTACTTTATCTTTTGCATATTTTACGTGGCTTGGGGCTTTCGTAAATAGAACCGTTTCTTACCTACGAACCTACAACCACAACAACGATCAAATAGTCGGCTATTTTGTATCCCTTTCGGGCCCTCCATTGAAAATGCAAAGCCAACTATTGAGAGAGAGACAGACACCCGCCAGCCACATATACGGAGCAAGCCGTATGTCAGTTGTGGAACCAGTCTCGCGTAAGCGTACGCGTAAAGTCGGTCCGGGCCGCTTCATCAACACAATGCCGCCGGCAAATGCAAGTGCACGCGAGAGGGTAGCAACTAAAAGAACGATGCCCTCATATTCAACATGAGTTTTAAAAACCGCACAGCTATATCTACGCATAGATCGGCTCTGATACCACTGAAGGGGATCGTGTGCAGAAAACAAAAAAATTCCTAACAACGATAACCTTAATACTAGCCAGAATCTATTACTATGCAGATATACCGTAACGGAGGTGATCGATGTACATACCCTTGTAGACCGAAAAGTGGGGATTACGCTCCCGCACAGGCGTTGTTGATGAAGCCGACATAGCCGACCTCGAAGTCGTGAAGACGAACTCCTTTAAGCGCCCCAAGTGTGGCGCCTCGCAGAGCTTACATACGTACGGAGAAGATGACGACCTCCGGGCTCCGATCCAGCGAAGCAGCGGAAGCAGAAGACTTGGACCGAAGAATCGATAGCACGGCGATGTGCATATGGTGGGAAAACCTCAACCCGTGTGCAACTCCATTTGCAGAGTCACGTCTAAATGGATGAGAGAGAGAAATTGGGGTGAATTTCAAGGCAAGGGGGCACCTCAATATATAGGTGAAGGAGGGCTGCCACCCTCGGTGGCCGGGCGGTGTGGGACTAAACCCCACACCAGCCACGACCCAAGGAGGGTGCGCCGGCCTAGGTGGGCCCGGCAGCCCCTCCCAATCCGCGCCAAGAGGGGCATCCCCCCCCCCCCCTTATGGGCCTTCTTCCCATGGGAAGGCCCATTTAAGGTGGGCTGCCTTTAAAATTTTGAAATTAATAAAAATAAAAATATTTAATTATTAATTACACTAATTAATATTAAATACATATTATCTAATTTATTCTGGCTCCGAAAACTATTTCGTCGCCCTCCGATCTCCATCGGACATGTCCCGGAACGTTTCCGGTGTTCTCTTCTATTTTCTTTTTTGCGTCCAATCTAACATAAACGTCACCTACCCTTAAGTGTGTCACCCTAGCGGTTCAGGAACACTCCAGACATGATCGAGACTCGTTCTCCGATCAATGACTAACAGCGGGGTCGTGGATACCCATGATAACCCCTGTGCGTCCACGAATATCTTTGTCGTTTGAACCTTAGGCGTCAAGTCTCAAACCTTTTGCCTGACGATACTTAGTTTGTCCGAGACTCGATCTCACGCATCACGATACCTAGATCGATCTCGTTACCGACAATAATATTCTATACTCGTCTGTGATATTACATCCTCATGACCTAGTCACATGTTTGCAAGCTCATTGATGCAATCTCACCGAGTGGGCCCAGAGTATCTATCCTGCTATGCGGATTGGCAAATCCCGCTCTTGATCCCTCACCTCAACATACTTCCTTCCGATACCCGAGAGGGACACCTTTATTGTCACACTATGTAAGATATGACGTTTGATGCAATCAAAGTATCTTCCAGAAATAGCAATTAGAGTTTATCTCACGGTCGAAGGTGTAATGACTACGTCCTATAAATATTGGGTGTGTCCACCACATCATTCTTCCAATGACATGACTCCATTGTCAACTGACATAAATGTCACATGATCGGGAAACATTGATCATCAATCGCACAATGGACTAGTTAAATAGAGGCTACTAGGGACCTAGTTATTTATATACCACACGTGCATTAATGTTTCCGCTTAATACAGTTATAGCATGGTATAAAACGTATTATGAACAATTGAGACATGACAAATAAAATATCTTTATTAATTGCCACTAGGGCATATCTCCTTCATAAAGCACTCCTGACGTTTATGACTAAGTGTGACATAGATATGGTGAAATCCCTCGTCGAATACAAGGTGAAGTGCGCTATGGCATGGAGGACAAGCAAGACACATTTAAGATGTTGTATGGAGATTGGGAAGAAGCATACATCAGACTCCCTAAATTGTTGGGAGAGATGACAGACAGAAACCCGAACATGTATCATGTGGTGGAGCCTTTTGGCTCTAAGATTCGGATTTATACCAGTACAACTATCCAAGTATTTTTATTTTATTTTTTGTGAATCAATTGTCCAAGTATTTGGATGTGCAGTATGGGCATTTGGTACATGCATAACAGCATAAGGGCATTTAAGCATTAAATGTCGATTATCTCCGTGGATGGCACCTTCTTGACTAGTTATTTTAAGGGCACATTGTTGGTCACAATAACTCATAATGCCAATGACCGGGTTGTTGCCTTTGGCTTTTGCTTTAGTTACGGTGGAGAACACGATAACTAGTAGTGGTTCATGAATCTGAGAACCAAGATTTTTGAGTTTGAAAGAGTGGTTCATTGAATCTAGTGAGAAGCACGATGAATGAGTGTTAAATTGTTTGAAGATCCAAATATGATCCAAATAAATTAGGATTTTGTTTTGGGACTATTTGGATCCATCCAAACACATTAAAAAGATCCAAGACCGCATTTGAGGACAATTTCCTCACAAATATAAGACAAAAATTGCATTAAATTCAAGTTGTAGTTGAACTACAAGTATGTGTTTTATTCGTCCAAAAAAATGGAATAACAAACCTTGGAGACATGCATCCGATTGCGAGGGATCGACCGCGTTCGTAAATCATGCACGGAGAGGACACAACACAAACCTTGTGGTCACGAAAAATGGGGGAAATTGGCCAAGTTTTTAGTGCATGCATGCATGCGCCTTGGCACCGCCACGGTCGACCGGAAGGGTCAACGAACGAAGGAAGAAGCCGGCATCAATCGGTCAGTACGGACCTGCAGATCGGTCGGTGAAATTGATTTTTTTATAAATATGGCCCTCTGCCGAACGTTATTGTCAAAACTAGCCCCCTCCCAGTTTCATTGTCAAAAATAGCTTGGCGAAAGCGTACAAAAGCGACACGTGTCACATTCCGCCATAGCACATGGCAGGAGGAACTTGTAGCCATACGGACTGGCGGGAGGTCCATTCCACCGCTGTCAACAGGGGCGGACCCAAGTAGGAGCTTGTGGGGGCCTTGGCCCCCACTCAAAAATTGAAACTTCAATAGAATTTGTTCATTTTTTTAAAGAAAATATTCAAATTGTGTGAAGTTTTATAAGAAATGCCCCAGTCACCTCGTGTGCCCCCTCTCAAAACCCTTTCTGGATCCGCCCCTGGCTGTCAATGGAGGGAGGTGGCGGCCCCCAACGGTGTCAGGTGGCGGAAAGGGCAGAGCGGTGCTTTCCACGTCATCCCGCCGATGCAAATGGCGGAAGGGCAGGCCAAATCAATCTGTGAGCCACTGCGGTGCATGTCCTCCATGTTTCGTCTTTTACGATCAGGTAGATTCCTTGCTTTTGCTCCATTTAATACTAAGAGGCAGAGGAGGCTCGGCCTGGCTTCATTTTCGCGCGTGAGTGCTCACTCTCTCCCTCATGAAGAACAAAGGAAAACAGCAGCAGTTAGCTATTTGACCACGATGGACCAGTACCTCCCGCCAATACACACAGCTGGGGCCCGCCTCCTCCCGCCAATGACAGAGGCGGAAAGGTCCTCCCGCCACTCCCTATGGTGGTATGTTCCTCCCGCCACGCCATACGGCGGTAGGTGCCACGTGTCGGCTTTTTAGCCTCCCGTCAGGTCTTTTTTGGCAATGAAACTCGGAGGGGGCCATTTTTGACAATAACGTTCGGTAGAGGCCCATATTTGTACAATAGCCCTATAGATTTGCTCAGATCGGTCAGTCCTGCGAACAGGAACCAAGTGAGGTGGACACGACGTGCTCAAGTACGTACACGCCTACACGGCTACACGGCACTTGGTCGTGATGGCACTCTAGTCTACACTCTTCTGTTTGCCACTTTGGCAGTGTCTGTCCTGAGTTTTTTTTTTTTTTTGAACAATGTCCAGAGTTGAAAGCTGAAGAGAAATTTTTGACCGTGAACGGCAGGAGCTCTGCCTTTGCATTATAGAAGAGGGAAAATGGTCCAGTTAATAGGGAAACCGGACCCGAAAACCATACAACGCGCGGTTAACTAAGGAAACCGGCAAAAACCACACCCAACAACTCATGGCACATCATCTGTGCCGGAAACAAGAGCCCCTAGACCTAGGACCGGAGGCCATGCCTTGTGTCCAACAAAGACGAACTCCGCAAACACACCCGAACTCTCTCCAATGGCAGCACACCGAAAGTGCACCCTCGCAACAGAAGTGGTCAAGCATTGGCCTTAACTAAGGCGCGCACTCGAACACCTTGGGCGTGTGTTCCTTCTTGTACATCTGCAGATAGTGTTGCATCTTCTCATTCAGGTCAAAGTGTAGTAACCCAGTAGCCCGGGCTACCTGCAGGCTACGGGAGTAGCTCTACAGAGTCGACTGGATTGGAACGAAGACAAGGAAAGAAGAGAGACGATGCTGATGGAATGGAGATTTTTGGCCCCGGGTTACAGTGCTACTGCTGTTTGAAAAAACAAACAAAAATATACAGATGTCACCATTTTTGCATCCCAACAACGTGTAAAAAATTAATTTCAAATATTTTGTACTTTGAACTACATAAAAATGACAAAAGTGTAGATCTGAGTATACGTATTTTTTAATCGCTAAGTTTTGTCAGATCTTTTCATTTTCATGTAGCCTATAATACAAACTATTTGAGATTGATAGTTGGCATGTTTTTGGGATACACCATTGCCTACATCCGATTTTTTTTCATCATTTTTGAAAGTCAGGAATAGGATTTCGAATTTTTAAAACTAGCAGGAGGACTAGTGCTCGGGAGTCAAAAAGCACTTTCCGGATGTTGATGCCATCACCAAACACACGAGCACAAAACCACGATCGACAATAACTCCCAATGTCTGCGTGTTGGGTCAGCCAGCGTTGGACATAAAGTTTTTCTTCGGCACCAGCTAGCACGTTCTGGGCTCAATTTCGAGGGAGCTGCAACAGTAGAAGAAAATATAGGTAGGATAAAATCTATCATAAGTATGCGTGTTTTGGTTTCTACATGATCAGTGTTTGTTGGTTTCATGAAGTAGCCATTCGTAAACTTAGCAAATGACTCCGAATAAAGTAGTGTTTGTACCTTTAAAATCGCGTTATGTTCTAATTAGAGTAATTAGATTAATGTCAGTTATTACGGTGTGGTTGATGTCTCGGCCAGATTTGTCACAGAAAAAATAGCACACAGCAACTAGAAGAGATAGGAAAAAATATATGTCAAATTCTTCTGATACCAGGTGCATTGCATTATTGCATAACTCTACTAAGTCCAGGCGTGCACAGGCCCAGGAGTTCCTCCATTCAGAATCAAGCTATCAAAAATTGGATTTAGGGTTCTGGGTGATGTAGCCCAACCTACGTCTCCGACAACAAGCGGTCCAATGACAACAGTAAGAGTCAAAGCTCTCCACGATAAGGTGAATTCGCTTCTATCTATGTGTAATCTCGATACTCTCTTGAATTGTTTGCTACTTCAATCGGATACCATGTGTGTGCTCAGGTGCAAGCCCCATGAAGATCTTCAAGGAAGTGACGAAGATGGACAAGAGGCAAGACAAGAAGATGGATATGGAGAAGAGTCCAGGCCAGAAAGCGGTACTACCGCCCGGGCCCGGTACTATCGCCCGGCATCCACCGAAGCCGCTGAAGCCAGCGCAACTACACGTGAGGTACTACCGGACCCCCAGGCGCGGTACTACGGGGAAAGCCAAAGACCTCCTGGACATCGCGCTTGATTTTCCCAGCACTACCGCGCCGGCCCGGTACTACCGGCTGCCCAGCACTACCGCACGCCGTCCGGTACTACCACGCCGCCACGGCCTGTGCGCTGTTTTGACCGTCGAGTCATGTAATCCTAGCCGTCCATCTTTCTTTCATATCTAGACTATAAATAGGTGCGTCCCACCTCAGATCAAGGGTTAGACTAAGAATAGACTTGAGTTGAGCTATGCTCCTTCCCACTCATGATGGTGTTACCTTTTTGGAGATGAATCAAGGCCTCGATTATGGAGATGAATCAAGGCCTCCCCTTATGGAGATGAATCAAGACCTCCCCTTTTGGAGAAGATCCCTCAAGTGGATTCCAAGACCTCTTCTTGTAGTTGTAACTACTTGCCAATCTTTCATCCTTGGGTGACTCTATTGGATCGGTTGGATTGACCGATTAGAGAAACAATCTTAAGAGTAAGGTTGTTTGGAGATTGAGAATCGGGGGCTACCCTTGGGGATTGGTTACCGGTTGATTTCGTCCATGTTGCTTTGCTAGTTATCTTGTTTTCTGCCATTTCCCCTTTGTGTTCTTCGTGTTCTTCGTCAAATCCGCCCCAAATCCGTGAACATCGGGACCAACCCGCATCATATGGTATCAGAGAAAAGGTTGCCACGGATTTGACTTTGTTTCCACCACGAATTCCCCAAATTTTTCTTTGATTTTGAAAAATTCGAAAAATTTCACCAAAAATAGCCATTTTGGATTCGAGTCGATTCGGTCGATTTGTTGCGTTTTTGGTAGTTTTGATTCATGGATCTATTGCTTTAGGACCCCCTCCACCTTTGTTTGCGTTACCAAGTCTTAATTTTGCCAATTTCCCCACGAAATAGAGAATTCTTCGTTGCCTTTTCCTCCCAAAATCGTGAATTTTAACCCAGAAATCTGTACAGCCGGTACTATCGGGCAGGATGCGGTACTACCGCTAGGCACGAATTTCGCCGAAAATCTTCTTTTCTCGTTTCGTTTTGGCATTTCCTCTTTGTTGTTTGAGTCCTTTGTCGGTGTGATCAACGTCTACAACATCGACAAGCTTCCGCAGCACCGCTTCTTCCACGCCAAGCGACGACGACACCAAGGACTCGACAAATCCCGGTCACCGTAATCCTTTGTGAGCCCTTCTTCCTTTCGTGTATCTTGACCTACCGGATTAGCTCTTTGATATTGCGAGGCATTGCACTTGTATCGATTCGAGTGATTGTCATCAAGTATTGGCGAGTATGTATCGTTAGAGATCTTGGCACTAGCAAAAGAAGAAGGAACCACCGTCAAAAATAAAAAAATAAAAAAAGGAGAGAAAGGAAAAGAAATGACTAGTGCCAAGTATCATATCTTGTAGGTTGCGACAAAGCTTAAACAGCCAAACTGAGTGTGAGAAATTAACACTTGTGCAAATCCGTTGCCCACCCAAAGGCAATTTAGCTAGCGTCCTTCGTGTGTTGGTGTGACACTTGAGCACGTAGTCTTCGTCAGGTTGTATATCTTCGGGTGCTCGCTTTTTGGTCGCCCAACCCCATCATTTGCTTTTGTGTGCGCTTCTTCATCATTTATGTGGTTGGTGTTTCTTTGATAATTTGGTCATTATGGATTTTCTCTACCTTTGACAATATACTTTTCGCCGGTTTTGCTTGTTTCCTTTTGCCACTTCATACCTTCCTATCCTCATAAGTGTGTGTGTGTTGGGTGTTAGAACCAGATTCGCTTTCGTCAAGCAACTTTATTCTTTCGATATAGTATCTCTTGGTTCTCCATTTCCACACATTTCACTTGTTCTTGAGATCATGTTTAGGGGAAGTACAAACGGAAGCTCAAGCTCGGACGATGACGTCAATGGAGGAATTTAAGGTGACATTGGCTATGTCACACATGGCGAGTTCGTTGGTCTTCGACACCTTCTTCGTGATGGCCTAGGCCGCTATGCGCGACGCCTTCAAGCACAAGAGGCAAACTTCAACACGCAAATGGCGACGGTAACCGAAGCTCTCAACAACCTTGTGCAACATCGAGCTTCTTCTTCGTCACGCCCAAGCCGTACAAGAAGCACCTCAAGGTCGACACAACCAAGACAAGCGCATCATGGTCCTCATCAAGAAGAACCGCAACAAGGATGCCAAGAAATACCAAGGCATGACGCACATGATCGACATCGCCATGAAGTGGAACGTCCACCTTCTCCTCGAGCGCACCATGACAATGTGCATCAAGCGCAACATCGATCAAATGGTGGACACCGTGAAAGAACACCATCACCACCACCTCAACATCGAGATCGTCAAGAACCATTGGCCAATGATAATGGTGTTCCGGGTGCGAATGACTATGGTGAACAAGGCCATCGACACCGCCATCCTCCAAGGCCACGCCACCACAATCATGACCATGGGAACCATGAGGGCAACCAATTCCACATCATGTGCATCATCATCGCCATGAGCCTCGACATCGTCAAGAACATCCACATGATCGTCATCACCACCACCATACCGAGTCAAGCGATAGTGAGTCGAGCCAACATAATGGTGATGGACTCAATAGAAGGAGATGTGGACGTGCATTCCCACGTCCCAATCATCGAGAAGAAGATGACAACTTGAGGAACCTTCGCTTTGATATGCCAAAGTTCTATGGAACAAGTGACCCATAAGCCTATCTTTCATGGGCACTCAAGGTGGACAAGATCTTCCGAGTTCGCCGCTACTCCAACAACAAGATGTTTGCCTTAGCTTCAATGGAGTTTGAAGATTATGCTCTCTTGTGGTGGGAACAACTTCAAGAGACAAGGTTGGACAATCACCAACAACCAATTAACACTTGGGTTGAGATAAAAGAAGCAATGTACAAGCGCTTGGTGATGCATGTAAAATGCATACATGAACTTTACATTTTATTACATGTTATTCCATGTTATTTACATCATATAAGGGTTATATTCATGATTTATATTGAGTTTTGGGGATAATTAACAATTTCCCCATTTTTCTGGAATTAACCCTGCACTGTCAGAAAACCCCTTTTTCTATATTTTTACGTTTCAGGCGACCAAATCACGTCATAATGACCTGAGATTTTACGGGGATCACTTTTTTGGAAGGAACGAAACGTAGGCGCAAAGAAAACGAAGAAACGGAGACCAAAAGGCCGAAAGGGGTGGGCCCACGCGGCCAGATTCCCTGACCGCGTGGGACCCACCAAATTGGCCCTCGGGCCTCCGCTGTCGTCGATCCTTCTTCCCGGAGCTTCGTCTTGACCTAAAAACGACTATATATAGATCCCCCAGGGCTTTCGCGAAAGAGAGCGCCGCCGAAACACAGAAACCACGAAACAGAGACCTAGAGCTGAAGATTGGAGGGGGAAAACTCCGGCGGGGCGCTGCCGGTGTGGTCTCCTTCCCCTCCAACAAGATCTCCACCGACACCATGATGAAGAGTGAGTAGTCCACCCCTAGACTATGGGTTTGTGGAAGTAACTTATGTATCTCTCCTCTCTATGAGCTTCACTAATTAGTACCGTATGAGCTGCTGAATATGATTACGGTCATCTATGTAATTCCTTTGTGGTGGATCTTTATTATGAGTTAATACATGTTTGAGATTGCAATGGTTTTGTTTCAGTTATGAAAGTAGATGCATATTATGTACCCCGTTCTTATTTACTTGTCATGATCAAGCATGTTTATGAGAGCATGTGAGGGGGAACGTGTGCATTAGTTGGAGTAACGGGGGGTGGCTAGTGCAGTGAACGTGACAGATAGTTCTGCGATCCACTTGGGTTTTCTACCTTACTTTGTTGCCTCACTAGGGATAAACAAAAATACCATGCTACCGGAGAGTGGATGTGACCTTGGCCACTACCTCCATGACTAGATCTAGCATGTTCTTATTTTAACTTCATGTCATTGAACTTATTGCTATGCTCTGATTTATCTTAATTACTAAGGTGTTATGATTTAGTTCGCATCTTGGTGGAGCATAAGAGAGAGAACAATTTATACTTGAGATCTCTATGTTAGGACGTGATGCTCATATTATTAATAACTTGTCAAACCATGTCTTGCCATCTTACATGTTAATTTTAGTGTTCCATTGTCTACCACGTTATCAAGAGAGAGTGTATTTGTGAAACCATGAACCCCGGTCCATTTTTAATCATAAGAAACACCTTTCCAACACTTTTATCACCACTTTTGTTTGCTGCAATTATTAAATCCGAAAATCCAAAAATACTTTTACACCTTGCATTCATTATAAAAAAACCAAAAATATCATTTATCATTGTTTCCACCATCATTGCATATTTATTTTACCATCATTGCATATTTACTACTGTTTGCATATTTATTTTATTATCATTCTCACACCTTGTGCTTGACCACCACTTGGTGAGGTTGAGGGCACAAAACAATTTATTTTGTTGCAGGTTCTCAAGAGAAGGATAAGGAGATAACACCTGAAATACTGGTTCCCCGAGAGTTCGATATTAAACCCTCGAGTCACCCCTCGTGGGGAAAACTGTCTTCCACTACTACATACACTCTGCACTTGGAGTCTCAACCTAACCCATTTTCTTTTAACGCAGGTAACTACGTTAAGGGCCATCACTTGGTGCCAAGTCACTACACTAGAGATTTGTACAAGAAGTTGCAAGAGTTGAAGCAAGGGTTGAAATCGGTTGATGAATACTATAAGGAGATGGAAATTTCTATGATGAGAGCCAATATTGAGGAGTCGGAGGAGCAATCCATGGCTCGCTTCATGAATGGCCTCAACTATCCAATCAAGAAGATTGTGGAGTTCCAACCATATGCCACCTTGGTTGAGCTAGTCCATCAAGCAACAAAGGCCGAGCATCACGTGCTTGAAGAGCTCAAATACATCAAGACAAAGACATTCTTCGCAAACAAGCCTTCATCTTCCATGCCTACAACCACACAAGCTCCTACTCAAGCCAACACAAGAGGTCCTCCAAGAGCTTCTACATCAACAACTCAATCGCCTCAACCTTTCAAGAAAGTGCCTCCCTCAAGCAACACTCCTCAAGGGTCTTCTTCTGGCACACGACTCTTGAAATGCTATAAGTGTGGAGGACAAGGACACAAATCCTTTGAGTGTACAAACAAGAAAGTCTTGATTGTCAATGACACGGGAGAATATGAGTCTATGAGTGAAGAGGAGTACCATGCTTTGAAGCAAGTCGCCACAATGCAAAGTGTTGAAGACGATTCGAATGAGATATATTGTGATGGTGACAACAACCCTTCATTGGTTGTGGCAAGAACCTTGACCACCAATGTCCAAGTTGAAGAAGACCAAAGATGCAACTTGTTTCAAACAAGAGCGGGAATCAATGGAAAGTCCATCAAGGTCATCATAGATGGTGGAAGTTGTCACAACTTAGCTAGTAAAGAACTTTGTGACAAACTCAACTTGAAGTTCAAGAAGCACCCATACCCATACCATGTGCAATGGTTAAGTGATTCCGGATCCGTCAAGATTCAACACATGGTGCAAGTGTCCTTCAAGATTGGAGCCTATGAAGATACCGTTGATTGTGATGTTGTGCCTATGTCCGTTTGTCACTTACTACTTGGACGTCCATGGCAATATGATAAGGGTGCTATGCATGATGGAAGGACCAATTATTATAGCTTCAAGAGCAACGACAAGAACTTCGTCCTTCGTCCCATGACACCAAGTCAAGTCATTGCCGACAATGCCAAGACTATTGCTCGGGCACAACAAGATCGCTCGTCAAGTGAGATGAGTGGTGAGCGAGAGACCCACCATAAAGTGAGTGAGAGCCACAAGCCACATAAGAGTGACACTTCGAAGAGAGAACCACAGAAATTTATACTATTTGCCACCAAAAGAGAGATGAGGGATTTGAGAGAGGACCCATCCACCCTTCACTATGTGCTCATATGCAAGGGTGAAGTTTCTATTACTAACACTTTCACTAATCTTCCTCCTCCTTTGATGTCTATTTTGAAGGACTTTGAAGATGTGTTCCCTCAAGAAGTGCCACCGGGACCACCTCCTCTATGTGGCATCGAGCATCGCATCGACCTTGTACCCAACGCACCACTACCGAACCGCGCCCCATACCGCACCAACCCCGAGGAGACCAAGGAGATTGAGCGGCAAATACAAGAACTCCTTGCCATGGGACACATCCGCGAGAGCTTGAGTCCATGCGCCGTACCCGTCATCCTAGTGCCCAAGCACGACAACACTCTTCGCCTATGCATGGATTGTCGCCCCATCAACGCCATTACGGTGAGGTATCGCCAACCTATCCCTCGACTTGACGATATGCTTGATGAACTTTGTGGTTCCTCCACATTTTCCAAAATTGATCTTAAAAGTGGATACCACCAAATAAGAATGTGTGAAGGTGATGAATGGAAGACCGCATTTAAAACAAAGCTTGGTCTTTACGAATGGCTTGTCATGCCATTTGGTCTCTCCAATTCACCTTCTACTTTTATGCGTCTTATGAATCATGTGTTAAGACCTTTCATTGGGAAATTTGTTGTGGTATACTTTGATGATATCCTTATCTATAGCAAATCCTTAGAAGAGCACACTTCTCATTTTGCTCAAATTTTGTTGGTTCTTCGCAACGAAAAGCTTTATGCCAATCTTTCTAAGTGCACATTTGGCACCAACAAGCTTGTTTTTGTGGGTTTTGTTGTTTCTTCGGATGGAGTTGAAGTTGATGATGCCAAGATTAAAACAATTCGAAATTAGCCTTTTCTAATATCACTTGAAGAGTTGCGACGTTTTTTGGTTTTGCCGGATTTTATCGCCGATTCATCAAGGATTTTTCCACAATTGCTTGCCCTCTCCATGAACTTACAACCTTTCATTTGGGGCAACGCACATGATTTTGCTTTCAATGAGCTCAAGCGGTTGTTAACCGAAGCACCACTCCTTGCCCTTCCGGATTTCTCTAAGACTTTTGAGATTGAATGTGATGCAAGTGAATTGGGCATTGGAGGAGTGCTTATGCAAAATTGTTGGCCCATTGCATACCATAGTGAGAAATTAGATGGAGCTCATTTGAATTACCCAATTTACGACAAAGAGTTATTTGCTTTGGTTCGTGTTTTGGATGTGTGGCAACACTACCTTCGTCCTAAGGGTTTGTCATTCATTCTGATCATGAATCTTTGAAATATTTGAAAAGTCAAACAAATTTGAACAAAAGACATGCTAAGTGGGTTGAGTTTATTGAGTCTTTTACTCTTGTAATCAAATACAAGAAAGGTAAAGCCAATGTGGTTGCGGATGCTCTATCCCGCAAGCCAACCTACTTACACGTCTTGACATTAGTGTCTTGGGTTTGGATGAGATAAAGAATTTGTATTCCACCGATGCTTTCTTTGGAGACATTTTTGCTCAATGTTCGAAGCATAAAGAAATTGGTGATTACTATTTGCACAAAGGTTTCTTTTTTAAGGCTAACAAACTTTGTATACCCGAGTCTTCGCTTTGTTTGCTCCTTTTGAAGGAATCACATGGAGGAGCACTCATGGGACACTTTGGACGTGACAAGACCTACGCCATGCTCACCACCAATTACTATTGGCCAAGAATGAAGCGTGATGTGGAACGCCTAGTTCGACGATGTTCGCCATGCCTCAAAGCTAAGTCTACTCTAAACTCTCATGGCTTGTATACCCCTTTGCCCATTCCGCATAAGCCATGGTCCGACATTGCTATGGATTTTGTCTTAGGCCTTCCACGCACTAAAACAAACAAGGATTCCATATTTGTCGGCATTGATCGATTCTCTAAGATGGCACACTTCATACCATGTAACAAGACCGACGATGCTTCACATATTGCTACTTTGTTTTATAGGGAAATCGTTCGTCTTCATGGAGTGCCCAAGACCATTGTGTCGGATCGAGACGTCAAGTTTGTGAGCTACTTTTGGAAGACGTTGATGGCCAAGTTGGGAATCAAGTAACTCTTCTCCACCGCATACCACCCTCAAACGGATGGTCAAACCGAAGTGGTGAATCGAAGCCTCTCTACCCTCATTCGTGTGTTGATCAAGCCAAACTTGAAGAATTGGGAAGAGTGCATCCCACATGCCGAGTTCGCCTACAATCGAGCACTACACCGAGCAACAAAGAGAACCCCCTTCGAGATCGTCTATGGCTACAACCCCTACACCACGTTAGACATGCTACCACTTCCACTCCGAGAACAAGTCAACATGGACTTTGACAAGCGAGTCGAATACATGAAGATGCTACATGAAGACACAAGAACCACGCTAGAGAAGCACAATGAAGATCATGCCACGAAGATGAACAAGAACAAGCGCGCCATGATCTTTGAAGAAGGATACCTTGTTTGGCTACACTTACGAAAAGACCGCTTTCCGGATGCAAGGAAGTCCAAGCTTCACCCTCGAGGAGACGGACCTTTCAAGGTTCTCAAGCGCATCAATAACAACGCATACAAGATTGACATCTCCAACTCCAAGTATTTGGTCCATGACACCTTCAATGTCACCGACCTATCATCATACCATGGGACATCAAGTGATGAGGATGACCAAGAGTCGAGGACGACTCTTTCCCAAGGGGGGAGATGATGTAGCCCAACCTACGGCTCCGACAACAAGCGGTCCAATGACAAGAGCAAGAATCAAAGCTCTCCACGATAAGGTGAATTCACTCCTATCTATGTGTGATCTCGACACTCCCTTGAATGGTTTGCTACTTCAATCGGATACCTTGTGTGTGCTCAGGTGCAAGCCCCATGAAGATCTTCAAGGAAGTGACGAAGATGGACAAGAGGCAAGACAAGAAGATGGAGATGGAGAAGAGTCCAGGCCAGAAAGCGGTACTACCGCCCGGGCCCGATACTACCGCCCGGCATCCACCGAAGCCGCTGAAGCCAGCGCAACTGCACGTGCGGTACTACCGGACCCCTGGACGCGGTACTACGGGGAAAGCTGAAGAGCTCCTGGACATCGCGCTTGATTTGCCCAGCACTATCGCGCCGGCCCGTTACTACCGGCTACCCAGCACTACCGCACGCCGTCCGGTACTACCGCGCCGCCACGGCCTGCGCGCTGTTTTGACCGTCGAGTCATGTAATCCTAGCCGTCCATCTTTCTTTTGTATCTAGACTATAAATAGGTGCTTCCCACCTCAGATCTAGGGTTAGACTAAGAATAGACTTGAGTTGAGCTATGCTCCTTCCCACCCATGATGTTGTTGCCTCTTTGGAGATGAATCAAGGGCTCCACTTGTGAAGATGAATCAAGACCTCCCCTTGTGGAGAAGATCTCTCAAGTGGATTCCAAGACCTCTTCTTGTAGTTGTGACTACTTGCCAATCTTTATCCTTGGGTGACTCTATTGGATCGGTTGAATTGACCGATTAGAGAAACAATCTTAAGAGTAAGGTTGCTTGGAGATTGAGAATCGGGGGCTACCCTTGGGGATTGGTTACCGTCCATGTTGCTTTGCTAGTTCTTGTTTTGTGTCTTTTCCCCTTTGTGTTCTTCGTGTTCTTCGCCAAATCCGTCCCAAATCCGTGAAGATCGGGACCAACCCGCATCATAGGGTTCATTGCATAACTCCACCTTCCTCGATGGGGCCTAGGGCTTGCCCGGCGACCGTCTCTGGCAGCGGCGAGGGAGAGGGAGGAGGCTGGGGGCGGCGGGATCTAGGGTTCGCCCTCGAGTCGCCCACGGGGGGCGACGCGAGGGAGGGAGAGGGAAGTATTAGATAATCACAAGAAAATGTGTGTTTTGCTTTCTACATGATCACTGTTTGTTGGTTTCAAGTAGTAGCCATTCGTACACTTGGTTAGCAAATGACTCCGAATAAAGTAGTCGTTTGTACATTTAAAATCGCATTATGTTCTAATAAGATTAATGTCAGTCATTACGGTGTGGTTGATGTCTCGGCCAGATTTGTCACAGAAAAAGTAACACACAGCAACTACAAGAGATAGGAAAAAATATGTCAAATTCTTCCGATACCAGGTGCATTGCATAACTCTACTACGTCCAGGCGTGCACAGGCCCAGGAGTTCCTCCATTCAGAATCAAGCTATCAAAAGTTGGATCGCAGATTAACAGCAACCACAGGTCGACAGCAGCTTGAATCATATAGATTGCTACAAATGAGTAACAGCAGCGCATTTGCCAATAATACGACCTTAGCTTATGGACAGGTTCATATCCGAGGAACTGATACAACAACATCGACCGATCTCTCGCAAGAAGATTCTTTACAATTAGAATAGCATTTGCCGCCAAAAGAGGCCAGGCCAGTGCCAGCCACTCGCGCTCGGACCCTAGGTACGGTCGAGGCGGGGTTTTGATTTGTTCCGTGACTTTGCCCTGGAGCTGAAGTACAGCCGACCGCTGTCAGCACGCGGTTCGCCCATAGCAGATGGAGGCGATGTACAGGTTCTTCGCCCATTTTTCCTGAAATTTGGGTAGACATATAAATGAGGATAAGCTAAATACATGGAACACCTGATTTTGTACGTCGTTACAAGTCAGCAAAAAGATGTATTTAATGTACCTTCACGTGGTTGCTGGGGAAGGCAGAAGTTCTAAGGGTTTCCTGGGTCTCGTCCATCGGCTTCCTCTTTGGTATGCTCAAGATAAATGCAGCTTGATCAGGCGTGCCTGCAGATGAAGTTATTCTGTAACCAGTTTCCCATCGCCTGTGGAGTCCTTCACTTGGATAAAGAAAATCCAACTCTACAACCTGCACGATGGAAGACAGATTCAGTTTCGCTGCAGCCTCCCCACATTGGCCACCTTGAGACATTGACCTGATATGTGCAAGATTCCAGACTTGGTACTACTCTGCACAATTACTGATCGTTTGCTAAACAAGAAACTGTGCAGAGCACCAGTTCTCTAAGGTTAAACTGAAGCCATTCTTGTAGCAGCATATAATTACATGCATATATTTTACGTGCAAGGCTCAAACTGCTGGTGTCAACCATCTAAATGTTCAAAGAGTTTAGCTCGCTGAGCTGAAAACTATAAAATTCAAATGCAGAACCACATGCAGTATTGTTTTTTCTTCTTTTGTGAGGACATATTGCAGCCATTTAATGTATGTTTAGCATAGATGAAAATATATAACATATGAGAACCACCAAACTCGTGAAACGGATATTTTCTGTACATGATTTCACGCAAACAGAAAGTGCAGGCACGTGTTTTCACCTGGTCAGAATATCCTGCGTTCCTCGACATGACAACTCCCCAACGATTCCCAGCAGTACCCATAGATGTTACATGGAAACCTTCTTTCCACTTCTTATTAATCCACTTGTAAGGAAAAGATTCACTGACTTTGTATGACTGCTGTGTATACGGAGTTCCTGTAATGATATCAAAGATCAGAGTAAGTGATATATCATGGAAAGAAAGGGACAACAACAGTCTATACGAAACATCGGGGTCACAGACAGTATAAAGATGCTGATAATTTGCTTAATTGACACAAACTGCCTCGTTTTGTAAGTATTATAGAACTAGAAAATTGGTAACGTCTGTGCATCGGTGGTTTATCAGAACAATGACCAATGGAATATCAATACTAACATATCCTGGACAGAATTATGTGTTCTGTACAAACTCCATGCACCAATTCTGAAGACCTTTACATAACCCTGGTGGCTTGGTGTACAAAAGGTTCTGCTAAAGTTAGTTTCAAGATTCTTTTTGAAAGTGGGTATGCAGACACCACAAAATCAGGTATAAATTTGGAACGATGCTCTAATTATTGTAATATCCCTCGCTCTGACCAAACACAATTTGTGTGATCAAACGTTTATGTGATTGAGTCATACAAAAACATACTAGTTCGTGTCAAAGGTATAGTGGTATTCTTTCCAAACAATGAAAATTCACGAGAGGGAGCAGTTTGAAACTTTGAATAAATGAACAGTTATCTGGAGCGAACAGGTCATTTACAAACCTTTTGACATGACAACCAATGAGCTTCCATTGGTTGCTCCAGCTATTGCTGTTATGTAAAAGTTCTTCTCCCACTGCTCCATAATCCAATCCTACAGCCAAAGTTAGAAACAAAGATAGTGTCAAGATTCTGGATTACCAAATTCCATCTAGAGGACAGAGACCGCAGCTCACCTTGTGCAGGAAAATTTGTGAAAGCTCATAAACTTGAGAACCAAAACCGGTCCCAGCATCCATGATGAGTGCCCAAAAATTTGCTGAAGAAGCTACGCAACTAATGTACAAGCCATCTTCATTGCCTTTTTCTATATGCTGATGCAGTCTTGAATCCGCTACGTTGTAGTGGTATCTATAAAATGACAGAAGAAATGCTTATAGAGTCATATCAACTACCATCATACTATTTAATTTAGGAAGGACGATAAATTATTGATCCATAAGCAAAGAAAATAGGCAAGCTTCAAATATCTCAAATCAAGAATAAGCGAGTGTAAACAGGAGCTATGCAAGCTTAAACTATAATAAGCACAAGGAAATCAGGTACAATGAGTTCACACCAAGAATTATCGCATGTTTGGAACATGAATCACTTGGACTAGTGGTAGCCGTGCATATGCGCATAAGGGCCAGGTCTCGGGTTCGAGTCCTCACTTCTACCTTAATGACAAAGCCGGGGTGGAGTCCCCCCTCCGGTCTTGTTATTTTTTTTACAAGACAGTAACTGAACTCCAACGTAATTCAGTTATTTAGGCTTGATACTTGATCTAAGAAGATCATGTGATGAGTGATGACTGCTGACTGTGTGCCAGGTAGAGAGAGGGGAGGATGCAATATACTCATGACAAGGCTATGTTTGGTCAACCATGTACATAAGGGACATCTTAGCTAAATTTAAATGACACTTAAATAACTAGAACAGGCCACCTTTCAACAGGAAGGGAATGACAATTAACAGAAGAAATTCTGGGCAGGCAGACATAAAAAAATGAACAATGCCCCAATTTCATATTATAAAACAATTACCGTTGCTTCATGGGTCGCCTAGCATTATAAACTGAAATCCATTGAGTTGCTGGGCTCCCCAACCGGACTTTCTTCTTAGGCTGTTCCTCTTCTTCAAGATTTACAACCATTCTTCCACGTTTCTGACCAACCTATAAATTTTACAGCAGATGCATGACAAAATTTTAATACCAGAAAATTAAACTAGAGGGTACAGGTACAGGTTGTGGGTACAGCAGTACAAACCTTTAGAGCACCATCGATTCTGATGGGCCTTGAAGCAGGCACCTCGATCAGACTATCAAAGAGAGCAATAAGTTTTGCATAATTTGGCTCTTCATCAAATTTCATATTAGTGACCATCTCAAGAAAATGTTTGAATGGAGGTGGACAGAAGCAACTCAGAACCTCCGGAGAAGTTGCCATTTTCTTCTTACAGACAAGAAAGCTCTTGTTGTCTCCCTGCATTTGGTAAGCCGTTAGCACTAAAAATATGTTCAGGAGCAAATAGAAAATTGTTAGTCAAACTCTGCTGAGAACGTATAAAGCTACCTGATAGCCTTGCCAGGGTAATCTTCCTCTTATTAGAAAAATAAGGGTATATGCTAGTGACTCCAAATCATCCCTCCTACTACCTGTACGGCCTAAATGGGCATGGACACTAGCATATCTAATTGTTCCCCTGGAAAACGTAAAAAGGAAATAGGTCAGTTCACAGGTCACTAAATTTGTACATAAATAAGCTAGTATAGAACCAACCTAAAGATATCTGGCCTCTGATCATATTCAACATGCTGACTTGATGATGCTTTTTTCCACTTGGATGCTGCATAAATTAAATATTAACAGAACCATAAATTAGTGTGGCATAAAATGCATCAAGCCATCAACATACTATTTACTGGTCAATGCTTATGAGCAAAGGCCACGGTGCATTGAAAACAAGACAGTATCTTAAACAATATCATACCTAAACCAAGATCAATGAGGAAAAGCTTCTTCTCATCAGGTGATCCAGGTTGACCAAGCAAAAAGTTTTCTGGCTTTACATCTCCATGGACAAAGCTGAGAATAATAAGAGGCACAGCAAGTGTTAACACCAATGAAAAGAAAAATTATGGAAAGTCCATGCACTCCGGGACAATTGTCAGAGACAAATGGCTTTAGAAGATTACCCTTTGGAGTGAAGTTTCTCAAGGATCGATATGGACTCAACAGCAATGCAAGCAACCATATGAGATGACATCCTGTTTGGGATATGGCGCTTTCAGCAAGGAGTAAGAAAAACATGCTGCCAAGGTGAAAAGGTTGGTAAGATACTTACGCTTGTCCCATTGAATTCCAAACATCCCAGAGGCTAGGACCAAGCATATCCATTACCTAAAATACAAAATGCAGGTTGAATTAATATGAAAGATCACATTAAGAGGCATTTTGGGGTGCATGACTATAGTTAAACTCACAAGAATGTAGTAGTCTCCCTGGCGACCCTTGTAGTGGACTGATGGTATGCCATAGCAACCATTAAGAGACCTGTCACAAAAGGTTTAGCATGCCATGCTCCACAAATAGTCTATACTACTATTAAAAGAGCAAACTTCGCCGGATACATTAAATGTATGCCCTACGATCGCTGATCAACGAACCATATCGTTCCGTCCGTGTTGAGCTAAACTCAACACATCCGAATCGTTATTTTTTCTCAGGACTTTCACATTGCGCCCCCACGGCCAGCCCCGCACGCCTCCACGGGCCTCCACCCGAGCTCCTCCGTCTACCTAGACGAGCCAAGTACATGAGCACCTTCTCCTCCTCCGGCAGGCAACAGCCGTCGCGGCAACCGTCTCGCCAAACCCAACGCCGCATCCCTCCCGCGTGCGCAGCCCAACCTCCAAGGTCGTCGCCGCCCAGCGCAAGATCCCACGCGAAGCCGCCGCTCTGTACGTGCCCCTCACCGGCCGGCCGCGGCGGTGGGTCACCCTGCGCGCTGGAACGCCGGAACGCGAAGCCGGCGCGGCGGCGACGCGCTGGGACACCGTCGACGGCCGCTTCCAGCGACTCCACTCAGACGGTCGCGGAACCTCCCCTGCAACTCCAAGCGCCGCCGCAAAAGCAGAGGCGTCGCAGCGGGTGATGGATCGGAGGCTGGAAGCCCCTCCGTGCATGGTCGAGGAACGAGGAGGGTGAGATACCGCCGATTGCGGCGGCACACGCGCGCACTGCTGCCCCTGCTGCATCTACGCCGATGCCCGGTTGCTCCAACCCGAGAAAGTTCTGCCGTCCGGATTTCCCTTTGCTCTGGCAGTCTGGCCTGAGGAAGCTGGGCCGCTCGACTCCCCTCCGCCAGTAACCGACCTACCGCTCAGGCAGCAGGCCGGACAGCGCCGCCATCCACGTCAACTTCTTCCCTCACTTGCCACCGGACCATCTACTCCTACTACCAGATAAGAACTCATCTGATGCCCTCCACACTCAGTCAAATTTTAGCAGCGGCAACCACGACAACCCACGGCGAATGATTCTCAGCCCAACTCTGCTTGGTAAGCCTCTTGGTTCTTCTTCTTCTTTGGGTTTTGGACTTTTTTGGTAGGTTTCTTGCTCCACGCTTTTGAATTTTCCGAGCTGTTTTACCTGCTTCAGTTTGTTCGGGTCTGCAACTAATCAACTTCGGAACGTGTGAATAGGCCCAAGTGAAACGATACTGGAGAAACAGCGGGGACTGAGTGAGAATGCAGATGAAGAGGGCTGCAATATCCAATTCTCCAATTACAAAAGCATGTGGAATAGAACGGGTTAAGGTACTTGGCTTCTGCTGCAAAATTGGTTATGTAGTTATTCACCCCACCATAGTTTTCTGTCAAATTCAGACGTTTGTTAGTCATAGGCCAAATCTTTGCAACGTTGCATTTGATCTTTATTTGGTTGTGTAGACTAGCAATGCTTGGATTTTGTAACCTGCCAAACAGCAGTACAGACAAGATGCAGAGACTTCTTTCACTGTAGAAGAGAGGACGGCTGGTCTTAATTTTGAATATTGGTTGCAAGATTGCTTACAGGTTGGGGGGTCACATTCTTGGTCAGTCTAACTGGTTTGCACGGCAATCCTGTGGCATACATGTTCTTTGGATTTTTAGTAATGTTAAAAAGTTTAAACGTCATTCGGAATTCCTAAGAAAAATATACTTTTGTTGGACCAACATAATATGCATATAAAACTGATCACATAAAGATACAATTCAGTGCAGGTAAGTAATCTCTACCTTATTTTATCATCTTGGTTGGTAGATCAATTCATTTTGAATCTGTTTTTAGAGATTCTACTCACCTTGTAACAAAATGGTGTGTTTATCATGGCTTACATGAGTCTTAGCTTTATTGGTACGACTGGTTTACCCTAAAGTGCCACAACTATTTTGTAATTTTAGGGAAATTTAATTGCCAGAGCCATGCTATTCTTCTCTTTGTCTAATCCGTTGGTATTGTTCCCTCACTACATGCAGGTGATGATGCCTAAGGTGGTGCTGCCGCTAAATGTCGCGCTGAAGGGTACACGTGTCAGAGTGTAACATTGAGGATATGACCCAAACAATGCCAATAATCCGACCAAGGAGCACACCTTTTACGAAGACGTGCGTTGCACGTACATGTCAACTAGTAATAACAAATGTAAAAGGGGGTGATCGGGCATAGTTCTTACTGATAAACCTGCCACTCAAACGGGGGGCCATAACTACATCCTTTGCTTCTTCGATGCTCCAGTTTTAGTGCAACCTACATTGCATTAATCCATATAAGATTTGACTAGATCAAGAAATAGAACTATAGCATCCATCTGAGGCAGGCCAGAAAAGAAACCTCATATGCATCTGGACCCATACGAGAAGCTCCACCAGTTATTCTTCTGCCAACATAGACCTGGCCGAATCCACCTTTACCCAACTTTCTATCAGTTATATATTCTGGAGAGCTACCTACTTGAACCTGCAATAGTTAGAATAGAAAACATTCAGATCTTTAAGAGCTTATATCATGGATGTAGAACTTCATCAAGTAAAATACAACTGGTAGAACTGTAATAATACCACCACGAGGGCAAACTAAGCTGAACTATAGGAATGGCATATATCAATATATCAATAACATTTTTTCAAGCCCATCTTTTCTATACTTTAATATATTATTAGATGTTTTGCTTTCTTCTACAAAACAGAACTTCTATAATACAGCCACTCAGTCTTGATTACTCTCGTGCAAGTATAAACACAATATCTGATGAAGATGTTAAGATTTTGGCCATGCTCGCCATTCAGATGAACAACCATTCATTATTACAATATTACTTACATGTCATGTGAACTGATAGTTTCTAAAGGGGGCACATTATTTGCCAAATGAGAGATAGGTATGCATGATACAACAAAAGAACAGCGTGCGATTACAGATAATTTAGGACAATGCATTGCCAAAGGATAGTACAGAAGGTAACAAACAAAGTAAACAGCCTGAGTAGATAGCATAACAAACAACAGCCTTTGTAAAGGAAGGAACAACATACTTGATCAGTCAGTATAGAAATAGAGCAATCAATGTAAACAATTGCATGGAGAACATAAGAAGGCTTGCATGGAGAACAAAGTCATACCCTCTCAGGCACTGGCGTTGTCGTGGCTTCATCTTCGGCCGCTGCAAGTCTGTCACCACTTGCACCCTCCATTTTCAACTTAGCAGCCACGTCGGCTACCTTGTTTAAAGCAAGGTCTTGCTTGGCTCTGGCAGCAACTGCCTCTCTAGCGACAGCTTCAGGAATGTCCTGGTTAAGCTGGTCAGTCTCCAAATCAATAGCCTTGATCCCCTTTCCTCTAGCCTTTGGAGCTGGCCTTCCTCTTCCTGCAGCAGGTGCTTTCTTGTTGCCTCTGCCAGCTGCAGCAGCACGCCTTCCACCCCTCCCCAGTGGAGCTGGCGGCGCAGGAGTCGCTACTCGATCCGCAGCCTGGACGTCGTCAACCTTGCCAGACCTCAAACGAGCTCTCCGAACACCGCTTCGCAGCTCTGGCATTATCCGTCCATGCAACCCGGTATGGCGTTACACCCCTCGGAGCTTCTTGCAATCTCTGCATGCAAGAGAAACCAACACAAACAATAAATACAGGTAAAAGGCAACGATAACAGACTCTCATACACATGGAAAGGTGAGCTCAAAACTTGCTCATCCACTCATACACATAAACGGTATCCAAACATGAGCAACATGCACAGGCAGACAGACAAAAAAATCTGGGGAGGAATCAAGCTGGGGCCTTCATCGCCATCGCAAAAGGAGGCGGCCTGCTTTCCCAGCACCGAGAGTCCTTTACCCCGAATCGAATGCCACCATGGCCGCAAAAGGAAGCCGCGCATCTCCATCACCCGATGCCGCCTCGCCTCACAAGGGGATCTCCAAAAAAATCCCATCTTTGCCGCGAGACTACAAACAATCGGGCGCCAAATCGCCTCCGGACTAACCACGGACCTCTAATCCCACGCGAGCCACGCCGACCTCCTAAATCCACGGTCGGTAACACGCGCCGGCGAGACTGGCGCCGTGTCCTGCAGACAGACCCCGGGGAAACAAAGAAAAAAACCGCGCACGAATCGGCCACCGGAGAACGCATCGGGCCGGCGCAGCCCCGTCGGATCGCGCCCGTGAGCTCGCCGCGCGGCCCGATCGTAAGGGGGGAGAGCCGGCCGCGCGGGACGGAGCCGCCGCCGCCGCCACGCACGGATTGGAAAAAAAAATCGAGCGAAATGGGGCGGGAACGGGCGGGATGTGGGAGCGAACGGGGTCTTACATCGGGGATGCCGGCGATGGAGGCGTCCGGGGGGGAGGTCGGAGGCGGCGGCGGCGCCTCGGGGCGCGTGCGGTGGGGGGAGGGCGACGCGACCGGGGGGCAGGAATTGTGGAGCGCTCTCCTGGAGGGAGGGTGGGAGAGAGGGTGAGACGGAGAGTAGTGCTGGTGCTCGGTGTGCCGCAGCAGCTCACGCAGCTGGCAGGAACCTGAACGGTGGGGCCGGCAGGGGTCCTCGTAGGTCGCCGACAGGTGGGACCGATAGTGGAGGGAGTGGGGCGTCCTTACGTGCGGGGGGTGCAAACCTGTGCGCGCACGAGGTGTGTGTACACGGCGTTTCGCTCGAGGTTCAAACGGGAGAGAGATTTGTAACCAAATTTAATTAGGACTTAAACGTTATACAGGTTGGCAGGAATTAATGAACCATGCATGCTGCGAATTTGAATTCATATCACTCCCTCCCTTCGTGTCACGAGTACACGTTACGCGGTTGGTTTAACCTAGAAATGGTTTATCATCGACCCCTCAAAAAGTTTAGGAGAAACGATGGCTTGAGGCAAGAAAAGTAGTGATAGTTTTTTCTACTCCCTCCGTTCATAAAAGGCTAGCTCAAATTTGCATGTATCTCTAGGTTGAGACATCATTTTATGAACAGAGAGAGTAATAGTTGAGTTGCAAGAATCACGCTCACTATATGGCAAGCCGTACCACATAAAGAGTGGAAAGATGCCTAAGTTAGTGGTAAAACTTGAATGCTTACTTGGTTTGGTCTCCCTGCATAACCTTTGAAATCTCTTGAAGATATAGTTTGTGTGATTGTCGGTGTGACCGGTTTTTGATAACGGTAACAGCCGAGTTTGCAATCTATCGAGAGGGTTGTGACTTAGTTGATTTCAGCTTCAGTCACGCGGAGCTTCAAAGCGGCGTGACTGGAGTTGAGATCTATAATGCGGAGTATGGTCTCTTTATCTAGAGTTAGGGAATCGTTCCTGAAAGGCTACCCTGGGTGTGTGCATCAAATATTGATGTGACCGGTTTCTAAGTCGGTGCTTCAGTAATCGTTCATGTTATCGATTTTGCCAAGTCATGTGTTTTATGTTCGGTGATGTCGGGTTTCACTCCGGTGGTACCGATTTTTTTCCTATCAACTTGCACATTTCTTTGTTTGTGTACTGTTTGAGTTGTACTTGGTTTGGCCGCTTTTGAATCTGGTGTTTGCCTCTGTAGCTCGCTTTAGGCATGCAGTTGTCACGTAGTTGAAATATCTATTGCATTAAATCTCAAGTCAACACTACCGATAAATGGTTTTGAATGACTCTTTGGAGCATAATATCATTATTCCTAATATGACCGTGCTTCGCTTCAAAATTACTAGCTTGAGCGAGAGCGATGCTCTGAGGCATCAAAGTTTTGACCGTGGGGTTTGAGTCTCGTTATGACCGGTTTTAAGGCCAATGCATTTGGAAAGATTTCTGATGACCAATTTTATGGGCCACGAATTAAGGTGCACTTTCAGATCTCAGATCTACACTATTACACTTCGTGTGAAATCCTCTTCTTGTTCTTGAGTATATCTTAAGAGAAGAAATCTTCGGGGGTGAGATTGAGCCAAATTGAGCATCAAGAAAGAGCGCTTTAGAGCATATATATCATGATCTAATATTGTTGAAATTTTGGCACCTCCTATATCAGCCGAGAGCTTTTTATTTGTGGTTCAACCTCGACAAGTTTGTGAAGGTCTGAGGATCACACAAAATCCACCGTGAGTGATTTTGGGTTTCCATGTGAACTTAGATCGAGGATCATCTCAAGATCCACCATGATTAATTGGGCATCCATCTGAAGTTAGCTCAACAAGAACAAGGTGAAGTCTAGGTGACTTCGAGGCACTTGTGGGTAGAGTCTCTTATAGGATTGTTATGTTGACTAGATGGGGTGAAAAGGCGATTTAATATTTTTTAGTTTCTTTTCAGCTTAAGGGATACAAAACAAACACAATATTGTTAGATGTGCAACTAGGTGAACAACCTATGTGACAAACTCTACAGATAACAAGTTACAACTAGAACGAAAGCAACGAATAAGTAAAGGTAAGGGATAACCGCAATGGTGGATATGAGGATGTAATTTCTGAAGTTCCTTCTCTTCTTTGGAGACATGTGGTGCCACAAAGTTCACCAACCCCACAAGGACTCGCCTTATTCTTCATGAGTTTTCCCTCAAAGAGAAAGACTCGATCCACTAAACGAAGCACTTGAAGGCAATCGGATCTTTACACACAAGGTTGGGGCAAACTCCACAATTCAATTGGAGACTCCCAACTCTACCAAGAAGTTTCACACACAAATATTGAGTTTCGAGGAGGATTGAGTCCGTCTAGGGTTTCAACAACCCAAGAGTAACAAGTTCTACAATGGAATGAAAGGGGAAAATCAATTTACTTTCATGAGCTCGTAGATCCAGATCATCTCTCCCAAACCTTAGAAGGGCATCAAGACGAGTTGGCTAGAAAGAAAAGATTAAGAATATTTCAATGTGATACAAAAGCACGTTGCGATGATCATATAAAATAATTGTTTTTTAGGTGCAAAGTAGTAGTACCCATAAAAATTTATGTTTGTTGGTGATTACTATAATACGTGCTATTTGAATAACAAGCATAGCTCATTAACATATTTCAACTTAGTATTAAAACCATTATATATAACTTTTAAGAAATTGTTGCCCATCCAAAAAAAATATCATACCAACTATTTAATTTATACTCCAGAAGTTTCTATATATTTGCCTACTAAACTATACACTACACACCTCTATTTAGCATTTGCCCTGTGTTTGTAATCTCAAACCAATTTAAAAATAGAGAAGAACATTCACAAATAATATTTATACACTATATAATTCATTTTTGTAAAAAATCAAGGAGGCGTTATATATAGCTGTAAACTCCTACACCGATGACACTATCTCGGAAATAACAAAAAACTTGTTGTGAAACTGAGATATATTTCCAATGGTATACGTTGCAACTACATAGCGTAATACACAAGATAATATTTGGAAACATTATTGTATGGTTAAAAATGCTAACTAGGTAATATACAATATATTTGTTAGAACCATAATGTGTTGAATAGGTATAGAATTTCAGTATAATTTATTTACTTTAAATCTCCCCATGTTCAAATTATAGTTAGAATGGCCCTTGGTTTTTAGAAGGTGTGCTCTACTTAGTGGGTGTTGGGAATAATAAGAGGGACAAGGTTGGTTAGGTGGATTTTCAATAGGTTTGTTCGACACTAATGTTTATGTGTTAAGCAACAAAGTGATTCCTTTAGCTTCCATCCTGGAATGTTGAACTAAATTGTTGTATAACCAATATTTAGGCTTAGACTAACTAAATTTATATCTATTCAATAATATTGTTTTATATTAAGCACCAAAGTATCCTCCTGCCATTTTCCCTTTAGGACTATATAATGCTAATTTTGATGATGTGTTATTTATCTCTTTATACATCATATTTTCTTATGCTTGGATTATTTATATTTCCTCTCGTCCTTGTGTACGGGAATCGAGCTGCTTGTCGTGAAATTGGTGGAGACCGGGAAACTAGATCTAGAGAAACTTTTGTTCATTGGGATATCTGTGAATCTAGCGTGGAACCCAGCAATGATGAGGACAAACTCGTGGATGACCCTGATTTCCAAGGGGAGGATGATGCTGCTCCAGACAGTGGGGAAGAGGGTAAAGACAACAAGGAGGGTGATGAAGATCATGATCTAGATTACGATTCAGACGATGACGATGATGGTGATGATTTATGTGGATGATGATGAAGAGTAGGAAGGAGATCCCGGCTACAATCCAATGGATCAAGACGTTGAGGAGCGTGATCTCAATCATGAACTTCAGTTCGTCAGGATCTTGGCCAAGAGGTCGAGCAAGGACCTAATGAGATCTATAAGTTTGAATTTTCACTCGTCAATCATAAGGTTTGGTGGGGAATGATGATGAACTGTTGACGAGTACCTGGGTAACTACGGAGAAAATCTGACTTGGCTGATGGTCTAATGACAACAAGGACCTAGCTAACCCTGGAGATGAATGGGAATAGGCTGATTGGGTCGCCTTAATTTCAAACGTATTTGTGTAGTGTAATGGCCCTCTTTTGCTCAGATTTTAATAATCCGCACTCGCATATTTGGATCGATTTTATCTAAGTCTGACATGGAGGGATGAAAAGTGTGTTCCGTGTTTTGATTTCTGTCAATGCTAAGATGCACTTCAGTTTGTTATGTATGTATCGATGGTTGATCGTTGTTGCTACATAAGTCACACCCCCTCTATACACTACAGGGAAGCCACAATATGCCCGGTATAAAAAAATACTCACTTATATATGTCCGGATATACTCGACATTGCCTTTGTCGACTCGATAAAGAGGACTCGACAAACACTATGTCGGTATCTCCATGTTTCTCGAGGGTCAAAATCGGGGCGTCGACAATCTCTATGTCAAGTATTCAGCGGGAGCACTCGGCACAATAAAGTGCATTGGTCATTGTTCGATGGGAACATAATGGACATGTGGTGGTCCTATTTACCGAGTGTCATGGACCGACACCCGACGAAATCCACTAGAAGCCGACATGTGGCATGGCTTTGTCTAGTGTATTCCCTCCATACTCGGCTTACCTGTTTTCCCACTGCATTCTGCATGCTAGGTGAACATGTTTGTCGAGTCTTGACACTTGGAAAACAAACGTCCCAGCATAGTCCTATATCTGCCATGTTCCATGTTTCCCGAGTGTCATATTTAGCCATATTCCGCAATACTTGTTCCGATACTTCCAGGATTAGTGTCAAGCACAACCTACAGATAATCTCTCAACCTTGTATAATGTTCCTTTTGATCACCTAATACTTCAATGCCTTCTTCAGCGCTATATAAGCTTTGTTCTTTTGAATTTCAACTCCATGCTTCATCTTGGCATTATCCATTAAAGTGTCAACACGTGTGTTTGAGTCTGTTCTTATTGCCTGCTTGGCTTCCCTGGTCACCCAATCAATTGTAATGTTTGTGTTCTCTCCATGAGCAACACAAGTGTTCTCTTGACTCAATTTCCTGGTGCGGAAAGTTTTTTTCATGAGAAATCTTTGAAACTTTTCGTATCAGCAACCACAACATTAGAATTTTGTGATTGTTCTTGGATTTTTATTTTGTGATTGTTCTTGGATTTTTCTGAGCGTCCTGGTTTACGGTTTTTTCTCCCTCCTAAATGTAAAACATGCAAAATAAGATGAAACAACATTAGAATTGTATCCTAATGTGAAATATATCAATGATGATAGGAAAATTATAATAAAAAATAGCGATATAAAATGGACATATTAGCTCCCCAGTTTAGACTCCGCTTGTCTCGAAGCGAATACCAAACTCGGTAAACATGACCACATGTTTATGAAATGAGGTGTCAATCAACATCATTATTATCTCAACCAACACTTCAATGCCATAGTATTAATGACAACATACATTCTAATCAGTAACCTTTACTCATAAAACTTCTCATAAACGAGTAATGATCTACTCAATGTTAAGTTTCAACAAATAAAAAACATGCCATAGTGTTAAATGTTATTCGTGTAAACTGGTTTTTTTTCTCTATTTTAAAGATTTTTCTTATGCTCGTATCAGGACACAAAATAGCGTGATTTATTTGAAATTCAGATAGTGATACGAATTTGAGCCGGTGCTCGCGTCTCTCTAGTGTTCATGCGTGATGTGCTTTCTCAGTTCAACCTTTTATTTAGGCGTTGGTGTTGTTCATGGTCCACCAAGTAGTCAACAATATTAAGGATTCTTAAAAACCTTTTCAAAACGAGAAAGGAAAATATCTTTCAGGCATCCAAGTGGTAATTTTTGCCGAGTCAAGCCACACCATGAACAGCTAGCTACATCCTTTGCATAATCCAGCAAAAGTAAAGCACAAGATACCCCAATCACCATATCGACACACATTTTTGTTTCTTGGCATACAGCTACAAAGCCTACAAAGGGAGGCCACCAGCACAACAAACCCGATTATCATAACTCATTCCAAGACTATTTTGTGGCGCGGAAAGCCGGTCCCGTCTGTAAGTTCGTCGAGCACCTCCGATCTCTCGCACTCGTGCCACTCCCGCCAGTGTGGCACTATCTCCAATTCGACAAGTTCCCGTTCTTCGCATTCCACCACGTGCCCATCCAGCAGGTGGACGTGCCCCAGCCACCGCGACGCCCTCATGATCCGCTTCACAAAGGCGGTCTGCCACGCCTCAGGGTGCAGGCGGGACGCGCCGCGGTCTCCCGCGTGAACGCCGTATACGCCGTTACGCTGAACGGTATGCCGCGAATGGGCCGCTTATGGGCTGCGGCGCTTTGCGGCGCTGCGCGCGCCGTTCGCTCGCGCCGTGTGGCCGCTCGCTCCCTTGCTGGCTAGCTCGCTAGCTCCATTATTAGTTCAAGCGCTTATTAGTACTACAGAAAAGGAAACTTTTGGCGTCACCATCTTTGCTGCACACAAGGTTGTGGCCTAACCGTTCCAAATTTATTCGATCTCTGTGTAGCTGCTAGCTGGGTTCTAGTATTCTATGTAAGCCTCATAATTTTGTGTTATTAGTCTCAGCTTGCTGTTTATATGGTTCTGAATGCTACTGGTTGTTCTATCGATTCCAGTTTTATCAACAAAAGAGTACAAAGGGGGAAAAGCTCCCATGCCTGCTCGAGCAGCTCCTCCGTTCTAGAGGACAGAGGAAGATCGACAAAAATTTACCTGCAGACCACAATAATTTTGCAATACATTTGAGCTGCGAGCAAACTGAAATGCAAAAGAACTCGCCTATCAAAAACAAGATCATACACGCCAAAACACATGTGCATGCCAGAAACAGCTCCAGCTTCCCCTACAGGATGAACATCGCCCCTGAACCAGGAAAGGAAAATGTCCTATGAACCAATTCTCGTACAAATGTTTCTGTGGAGATGGTACTGACTAAAGTTCAACGATCTCTCTAAACTGCAGATACATAAATAAGTATATGAGGCTCCGCTAGCATCTTTTGCTTCAGCTTCAGAGTCCTCAACTTGTGCCTCCATGGCTCCATCATCGCCAACCACTGAATAAATAAATGACATAAGCTTTCCCACTGAATCAAGGAGAATTAACATGCATCACCAGCAAATGAATCAGCTTTCCCACTGAATCACATAAGCGTAATATAACATGACATATGCAGGGATCTTTCTGGGTGAGTGGTTGGAGAAATCTTGGAAGAACTGAATCCTCAGAATGAAACAAATTGAAAGCTGAATGGCTGTAGCTGTATCCTACATGGCTTCTAGTTTCCATATTGAAACATGGGATGCATTTACATTGGGTTCATGGCTTATAGTTTTGGAACACGTAATGCAGCCCTCAAAGCTTAATTGTGCGACTGTTGCTGCTTTCTGGTATGGGAAAACATCATGTACGGGAAATTGGGAAGTAATCAGAGACCTGATTTTTCTGAAGTATGCACTGAATACACAGAGGATAAAATGGAAGAAGGGGATTGCTGCATTTACCAATTACCACAGGCTAAAGAATAGTAAGATATACAAAGTTACAAAACCAACTATCAAATGAATACTAGAATACTAATCCGAAAATAGCATGACGGTACCAAAGACAATCAGTTGCTTTTGGACATGTCAGTTGTTACAGTTCACAGTTAACAAGTTCATCACAAGCCAAACATGCATATCATCCACGTGTGAAAATTTAGGACCAAGTAAATACTAACCTGCTTCAGCTCTTTCTTCCTTTCAAAGCCTTTCATTCTTCCTAGCGTCTGAAAGTGGAAGAGAAATTTTATTAGCCACATGAAAATATTAAATGAGCCAAAGGAAAAAAGCTTAAGGGGAAATGCATACCGGCTGCCTTAAACCAATCCTGAAGACATATCAAAGCCTCAACGGTCGTGGGCTTGAGTCTGCTCCTATAATAGCTCACTTGGTGGCTGTGGCGTTTTAGGTGAACCAGCCATACTTGCTCTATTCACTGCTTCCTTTTTCATTGCTGCAGACTTGAGAAGGAAATTAACCCCCGGTGAACTTGTTGCTTGCATTGGAGATCGTATTCCTGTATTAGCTGACTTTCTAGATGCCTATTAAACAAAGAGATATAATAAGAAAATTAGACATATGTGGAGCAGGAGACACAATTGCTTGGAAGCAAAAGCAGCAATAATGTATCTCAAATCGAAATGAAGAGGATCATTATCTACATACAGAGCATGTGAGGAAATGCACACACACACACCCATTGTGACACTCTACTCTACATCGAGATTGTAAAAGAATTAACCCAGACCTTAGATAACTCGAATTTGCATACACATACCCATTGTGACACTCTACTCTACATCCAGATTGTCAAAGAAAGTATATGTGGAGCAAAACAATGTAGTATATGTGCAGCTAGCTCCACACACGATTCTAAAAAAAGCAGCAGATACACATCAAGACAAAATAAATTTTTCAATGTAGCCTGAAGCACCTCTTCACACAACCCTATGGCAGCAAATAGACACTGATGCGGCATGGTTCTGTTCTAACATGCAACACATAAGCATATTTCATTTCTGGAAAGAACATGAAGTGGCTTACAGCAAATTGAAGACAAATTTCGTGGTCACAATACATGTTCAGAGTTCAGACAATCATGATGTATACTAACCAGTTCTCAAATGAATACTAAACTGAGACACAATTGCTTTGAACATAAATCAAGTCTTAACAAGTCTCTCGAATTTAACAAGCCTTTTTTTGAACATAAATCAAGTCTTATTGTTTACTGCACTAAACAAGAAGGCTTAGTGACAATGCCAGAGCCAGGGCCAGAGCCTTTGCTATCATATTTCAAATCACGGAAGATGTTTCTTTGCTATCACGAATCGGTCAAGAAGTTGGGGATCAGGTACCTTCATGATCATGGGAACGAGGCAGCTTCCCGTCGCCGGCGTCTGCGGCCGCTTCCCGCCACCGGCGTCTGTGCACGTCTTGGGCTCACCGCCGCCGTCTGTGCGCCTCTGTGTATCGCCGCCATCCCCGATGCTGTCCGTGCCACGCTGTGGTACGCCGCCATCGACCTCCATTGAATCGACGAAGGGAATCGAGGGAGAGGGTCCGTCCGGACCCGAAGCCAGAGGAGGAGGAGGAAGGGCGGCCATGGCGGCGGGCGCGAGAGGAGCCCTCTCCTGCGGCGGCCGTCGGCGGCGGCCGGAGCCCTGTCCTGCGGCGGCGGTCGGCGGTGGCCGGAGCCCTCTCCTGCTGCGGCGGTCGGCGGTGGCTAGAGGCGCGGCGCGGCGCGGAGCCCTCTCCTGCGACGGTCGCTCCACTCCTTTTCGTTGACCTGATCTAGTCGATGATATGTGGAAGAATGCGGCAACTGCGGGCCTGCTGCATACGCCGTTTTTGTTTTTTCCAATTCTGTGGATGCTCGCGTGTATTGCTACGTGGGCCGAATTTGCTTGCGCCGCGGACGGACCTAATACTTCAATGCCTTCTTCAGCGCTATATAAGCTTTGTTCTTTTGAATTTCAACTCCATGCTTCATCTTGGCATTATCCATTAAAGTGTCAACACGTGTGTTTGAGTCTGTTCTTATTGCCTGCTTGGCTTCCCTGGTCACCCAATCAATTGTAATGTTTGTGTTCTCTCCATGAGCAACACAAGTGTTCTCTTGACTCAATTTCCTGGTGCGGAAAGTTTTTTCATGAGAAATCTTTGAAACTTTTCGTATCAGCAACCACAACATTAGAATTTTGTGATTGTTCTTGGATTTTTATTTTGTGATTGTTCTTGGATTTTTCTGAGCGTCCTGGTTTACGGTTTTTTCTCCCTCCTAAATGTAAAACATGCAAAATAAGATGAAACAACATTAGAATTGTATCCTAATGTGAAATATATCAATGATGATAGGAAAATTATAATAAAAAATAGCGATATAAAATGGACATATTAGCTCCCCAGTTTAGACTCCGCTTGTCTCGAAGCGAATACCAAACTCGGTAAACATGACCACATGTTTATGAAATGAGGTGTCAATCAACATCATTATTATCTCAACCAACACTTCAATGCCATAGTATTAATGACAACATACATTCTAATCAGTAACCTTTACTCATAAAACTTCTCATAAACGAGTAATGATCTACTCAATGTTAAGTTTCAACAAATAAAAAACATGCCATAGTGTTAAATGTTATTCGTGTAAACTGGTTTTTTTTCTCTATTTTAAAGATTTTTCTTATGCTCGTATCAGGACACAAAATAGCGTGATTTATTTGAAATTCAGATAGTGATACGAATTTGAGCCGGTGCTCGCGTCTCTCTAGTGTTCATGCGTGATGTGCTTTCTCAGTTCAACCTTTTATTTAGGCGTTGGTGTTGTTCATGGTCCACCAAGTAGTCAACAATATTAAGGATTCTTAAAAACTTTTCAAAACGAGAAAGGAAAATATCTTTCAGGCATCCAAGTGGTAATTTTTGCCGAGTCAAGCCACACCATGAACAGCTAGCTACATCCTTTGCATAATCCAGCAAAAGTAAAGCACAAGATACCCCAATCACCATATCGACACACATTTTTGTTTCTTGGCATACAGCTACAAAGCCTACAAAGGGAGGCCACCAGCACAACAAACCCGATTATCATAACTCATTCCAAGACTATTTTGTGGCGCGGAAAGCCGGTCCCGTCTGTAAGTTCGTCGAGCACCTCCGATCTCTCGCACTCGTGCCACTCCCGCCAGTGTGGCACTATCTCCAATTCGACAAGTTCCCGTTCTTCGCATTCCACCACGTGCCCATCCAGCAGGTGGACGTGCCCCAGCCACCGCGACGCCCTCATGATCCGCTTCACAAAGGCGGTCTGCCACGCCACTCCATCGAAGCCGATGACCACGAGTTCTCTCAGGCTACGGTGCTGCTGTGGTTGCTCCACTTGCACGTCTAATGATCCATCAGCGCTCGCCTTCTCTGAGTTGTCGAACTGCATTCAGATTTCAGAGTTCAGAATAATTGGTTTCAGAAATCTTTCAAAACCGAAAAAGTACATGTTTGACAAAAAAAAACATAGTTGTTAGGTTAGTTGATCGACAAAGGACAGACATGAACGTGGAGCGACTGCAGGAAAGGTGCGGCAGCAAATAGGATGAAGATCCAGAACGTGTCCCAGTTCATTGGCACGTTTGCAATGAATAACTTCTTCAGGTGATTGAGGCGGCTGGGAATGACAGTTGGTTCAATCCACATCTACATACATGATATAGTGATATTTAGCATTATCTTATGCAGCAATGCGAGGTTATGATTAAATAAAAGACGAGATCACTCAGGAGTGGTTCCTCACCTGATGCCCTCTCAATTGCAGAACAAGGTACTCCAGTGGTGGCGGCGTCCCTTTAAAGAATTTGCCTAGTGGATAGGTACTGTTTCTACGGAAGTTACCATTCTCACTATTATCTCCAGTTTCAAAGAAGTCCAAACTCACATGCCTAAGTCTCGGCACCTCACCATAATGTAATTTCGTTGTCCGACCCCGACAAGCAAATGTTTCAAGACAAGGCAGTGAAGTCAGATAGATTTTCCAAATGCTGCAGTTGTCCAATTGCAGATTCTTTAACCTTGAGGTAGGAAAGTTGAAGCGATAAGCTTGCGGGTGATACGTAGAATTTTTCAGCCTCAGATCCACCAGCTGCACGCAATCTCTCAGAATATCATATACGAGGTGAATACGTGCACTTGTTTGCACAGAGTAAGTGTTGTGAGCCTCTGAAAAATCAAGGGGGTGTGTCCTTCATAATGATAGCAATTGGATAGTAGAAGGCGTTTCAGCCGCACATTCTGCCATCCATCCAATAGCCGGAAGTCATATTGGTGCAAAGAGTTCTCAGGTACAATCTCCAAATCCTCAACCCCCCATCTGCCAATCGCTGCCAGAATCCATTGCTCAAAATTGCTCGTATAAAAGGCTTGAAGCCTCAGCTTCTGGATAGACCGTTGCTGACCATTATTGGGGGGCAGAAGGAGTGCATTCGCCCGTTTCACATAGCGCCGCATGGCGAGACGCTCGTAACGCTGCAGGATGGGTGTGAGCAGACGGACCTTCCACATCCACCACTCATACCGGTCTCTGACGGCATTAAACCGATCGTACTGGTCTTTGAAAGTATACCCAGCAGGATGAGTGTCAGTCAGATTATGTGCCTTCTTCTCCGCCTCATACCCGGCCTTAGCCTCCAGGGTTATTTCCTTCAGCCTGTGGTAGCGTTGCGGGAGCAATTCATAAACGGAAAGGTCATAACATGTGTGTGATCGCCGAGGAAGATCCAACCACCGCTTTGAAAGCGCAGTGGTGGTTATTGTTGTGCACGGGTCTAGCTTGTCAAGGATCATGATCAGTATCTCATCAGGTAAGCTGCTGATCCTGTCCTCACAGCAACTGTTGTGTTCCTTGTTCATACACATCTGGATTCGGTTCCATGGGAAAGAGAAAGAATATGAAATTGTAGCCAGTGAATTCCAAATAGCTTAGAGAGAAAACTAAGCCACTCGTCTTAAAAAGTAAATAAAATATGGTGAATATCTCCAAACTTACAGAGACTAAAATCTTAAAAGAATGTTTGTACCCAAACAAACTAAATAATGGCATGAACAAGCGAAACAGCTTAAAGAGTCTATAGGATAGGCGTTCTAGTTGCACAATCTAACAGGAAGAGGTGTTCTAGTTGCGCAATTTAACAAAAAAAAAAGAGTAGCAAACAAAATCAGTAGCAAAATAACCATACTAAAGTGCATTGTCTCTATCCACAACAGACAGAACTGCTCCACAAACATGAAGCAGTCCAGCAGTAACGAGGGGAATCACAAATAAGTCTACAACTCTACATACAGTTTTTACTCGTAGAACATTAATATCAGCAATTGCTTGAGCGGATGCGTGTCCTACCGACACAATTTGGGCGTGAGTTGTGAGCTGACGACTGAAACGATGTGAAAAGGCGAAGAGAAAATCGCGAGTAGGGGCACCGTACGTACTCGTTTCTGGGATGGGGATGGTGAGGCGGCGGCGGTACTGAGGTCGGAGGCCTTCCTGAGCCGGCGGTAGCGCGGAGGAGCCGTGCCCGCGTCCATCGGATACGATCCGCGGCGGCGGCTGGGCGGCCGGTCGGCGGGGAGTGGACGGCGGCGGTGGATTCGCTTCGCGGGGAGGCTTGTTTGCCTTTAGGACGATGGGGGCGAGTCCGTGTTGATTGTTGAAGCCGCCGAGCGACTCTGACTTCGGCGAGTCCGTGTTGATGCAGGGTACGTAGTGCGCAGGGTGCAAACGTGCAGTAATCAGGAGCTCTCTGCCGAGGTATGTATGCTCGCCTCCACGTAGCTGGTCGCCGTCCTTGGATCCCACCACGCACAGGAGACAGGAGGAGTTTTGATCACAAAACTATTATTTGATGGTTTGCCTTAAACATTACTGATGCTTTGTTGCACATTTGCAATTTGGTGTGCACATTGATCAGTGCCTATAGTCTCTTGAATATGTTTTTTTTATATAGAATGTCTCTTTTACCAAGACAACTAGGTTCTATAAAACTGAGCCAACCCGTGGTTGGATGTTTAGAAGGGTGGTTGTACGCTCAACCAACCAGGGTTTAAACCACAGGTTTAACACGTGTCACATTTAGGCGGAATATTCTAAAGAGATAGGCGATGTTCCCCTCGATAGCGAGGCACCCGTGATGACTTTCTCAAACTCAAGACCTGATCCGTCGAGGTGCTCTTAGGGTAAGGTCTGTGTAGGTGCATTCATAGGGGTGAGTGTATGCGTGTGTTTGTGAGCGTCTGCATTTGCACTGTGTTTTGCAAAAAAATAAAAATAGGTTCTATAAAATTGTCATGTATTTATCGGGTCGAAAAAGGATGTGTGCGTCTTTCTCAATGCACTCCGGAATCTCATTCACATGTAGTGTTTTTTGTGCAGGTCTTCAGTCGCCTTTTATCTGTTTGTAAAATCATATGTTCACTTCCTTCATGTCCTCTTTCCTATGTCTGAATTGCCTGATACGTGCCGATTCAAGAATAGAATGAACGGGATGGCATCACCACACACTTTGAATCGCCGATGGGCTCCATCGAGGGGCGTCGCCACCCCTAATGAGTCTTCTATGTCTGAACTGCAGGCATTTGGGGGCAGCCTGGGGTAATGCAAGAACTCTGCATCTTGATCCAACTCCATCGCCCGTCCTTGGTGTTTTTAGTGGAGACAAAGATGTCGGAGAAACGATCGCAAGATCTCCAATGATGATTTGGCTTTGAGGATGCGTTTGTTGTTAAAAGTGAAGGTTTAAGTGGAGGTCTTGTATTGTTGTGGAACAATGACTTGGTGGTGAGTTTAGATGGACGAGAACCTCAGAACTACTTCCATGGTTATGCGCGTGCAACTTCAATGGAAGTTTGTGTGCATCTAAACAAATTGGAGACGATAACAAGGAAGAATAAAAGATGGGTTTTTTGATAAATAGTTGAACATGCAGATTCTGGGACATCGTATAACTACAATACACATGGGATAACAGATAGAATGTGACAAAAATATCAAGGTTTAGACTTGATAGGGGTCTTGGATACTATCGGTTCCTTGACGTATTTGACCGAGCATCAATCTGGCATATCCAAATCACCGAGTCAGAATGTCAGATCATTGTATGCTGCTAATCACTATCAGCAGCTTGGATTGGCTCTAAGGGGAGAAGGTGACAAACCACCCCGGTTCAAAAATATATGAACTCGCCACAATCGCTATGACAAGGTGGTGTCCTCGGCATGGCAACCTTCTCTTGGTGGGCTAGGAGGAGTGCAAAAAGCGCTGGGCCGAGTCCAAATGGACCTTCATAGTCTCATAGATGAAGTTAAGAGGAGTTTGGTTCATGCGATTGCAGCTAAGGGCCCTTAGGGACAAGCTGGAGTGGCTACGGGCCAATTTTACATGAGAAGAATGTGAGACGACATTGAAAGCTCTCTGAACAATTATCGAGAGAAGAAGCGGTAATGAAACAATGCTCACCTATACAATGACTTAAAAGAGGGTGATCGCAGGGTATAGATTTCTGCCTCTCGGTTCCCGTGCGCCCTCTATTAGGGGACAAAAATCCAAAATCATATTTATAAGATTCGAAAAATTCTGAAAACAAATCTGCATGTTGTCAATGATAGATCCCACAAACGTGTAAAATCTTGTTTTGAAATATTCCATATAAAGAGCTGTTCAAAAATGATAAATGTGTGATATAAATGTATACACTTTCAAATCTTCAATTATACAAGATTTTATCATTTTTATGTAGCTCAGAATAAAGTATTTCAAGTCGAGATTTCACATGTTTGTGAGATACATCATTGACAAGATACATGATTTTTTTGGATATTTTAAAAACTTATAAATATGGTTTCTGATTTTTTTAAATAGAGAGAGCACTATAGCTCGGGAGTCAAAACGACTTTCCAGTGATCACATCACTGTCCACTTTTCATGCCAATGTGGGGACCACGCTCATACAAAAAGGACTCTTTCACTTAAACGTGACAACGATAACACTGTCTCAACTCTCATCCCAATTGGAATTAGACACTTTGGCTATTAGTTTCTGAGAGATCTACAATGCTCCCGAGCTCATATACTCCTACCCACAATAAAAAATAAGTACAAAAATTGAAAAAATGGTGACAAACATATACAAATGTTTTGCATGCTGCCAAATTTCCTGGTGAAATGACATTTGCGATGCTCTATGAAAAAAAAATAGTGGGTAAAATGAGATTTCAAATATATTTTTAGAGCACTATTTTTGTGCATAAAGCAGGAAACATGTTATATTATCACGAATCTTGGCCATATTTAGAACACTTGTATACGTTGGCCGCCAATTTGTTTCAAAATTGTTTGAATTTTTTACTTTTTTTTGAATTTTGAATTTTTACTATGGGGTCACTTTTGTTTAACGAATTAGGGTTTAGGGTTTAGAGCCACCAAAGAGAAACAAGACAGATCACCTCTTCACCCAAACTCGACGTGGCTCCATCGCTGATCAATAACTTTTCAAACCTTCAAAGTAGTTTGCCATAAGTCAAACTGTTTTCGTTGAAAGAATCAGACCGGGACAGCACGACCCCGGACATACAATCGAATTTCAGAACCGACACCCCCGCACGACGACGTCAGAGTAGGGAAACAGAACCGTCAACCTCCAACCACAAACCCAACACAAGTTGCACCATCTTCCATCTGTCACCAGCACATACAACCCTCCACACATACTCTGAACAAATCCTCTCTGCTTCACCATGGCGTGGGAGACAACGCCGCATCAACGGGGATAGAGCAGGAGGAAAGGCTCATCTGATGAAGTCGTCATCGTCGTCTCGCCGACATCATCCAAGAACCCTAAAGTCACCGACATGACGATGCCACCAACTCCGAGACGCCGCCATGAAGGACAGCGTCGGTGTGAGAGTAGAGTTGAGACAGATTTATTCGTCCGGACGCCGCACCCACTACTTCAACGACGCACCACGGCATGCAAAATCAAACCCTAACTAAAATGAAGGAACCGGATACCCTTCCTCCCGCTGTCGGAGCAGCCGACGGAGACGACAGAGGGAGAAGGGACCAGCAGGAACACCGGTGGAGATCGGGTGGGAAAAGTGTGTATTCGGCGTCGGGATTCTTTGCTAGATTTGTGTACTCGAGGTATACGAGATAGAGAGCGCTTTTACTCCACACATACACTGCTTGTCCGGCATCTGCAGTTACTCCTCTGTCCATCGATTCACTTCCTTTTTCTCTCTCTAGTTCATCGCTAGTTCTTACCTCTTACTTTCCTCCAATCCATCTGCTGTGGTGACACAATCTCCGGTTTCGGATATGTTTTCCAAGATTGCTACACATTGTACTTTTAGGTCCTCAAGTTGTCAGTTCGTCCTGCGCATCTAAGCTAGTCGCCCACCCCCACCCCCATCCCGCCGCAGACCGCGTATAATCTAGGGTTCTTGTTCTCCATTTCGCCCCCAATCGCCACCATTGGTGTCCTGCTTGGTTCAAGTCTAACTACGCATTATTTTCCTAACCTATATATGCTACTCTTACAGAAATCGCCCCGATGTCCATATAAATATTTTGTTGTTCTTTGATTTCGCAGTAATTGAAGTTCATCCTGTTGATGGAGGAAGAAGAAGGCTAGTCCGGGAATCCCGTGCGCGCATCTCCTAGATTTACCAAAAACGAGCATGGGAAGAAGAACTTGGATGCCGAGAATGAGTCTGATGACAGTTCTTCACATAGGCCAAGGAAGAAGAAGAAACATCAGAAGGGAGGGGACACTAAGAACAAGAGGCAGTGAAAATAAAAATAGGTATATTTAGCATTTGTGTAATTGGTAGAATAAGGTAGATTTCATATATGGATGAAATACAGCGGTAGAAACAAAGTTACTTTGCTGGTTGAAGACAGGTTTATGTTCACCGATGTATCTGTAGTATAGCGTGCTTCATATTTGTAGTACTAGCTGAATACCCGTGCGTTGCAACGCAATAAAGTAAATATTTCATCCATCCCAACATATAAGGACGCGCAATTTGAATTTGCATGGTCTTTAATATACAAATTTAAATACATGGCAAGATAAAAGCATCAAGCATGTACAAATAATCTCATTGTATTCTTCTGGAGAATAATAATTGTATATTTACTCTAATTATATATATTTGACAAAAAATCAAGAGTGGCTTATATATTAGACAATTATATATAAATTTGATAATCTAAGACAAAAATAAAATCAAGAGTGACTTATATTCTAATCACTAACTATATGAAAGATGGTCACTTTCGCGAGCTCTCAGCCCCCCACGCACTGTAGCTAGCTACAGTGAGCACTGTTCACTGCTACAGGTTGAACAGTGACGTGGTGGGCCCCACCTGTCGCCTCACGGCGCGCCGTCATTTTGCAGAAACCGACAAGGAAGCCCACAAATTGCACCGCAAACCTCCAATTTTACGAAGCGAGGGACCTAAACGTAATTCCCCGGAAAACCAGGGACCCCGCTGCAAAAATTCCGCAGAGCCCCCTCTCTCCTTCTCCTTCCGCGTGATGCGAAGTTCGCCGCGACGGCGCCGGCGCACGCCACCGCCGCTCCGGCCCTCCCCGACGGATCCATCGACGCAGGAGGCTTTGCCGTCGGCCCCTTTTCGTGCCGGGACGACGCACGAACGGCGGAATCTTCGTCGACGTCAGTTTCCTCCACCGCCGCGATTCGACGTCGCCGGCGACGATTCCGGCCACCCGCTGCGGCCGCGCTGCCATCCGCGGGTATCCCGCGCGGAGCCGCGCCCGACGCGCCTAGCGGTGCTTCCCAGCTCGCTCCGACGCGGCGGCGCCGTCGTTGTTGCCGCCGGCGCGGCAGTGGCAGCCCTGGCCACTGCTGACGTCATCACGACGCCAGCGTGGGCCCAGGCTGCCAGTTTTTCCCCTCACATAATAATCCAGAAAATGCAAAAAAAAAACAAGGCGGGCCCTACTGCTTCACACAAATTTCAACAAATGAAAAATATTACAAATTCAAAAAAATTACATGTCGCAAATATCCATCCACAAAATATTTAAAATATATCGAAATGCTATGGACAAAAATGTTAACTACTATTTGGAAAAAACAATTAAGATTGACTAATTCAAATTGGCCTATATTTGGATATTGTTATTCGAAAAAAAACATATTGGACCATTTCAACTAAAATTACAAATTTAGATACCTCAGACTTTTATACGACTTTCAAACCTCATCATTTGGTAAACACTAAAAAAACAAATTTTAATAAATTCAAAATTGTACGATTTTTAAAATCTATTGGACCATTTGAACTCTCATTTGATGTTTACATATTTCATACTAGGGATATTAGCGCGGCAAATGCCGCGCGTGTTTGGTGAAATTCAAATTTGAAAATGTTGATATTTAATAGTTGTGAAGAATTGAATTTTTTGAAATGTGAAGAAAGTTTAGGGTTAAAAATTGTGAAGTTTGCGAAATTTTATCGGAATTTATTCAAATTTATGTGGGATTTGATCGTATGGCATAAATAGCGAATGTTTTTCTTGTGGTCATGTTGGTATGGTTGTCATTGATTATATTTTTTTTGTCTATTAAATGCTCAGATTTGAAATGCATTTGAAAATTTAATTATTGAAATTTTGAAGTTGATCATACGCCATAAATAGTCGGTGTTTATTTTTGTGTTCATGTTGATATATTTGCTATATTTTTTTCAACGGATAGACTTGAAGTTATTGTTATAGTTCACATTTCACATTTCTTTTATCTTTTCCTTTTGCTCAAATAATACTCCATATATTTTTTTTTAGACAGATGAGTTCGTTGTTATAAATTACTGTCGTGTCATTGTGAGAAATAGTTGTTTCGATTAAGTTGTAAATCGAAAATTTATTTTACAGGTTCAACGTAAAATATATTTGGGAATGACTCGAATAATATATTCGGGAAAAGCTGATTGAATATATCTGTACTGAATTAGAATTTGTTGTTTTGAGTATGCACGAATATTCAGCAGTTTAAAATGTTTTTCCATAAGCTCCATAATTTGTATAAAAAAGTCGTAAGCTCCATAATTTTTATGTAGGAAGTTATTTTAGTTTTTTTAAATATTTTTTTAAAAAAACCTGCGACAATATTATGGGGGGGGGGGGGGGGGGGGGATATCTGTTGTTAGAAAATCCAACAAATCTTGTTTGGAATCTATTTTGAAAGTAATTGAAATTTGTGAATTTTTTTTTTGGGAGGAAGAATTATTTGGGGTTTTTTTGTGTGTATGTATGATTTGCAGTATTTTAATTAGTAAGTTAAAAGGTTTTAGTTCTTGTGGAATTTTGAAGTTTATGTTAGAACTTAGAAATAAATTGAATATTTTGGAGAGAATTTTTTTTGAGGAAATATATTTTCTGTGCGTTTTTTTTATACGTGGTTTGCATTGCTGTAATTCGTAAAATTGAAGGTTTTAATTTTGTGAATTGTTGAATTATGTTTGCAAACTTACAAAAAAAGTATTTTGTGTGTATGTTTCTGCATTATTGTAATTAATAATTTGAAAGTTTTTAATTATGGTGATCTTTTTTACTGTACTAATGAGGCCTTATGTAATATTTGAAATTTTCAAGATTCCTTTTTTTTTGGGAAGGGTCCCAAAGTTTCTGGAATGTTGATTTTGATTTATTAAAAATTTGTAGAAAATGTTTTGAACTGATTTGGATTTGTGTTTGAAATTTACAAAAGTTTTCGAAAATAGAGAAAGAAAACAGGGAAAAAAATAGGGGAGGCCGAGCCAGGCGCATAGTAGGCGGCCCAGCCCACGAACGGCCCGCCTCCCCAGCCCAAGCCCACGGTGACGTCACCGGTGGGCGGAGCTCCCGCGGCGGCGGCGAGCCCGCCGACGGCGAACCCGCGCGTTCTGGGAGGCGCGGCTGGGCGCAGCGGACGCGCGTCGACTCGGGCTACCCGAATGTGGCGGCGCCGCTGCGCCTAGGTCGCCGGAGCCGCCGCCGGTGACCATTTTCACGGCGGAGGATGCGGAGCGCGGCGGCGGCGATTTCGGCGCGCAGGTGGCGTCCCGGCAGCCGATCTGCGGCGAGGAGGGAGAGGCGAGGACGGCGGAGATTTCCGTAGCCTTCAATCTGTGCGGGGAGGGCCGGAGCGGCGAGACAGCGCGGCGGCGTCGCCGGCGACCTCCAGCGCCGCGCGGGAGATAGAGGGGAAGGGGAGGTCTGCGGATGTTTTTGCAAAAACATCCGTGCATTTTCGTGAATTTCCACGCAGGTCCCTCGCAACGATAAAAGTTGGACCGCGGGTTTGTTTTCCGAAGGTGTGGGTTCTTTTTTGTAAATTTACCTGCGCCAAAAAATGTGCGCGAGCGCTGATTGGAAGAAATCCCCGAGCTACAGTAACACTGTAGCTCGCACGTTTATTGGCGCGATCTGGACCGTCTGTTAGCGTGATCGGACGGTCCGTGTTTATCGGGCGACGTGGACGTCAATTTGGAGGCTGAATCGCACGTACTTTTATATATAGGGGAATTTCCGAAAAAAAATACGAAATCTGATCATTTTGTTACCATTTGAGCCAATTTTTCCTCCAAAAAAAAAACAAACAAAAAACAGTAAAAATCCTATAAATACCCGCCCACAAAATATTAGAAAAAAAATGCTAGGAGAATACAATGTTAACTATTTTCGAAAAAAAAGGCAAATATGTTCGACTAATTCAAGTAGGGCAAGATTAGGATAATTTTATAGAAAAACACCCATATTTGAGCATTCCAACTCAAATTACAAATTTGAATATGGCAGAATTGTATATGACTTTCAATCCTAATTGTTTGGTAAACACAAAAAAAATTCAAATTTGATAATACTATAAAATGTACAGATTTTAAAAATCTATTTGACCACAACATATCAAAATGCTAGGGAAAGAAAATGTTAGCTATTTGACCACAATATACCAAAATGAAAACATATTTACACATCTCGATTTGGTAAAAATTTGGAGAAATTCTATATACACTTGCTCCAACTATATGGAGTTGAATTTAAAAAATTCCTCTAGCTATGGAATCCAAATGAATAAATGTACATTTCCACCCACTGTAGACTAGAATTTATAATTTATAATTTTTAAACATTTCAAATTTCTTAAAAATTGGATATATTCTAGAATGTATCAACATGCTCACACACAAAAAAAAACACCTATTGACATCTCAATTTGGTAAAAAGTTAGAACAATTCTATATACACTTCCTCCAATTATATGGAGTTGAATTTTAAAAAAAAATCTCTACCTATGGAATCCAAATGAATAAATGCGCATTCCCACTCATTATAGACTCAAATTTAAAATTAATAATTTTTTAACAGTTCAATTTGCTTAAAAAATCGGAGCTAATCTAAAATATATCAGCATGCTAACACAAAAAAAGGCCAACTATTTGCATGAAAAAAAAGTTGGAACATTGTTAATTGGTCAATATTTGAAGAAAAAACAAATGCACTCCCCAGAATTATGTAAATTTGAATTTAACAAATGCTCACACTACGTATTCCCTCTGATTATGAACTCTAATTGATCATCTCAACTAAGCAAAATATTGGCAAAAAACTAAATCAATTTTCTCTAAATATGAAATTCAGATGCAATTTCTCAAATTATGTACTCACTTTACTAAATGCTCATATAATGCACATCTTTTGATTACGAAGCTAAATTAATTATTTATACCAACATACAAACATAACTAAACATTCAGATTCACGAATTATTCGAAATTAACTTACCATTTCTAAAAAATTAAAATTGGTCAACATTTGGATATAACTCAGAAACATTTTCTCTAATTACAGTTAAGAATTCATGTCAACATACAAACATATTCAAATACTTCAAATTGCTAAATATTTGTGTGTTCTCTAAACTATATACCAAATGCTAAAAAAAATGGTAACTATGTATGGCAAAACACAAAACATATTTACACGATTCAAAATAGTCAATATTTGGATGCAATATAACGAACTTTCCCCATTTGTTAGCATGAATCCAAAAAATATACAGTACCATTACCTACACACTTAACTTAAATATTATTTGGAAAAAAGAAGAACATTTCAATATTTCAAATTGCTAAAATATTTAAGGTACCCCAAAATATATCAACATGCTCGGGTTTTTTTTTTTGATACTTCCTAATGGCAAAATGCAAACAAAGTTAAACAACTCAAATTGCCTAATATTTGCATACATTCTAGGTGCACTTCGTCTAATTGTGAATTAAATTTTAATAAATGCTCACGAAATACATTTCCTCTGATTATACTATTCAATCGAAAAAAAGGTACCAACCATTATTTGCGCTACTTATGGCATAATGCAAACATATTTCAAGATTTCAATTCAACGAATATTTGAGGAAAATCCAAATTAATTCCCTCCAAATTATGGATAGAATTTAATAAATATCCATATAATGTATTCCATTTTATTATGCAATTCAATTATCCAAAATTGTTTAATATTCAGAGACAATTTAGCTGCAATCTCTCTAATTATGCACGTACAATTAAAACATGCTTCTTCCACTAAATGTTTGCATAAAATAAAAATCCATTTCCTCTAATTATGGATTGAATTTAACAAATTTCCTTACAATACATTTCCTCAAACTATGTAGTTAAATTAAATATTTCGATATTTATAACAAATTATAAAGATACTTCACCATTTCAACTTATGGAATTAAATTAATTCAACGAATGCTGTTTATTTACAATAATGCACATTTTAGTATGAATATGCGGACAAATTAAGAAGTTTTTTTCCCACCTAAGTGATTTTCTTACTTAATCTTCTCAATTCTAAATCATTCCTTTAATACGCTTTGGACATCCGCAATACTTTAATAAAGCATTGTTCACGAAATATTACAACAACATATCGCCAATAAAAATCTAAAAACTCACAAAGGCGCGTCGTCACGACGCGCAAAATTCCACTAGTATACTTTGTATTTGTGAACGTGGCTGGATATCAGAGTCTTTATCCAGCCTCGCTCGCTATGCAATGAGCTCGACCTCATGCCACCTCAACTGAGTCTGCTTCGTACATTAGTAGTAGAGAAATATAACATTTTTCTCACACATTTGGAAATAATTGATCATAGTTGATATTAGGGACTGGTTTTCCTTCATATCACCGACAATGCCTCCGATTGAGCTATATATATATTCGACATAGAGAAGTTATTAACATGACCATTTTCTCATAAACACTCCTGCCACTATCTTTAATTTTCGAGATAGACGCAAGGAAGAAACCTTGTCTCAATCTTACAGTGGCATGGAGTCTTGGAGAAGATTCTGAATGATAGTTTCTTCCAATGCTCGGTGATACAACCTCCGCCCTTGGCACCAAGCTTGACCGAAGGCCATGGCAATGGAAGTGCACGACGACCCACACATCTAACAGTCTAACAAACTGGACGTAATTTTGGCATGTACGCAGAAATAATAATTCCAAGAATTACTCTAAAACAATTAACTTAATTTTGTCATGTGCGCATAAAAATCACTCTATAATTACTCTAACAGATTGAACGTAGTATTGGCATGTACACAAAAATTAATTCAGAAAATTACTCTAACAGACTGGACGTAATATTGGCATGTACGAGCAAAAATCATTCCGGAAAATTATTCTAAAAGATTTAATGTAATTTTGCATGGATTGTATGGACATTAGGAAAATCTTAGACTGTGTCTCGAATAACAAGCTTGTAAGCCAAAAAAAAAAAAAAACTGTGCATGTACAGATAACAGATGTACTATACCGCACACTCTACTCTTGCTGCTCTTAAGTCTAGAGTTCACGTAACTTGTTCCGTTGTTCGCCTCGAGCGCGGCACCGTTATTCCCTGCACCGTCGCCATTGTTGTTCTTGAATGTACCGTCGTCACCAGCAGAAGCAAGACGGCCACGCTAGGTCGCTAGTGTCCGCGCCCAGCGAGATCACCATTCTCGCGTCCGCGCTCAGCAAGACCACCACGCCGCTCTCAGCAACACCAAGATACGGAGTACATGTCTCCGTGAACCGCGGCCACCACTGACGTGCTGACCCTTGGTGTTGGATCCACTACAGCAGGCGCCCTCTGTGCCGACGGTTATTTACCGTCGGCACAGACACCTTCCCCGTCGGCACAGGGCCGTCGGCGTAGGTCCCCGTAGGCACAGGTTTTTTGCCCGTCGGCACAGCGTTTCCCCGTCGGCATAGGAGGTGCCTACGGTTAAACAATGCCCGTCGGCACAAATTCCGTCGGCGTAGGTTCGGTGGGTCCCACGTGGGCGAGCTCGTCTGAGAAGCTGTGCCGACGGTATTACCGTCGGCACAGGTGTGCACGTGGCGTCTCCTGGGCGTCTCCTGTGCGTCCTGGCTGAGGGGCTGTACCGTCGGCACAGACCTGACCATTTGGCACAGACGCAAGACCTGTGCCGACGGTAATACCGTCGGCACAGGTGAGTCCCAGATTTTTTTTTGCAATTTGGTTGCAGCGCTCGTTTTCCAGCAAAAATGGCAGAAAATAAAATATAAAATACTGACAATATCATCACAAATAAGATCACACATAGCTCCATATATCATCCCAAAGCAATATCATCAAGCACAATGCTAATATCATCATAGTGGATACACACATAGGACTACAACAATGTCTCGCAAGTTGCTACATAGCTAGATGTCTAGATCATCAAGCCCTACATCTATTGCGGCGGCGACGGGGTGTGCCCCATGTCTCCCCGGGTGAACACAGGCGATCGACGGCTCGGCGCAGCAGTAGAACCACCAGAAGAAGGCGAAGCACCAGGAGAAGTCGAAGCACCACGCGAAGCACCAGGAGAAGGACCACCGGGATGTACCGGTGTGATCTCACGCGAACCCGGCGAAGCACCAAGCGAAGGATCAGCATCAAACCTCACCATCTCACGCGAATCCGGCGAGGCACTAGGAGAAGCACGACCAAAGTGTGGGTTCTCCGACGAGCATCCCGTTCCCTACATGTTTGAGCAAGAGTTAGCAACTTGCGAGGCAAAGGAAAAGCGGTAACTAGTGGTTTGGCATCAAACTTACCGGGGTCGATGAGTAGTAGGTGAGAGCGAACTCGTCCTTCGATGGAAACCGTGGACACGGCCCCGGCTCCGGAGGCTCCTCCATAGAAGGGGGGACCCGCACTCCAGTGGTGAAAAAGTTCAGCACCGACTGCAAGATAGTTTAGATGTTAGACGTTGCCAAAATAAAGGTTCAAACTAGGGAAGTGGGACTTGTCATATTAGACAAAAATAAAGGTTGAAACTTACAGCACGGAACGACTTTTGATACGAGGAGTAGGCTGTATTCATCTCCAGCCACTGGGCATAGGCCACCTGATACTCCGCATGAGCGGCAGCGTAGGCTGCCTCAAGATCGGGCTACAATTTCGAAAATATGGTATGGAACTGTCAACTTAGCCATGCAGGAACGAATGTCGGAAAGAGGATGAAAATGAGAAAAACTTACATCGGTGGAAGTGGGTCGACGAGGCCGTCGACGAGGCGCGATAAGGGGGCTGCCGTCAGGGAGGGTAGCTTTTGCCTGCGTGAAGCTCATGGAAGGCCTGACCACATTCTGAAGAAAGAGATTACGGCCATGCGGCCTTCCATGCCCTGAGAGGACCATCGACCTCTCGTCGACCTCCTGGCTCAAGGGGTCATCCACCTCCGGGTGAAAAGACTGGAACGTCGTGGAGTACCTCTCCAAGTTCTCGTTGGCATTGTTGTAGTACTCAGGAAGCTGGGGCTGAGGCTTCGATAGATCGCGCTTCTTCTCCTTCATCTTCTTCCACGATTGCAACTCAGAGCTTACCTCCCCCCTATCGGCGTCCTGCATCGCGAAAAGAAATGTCATGCGTAGCAAGTAAAACATGAGGGGAAAATAAATGGAGGTCGTTCCATGTATATATATACCAGCTTTTCCTTGAAGCGGAAGATGTTGCGGCTTCCCGCAATGTGTGTTCCCTCGGTGCCTCGGTTTGCCTTGTTCCGCTGGCTCACGGCGTCGAACTCGGGGTCTCCCCCGACCCACCTCGTAACCAACGCATCCCATGGCTTCTTTGCCGTCGGCCCAGTCGGGCATAACCTGAAAATGCAATTCAAGAAGAGATAATGCAATGGCAACTTAGCAGCAATATAGAATTTCATTGACAGTTCACTTACCGAAAGGAATTCCTCCCTCGTCATCTTCTGTGCCGTCTTGACATTCTCCTCCTTCTTGGCCCTCTTGCCCGTCTTCTCATACGTGAAAGTATTGGCGGACGTATGCTTTTGGTTGTAGAATTGTTGCCGTGTCAACCTCACACAATGAGCACGCAATACGCGAGCCGCCGTGTCTCTATGCTCGTCCGCCACCCGAAAATGCTTCTTCAACCATGCATAAAAAAATTGTGAGAGTCATGAGTTAGCACGGTGGAGTCATAAACTATGAACGGAACTCGAAAAATATGTCTTACCCAAAACCCGGTGATCACGGCGTCAGCAGCTGTCTCGAAGCCCGGGATAGGGGCAGCCTCATAGTCCACCCATTTATAGGCTAACTTTGCCTCGGCGTCGGGACCGACGGTGTACAAGCCCGGCCAATTTTGCCTAATTAGAGCTCCAAGCAAGCTCCCAGGAGTGCGGGGAATCTTAGGTGCTGGCCATGTCCATTTGCTGCACAATAATCAAACATTAGTACATATGCCAAATTGTTATGAACACAATGAAATTACATGTTCAAAATTACAAAATTAGTACACTTACTCAACGCCCTGAGGAACAATGAGGGCTTTCGCCTCCTCGCTCCTAGGCTCCATGTCCTCGTCGGGGACTCCCGCTTCGCCACGCATCCGCGGCCGCTTCGGCGCCAGCTCCACCTCGTCCTCCACCTCGTCCTCCACCTCGTGTCTAGACTGGGAAGCCACGTCGCCAGAAGCGGAGGGCAACTCCACCTCGTCCTCCGCCACGTCTACTCCACCTCGTCCTCCACCTCGTCCTCCACCTCGTCCTACTCGCGCACCCTCGTCCACGGCGTAACGCGAGGTGGAAGGTCGTCCACTCCGTGTAACTCCAGGCTTCCGTACCATCATCTTACTAATCTTACTAATCAGGGACGAGGAGTTTTCCTTGCCTTGGCTCATATTGTTCAATCACCTGCATTGAGAAAGAGAAAACAAGTAAGCATAAAGACATAATAAAATGTAGACAGTAAGCATAAAGACGTAATGCAATGACGAAGCATGTTGAAAAATAAATACTAAAGCATAAAGACATAATAACATGTAGACACCAAGCATAAAGATGTAATGCAATTAAGAAGCATGTTGAAAAATAAATACTAAGCATAGAGACATAAAAGACGCTCACCCCGAATAATCACTCTCATAATTTAGTTGGTTCTCATTCTCACTATCACTATCACTATCACGTGTGTAGTAGGTTGGAGGCTCATCGCACGGTGGAGGCTCGTCATCGGCGGCATTGTCCGCCTGTAACTTCGAGAGCATATTTATGTCCTTCAGATCCACCACTGACTCACCACGAGTGTGTGCATCGTTCTCGAGGTCCTCAAGACCACCCGTTTGTAAGGCAAAGTCCCCGAAGTCCTCTTGCTCTTGATAGAAAATTCCCTCGTATGTTTTAGGGTCAATGTTGTTGTAATCGTCGGCAGAGGGCATGGGTAGCTTACCATGTGGCGATACCCGGAACACGACTTCCCAGCCCTTGAGGTTCTCTTTCTGGCATGGGTAGGGCAAATAATAAACTTGCTTGGCTTGGTGAGCCACAACAAAGACATCGGCTCCGCTATAGGTGGTTGAAGGCTTAACTTCAACTAACCCAATGGAAGGGTCACTTCTCAGTCCACCGTGTGGTCCAGTGCGTGGGTCGAACCAATGGCACTGGAACACAACGAGCTTGAGTTCTATGTTCGTACGATTGAACTTCAGCTCGTATACCTTTTCTAACCTTCCGTAGTAATCTACGTAATCGGCTCCTCTGGATCCTTTGGTGAAGACCCCAGTATTTACAGTTTTTGCATTCGGCCGACTATTCTGGTGATACTCTGTATGGAAGCGGAACCCATTCACATCATACTTCTCATACTTCATGACGGTACGGTTAAAACCTTGGGAAACACATCTCAACTCATCCGTCATCTCAACGTTGCGATCAGCTCCCTACAAGTACGGTTCAAATTGTTTTGTGCATTAGTTACGTGTAATAAGAGGGACAAGTCACAGATTGCAAGCTAAGAGGGACAGGTTAGAAATTACTTTTTCCATGAACCAAGACACAAATTTTTTCCTCCGTGAGCACCCTTTTTCAGAAGAGTGTCCAGCTCCGCGGGAGAGGGATCCGCCATTCCCGACCACTGTTCATCTTGGAATTGGCTAAAAGGAGAAAATAGGTATTAGACCGAAACCGAGTTACTAGTTGCAAAGTAATTTGTTCACCATTTTACCTGATGAAACCGACTACTTCCGTCATGTTCGTAAGCACATAGAGCATTATGCAATCCTTCTCTTCCTTGGTCAACTGCAATTTTACACCACCACCGGCCTTGCCACCGGGACATTGGAAGAGGAGGAGCTTGGGGTCATGCTTGGGCTCGTCGACATTGTACCGAGAGACCGGGTTATGCATAGTGGATACTTCATCGGGATAGTACGTTGTCACGGCGTCTGCCATCTCCCGAAGTATTGTTGCCTCAGCTATGCATGCTTCAATCCTATTTTTGTTTCCAGTCATGTTTCGAATATACTTGAACTCTCTCTCAATACAAAACTGCCAACGAAACTGCACCGGTCCACCCAAGAGTGCCTCGTTCGCGAGATGCACAACGAGATGTGCCATCGGAACAAAGAAGCCTGGCGGAAAGATCTTCTCTAAATTGCATAGCAACTCCGGCACAAGATCACGCAGCTTCCCAATAATCACGGGACATATCTGCTTCGCACAGAGCGTGCGGAAGAAATGGCTCAACTCCGCAAGCACTCGCCAGATACGATCGGGGAGATACCCTCGAACCATCACCGGCATCAACCGCTCAATCCATATATGATAGTCGTGACTCTTGAGCCCAGTGACATTTCCCTTTACAAGATTGACTCCATTACTTATATTGGAACAATAACCATCAGGGAACATCACGTCGTGTTTGAGCCACTTGAATGTCTCCTTCTTTTGGATATTATCAAGGCAGTAGGGTGCATTCGGCTTGAACCAATTTTTTCGACGGCGGTCAGGAGGCTGCATGTGTAATCTCTCCCTATCACAGAGATTCTCAACATCAACTCTAGCCTTGACATTGTCCTTTGACTTCCCAGGAATGTTCAGGACTGTGTGAAAGAGCATCTCTCCAACATTCTTTTCGGTGTGCATCACATCGATGTTATGGGGAAGTTCGAGGTCCTTGTAATACTCTAGCTGCGTTAAGCCTGCCACGTGAGTCCAGTTGTGCGTTACACCATATCCCACAAATTTTGGGCCAGGTACCTGAGCAGGCACGAGAGCACGTAGCTCGGCATCAACAGTTGCACCATCGAACTTCGGTATATCTTTTTCTTCACGCACGACTTTGCCCTTCGTGAAGTTTTTTATGTCTTCTCGGTAAGGATGCCTTCTTTTGAGGAACGGTCGATGCTTGTCAAACGCGACATACTTGCGACCTGACTTTAGCCAAGTGAACTCAAGTCGGTTTCTGCACACTGGGCATGGCCACTTACCAGCTGTACACCATCCGCAGAATAGGGCATACCCGGGTAGGTCGTGCATGGAATAGTGGTACCAAATTCTCATCAAGAAGTTTTTCTTTGATGCTCGGTCGTATGTCCACGTCCCATTGTGCCATGAGTGGTGCAAATCATCCACAAGCGGTTGCATGTAGACACTCAAATTCTTCCCCGGGTATTCGGGCCCTGGAATGATCAGCGACATAAACATGAACTTCCTTTGCATTAGGACCCCGGGAGGGAGATTGAGCGGAATAACAAACACGGGCCAGCAGCTGTACGAGTGACTCGACATACCATATGGATTGAATCCATCTGTTGCTATCGCAATTCTGACATTCCGAGCATCTGCTGCCTTATCGGGGTGTTTCTCATCAAAATTCTCCCATGCCTTACCATCAGATGGATGTCCCATCTTTTTCCGTCCGAACTCGTCGGCGTATCTCTTCCCCTTCTTGTGCCAAGTCATCTGCGTGGCAGTCTCCTCAGAAAAGTAAAGCCGCTGGATTCTTTTTATGAATGGGAGGTACCGAAGAATCTTCACAGCGACTTTTCCCTGCGTCTTCTGACCATCGGGCTCCGTTTTCTCATGATACCTAGAGGCCCCACAAAGACTACAGTACTTGTCATCCGCATACTGTTTCCAGAACAGAAGGCAACCTTTTGGACAACAATCTATCTTTTCATAATCCATGCTAAGCGATCCCAATAGTTTCCTCGTTTCGTGCATGGACTTTGGCAGACAATGCCCTTCGGGCAACATGTTACCAAATGTTTTCAGATTGGCTTCAAAGCCTGCACGGGTGGTGGAGTACTGGCACTTGTCACTTAGTATTTGAGCTATGGCATCGAGCTGAGAAATGTTTGCACCCTCGTATAGAGGCTTCTTAGCCGAGGCCATCATATCAAGGAAAGCCTTCGCGGTTGGCTCCGGTTCCTCCGGTTCACCCGGTTCCTCCGGTTCCTCCTGTTCCTCCTGTGGAGGTGGCGAATCCGGTATGTCAGCATCACGGAGATCATCTAGCAAGTTTCTCACCCCATCATACTCATTGCCATTGATCCGCTGCCGCATCACCTCAACTCTGTCACGTTCGACCTGAGCAAAGTCGACCTTCGTGACGTAGTTAGGCATATACCCAGACAACCAAAGATGCTTAGTCATTTCATCCTTTCCCTGACGGGCACGATTCTTGCAATTAATGCATGGGCACCTTGGACGAACTCCTGATGCCTTTGAACCACGCGCTAACTCCTTCACTAACATATTGGTCTTCCATTCCCACTCCTCTGTTCTTTTAATCTTACTGATACGGCCACTGTACATCCACCCATTATCAGCCATCCTCTGCTTTATTGGATCCAAAGAACAACGCATTTCGTAATATGCACCAAGTAATAATAAATTTATTCAATGACACCAAGATTTATTACGGCCAAATTTTATCTTTTACAACATGCAAGGGTTCACCTACACTTCTAATAGGAGGGCCTATCCCGCCCGAGTACGTGTAGATCGAGTCGTGTCCCATGTTCTACCCGACCCGAGACGAAATTTCGACAGCACCTCCCCGCTGTTCTTCAGAATACACGTCTCGAGCTTGTCAAGCCGAGAGGGTGTGCATCCGAAGAACAACGGGGAGGTGCTGCCGAAATTCCGTCTCAGGAAGGGGTAGAACATGGAACACGACCCGATCTACACGTACTCGGACTGTCCAACAGGACAACCCGGAAGTGTTACGGTTATAAATATGCAAAGATGGACAATCCTGCATATTTATAAATTTGTAACCCTTCCGGATGGGATCTGACTCGGGTTACGCGACTGACTTGGTGATCTAGACCAAAATAAACCTATGCAGCAAGAGAGGCGAAAGATTTATACCCTCGAGCGTGATCGGTGGTCGGAGAGGGTCGAGGTCGCGACGGAAGCGGGGCAACGAAACAGGGGCACCGAGGCGGGCCCTCCTCAGCTGGAGAAGAAGCCCCGCAACGACGCGCGGGACCGACGGTGCTGGCGGGAAGCTACGTCATCTGAAAAAGCACACAGTTGACATATATAAGCAAAAAATCTCTCTGTTTTACCTAATAATCATCCCTAACCATATAAAAGCTACGACTTTACGACTTTACGACTTTACGACTTTAGGACTTTACGAGTTTACGACTTTACGACTTTATGACTTTACGACTATACTAGTTCCACCATTTTTTCTTTACACTTCTACCTCCTAACTAACTAACCTAACTACCTAACTAACTAACCTAACTATACCTAACTAACTAACCTAACTAACCTAACTACCTAACTAACTAACCTAACTAACCTAACTAACTAACAAAAAATACATCAGAGGAGTACCTTGTGAGGAGGAGCTGGCCGTGGAGGAGCAGCTGGCCGTGGAGGAGGAGCAGCCGGCGTGGAGGAGGAGGTCCCGGCGTGGAGGAGGTGCGGGGTGGGGGAGGTGCGGGGTGGAGGAGGTGCTGGCCGTGGAGGAGGAGGTCCGGCGTGGAGGAGGAGGTGCCGGCGTGGAGGAGGTGTGGGGTGGGGGTGTGAGGCGCGGCGGCGGGCCGGCGTGGAGGAGGTGCGGAGGAGGAGGCGCGGCAGGGGCGCGTCTCGGGCGGCGACGGCGGAGAGGAGAGGCAGGGGTGGACGGCCGGGGGCGAGGGGCGGCCGGGCGCGGAGGAGGCGGTGCGGGCCGGGTGGAGGAGAGGAGAGGGAGGGGTGGGCCGGCCGGAGCGGAGCGCGGCGGCGGCGTGCGAGGGTGGGAGCGTGTGTGCGTGCGTGTGTGGTGTGGAGGACGACGGGGTTGGGGATAAGGAGAAGAACCTGTGCCGACGGTTTTACCGTCGGCATAGGTGTCATTTTTTTTCATTATTCATATTATTGCCGGAACGGGAGTTTTCAGCTATAAGTCCACACACTTAGTAGAGAGAAAGTGAAGCCGGTGATGTCGGTCACACCTAGGAGTAGATTCTTGGACATTTGAAACACACAACACACTTGTATACATATGGTATGGCACAACCTAGGTTTGGGTGGGGTTCCGACGCTCCGGGGCCCCGCTTCGGCGAAACCCTGAATCCGCTGGAAAAACCCTAACGTTTCCGTCTACCCCATAGACGTGCGTCGAAAGGGGGTAGCCCAGTGGACTTTTTTCCTTGGTTGTGTTAGGTTAGGCCATACGAACATGAGAAACCAACTTTTATCACAAATCGACACAAGATTGCCCCCGTTTCGCCCGGAACGGGAGTTTTCAGCTATAAGTCCACACACTTAGTAGAGAGAAAGTGAAGCCGGTGATGTCGGTCACACCTAGGAGTAGATTCTTGGACATTTGAAACACACAACACACTTGTATACATATGGTATGGCACAACCTAGGTTTGGGTGGGGTTCCGACGCTCCGGGGCCCCGCTTCGGCGAAACCCTGAATCCGCTGGAAAAACCCTAACGTTTCCGTCTACCCCCATAGACGTGCGTCGAAAGGGGGTAGCCCAGTGGACTTTTTTCCTTGGTTGTGTTAGGTTAGGCCATACGAACATGAGAAACCAACTTTTATCACAAATCGACACAAGATTGCCCCCGTTTCGCCCGGAACGGGAGTTTTCAGCTATAAGTCCACACACTTAGTAGAGAGAAAGTGAAGCCGGTGATGTCGGTCACACCTAGGAGTAGATTCTTGGACATTTGAAACACACAACACACTTGTATACATATGGTATGGCACAACCTACGTTTGGGTGGGGTTCCGACGCTCCGGGGCCCCGCTTCGGCGAAACCCTGAATCCGCTGGAAAAACCCTAACGTTTCCGTCTACCCCCATAGACGTGCGTCGAAAGGGGGTAGCCCAGTGGACTTTTTTCCTTGGTTGTGTTAGGTTAGGCCATACGAACATGAGAAACCAACTTTTATCACAAATCGACACAAGATTGCCCCCGTTTCGCCCGGAACGGGAGTTTTCAGCTATAAGTCCACACACTTAGTAGAGAGAAAGTGAAGCCGGTGATGTCGGTCACACCTAGGAGTAGATTCTTGGACATTTGAAACACACAACACACTTGTATACATATGGTATGGCACAACCTAGGTTTGGGTGGGGTTCCGACGCTCCGGGGCCCCGCTTCGGCGAAACCCTGAATCCGCTGGAAAAACCCTAACGTTTCCGTCTACCCCCATAGACGTGCGTCGAAAGGGGGTAGCCCAGTGGACTTTTTTCCTTGGTTGTGTTAGGTTAGGCCATACGAACATGAGAAACCAACTTTTATCACAAATCGACACAAGATTGCCCCCGTTTCGCCCGGAACGGGAGTTTTCAGCTATAAGTCCACACACTTAGTAGAGAGAAAGTGAAGCCGGTGATGTCGGTCACACCTAGGAGTAGATTCTTGGACATTTGAAACACACAACACACTTGTATACATATGGTATGGCACAACCTAGGTTTGGGTGGGGTTCCGACGCTCCGGGGCCCCGCTTCGGCGAAACCCTGAATCCGCTGGAAAAACCCTAACGTTTCCGTCTACCCCCATAGACGTGCGTCGAAAGGGGGTAGCCCAGTGGACTTTTTTCCTTGGTTGTGTTAGGTTAGGCCATACGAACATGAGAAACCAACTTTTATCACAAATCGACACAAGATTGCCCCCGTTTCGCCCGGAACGGGAGTTTTCAGCTATAAGTCCACACACTTAGTAGAGAGAAAGTGAAGCCGGTGATGTCGGTCACACCTAGGAGTAGATTCTTGGACATTTGAAACACACAACACACTTGTATACATATGGTATGGCACAACCTAGGTTTGGGTGGGGTTCCGACGCTCCGGGGCCCCGCTTCGGCGAAACCCTGAATCCGCTGGAAAAACCCTAACGTTTCCGTCTACCCCCATAGACGTGCGTCGAAAGGGGGTAGCCCAGTGGACTTTTTTCCTTGGTTGTGTTAGGTTAGGCCATACGAACATGAGAAACCAACTTTTATCACAAATCGACACAAGATTGCCCCGTTTCGCCCGGAACGGGAGTTTTCAGCTATAAGTCCACACACTTAGTAGAGAGAAAGTGAAGCCGGTGATGTCGGTCACACCTAGGAGTAGATTCTTGGACATTTGAAACACACAACACACTTGTATACATATGGTATGGCATAACCTAGGTTTGGGTGGGGTTCCGACGCTCCGGGGCCCCGCTTCGGCGAAACCCTGAATCCGCTGGAAAAACCCTAACGTTTCCGTCTACCCCCATAGACGTGCGTCGAAAGGGGGTAGCCCAGTGGACTTTTTTTCTTGGTTGTGTTAGGTTAGGCCATACGAACATGAGAAACCAACTTTTATCACAAATCGACACAAGATTGCAAGAGAGACAAGATTCACATACAATACTTCCGAGAGACAAGATTCGCGACGTTATTTTATGTGGGTGGAGACCGCCATTCGGCGTAGCTATATACATATAGATATGAATAAAAACATATTAAATTTAATTAAGAGTAAATTTAATTGAGAGTAATAAATAGATACATAAAATTGAAGAAAAAAAAAAGGGTAACCTGTGCCGACGGTAAAACCGTCGGCATAGGTTGGTGCGGATACACGAGAAAAAAGAAAAAAAAGGAACCTGTGCCGACGGTTTTTACCGTCGGCACAGGTTTGTGTCGACGTCACCTTTTAGTCGACGGGGACCTGTGCCGACGGCGATATTTGTGCCGACGGTCACCGTCGGCACAGCTAGGCTGTGCCGACGGGGATATATGTGCCGACGGCCAGCTTCGTGGGTGGCCTCGTAGGGCGCCTGTGCCGACGGCCCCGATAAAAACCCGTCGGCACAGGGTTTGTCCGTCGGCACAGGTTAGCTCTGCTGTAGTGATCCGGCAAGTTCGAGCCTTGCTCTTGCGGATAGAATGGCGCTCGGTGTTAACAAACCTGGCTGGCCGTGTCCGGCGACTCATAGGCTCACTGCTCGACCGTGATGGCGTCCGGGCCGACCGCGTTGAACGGTTTTGACTGGCCGCGTCTGGCGAGGCCCCACCTCGATTCAGCGCAACCACGACCGGGCTACCGGCATCCCCGCTTGACGCAAAGCTCCCAAGCGCGTCCTCGCCGCGGCCGCGACCACCGCAGGTGTCGCCATGGAAGACCACGTGGGCGTGGACTCCAGTGCTTTACTCGCCTTCCCGAATAAACTCAGCACTCCTCCATGCCCGCACCCGCGTCTCCAGGAGCGGCCACGCCGTTAAGATTCTTGTTTGGAACAATGCTGAGGTCGAACGCTTGTTCTCTTCTTCTGTTTGATAGTTAAATCTACTAGCAATCAAAGCAACAATCTGAATCAGGCAGGGGACTCACCTTTCATTGGTCTCTAGCAATCAAGATCAAAATCAATCTAGCAATCAAGATCAAAATGGAACAGAAGGCAATTCCTCTCAACATCAAATAAAACCTGAACACGTCGCCATCCAAACCACTCCTCTCGGAGCGCCCCACGCGAGCGGACTTCAGAGCAGGGTTACAGGTGTAGTTGCCTCCACGTACCAGTGCACATTCGGCCGCGCTCGTCTGCTGGGGCACCCCCCGTGTGCCATCTTCCTCTTCCCCTGATCGATCACCTGCTGCTCAACCATTGCCGCATCTCCCTCTAGAAGGACGACCAATGGGCCATGACAAAGAGGCGGCAGTGCAGCCGTGGACGCAGAGCGAGTACTCTGGGACGCAAGAACGGGGGTGGGCCGCAGCGGCACATCACGGGAAGACATGGAGAAACACCCGTACGCTGGAAATTCCGTGATACAGGCACAAAGTAGTGTCAGACGGGGATTGATCGAACATGACCTGGATCGGGGAGAGCGTCGAGAGGTAGGCGTCGACAGGGCCGGTCCTGAAATTTCGGGGGCCCGGGGCGAAATTAAAACTTAGGCCCCATAAACATGCGATAAAATATACATGCAAATATGAAATGTTACCAATATAACCGCGTAAATGTGTACATTAAGTAATTATACATATTATCTTACAAAATCCTAACATTTCTAAATGCAAAATGACTTGATGGTACCGATGCTACCTAAAAACTGGGTCGTCATGTTGGCGATGAAAGCAGTGTGTTCGCCTCTCGGCGACTAGGATTCTAACCTCTCGGGGTGGCGGCACACAGCACATAGAAAAAAAATCGATGGAGAAGGAGAATTGGAATCATACTATGCATGACCTTTTAGTTCGACCTTTGTCAAAGATCACAAAATAACAGCGCGATGGAAGAAGAAATGTGTAGTTTTAGCGAGCAAAGGAAATCCCTTTTTTTAACAAGGAAGGAAATGCCCTTTTTTTAGCGGAAAAGAATGTGCTTTGGTTATATGATGCATTTCCCTGTAACTTTTTCTGGCCACAGTCTAGCCCACCAGCCACGGCTCACTTAATCCTTTCAACTTATTAAATGAATATATAAAAGCCCAGCCAGCCGAAGCCCAAGCAACAAAAGGAAAAGAGGCCCGATCTCACGTCCACTTAGAAACAGCATATCGCTTCGTTGTATTGTCTCTCTTAAACGATAGGAGATATCAGAGGAAGCTGAACAACTGCTCTAATGGCGCTCACGTTTTGATCGCTAATCCACCACTATATATGCCCTGGCCAGTTAGAATTTGGGGGCCCCTCGGTTTCGGGGGCCCGGGGCGGCCGCCCCCCTGACCCCCCCTCAGGGCCGGCCCTGGGCGTCGAACGCGGAGGTGCAAGGCCAGACGTTGGCGACGGAGGGTGAGTCCATGTGGCCGCACGGCATGAGCTTGTAGGACTGACGTAGAGGAACAGGAGCACGTCGCGAGGCCGGCCTAGACAAAACGAAACAGAAGTTTGTGAATTGTCTACTGGTTTAGCTAAAGGTACGGCTAGCAACGTGGCCGTTGGCCACGGCCGTCCAGCCTCCGATTTTATTGCTCCATCTAGTTGGATCGGATAGCTATAGTCTCTGTTTAGTTATCTTATCAGCTGGTTCCACCGGTGACTTAGATTACAGGCGTTCTATTCGGGTAGTTTGGCGTGGAAACTGTGGGGTGGCATATTGATTGTAATTTGATGGAAGTGTGACACCACCAACCCACCTTTAATATCTGTAGTATAGTGTGCTTGACATAAAAGTGACAAAGGAAGGTCATTTCAGAATCACTTAATGAACCATGATTATACTGTATCGTCAGACATTTTACAGCGTACGTAGATTTGTTTACAAGCAGGCAGCATATTGAACTAATTAGCTGAATGCGCCTTATGCACATAACGTTGGGTTTAAATGCTGCCGACACATGCTCCACGATTTGTTCAACCGACTTGATAAGGATCAGAAGATATGGGTTGAAGAGCTTGGATTTGGAGTTTTGCTTTCTATGCCCATGTGTAGGCTGCCAAAGGGTCTGACTGTTTGGTTAATCAACCAAGTTAGTTGGAAACGGAAGGCTCTTATATTAGGCGGCAAATGCATCAAACTGAAGGACTTGATCAAGAGAGTTCTTGGTATCCCAGATGGTCCCTTGCTAGTTCCCGTGCCTCGTAGCGGGCGTGGAAAATCCAAGGTAACTAACCCAACTGAAGAGGAAAAAGCTTTTAAAGATGAGAAAGCTGGCCGGGGTCTTGATTACAAGTCTATATTGGAGAATCTGTTAGCTCAGCATGATCCAGTTCAGTTCAAGATAGCATTCATGCTATATGTGTTGTGCATCTACTTTGCTCCTTCTAGCGGTCATGTCATCAATCGGAGATACATTCCTATCATCCGCAACGTCGATCTTATTAAGGACATGAACTGGTGTGAACATGTTGCCGACTGTCTATTAGAAGGGATACGCGAATACCACGAATCATCAGCAGCAAACGTGAATGTACACGGATGTGTACATGTCTTGCTAGTAAGTACTGAAATCGACGTCATGTTACATACATTAGTATATGTTCATTTTAGTAAATTAACACTGACTTTATTTCATAACATCATGCAACTGATTTACATTGATCTGGTTCGCTCTGCACTGATCAAAGTACCTGAAGGACTACCCCGAGCAAATTACGTCGATTCTGGCATGTTACAACAACTGGACTCTCTCGACCTTAAGCATATATCTCGCAGTGGTCCACTATATGGCAAGCTTGATGTATGTTCATCCCAATAGACTGATATACCCAATGTACTTTAATTCCATTTTAATACAAGTCCTAATTCTCCTCGCCTCCCCCCTCGTCAATCATCCGTTCATAGTACAAATGCCTCAAGCAAGAATATGAATGATGGGTTTGGTATTTCTCCCAAGGTACAGTATACTATTATTTTTTGCTTTGTTTACTTAGTTACCCTGAAACACTCTCACACACTTATCACTATATCATTTCAAGGATGCTGAAGAGAAGCTGAAAAAAATTGAATCTGATTACTCTGCCAGTCGAGAGCGAGTGTACGAGAAGTGTTTCAAATTACTGAGGACAGAGATGCAGCATCTTGATAAAGCAAGGTCAAGTGCAATTCATGCACTCTTTGCATCAGGTGGAACAACAGATGTTCAGAAAGACCTCAGTTCATTGGACATATTAAAGGCACCATGCAGCATTAGGGAGGATCAAAGTAGTGATTTAGATGAACCAGTCCTCTGGGCGTTGCTGTCTCTCAAGGGAAACTATGGCAGAGTTCCAACTATATTCACACTGATAAGTGCTGAAGAAGCTTTAGGAAACTAGCTGCTGTCAGACTTAGCCTGTCTGTGGACATTTGCCTTAAACTTTATCAGGGATTTATTCAAATACTTTGAAATATTTTTTCTGAACACAAACTGTCAAGACCAGAACTTTAGTATCATGTAGTTGGATCGTTTTGCGCAAGAACCGTTGATTCAAAATTATCTAACTTCCAGTTGCAATCATTATCATGTGGGATTCAGAATATTTGTTTTTAAATTATATTATTTCACAGTTTATCGTGTCATTCATATGTAGCAAATATGCTATAGGAAATGCAAAACAAGTATGGTAAACTATCCAGATAAAATTCACTCCTTCTGAACCATCCGTATGCATTCCTGCCATGATTTCCCAATGAAGCATAATTTAGTCAGTAAATTACAAGGAAGAGGCATAACTGACTACCAAATAAAATAGGGATATAACAATTTCTGGAGGCATAACTGACTACTTCGTGTGGGCATAAGAATGATCGTATGTAGGGTAGTTTATCTTTTTATACTATCTAGATGGGCATATACGTGATACATGTGTTGTAACTCGGGGGACGACACTTGTTTGTACTATAAGAGGTGTGGACATGTATTTTTTTGGAATGCACAAAAAACTACTCCGTACAAGAGTTATATAGAGACGAAAACAAATAATGTATAGTTTTTTGCAGGGTCTAACAATTATCCCAATGGCCCAATCTATACATATATCAATCAGACAATCAGGTATGGAAGATTTTTTTGGGAACAATAGAGTACATGTAGATTGTTTTGGAATTGCGCCGCCAAATAAATTTGTACTACATTAATTGCGCTAACGGAACAGCACTAAAGCACTAAATCTTATCTGCTTAACTCCTGTCCTACCTCCAGGAGTATTCTTCTTGTCTTTCTTGGGCAGAACCCCACGATTCTTCTTGATGTTCGAATCAAAATGAGTTAGGTATCTCTTATTTGTGGGCCTTCCAAGTTTTTTCTTCACAATTGGAGCTTTTATAGTAGAAGAAACATCTATTCCAAAATTCTTGTCTTTGTCGAATAACTGTAATCCTGATGTAGCAGTATCTCCAGAATCTTCAGTTTCGCAAACTTCTAACTGGGCGCCATCAATCACTGTATTAGTTTTTTGTATCCAACCTGACATGTGCGGCTTATAGTTGCTTTATAATCAGATATCTTCTTCATTGCTATCTCTGAAGTTGAGTCATCAAACTCACCGGCACTGACCAGATCTATTGCTGTCATGTATAATTTTCTGTGTCTTATAGTTCGGGACACTTCACCCTGCTCGGTAGGTGTCTTCCTCTTATTCATCCCAGACGCATCTTCCCTTGCATTTATAGTCCATCTCTTCATTATGTGGCAATCTGGTGACTCATAACCCCTGTTTGAATCATAACCTGTTTCGAGAAAGGAGATGCTCCATAAATATCCGAAAAAACAATATTTTGTTGAAGACAATATAGTTTTAGAGAAATTGGAAAGACATAGCACTTACTAGCATTATGTGGCAATAGATAACACCAAAATGCTCAAACAGTCCACATTGGCATTTGTAGAAACATTTATGTGGGTCAAATGTTATTGTAAAATGTATCCTGCTCCAAGATTCCCTATTTTCTGCATCGACATGTCGCACTTCATAGACAACTGAATCGCTACAAGACACGATAACATAGTACGATGATTTACGTAACTCGGTTTTGAATAGCTTGAAGACACTGAGAGTGTATATTCTTGAAGCATGTTTCTCTATTGGGTATCCAAAGAGCGACTTTGATGTTTTCTGTCAAAAAGATGTATATAAGAAAGAATGGCATAAAACATGTGACATAGTTTAGAGACTGTAATTCAGTTATGTAATATTCCTTTTGCAATACCTGAGATTTGTTCCTCTCAGCTTCATCGTCGGCTTTCTCACGATCATCGATCAGCTTGGCGTACTGCTTAATAAGCATGTTTATCGATGACTTGCAAAGAACATAAACCTTCAGCACATGGTTTGCACTTTCACTCCTCTGTGTGCTGGTCATGCGAGCACAAAAATTATCGTTGAAGTAAGGTTTCGCCCACTTCTCTCTCACTTCGAAAGCACGAACCATGAAAGGGTTATCTGATAAACTGTTCGTCTTGATTAGGTACTGCCACCCTGCTTCAAATTCTTCTATTGTCAGCATGTGGTTAACCACTTTATTGAAGTCTCCACTGAAAGTGCTGTATTTCTTGTGAACGTGCCCTAGAGCCTCTTGCGCTTTTCTCAGAATGTGCCATTTGCACCACCTGTGAGTAGTGGTCAAGAAATTCTCTTTTATAGCAATTGTCATTGCCTGGCACTTGTCTGCGAGCATTTAGTTACAAATGTTAGAAACACATAAATACCAACTTTAAAATAGCAAGTCAAGTTTTTTTATACACCCTAACCTGTAAGCATTGTCCTCGGTGCCTTCCCACCCACCACAAATTCTTCAAAAGCCCACTTGAAAGCATCTGCAGTCTCGTTGGTCATAAGTACTCCAGCAAAAATTACACTCTGAAAATGGTTGTTCACGCCAACAAACATCCCAAAAGGTATGTTGCATATGTTTGTTTCATAAGTGGTGTCAAACGTGATTACATCTCCGAAATGTTTCTAAAGCGACCTGCTTCTCCACTAGTCCACATTAAAGACACTAGCCTGTCATCTTCATCCAGCTGGGCAGTAAAAACAAATTTTGGATATCTAGATATCATATCTCTAAACGATACCATAGTCTTTTGGACATCATCCTCCATGGCCTTTTTTGCTATGTTTGAGCAAACAGTTCTTATCTTCTTTTTGTCAAAAGGAACTTTGTCCATTGACCCAAAGAAGCTTCCCATTATACAATTAACCCTTGTAAGGCTGACATTGTTTTCTCTCAGGTGCCTGATCATATCTTTAGTGTGCTTGTCAATCTGTCTGTGAGAAGCAAGATGTTTCTTTTCTCCGCAGCTCTCACCAATACATGGTTGTGAGTAGCTTCAAATTTTATGACATACCATTTGCCACTATCATTCCTTCCTACACGGAGCATTGCCTTGCAACCACAACGAGTTGACGATATCTTCGTCTCTTTGTCATGGCCGTGTGTTTGCATACAGAAATTTAGTTATTAGTAAATCACAATATAGTCCATAAATTTGTTTGAGACAATGCGTGCCTAACGTACCTCGTGTTGACACTTATACTCCTGCATTGTACGGTCACCATTCTTGATTTTGTAGTTGTCACCGAATCTGATACTAAATCCAGCAACCCATGAGTACATATTATAGAACTGATACGCTTCTCCAATGGAATCAAACTCCATCCCTACTTCAGGCTTGAACATGATTGAGTTTTTGTCATTGCAATATTTCCTCATTGACTCTTCAATCTGACAAGAAGATTGTTCTCTGAAAATTTGATAGTTAAACAAATTAGCACTGCATAAGCTAAGGAAGTATGATCATTTTATAAAAGAAGGCAGAATTCTTGAAGTCACCTGGGCAATGAACTAACTTCAGATGAAGCACAGTCATCTTCTGTCTGATTAAAGGAGGAAAAGCATCTCGAACCATCCTTCTGTGAAGTAGCTTCAGAGCCAATGTCTTCATTTGATATAGGTTCATCGAAATCCGCAGTGTTAACTGATTCAGCTGGAAGTTCTGGACTAGGAAAACAATCCCTGTATGATATGTGATTATGGCGATTTTAGAGGATTCCATGCTGCACTCTAATTGCAATGTCGATGATGTCATAACAGAAACACTTACTTGGATGCATCATTTTCTATGTCACGATTATTTGAATCGCTTTCAACACATATGGCAGCTACTCTTGGTTCTCATTGCATTCAATAGGTGAGCTACAAATAAAGTACCAAATCAGCAAAAGTCCGACTAAATTATATTATTGTAGATTTGGGAATAAACAGATGCATAGAAAAATTACCATGCAAACAATGTAGAATCTTTTTTGTGTGGCAACCCTGTTTAGCAGTTCCATAAAGGAGATATTGTTCGTCTCCCCTGGTTCGTAAGATGCATATTCCGAAAATGTATTACCAGGATTCCATTACTTGAACGAAACCATTACAGGATACTACATGAAAAGAAAATAGAAAGGAAAATACATGATAACTAGAAAGCGATGCCTATCTAAAACTGGAGATAACATGACACTAGATATTGTCATCTCTATCAGTTGGTTGCATCACGATCATGGGGTTGATTCTCCGAAGCTGGTGGTCGGAGAACTTCAGGCATCGAGGGAGGACTCGGAGAGCTTGCAACATTGATGAGGAGGGATCGTCGGGCGCTTGTGGTTGGATTAGCACTCGGCTGCAGAGGAGCTGGTCGATCTTCTCGCTGAGGTGCCCCCCGCAACTCAACAGCTAACACCCGGCTGCTACGATCAGCTAGGGAACCACCCGTCGAGGACAGAGTGTGCCGAGCCACCGGGAACCGCCCGCTGGCAGGTTGACCTACAGAGACGCGCAGATGACGGCCCAGACCTATGCCCAAGCGGCCCTGATCTGTCCGCCGCTGACCGTCCATTGCTGCTGCCGCTGGACCCAAGGCCACCGCGTCCCACCTCTGCTACGCCCGCCGTCACCACCGCTCGCTAGGAGTCCTGGTTGGCCCCACGCCAGTCAGGCCGCGCCGCCGGGACGCGACGCCAGCGTGCACCCCTCGCTATCCTCGGAACCGCATCTAGGCCAGCCGCCGTCCAGCCATCGCTACCCGACGACACAGGACGCGGGCTCGCAGATCTCAGCGTCCTTGGCCCATGTGGCCCAGATTGGGCCCAAATCGGCCCGCACCGCCGCCTCCTTCCACGCCGACGCCTCGAGGAGGGCAGACGCCTCCGAGGTGACCTCCGGCCGCCGCCGGGAGCTCCAGCCGCTCCTGGCCAAGCTCCAGAGCGCTGCCGTCACCATGGGGGCCAGCCCGCGCCGCCCTCATCTCCGCACCGACGCATCCAAGGAGGCGCCGTCGCGCCGCGACCCCGCTGCAGGTCCTCGACCGGCTCCGTCGCTCCTCCGCGCATCTCCCCGTGGCCTCATCGACCCTCGCGCCGCCGGCATGACGGCACCCCTCCACGCGAAGGGGGCCCGTCGGGACGCGCCGACCTCGCCTGCCGCCTTTGACGGCCAGGCTCCGCCGCCACCGCCGGCGCCGGCGGCAGCGGCGGCCAGGAGAGCTCGGAGGCGGCTGGTCGCTGGCGGCTAGGGTTTCGCCTCCGGAACCGCCCGCGCGAGCGGTCCGGGAGGGAGGGGAAAAATCTTCTAATTACCAGGATCCATCAAAGCCAAATCTGTAGGGTTAGGTCTAGCCAGTCAGATCTTTTAATTGAAACATCGAAAGAAGAACCGATACATCAGCTAAGCACCAACATGAATACGCGTTTTAACCTTGAGCAAATCAATAGATTTCGAACTCCTCCGCAATCAAAGAAGTAAGAAGATGACCTTCCTCGCCTCCTTTAGCCTCGCCGAAGAAGATGACCCTGGAAGAAGAAGACTGTAATGGGGAATCTGAGCGCCGCCGGCAAATCTAGGTCAAGACAACCGCGCTCGGCCGACAGCATTCAGAGCACGATACGGAGCAGAGGAATCTGAATGCATAGCACCTTTTGACTAATAGTGAATTATTATACGATGCTATTTACTATGTGATTTAAGCTATTACCACATCAATCTTTGTGGAGCTCACGTTAACTAATTTGTTGCAAAAAATGTCTCATTCCTCTTTGACGATGAATGTGCTGCAGCCTTTGACGACTTGTAGAAAACGTTAATCAATGAGCCTGTCATTAAACAACCAAAATGGGATAAAACTTTTGAACTAATCTGTGATGTTAGAGAATATGTTGTAGGTGCCATTCTAGGACAACACATGATGGTGAATTGGTGATGCTTTCAATGTCATCCACTACGCTAGTAATGCATGATGACCAAAGAACTATCCTATGGCTGATAAAGAGCTATTTGGCGTTCTATTTTTCTTGCGATAAATTTAGATCTTATATGATTGATTCAAAAGTGAGTGAGTACGATCACCAGTCTTTGAGAGAAATCATAAATAGAAAATATGTGAAGACTAAATTGATCCGTTGACTTCTACTATTACAAACATTTGAGTTGCCATCAAGGGGATCAGCTCGAAGAAACACATGTAGCAGAGATTAAGGTTATCAACCAAGATCTCCAAGCTATGAACATTGGCATACCTCAAAGAATTATAATGCCCAAGCCAGGTATGTCTTATTACATCTATAATAGCATGAGCAAGGGTGCGGAAAGCTCAACATCTTCCTTGAAGAATAAACCCCCTGTTGCCTCATGTGAACTCAAGCCACACCATAAACAGCTAGCTACATCCTTTGCATAATCCAGAAAAAGTAATGCACAAGATACCCCAATTACCATATGGACACATTTTTTTTTTCATTCTTTCAAGCCAGCATAATTAGGCCGTGGCCTACAACGGGAGGCCACCAGCACAACAAACTAAATTATCAGAAGTCATTCCAAAACTATTTTGTGACGCGGGAAGCCGGTCCCTTCTGTAAGTTCTTCGAGCACCTCCGATCTCTCGCACTCGTGCCACTCCCGCAGCTGCGGGACTACCTCTAGGTCGACAAACTCCCGCTCTCCGGCTTCCACGACGTGCCCGTCGAGTAGGTGGACGCGCCCCAGCCACCGCGACGCCCTCATGATCCGCTTCACAAAGGCGGTCTGCCATGCCACTCCATGGAAGCCGATGACCACGAGTTCTCTCAGGCTACAGTGTTGTTGTGGTTGCTCCACTTGCACATCTAGTGAGCCATCAGCGGTTGTCTTCTCTGAGTTGTTGTCGAACTGCATTCAGATTTCAGAATTCAGAATACTTGGTTTCAGAAATGTTTCAAAAGCAAAAAAAAAAAGGTACGCGTTTGACAAAAAAAAACAAAGTTATTAGGTTAGTTGATCGACAAAGGGCAGACATGAACGTGGAGCGACTGCAGGAAAGGTGCGGCAGCAAAGAGGATGAAGATCCAGAACGTGTCCCAGTTCATTGGCACGTTTGCAACGAATAACTTCTTTAGATGATTGAGCCTGCTGGGTATGACAGTTGGTTCAATCCACATCTGCATACATGATATAGTCATATTTAGCACTATCTTATGTAGCAATGCGAGGTTATGATTAATAAAAGACAAGATCATTCAGGAGTGGTTGCTCACTCACCTGTTGCCCTCTCAATTGCAGAACAAGGTACTCCAGTGGTGGTGGCGTCCCTTTAAAGAATTTGCCTAGTGGATAGGTACTGTTTCTACGGAAGTTATCATTCTCACTATTATCTCCAGTTTCAAAGAAGTCCAAACTCACATGCCTAAGTCTAGGCACCTCACCATAATGTAATTTCGTAGTCCGACCCCGACAAGCAAATGTTTCAAGACAAGGCAGTGAAGTCAGATAGATTTTCCAAATGCTGCAGTTGTCCAATTGCAGATTCTTTAACCTTGAGGTAGGAAAGTTGAAGCGATAAGCTTGCGGGTGATACGAAGAATTTTTCAGCCTCAGATCCACCAGCTGCAGACAATGTCTCAGAATGTCATATACTAAGTGAATGCGTGCACTTGCTTTGCACAGAGTAAGTGTTGTGAGCCTCTCAAAAATATAAGGTGTGTGTCCATAATAATGATAGCAATTGGATAGCACAAGGTGTTTCAGCCGCACATTCTGGTATCCATCCAATAGTTGGAAGCCATATGGTTGATAACAGTTCTCAGTGACAATCTCCAAATCCTCAACTCCCCATCTGCCAATCGCTGCTGTAATCCATTGATTGAAACAGCTAGTCCTAAAGGTTTGGAGCCTCAGCTTCAGGAGGGACCGCTGCTGACCATTATTGGGAGGCAGAAGGAATGCGTTCACCCGTTTCACGTAGCGTCGCATGGCGAGACGCTCGTAACGCTGCAGGATGGGTGTGAGCAGACGGACCTTCCACATCCACCGCTCATACCGGTCTCTGACAGCATTAAACCGATCGTACTGGTCTTTGAAAGCATAAGTTTCAGTCAGATCATGTGCCTTCTTCTCTGCCTCATACCCGGCCTTAGCCTCCATGGTTATTTTCTTCAGCCTGTGGTAGCGTGGAGGGAGAATATCATAAATGGAAAGGTCATAACATGTGTGTGATCGCCGAGGAAGATCCAGCCACCGCTTTGAAAGGATAGTGGTGGTTATCGTTGTGTGTGCGTCTAGCTTGTCAAGGATCATGATCAGTATCTCATCAGGTAAGCTGCTGATCTTGTCCTCACAGAAACTGTTGCGTTCCTGGCTCATACGCATCTGTATTTGTTTCCGTGGGAAATAATATGAAATTGTAGCCAGTGAATTCCGAATAGATTAGAGAGAAAACTAAGGCACCCGTCTTAAAAAGTAAATAAATATATTATGAATATCTCTATATTTACAGAGACTAACACTTTAAAAGACTGTTTGTATTTGGACCTAAACAAACTATAAATAATGACATGAACAAGCAAAACAGTTTAAAGAGTGTACAGGAAGAGGTGTTCTAGTTGCACAATTCAACAAAAAAATATCGAGAGATGAACAAACAAAATCAGTGGCAAAATAAACATATTAAACTGCATTGTCTCTATCCACAGCAGCAGAACTGTCCCGCAAACATGGAGCAATCCAGAAATAAGAAAGGGAATCTCAAATTAGCCTTCACACAGTTTCAGAACATTAATTCTTAAAGCGGATGCGTTATCTGAGACTACTTGGGCGTGAGCTGTGAACTGACGACTGAAACCATGTTAAAAGATCAACAGAAATCGCAAGTAAGGGTACCGTACGTACTCGTTTTGGGGATGGGGATGGTGAGGCGGCGGCGGTACTACAGAGGTCGGAGGCCTTCCTGAGCCGGCGGCAGCGTGGAGGAGCTGTGCCCGCGTCCATCGGATCCCGATCCGCGGCGGCGGCTGGCCGGCCTGTCGGCGGGCAGTGGACGGCGGCAATGGAATCGCGGGGGCGATTGTTTCAGCTATGGAGTTCGAGGTTGATTAGGACGGTGGGGAGTTTTTTTTTTGGGGAGTTTTTTTGTTGAAGTCGTGCAGCGCGTTGCAGATATGGACCCTTCTCTTAGGGCATCTCCAGCCGCCCCCCCCAGCGCCCCCAGGAGGCCTTTTTAGCGCCGCGGCGGCCAAAAATCCACCAGCCGGCCCTCCAGAAGTCGATTTAGGGCCGTTTTAAGCGCCGTTTCGCGCCGGCGAACCCAGCCCAAACCCAGCGCGTTGGGTTCCGCTTGGGGGGGCAAAAGGCGTCCGCGGGCCAGCCTTGTCGGTGAGAGACGGCGATTTCCCTCCATAATTTGGATCTTTCCCTCCATTTCTTCCCCACATATACCCCTCACCCCACCCCGTTCCCGCCATTTCCCCCACATCTGGCCGCCATGGCTCCCGCCCGATTCACAGGACCCCGCGCCGTCGCCGTCCCCGCGCTCTCCGCCACCTCCATGATCGGGAAGAAGGCGCGGAAGCCGAGAGCGCCGAAGGAGAAGCCGCCGGGCATGAGCAACGCCAACTGGGTCGCCGAGAAAGCGCGCCTGGAGAGGGACAACCTCCAGCGGCGGACGAGGGAGAAGGCGCAGAGGGAGAGGAAGCTGGCCGCGCAACTGGCGGAGGCGGAGGCCGAGGCCCAGTCCGTTGGCGAGGAAGAAGAAGAGGAAGAGGAGCTCGATGAGCCGCCAACTCCGGCTGCGTCTGCGGCGCCGCCGGTCAAGCGGAGGGGCGGCTTGTCTCCGTTCGCCGGATGGAGCCAAACCGCAGTCGGCTCGCCATCGCCGTCGCCGCGCTGGAACGCGTCCCCGCAGTACTCCCCTGGGTACGCCGACTCCGACCCCCATGGTGGTTTCAACCCCAACCTCACCTTCCCCCACCATCCGGCGATGATGTACGCCGGCTCACCGGGCTACGCATCCTCGCCGTCGCTCCGCCGTGCCCTCCCCTTCGCCGCCCAGTCCTTGTTGGGCGGGATGCCCGGCGGGATGCCCCAAGACCTCATGGAGGACATCATCGCCACCGGCTCGATGGCGACAGCGGCGTGCCCGGGCTTCCTCTCGCAAGGCGGGGAGTTTTTCTCCCGGGCGGCGGGGATTACGGCCAAGGCGCGTCTGGCGCCGGTGTCGGCACGGAGGAGGCGGATGCGGAAGAAGGAGACGAGACGGCGCCTGCAGACGAGAGGGCGCCTGCAGCTGCGGAGGGAGCCCGAGATGGCGACACGAGCGGCCGCCGTCCCAGGAAGGGGCCCAAGGTGGCGCCGAAGCCGCCCGTCGAGCCTCGCATCAAATGGACGAGCCGGGAGGATGTCCTCCTCGCCGAGGCATGGAAGACGGTCAGCCTCGACCCGATCATCGGCGCCAACCAGGCCCTGGACAACTACTGGAAGCGGGTGAAGACGGCGTACGACGAGCGCCGGATGATCGACCCCGACTTCGCGTCGTGCGTCACAGAGCGCGGCCAGAAGGCCATGGCCAACCATTGGGCGAACATCCAGGCCCAATGCAACAAGTGGCACGGCATACAGCAGGAGGTCACGCACAGGCCGCAGAGCGGCGCGAACCGCGAGATGGAGGTGAGAATTCCGCCGTGATTGCTTTCTTTTGCTTCGCCATGTAGCTCATTGCCGCCGGTCTCGTCGCCATGTAGACGAGAAGGCCGACTTCAAGTTTCTCCACGTCTTCGTCGTCATCGAGGGGTGCGAGAAGTGGGCGGAAACATGCCGTGGGATCGGCAAGGGCAAGGAGTACGTCCCGGACGCGGCGGCTGCTGGTGCGTCTGATGGCCGTCCACCGATGGGCCACAAGAAAGCCAAGCCGGCGAGGGACGCTGACGAGGGGTTAGCTCGGCAAATCCCATGGTTACGTACCTAGGGTTGAGAATAGGAACGAAGTCGGTAGCACTGGCGATTATCTACGGCTGACAAGCAAGGATTTACCCAGGTTCAGGGCCCTCGTGTGGAGGTAACACCCCTACGTCCTGCTTGTCTGATTATTGATGGGGTGGTCACAAGTATTACAAGGATCTCGGCGAGATGTCGATCTCGCCAAGGGTTTTGAGGCTAGAGCTGCGTGTATGCTATGGATCGTGTCCTTGATCGGGGACCCTCCCAGCACTTATATAGGAGGCTGGGTCTCGGGTAACCGACTAGGATTACAGATTTGGCAAGTCTAAACCGACTCAAACTACGCCTAACTTGGAGAGCAATCCTTCCTTGCGGGTACCCTCATGGGCCTTGGTCTTGTTATCTTGATGGGCCCCATACACGTGCACCAGGTATCCTCATAGTGGGTCACCCGAAGGGTAGGCCCACGTCAGTAGCCCCCGAGTGCCTGGCTGACTCGAAGATTCGGGCAGGGACTCCTCCGTAAATGCACGCCTTATCTTGCCCAATCTTTACTCAATCGACAAGTATTTCGACTGACCGCTGACAACTGTGCTGAAGCCAACCTTCAGGTCGACCCATATTTTGGGCAGCTTTTTTCTGCCTTTATGACATGTATTGGGGATATGACATAGTAGGCCTGGTACACTCGACGGATCGGGACCAGTTAACTGCTCTTGGGCAAAACCTTACTAGCCTACATCAAATTCGAGTCCCCAGACTCGAACCCGGAATTGACTGGTCAGGATCGACCCAGGCTGCGGAGGTCTTACAGAGTCGACCTGCAGTATAACTGTTTGAGGGTACCTAGCGCGTCCGCCAGGATTTTCTTCGTGTCGTCTGGCACGGAAAATTTCAGAGCTAACGCAGTATGTTGCGCGCCCCGGCCCACTCGAAGGATCGAAGGGTCTTACCTATGCACCATGCATGCAGCTTCCAAGGGTCGAAGATACATCTTGGGGAGATTGTGATCTGATTTGCATTATGCGTTAAGCTAAGTAGCTGGTCGAACTTCTATTCGACTGAACATGATAACTTTTTGCTTTGACTATCGGGTGCGCGTCAGCGCTCCCGATGGGAGTAGCCCCCGAGATTATGCTTAATTGTTTGCAGTTGAGGATAATCTCACTCGAAAGAATTAAAACAGTCGACTAAACGTCGAGTCGCTCCCGATGGGAGTGTTTTGTGCCAAGTGATGTAACCCGAATAATCTTTTGTTTGTTTTCCACTCTCCCCCATGACATCAGGGATGACGTTATTTGGCGACTGCGCCATCTGACAAATAATGTCATGCTCTGCGTGACAGATGGGACGTGACACACTGGCTCCACCTGACAGTGTTGACTAAACGGCGATACCTGTTTTGGCGGGACTTGACCGCCCTGGCGCAATATTCACGGCGTGCGTGATGATGATCCCTCGATTCTCGTGCGTAGTGGGCGGAGTGGCCGGCGACGCTTGCCCTCTCCTGCCTCCACGTGTACAGCCAGATATGCATGTGTGCGAAGGCCGTTTTGCACGGTTGCGATTTGAGGGCCCCTATGGTAAATAGTGCCGCGGTGAGAGAAATTTACTCACTTGCCATTTGCTTCCGCCGCCGGTTCCGCTGCATCTTCTTCCTCCTTGCGCGCTCGCCATTGCTCTGCCTCGCATCCTCTCCAAAGCTTTTGCACGCCATGGCCAAGGGAGACAAGCGCAAGAAGGGCGCCGCCGATGCGGCTGCTGCCACCAAGACCGCTCCGACCGCCGCATCCGCAAGTGCTGCGGCCCCTCTGAGCAAGAAGGCCGGCGACTGGTCGCGGTCGGACATCACGGTGTCCAAGGTCAATGGATACCGCCGCGACGGCCTGCTGCCATCAGCGGAGGTGCTGCCCACGCGCATCCCCGGCGACGAGGTAACCCCAACGCCCAAGGAGCACGAGCGCGTCTGCTTCCACGACTTCGTGGTCAGGGGCCTCTCCTTCCCCATCCACGATTTTCTGCGTGCACTGATGTACGCCTACAAGGTGCAGCTGCATGATTTCTCTCCCAATGCTATCATGCATGTTGCCGTTTTTGTTGTTCTTTGTGAATGCTTTTTGGGCGTTCACCCGCATTGGGGTCTTTGGAAGAAGATCTTCAATGTGAGGAGGAATGCGGGTGCTGGTGGAGTTTACACCGTTGGTGGACTCATCATCCAAGCCCGCAAAGAAGTCGAGTATTTCGACCTTCGCCTCGTCGACTCCGCGCAGAACTGGCGCAAGAAGTGGTTCTACTTCCCTCTCAACAAGAGGGGCTGCCACCTTTTGTCGAGCAGACGCCGTTGGTGAAGACCCGAGCGTGGTTGCACCAAACCACTGCGGCGGAGGAGGCGAGGCCAAACCTTTGATGGAGAAACTCGAAAAGCTGATCAAGACCACGGGCCGCGTCGTCAGCGGTCTCCATCTGATTGCGACCTTCGTCGGGAGAGACGTGCAGCCGCTGCGGGCGCGGGTACACCCGATGTGGGAGTTCCAGGGTGCGAATGACCCGACCCGCCTGACGACTGAACCATTGCCTATGAAGAAGGCAGTGGAGGACCGGGTTCGCGCCATCACCAAGCTGACGAGGAACGACACATGTCCCCTGACTGCCCAGTCGATCCATATGACATCTTACACCCACGACCTGAGGTATGTACTTTGCCTTTGACCGAATTTGCTTTACATACTTATGCTCAGTCACTCGAAAAGTGAGGTTGTATGATGTGTTTGCAGGGTCATCCCTCCTTTGTTAGTCTACCTCCACTGCCCGAAGGTGGAGAAAATCCTGAATTGGAGGTGGTGGACGAGGACGCGGATGTGGAGGAGGAGATCTCTCTGGCTTCCGCCCACACACCCGAAGAAGGCGAGGGCGCAGGGCAAGAGGAGGAAGAGCAAGGTCTAGCTCAGAAGAAGCGTCGCCTGAAGAGGACTGCTTCCACCTCCACCAACCCGCAACCCGAGCTGGAGGATGATGACTCGAGTTCGTCATCCCCTATCGCAGAGGAGCCAGCTGCGGTGGCACCGATTCGCATGGCGCCTCCGTCCAGCACTCCCGGGTTCACTCGACTCGTCAACGTCCACAGCCTTATGGATAGTGACGACGAGGACATGAGGTACACCTTTTCTTTGCTTATTGTACTTGACTCGCAAGTGCTTTGCATCTGTCTTACTGGTGTTGCTTTCGGGTGACGTTGCGTTTCAGCCCTATGAAGGACGATGGCCCAAAGGACGTCACTCCCCAGTTGCGCCGGAAACTAGTCCGGCGACTGAAGAAGCGGCGCGAGTCGAGCCGCAGCCGACAGCTGTGGCGAGTGACCCTCCTAATCTTCCGGAGTTCACACCGTCCACCTCGGGCACGCTTCGCCTCTGCCTCGCGACCACGTAAGTGTTTTTGCTTGAATTTCCTGTAGGGTGCGCGTCAGCGCTCCCGATGGGAGTAGCCCCGAGGCTATAGGCAACTAGCATAGTTGGCTATAGGCTCAAAGAACCCTCTTCCCATTTTTCTGTTATGCTAATTTTTGTTGCTGGGCAGCCCTTCATCCTCCGTATGATGGAAGACGCTGCCACATACGTGCGAATGGAGGAGGAGCGCGACCAGCTTCGCCTGAAGATGGACGAGACCGCCCGTAAGTGTTTTTACCAGATTTTGCTCTCGCGTTTTGCGTGTGAGGCGAACGATGTTCTTTGCAGGTGAGCACAAGGCCGCACTCGACCGCGTTCGAGAACTTGAGGACACGCTCAAGTCTCAACGCGAAGACGCGGAGCGGAAAGCTCAACAGGTGAAGGAGTCTGAAGATCTTCAGACGGCGCGGCTGCGCGCTATTGCGGATGTGATTGAAGGTAATGTCGTGTGCAACTTTGCATATGCCAAGTTTGCTTATTTTGCGACTAACCCGATGGTCATTTGACAGGTGCTCTTGAAGCCCGCACCCGAAGACACGGCTGGCGACTCACTCGAAAGTGCCGTTGGCGCTTTTGATTTGCTGTGCGCCCAAGTCAAGGACCGCCTGAACCAGTCGAAGGGCGCGCTCGCTGCTATCTACCGGGGCATCTTCCCCGAAGGAGATGTTCCTTCATCGACTGAGGAGCTAGCGCAGCTATTTGGCCCAGGCTCCTCAACCTTGGCAAACTTCGTGCGCGCCCAGACGGTATGTGGCTCGGAGTCCGCATTTATGCTGATGCAGCTGCATGGGGTTGTCGCTGATTTTGAGAAGATTGTGTCCGGCTTTCCTAAGAAAGCCGAAATGCCTTCGACTCCCCTGGAAGACATCAGAGAGCGATCAGCCCAACTGGGGAAGGACATGATCGCCATGATGGAGAAGCGAGCTGCCGCTGCTGCCGCACGCGCCGCTCGTGACTCTAGGGCTAGGTCCGAGTCAGCGTCATAGGGTGTAGCTTTTGAGTGCTACTTTTGTTTATGCCTGTAAAGAACCCATGTTTAATATGAAGTTATCTTTTGCAATCCTTTGATGTTTCCGATTGCTCGTGGGGTTCGAGCCCCCGAGTATATTTTGCGATTCCCTACTGAAGGAGGCCTCATGTTTTTGAACAGTCACGAGAACCTGCCGCTTCGACTGGCTCCTCGCAACCTCAACCTACTCGATCACAGTGGCAGGTGGTAAACGACGCCAAAGTGATGGAATATATGAAGGCCAAATATGTAAAAATGGAGCAGGAGCTGAAGAGCGCCCAGGACGAGCTGAATCGACTGAGAACGAGGCCAGGGCTGTCTAGCCAGCGAGAACGTTATGTACTTGGCGAGATGGATATTGTGAACAGGCAACTCGAATGTGAGTATGATCTTTGCCTTGTTTACAATTATGTTCTCCTCTTTGTTTTGTGACCACTCGGATGATTTTGCAGGTTTTGTGGACGACTTCCAAGCAGAGAAAACTCGTATTGAGGAGCGCTGGATAGCGTCGTTGACAATCCCACAACTGGACGTCAACACTTTTGGCTCGATAATATCATGCTCGCATACTCGCCACACTGAAGGACCGTGTTTGGAGGAGCGCTGAATTACTCGAGCTATGCAGAATGGCTTTTACTCGACTTAACGAGACGCTGTTTCCCACGGGACCGCAACCACAGGGTATTCGTCCTTTGTTGAATATTTTTCGTCACGCAGGTCCCATTCGAGAGCTGCTGACGCGGAAGCTTGTGGTTGGGGCCAACGCGGCTATGGCGTATGTGCGAAGTCACAGACCATTTTTGCGGCTGCCGCCACCCGCGATTGGGGCGACTCTGGATCAAGGAGACCTGGATGGCACTGTTCGTTCTGCGGAGTTGCTGGTTGAGCGCACCCGCGATCAACTTTGTGGTCCTCTGCTGCCTGTCAAGGACGAACCTGAGGATTAAAGAGAGTTGCGAGTGTAAATTTTGTACAGGGACAGCCCCCGAGTGTAATTTTGACTGTGTATAATATGTTGTTTATTGTAACTTTAGCCCAGCCTCCAAGTCCATCGAGTGGGTTTTGCGAAATAATGACCTCACAGCCCCCGAGTATTCGAGTGTGGCTGCGGAATTTTTATGTTCGTTGATCTTTGCAACTCAGCCCCGAGTCTTCGGGTGAGGTTTAAATGTTTGTTTTTGCCTGATCAGCATATGGACCAGCCCCCGAGCCTTCGAGTGCTGGTAGCAAAGTATGATTTTAGCGACCTAGCCCCCGAGTCTTCGAGTGTAGCTTAGGTGATTTGTTTTTGCATTTTATAGTATGATGCAGCCCCCGAGTATTTGGGGTATGAATAAGTATTTTGCGAGTATGCATATGCAAAGAGAGAAATAGGAGGAACATTGATTTTATTCCACTTTTTGTAAGCCGCAGGCCGCCTCATTAAAAACCTTCCAGCCCCCTTAGGTACCCTGGTAAGGAAAAGAGCGCGTCTGAAACCTGCGGCTATCCGACATATGGCCTATTACATTGATGACTGAACAGTCTAAGCATAGAAACGGCGCAGCTGCGCAACGTTCCACGGGTTGTGGGAGAGTTCCCCCGTCTTCGCGTGCTTCAGTCGATAAGCTCCACCGTCGATGACCTCCGTGACGATGAAGGGTCCCTCCCATGGAGAGGCAAGCTTGTGCACCTTCTTCTGCTTCAGGCGAAGGACCAGATCACCCACCGAAAAAGATCGAGTGCGCAGTCGACGGCTATGATAGTTACGGAGGCTCTGCTGGTAAACAGCTGTGCGGGCAAGGGCGATGTCGCGGGCCTCGTCCAGTGTGTCGACGCCGTCTTCGAGTGCTTCTTCCGCGTCGTCCTCATCATACGCAGTGACCCTTGGCGTCGAATCGAATATCGAACGGCAAGACTGCCTCTGCCCGTACACCATGAAGAAGGGCGTGTACTGTGTCGACCTGTTTGGAGTTGTGCGGAGGCTCCATAGGACAGATGGTAGTTCTTCGACCCATGCACCTGCTGCTCGCTTTAGTGGAACCAAGAGTCGCTTCTTGAGCCCGCTGCACACGAGTCCGTTTGCCTTTTCCACCTGACCGTTCGACTGTGGATGCGCCACCGATGCATAGTTAAGCTTGATCCCTGGTCCTTGCAGAAGTCCTTGAACTCCTCTGCCGTGAAGTTGGTGCCGTTGTCTGTGATGATGCTATGAGGGACCCCAAAGCGGTATATGATGGACTTGATGAAATTGACCGCGGTGGAGGCAGTCGAACTTGTGATGGGGACCGCTTCGATCCACTTGGTAAATTTGTCGACTGCCACCAGGAGGTGAGTGTGTCCGCCCCGAGAGGATTTCTTGAGTGGCCCGACCATGTCGAGTCCCCATTGGGCGAAAGGCCACGCCAACGGGATTGTCTTCAGCTCTGACGCAGGTGCGTGTGGCTTAGTCGCAAATTTTTGACAGCCGATGCACTTTTTGACGATGTCCTCCGCGTCCCTGAGCGCAGTGGGCCAGTAGAACCCCGCTCGAAAGGCTTTTGCAACGAGAGCTCGACTGCTCGCATGATGTCCGCAGGTCCCTGCATGTATGTCTCGAAGGATGGCTTCACCATCTTCGTGTGCTATGCACCTCTGGAGTATCCCAGAGATGCTTCGTTTGTAGAGTTCACCGTTGATGATGGTGTATGCTTTTGCGCGTCTGGCCACCCGCCTTGCTTCCGTGACGTCTTCTGGAAGCTCGCCGTTCTTCAGGTATGCCAGGAATCGATGCGTCCATGTTGGCTCAACCAGGAAAACTTCGACTGGTGGGTCATTGACGCTGGGTGCAGCGCTCTGGGCTGCAGTTTGCGCAGTCGAAGTTTTTGGCTCCACCTTTTGCTTTGTTTTGATGGAGCGATGCTCGATCTTCTCAAGGAAGACCCCGGGTGGTACTTGCGCCTTTGTAGAGCCGATGTTGGCGAGTTTGTCTGCTTCTTCATTGCTTTCGCGCCCAATATGGCGCAGCTCGCACCCGTCAAAGCTGCCTTCCATGATATTGTACAGGTCGCGATAGGCAATCATGTTATCTGCTGTAGCATCGCAGGCCTTCATAGTTTGCTGCACCACTAGGTTCGAGTCTCCGTAGATCATCAGTCGAGTGCAGCCACATGCTTTTGCCATCCGCATGCCATGCAGGAGTCCCTCGTATTCTGCTTCGTTATTTGAGGGTGTGGGGAAGTCCATCTGTAGGACGTAGCGGAGCTTGTCGCCTTTTGGTGATATGAGTATGACGCCTGCGCCTGCACCTTCATGCTTCTTCGACCCATCGAAGTACATTGTCCAAGAATTGGACAAGTCCGGAACGTCGGGTAGCTGGGCTTCAATCCACTCGGTGGTGAAATCAGGTAGAACTTGTGCCTTGATTGCCTTCGGGTGCTCATAACGGATGTCTCGAGGCCCCAACTCGATGACCCACTTGGCGACCCGCCCGGTTGCATCGGGGTTTGTGAGGATGTCTCGCAGCCCTGCTGAACTCACCACAATGATCGGGTGCTCAGCAAAGTAGTGTGCCACCTTTCGTGAAGACATGAAGACAGCGTAGGCGAGCTTTTGATAATGCGGGTACCGCTGTTTTGATACTGAGAGGACCTCGCTCAGGTAGTAAACGGGTCTCTGTACACCATGCGAGTGTCCTTCTTCCATGCGCTCAACCACCAGTACGGTGCTGACCACCCGATTGGTCGCAGAGACGTATAGGAACAACGGCTCGCGCTCGTTGGGCCACCAATATCGGGGGTTTGTCAGCACCCGCTTGAGATCTTCAAAGGCTGCTTGTGCTTCGGGTGTCCACTCGAATTTGTCTGTTTTCTTCATTAGCTGATAGAACGGGAGCGCCTTTTCGCCCAGTTTGCTGATGAATCGGCTGAGTGCGCCACTCGACCGGCCAGTTTTGGATCTCCCGAAGTTTTGTTGGTGGTGGCATGGTGAGAATAGCCTGTAGCTTTTCCGGGTCCGCCTCGATGCCTCTGGCGGAAACAAGGTAACCCAAAAGTTGTCCGGCTGGAACGCCAAAGACACACTTTTTGGGATTGAGCTTGATCTTGTAGTGCTTCAGGTTAGCGAAGGTCTCGCGTAGATCGTCGAGGAGTGTCGACTCCTTTTTTGTTTTGATGACGATGTCATCGACGTAGACTTGGACGTTGCGTCCGATTTGCTTCTTGAGACAATTTTGCATCATACGCTGGTACGTAGCACCCGCGTTCTTGAGCCCGAAGGGCATAGTTGTGTAGCAGTAGACGCCGTAAGGGGTGATGAAGGCAGTCTTGTCTTCATCCTCTTCTCTCATCCGAATCTGGTTATAGCCTGAATAGGCATCCAGGAAGGATAGGCGCTCGCATCCCGCCGTTGAGTCGACAATCTGGTCGATCCGCGGCAAGGGGAAGTGGTCCTTGGGACAGCATTTGTTGAGGGAGGTAAAATCGACACACATGCGAAGAACAGTCGAATTTTTCTTTGGCACCAGGACTGGATTGGCGACCCAGTCAGATTTCTTGATCTCCCTTATGAATTTTGCGTCGAGTAATCTGTCGACTTCTTCTCCAATAGCTACGCGTTTTGGCTCGGAGAACCTTCGCATTGATTGCTTCACAGGTTTTGCATCTGGAAAGAGCTGAAGAGAGTGCTCGGCGAATTCCCTGGGAATACCTGGCATGTCGGCTGGACACCAGGCGAAGATTTCCCAGTTCTCACGGAGGAATTCGACGAGCGCGCCTTCCTATGCGGGTGATAAGCTGGATGACACGTTGACCGTCTTGGCCGGGTCCGTCGGGTGGACCTGATGCGACGTTGTGTCATTTTTTGCATTGAAGGCAGCGTCGGGTGCCTGCTTCTTCGTTTGAGGAAACACTGTGCGATCGTTGGTGAGGGAGATCTCCTTGAGCTGTTCCTGCATCCCGAATGTTTCGGATATTTTGCTGAATTCTCTGTCGCAATTATCAGATCGCTGGAAGTTGCCTTTGACAGTGATGATTCCCTTGGGTCCTGGCATCTTGATCATCAGGTATGCGTAGTGCGGCACCGCCATGAACCGAGCGAACGTCGGGCGCCCCAGGATCGCGTGGTACTGCGATTTCCAGTCGACCACCTCAAAGTCGACCTTCTCCGATCGAAAGTTTCCTGGCTCACCAAAAACAACAGGGAGCTGCAGTGTCCCGAGTGGCAGGACTGCTTTGCCTGGGACTATGCCGTGGAAGGTTGTATCAGACTCAGGAAGATTTTCGACTGAGCGATTCATTTTGCGAAGCGTATCGGCGAAGATGATGTTGATTCCACTTCCACCATCCATGAAGACCTTGGACATGGCGTAGCCGCCGATTTGAGCGTCGAGTACCAGGGGCGCGTGTCCTGGCCGCACCACAGCTGGGGGATGATCCGCACGTGAGAACGTTATGCTTGTTTCTGACCCCTTCAGATACTCGGGTACTGCTGGGGGTGCCATGACTGCCATGTTGACCTGTCGAGTGATCAACTTTTGCTCCCTGTTGGTTGGACGCCCTTTCTGGATCATGTTCATCTGTCCGCGGGCTTCGGGGTAGCGTTCTACCTGTTCTGGTGGAGCTTCTATGCGAGCTTGATTTTGCTGCGCCTGCCACATGTGCGTTTTGCCCTGCGGGTGGGCAGGAGGAGGAGGTGGGCAGGAGCGCCTGCTGCCACCGCACCCTGAGCTGCTTGCAGGCGTTTTATGTATGCGTCTGTCATCCTGGTGAATTTTCTGCAATGTTTCACCAGATGGCTCGAGTGGAGCTTGCCGTCTTGGCCTTTGAACATGTGGAACCTGCACTCTTCGTCGAGCTCCTGGTCACCCAAACCTTCGGGTGATGGTGATCGGCGTTTGCGCCACTCCTGTTTGCGATATCCATCTTTGCGTGCTCCGTAGTCGCGGCGGTCGTCCTGGCGACTTCTGCCACGATCCTCTTGGCGACCCGCGCTTCGACTGTTGTCATTGCGGCTATCGGGGTAGCCAGCCGCCACAAATTCGACTCCATCTTGGTCGTCGTAGCGGTTGGATTTGCGTTTGCGTCTCCCACGGCCATCTCTTCTGTCCCAGCTTCCGTTGTTGTTGTTGCCACGCGGAGACCCCTGATGCTCTCGCACCAGGTCTTCTCCATCTGCCCACTCGTTTGCCACCTTCATGAGATTTGCGATAGATGTTGGCTTCTGGCGGCATAGCGCCTCTCGAAAATCGTGCCTGGCAACTCCTGCGATGAAAGCATCGATTGCCCTGTCCTCCGACACCACTCCTACAGAGTTGCGCATCGTAGTCCACTTTCTGATGTAATCACGCAGCGGTTCGTCTGAACGCTGCCTGCATGACTGTAGTTCCGCGAATGTCGCGGGTCGATCGCATGTTGCGAGGAAGTTTTTGATGAAGTCCTCCTGGAAGCGGTCCCAGGAGTCGTACGAGTTCTCGGGTAAGCTTTTCAGCCAATCCCGTGCAGTCCCAGATAGCATGAGCTGTATGTACTGCATCGCAGTTGTGGTAGATCCCCGTTGGCAGGAAACTGCTGTCCTGTAATCCTCCAGCCAGGACGATGGTTCCTGTCTGCCATCGAACTTTGGTGTTCAGATGTGAGTCTGAACCTTTTTGGCATCTTCGCCTGGCGGATGCGTCGAGTAAAGCAAAGTGCTCCACAAGGCTCCCACTCGACGCCTGAATCTGAGTCGCTGCTTCGAGATCGGGTGGACCTTCTGCTTCTGCCATCCACCCGATGTTGTGTCATGACATCGCGGCGATCGCCACTCGCCTCACGATGCTGAGTGTCGCGTCGATCGCGCCCTGACCGGTCTCGGTTGTCTTGGTTTGCGACTGTGTGGTCGCGGTTCTCCCTTGGCTGTACTTCACGTCGCGGGGTGGCCTCGCGGCGAGTTCTGCTTCCTCCAGGGTGCTCTTCGACTGTGGCTAGGGCTCCGCCTGCCATGTGGAGCGATTTGATCTGCTGGCGATGCAGTGCCGCTCTTGGGTCATTGTCTGGAGGCTGTGTTGCCTTTAGGTATGTGGCCACCGACATGAGGGCTCCCTGAGCCGTTTTGGGGATGGGGATTCCATCTTCATCGTGTGTCATGAACGACACATCTAGGTCGCGAGTCAGCGCCGCCCGCTCGCTTGCTGTTAGGTGCGCCAGCCTAGATCGGGGCGATTATGCGAGGAAGTTCTGCCCGAAGAATAGAGTGATGATAGCTGGGCGCGCCTGCACTCGATGCACTTGCGGCCTTTTTGCGTTCGTCGAGAGTTGCTTGAAGTTTCTTCAACCTTAAGGTCTCCTGCCAGAAGATGTACTTGTGTGCCGCGAGTTCGTCGGGTGTCGAATCCTCGGGCATCATGGTGCACTCGTCTATAGCCTTGATTGCTTTGATCGCCTGTTCCCTGGTGATGACGATCGTGCTGCCGTCTGGCATGGTTGCGTTCATTGGGTAGGTCCTGATATCAGGACGGCTTGCTCCAGTCGCCGAAGATTCGGGTGCTCCGTCATCTCGGTTCTCGATCTGCACCATGCAGATCTGATTTGGGGCGTCACGCGAAATTTTGCTGTTTTCGCCGTTGCTGCGGTTGTTGATGAAGGCCGCGGCGGTGTTGAAGTAGAAGTCGATCATGGCCTGACGTCCGCAGCCATCGTCGCTGTGGACGGACTCGACATCCATCGCGTCGTCTGACGCTGCTTCTTTTGCTGATGAGTGCGCGTAGTCCTCAGTCGAAGGAGACGCGGGTGCCGCTGGAGGCGCAGCGGGTAGCAGATCCATCAGAGATTCCATCTCTGAGGGTGTTGGTGAAGGCACCGGAGTCGATGCAGGTGTGCCCATTAATGACATCATCTCCGAGAGCGTCGGCGATCTCGGCGGAGTTGATGCAGGCGAAGTCGCCGATTTTGCGGGTGATGATGGAGCCACAGGAGCGGATCCAGTCGATGGAGATGCGGGTGTGGAAGGTCGTGCCGCGACAAGCGTCCCTGTCTGGTTAGCAGTAATGCTTGAAGAGAAAACAGGTACGTTCTCACCTGATTGCAGATTCGAGTTCGCAGATTGCGATCCAGGCGAGTGCGGATTGTAGTCGAAGGAACCAAAGCGGACTGGTCCCGTTATGATGATCGGCGTGCTGCCGTTTGCGGGTGATGATGAAGCCGGCGAAACCGTGGATCCAGTGCCACTCGTTCCCACAGACGGCGCCAATTGACGAGGGGTTAGCTCGGCAAATCCCATGGTTACGTACCTAGGGTTGAGAATAGGAACGAAGTTGGTAGCACTGGCGATTATCTACGGCTGACAAGCAAGGATTTACCCAGGTTCAGGGCCCTCGTGTGGAGGTAACACCCCTACGTCCTGCTTGTCTGATTATTGATGGGGTGGTCACAAGTGTTACAAGGATCTCGGCGAGATGTCGATCTCGCCAAGGGTTTTGAGGCTAGAGCTGCGTGTATGCTATGGATCGTGTCCTTGATCGGGGACCCTCCCAGCACTTATATAGGAGGCTGGGTCTCGGGTAACCGACTAGGATTACAGATTTGGCAAGTCTAAACCGACTCAAACTACGCCTAACTTGGAGAGCAATCCTTCCTTGCGGGTACCCTCATGGGCCTTGGTCTTGTTATCTTGATGGGCCCATACACGTGCACCAGGTATCCTCATAGTGGTCACCCGAAGGGTAGGCCCACGTCAGACGCCGCGCCGGCAGCGGCGAAGCTCGAGGCGTCCATCCAGACCTGCATCTCCGACGCCCAGGCCCATGCCGCCAAGAGGGAGGACACCGCCAACAAGAGGTGGGCGGCGCTCATGGCTAACTCCCAGGTCAAGATCGACCTCCTCAGGACCGGCACCGTGGTGAAGAAGAGGAACCACGACCTCGCATTCCTCACGGCGGGCGATCCGGCCGCGATGGACCCCGAGGTGAGGACATGGTTCATGGCGCAGCGCTCTCTGATCCTCAGCGACATCGTCCCGGCTCCGGCCCCGACCCCGACGGACACGAGCTACGACAGCCCGACGAGCTCCTCGGCCAGTCCAGCCGAGACGCCGCCCGCCCAGCCTACGTCCGCTGCGCCGACCGCGCCGATCGACCTGGAGGCTGCCGCGCCCGTCGTCGACCTCGAGGCCACTCCGAGCTCGGCGCCGGCTCCGACCACCACGCCCATCGTCGACGTCGACTCTGACGCCGCGGCGTCGCCGGCCTCTATCTGATCTGTGAATCAGCAGAATGCCGAATGTGGCCGTGATCGCCCGACTGTGGCTTGATCAAGACTATTTGATCGCCCAACTGTGGCGTTTTTTGTAATGTTTGCCCAACTATGGCTGCTGTGATCGCCGAACTCGGGCTACTTTTGGGGGCGGGAAGAAGAACTTTCGAATTTCTGGGCTATGTGTTTTTCCTGGGCCGCCGAACGGCTGGTGAAATCGCCCCCCCCCCCCCCCCCCCCCAGGTTTTGGTGCGGGGCGGCGCTAAGCCTAAAAAGCGCCGCTTCAAAACCTGGGGGGGCCGAACGGCTGGAGATGCCCTTAAGGTGCCATCTATGGGCCGGCTGGACACGTGTACTGGGGCCTGCTACAATCAAAGGAAGGAATGACAGCCACTCGGCCCATTCCAACGGGATGCTTTGGCTATTATTACTCGTGCATACATCAAACCCAAAAGGATTCTAAAAAAAAAAATCATCAGATCAAAAAAAAAAAAAAAATCGCCGAACCTAAAATCCACGACCGCAAACTCGAATATAACTTTTTGAACCTGAGCCTGAAGGCAAAATCAACATTCCGAGCCAACTCATCATCCCAGAAAAAGTTTCTGTAGTCTGAAACCACACATGGAACTACGCTAAACCCATCAAACATATTGTAGAATACAACTAGGAGATAACTCACCTCCACTGGGATTCCACAAACAAGATTATCGTGCACTGGTTCGGTCGAGTGGGGTCCAGCTCTGCTTCACAACTCCGTGATGAATTCCTGAATTAAGTCAACAGTATAGCTAGAGAAGTACCGATATCTGTGCTGGAGATGTTGTCACAAGCAGCAACACATCTCTGTCACTATCGGTATTTGTTTCTTTTTTGAATTTTCCACGTATATTCAACATAGTACCACGTACAAAGTACAGAGTACAAATACAAAGAACTGAAATACATACGCGGGGGATACAGAACCATAGCAGTCGCCGGCAGCACCACCGGCGTCGAGGACGAAGGCCGCCGTCCCCCAACTAGCCACCAACCGAGGGCACCTCCTTTGAACAAGATCGCCGCAGGACCCAGCTTCCACACAGACACCGCCCGGAGGCCGTGTGCGGCGGAGCACTTGGCGGTGAAAGACCACGGCGAGCGCCCTTCTCCACCATCCACACCTCATTGCCGCAGCCACCTTCACCATCGACGCCGAGCGGAGCCGCCCAGCACGCCTGGATCTGCGAACCCCCCCAGATCCGCCGGCTACACAGATCCGGAGGGAGGCAGACGGAGACGAGCGCCACGCCGGGCCTCGACCGCCTGCAAGTCGAGCACGTTGACGAAGAACTCCGGAGAGCTCCACCGCCGGAGAAGGACGCGCCGACACCAAACCACCCGCCTGCAGCACCACCTCCTCCGAGACGCCGCCGGCGAGAACACCACCCTACCCTACCATCTGTACAAGCCGGAGACGGGGATCCCCCACCCTCCCGCCGCCGAAGCGGCCGGCGGAGGGGAGGAATCCCACGCCTCAGCGGCGAGGACGCGGTGAATCGGCGGGATCGCCCAAAAATCGCCTCCCTCAACAGTAGACGTGGAGAGGAGAGGATAAGGTTATCGGTATTTGTTTCTCTCCAAGACTCCACTAACTCAGAGAAACAAGCAGATGCGTTGAGCAGATCGAGCACTTAGCTCGATACATTAAGTGCTCGATAGATTATACTCCCTTTGTTCCAATTTAATTAACTTGCTATACACCAAATGTGGAATGACTTGCTATACACATATATCCACATTTGGTGTATAACAAGTCAATTAAACTGGAACAGAGGGAGTAGTTTTAAAAGAGTATATATTAATATCACGTAGATACAGTTATACGCAGCCTCTGCAACAGCTAAATACCCTTATGACATTACGGTTGCACACAGCCAAAAAAAGAAAACGATGTCCAAATTCTACAAAAGCAATGCCTTCAAGAAGGAAGCAGTGCACAAACGCCGTCGTTGCCTGATCATAGATCTTCGATTTTCACACTGGAGATAGTCTCTGCTCTCAAAATAATGCCTTCAATAAGGCCATTACCAGGCACAACCAATTAAGGACATACATTGGATTTTCAGGTAAGACTTTGAACTTCACATGTGTTGTCGCCCCACTTACATACCGCTGCTACGAATTCCGAAACTCCAAGCAAGTTTCTCGTCGCCGCAAAGGCTCCAATCACCATTACTAATCCTCCAATCTCAGTTTTCATGATATTCTCCACCTCTGACTTCACCATGGATTTACCCATGATGGCAACAGGTAGCAGAGCTTCGCGCCGCTCCCTCCAGCACGACCAAATCCCACCCGATACAACAATCTCTAGGCATAACGCGTCCATGGGAGATCGCCAGCGGAGGCTTCCGGAACCTGACACTCCGGCCAGATCAAGGAGGATATGCGTCAGGCAGATCTACGTCTTGGCGCAAGAGGAACCCTAGGACCGCCACCTTTATTGCGCAGATCGACAGGCCCCACGTCATCGCCCGCCCGCCGACCCCCTCTGGCGGAAGAGGAGGCAAGGCAACGAAGAACCACACGCATGCGTCGTCCCGCTGGTAGCCTTCCTGAACAGACGACGCAGCGACAAGGCCGATCGCGAGCACCGCGACGCCTCCCCACGCACCTCGAGGCGATGGACAGCCGCACCGATGACAGGTCTAGGCGGGAGCCTAGGACCTACAGCCGCCGCCACACCTCATGCGCAGATGCCCACGGGAGGCCACCGCCACCACACGACCGGGAGGTCGTCCCGTCGTCGTGAGCACGACCTCCACCCCACGCCGGCGTCGCACCCGAGGGTATGCCGCCGCCGCCGCAGAATGGGGTCGCCGCCCCAGATCCCACACGCAGAAGATCAACGACACCGTCCCCGAACGCCGCCGTGAATCCCCCCCCAAGCACCTTCGGTACTGGGCCTGCCGCCACCGAGGCCCTTGCCGGCGGCAGGGGAGGTCACCGGCCCTGGGTTTTTTCGGTGGCTAGGGTTTCGCCCTGCCGCCTCGGGGGACGGCACGGGAGCCTGTTTTTTTCCTCCACACAAGCATAGACTCGAGAAATTCAGTTAAGTTCTTGCAGAGTGATTGCAGTTAAGTTCGTTAGTTCAAAACAAAACACTGAGATAATTTCGCTTCCCAAGTCATTCAGATTTGATAAAATGTACTTTCACTAAGGAGTCATCCTTTGTTTTTTTTGGACATAAGGACTCTCATTCAGGTTAAACAACACGTTACATACAGCAACCTGCACGAGGCAGCGCTAGAGTTTGACAGAGCATCTCTGAAGGAGCTAACTTCATTTTTCTGTGGAAGACAAACATCTTTATGATAAGTAGCACTGTTAATTGTCATTTTAGTGTCGGCTCCAACGAATCCCTTCAACCGTTACTTTTACCTCTTCAAGAGGGCTATGGGGTGTTGTGGGATCCAACAACTTCTAGCCAATTATAACTCTTGCGATTTTTCTTTCTTTTCGAAAAGGGGTGTTACCCGCATGTGCATTAATTGATGCATACATCCATTTTATTACGAAGTTTATCATCTTTAAGTTTTACAAATCACACAAAATCGATACATGCACAAAAGAACTAGACATGCTAAAATCTACTAGCGTGCCTCCACCCAGTCCGGCTAAAGGTATTCCGAGTGGCCATCAGTTTGTGTGCGCCCACAGCCCATATGTTCCCGCTGATCCGGCGGGAGAAGGTAGAGCTAAATCATAATCTAGTCCGTGGACCTACAAAGTTTGAAACTCCAATTTGTTAAAAACAAGTTTATTTCTGCAAATACAATATAGACCAAATAAAGAGACACCCCAATACGAATTCTAGTTTTAGTTTTCTTATATACAGTATCCACTTAACCAATTACCAAACATATTTGTTATATTGGTTGGTGGGGGCAGATTGAAGGCAAACTCGACAATATGCCAAATCAAACGAGCAAAAGGATACGAGATAAATAAATGTTCAATTGTCTCATCAGAATCACAAAAGCAACAATTTTTACACCCCGTTCATTGCCTCTCAGCCAAATTATCGTTTGTAAGGAGAACTTTTCTCTCAAGAAACCTTAAAAAATTAAGAGGGACTTTTAATTTTGAAAGATATCTTCGGAGATACTTCATTTGACCATTCAACAAATCAGCATACCTAGATTTCATCGTAAATATTCTAGAGCCAGTTAGCCTCCATACGAAGGTATATGGCTCACTAGACAAGTTAACCATCATTAATCGCTGATATAAATGGATCCAAGCTAACCACTTATTCCCGTTAACGCTCGTCTAAAACCAATGTTCAGAGGATTGTGAGCTAAAACATGTGCCACCAAAACATGTTTATGGTGCACAATATTATATAATGATGGATAATGTTGGGACAGAGGTGTATCACCTAACCAAACATCTTCCCAAAACCTGCTATATAAATTGTTTCCAATCTTGAAATAACCTCTTTTAAAGAACTCATCCTTAACACGCAAAAAAGGCCATTCCAAAAGGGAGAGCAGTTGGTTTTTGAGTGACAGAAATGTATAAGAGGGTGTTGTTACTACAAAGGGTAAAACAACGATGTTTATGTCATGCATGATGTTTATTATTGCTTACATTGTGTACTAGGTTAAAGACATTACTCTAATTTTTACAACTTAAGTCCTAGTGATGCAAGCATAGAAGCGGTCTCGAAGTGGAGTGTTAGTTATAAATATTGTCTGGGTGACGGTATATATATATATATATATATATATATATATATATATATTTATGAATAATGCCTACCTGAATAATGTCATGAATGTTTTTATATCATAATTGATTGTTTCCAATTATGTCAATTACCCATCTGTAGTTTGTTTACCCAACAATGTTTTATCTTTATGGAGACATATCTCTAGTGAAACTATAACCCTGGTCCATCTTTTAACATTGTTTACAATCTAGTTTACTTGTTGTTCACCATTACTTACTCGTGGTCCATTTTTACTTTTGTTGTTTTAATCCAATATCTTCCAGGCTATGCGTTTAATCCGTGTTTAGCAGAAGGGAAATTTGACAACCTTCCTAGATGTTCGAACACGTTGGTTTTGTGTGCAGGTGCTGTTAATTTACTGAGTACTTAATATTCGTTCGATAAATCTTGGTTCTCAATCAAGAAAAGTTCTTTGCTATTGTCTAAATCATCCCTTTCACTTGGGGTTCCAAAACGTCATCTGACGCTTCATCACATGCGATGCAGGGGCGTCGGCACGAGCTGCGCCCGGTGCGCTGAGCGTGCGGCCCAGTGCGGCGGCGGTCACGGATCAGCCGATGAAGGCTGCGGACGAGCCTGAGCTCCAGACCCGCGGCGGCAGTGCGCACAGCTAGCACCAGTGGCGCCCGTCACATGTGCGGCGCCACGCACGCCGATGGCTAGCGCGGCCAGGAGGCGACGGCCATGCACAGGCCAGTGGGGCCAGGCGGCGGGGTGCAGCGTGTGTGTGAACGGAAGGCGGTCGGTGACGCACACGCGAAGGGCGGCAGCGGCACGCTTGCCTGAGGCAACGGCTCCGCTTGCGTTGGCTAGCGGGGACGGCGGTGAGGCGCTGGGATGGAGGCGGCGACAGCCGCCCGCCGCGGTGAGCTTGCGCGGGGTCGGGATGAGGCGCGCGCGCGGCTAGTGGGGGCACTGGCAACGCAGTTGGCGAGGCACGCGTCGAGTGTCGTCGGCTCGGACAGCAGCTCTCTCGGAGGAGCGACAACGATTTGGAGCTAGCTCGGCCAGTAGAGCCAGCGCAACGCGTGCGACGTCGATGCCAATGACGCGGTCGGCATGGTGCGCGGCGAGCGGGTTAGCTGGACCTCCAGTTCGGTCGGAAGCGCAACGACGACGCAATGTAGTGCGGAGCTCGACGTGATGATTGGCGTCTGGACCGACCGGGTAGCACACGACGAGTGGCTCTACGGCAACCGACGACATCTTTTACGCTGATAACGAACGCCACGGATGCCAATTTTCATCATCAGGAACCGAGACGGCGGGTGGCACAACTGGTGCATCGTGGCGGTACCGTGTAGGTGGTCGCGTGTAGGAGTAGCTCACAGTTGCACGGCCAACGATGCACTATTACAACCGCGACGTGAAGCTCATGGAAATCAATTTCATCATGATCGTCCATCAGGACGTCGACGTCTCGTATATCTGAACCACACGTGCACAACGGGTGCGTCGTGGTGGTACCGTGATCATCGGAATATTTTTTTCAACGTGTACCGTTACCGTCTTTCTCAAAAAATGGAATTGAGACGAGGAGGGAAACCATTTTCAAGATTAGACCTGGATTATACCTCTGCGACAAACGACAAGAGTCTGCTTGATGGAGGCTCAGTGTAGATCAATCGGTGGAGCGGTACATGATGATAACGTGTTCCACAGCCTTTGTCTGTCAATCCATTCGAAGTGCGTGGAGTGAGAGTGGTTGAAATAGTCATACACGTGGTGATCAATCACAGAAACTAAATTGACTCAAAGATATAGATGGCCATGTTATTTATTATCATTGGTGTTTCTTGCTCGATACAATGCATAAAATTTAGAGAAAAACCCATCCAAACAAGGATGGACCCACACGTACCCGTGCGGTTAGTTTCCCAACAATATCCACCTAAGGATAACCGCCGCTGCCATCATCATTTTTACCACCTCCTCCCATAGAATCTGTAACCGGAGGGTAGTGGGGTAGACCTCCATTGTAGGGTCGTGAGTGGGAGGGTTGTCTGGTCGAACCACCAGATCCAGGCTGATTATACGGAGCATACCCCTGTGGTCTTTCCCCACTTTCGCCTGCATGCAACGCAAAACAACGTCGTTTAGTGCCGGATCCTGTATTCCTAAACCAGTCTCTATACAAAAATAGCGTATGCAGCTGAGTACTCGCTCCGTTTTTACAAATATAAGATGTTTTAGCATTCATTAGCTACGGGATAACATAGAAGGAGCTGAGTACAACATAGAAATAGCATATGTTAGCTGCGGTCGATTCCGACCAGGTGCCCCGCGGCTGCTCCCCTATCGGAATGGATGAAGGAGACCAGGGAGACGAACATTGCCACCGGATTTCGATGGAAGGAGAAACTTCCGCTCACCGGAGAGGAGGGGAAGGTCGCCGCACTCCAGATCGGTACTCCCTCTAACACCCGGAAGGTCTCTGTCGCCGACAAACCTGCACCCCTACAGTTCTTTTTGTTTTGATAAAGGGCATTTTATTACTTAATAGTTTTAAGCATTACACCCGACACCCCACAGCTAAGTCCACTCCTTGCCTCCTGGTTCGCTCTATCCTCGACGGCGCCTCCTCGGCCGCGGCTCCTGACAGGAGCTCAGGTGGTGGCTGGTGGCAATTGTGGCCGAGGGAAGAGGAGAGGGCTGGCCATGGCGTGGTGGTTCGGGATAGAAAGAAAAGAGACGTGAGGAAGAAGGGATGGAGAAGGAGAGGATAGGGATACACTACGTGCGGGTGAGGCCCACCTGACGAACGCGCGTTAACAGGTGATCGTGCCCTTGATCACCCCGGAAACGAGTCGCTTGGGAGTTCGGATGGTGTTAGTATCTCATATTCAGCTAACTAGCAACGCTGCTTGTTTGTAACAGTATTACGATCTCAGTCTCAGATTGCAAACCTGCGTGTGCTACATCCTGGGAGACGAGCAGGAGAATGGCCAATACCGCACCAAGCAGAAGGGCAAACTTTGCAGCCATATCTATGCTTCTTGATAACAAGTTGGACGGAGCTAACAAGCTTTGGGTGGGAAGACAGGGGTGCCAGGGTCTGCCCTATTTATAGAAGGGGCGGCACTTGCAGAGGAGAAAGACATTTGTAGCCCACGCTACATCTAGATGTAGCACTATATTTTAATTTTTGAAAACTATATTTTAAAGTGTCAAAATATTCTAAAACTAAATCTTGATGTAGCCAATACCATATCCTACAACTGTGCTAATTTTCAATCCAAAATGTTTTGTGTTTTTGGCTACCTAACAAAGATAAATTCTGGCAAGATTTGGAGGGTACTGTTCACACACCAGATTTATATTTTTGTCTTTTTGTGTAGGCTAGAATATACCGCATTTCAAATTTATATTTTTGCGCACTTGTAGGATATATCCATGGCCACATTTACATATTTTTCATTTTTTTGAAACATTTAGATTTGAATTTTGAATGTTTAAATAAATTGCTACATGTAGCTCGGCCTACAAAACACCACATGACTGCAAGCTCACCGCATGCATGGTCCAGATCGAGCTCAAGTTTGGACCATGTAGGTAGGACCTTCTATTTTCTAGAGCATGCATTGCTTAGAGAATTTCCATTTTCGACGCCAATAGGACTCCCGGCGTGCCCGACAAAAAATCTCGCCCACTCGCGGCGCCAATAGCCCGTTTTTGTCCGGTGCCAATAGGTGAAGGAGGAGCCACGCACACCACCACGGCGCACGAGCACCCTCGTCATCGGAGGGCGCCGGTGACGAATCAGCATACGGTGGTGAATCAGGCGCTCCGTCTGCAGGATATGATGCGGGACCTGGACGCCGACCCCGAGGACACCCCCGGCTGAGCCAGGCGCTCCAGGAATCAACGAACGACATCCTGCTGCTGTCAGACCGGGACGCCATGGCGTGGTTTTTGAGGGAGCATCTCGAGTTGACCGGAACGCCCTTCGTCGACCTCACTCGCGACGACAGCGCGGCAGGGCCCAGTGGCGCAACAATCACGGAGGAGGACTGGAACGTGTTCTGATTATGTTCATTTTTTTGTTTATCTAAAATTCGTTCAAACTTGTTAAATTTCCTAAATGTTTGAATTTTGTTAAATTTCAAGTTTAAATCTTGATTAAAAAACTATTGGGGACGCGAGTGGGGAGAGTGGGGACGCAGCAGCTTGTTCAGACGGCTCCAATAACGTCGTGCTGTTGTCGGACGCGAGTTGGACGCCGCGAGTGGAGATGCTCTTAGTTGACTGACTTGAAGAATGTTAGCACTCAGATCACTAATTGGGAATATCTCCTTTTTGCTTTAAGAATCATACTACGAATGTTATGATCTGTGTTCCACTCAAAACAAAGAGAGAGAAGGTGGTGCAATGTTTCTTCTGCAGAAGTGTCACATAGCACACAATTAGGGAATTCAACAAAGAAATTCTACCGCAAGATGAAGTCCTTTGTGCTCAATCTTCCATGATGAAGGAGCCATTTGAAGAACTTCTGTGTTGGTCAACAGCATGTCTTCTAGATGCCCGGGGGTGTTAAAAGTGTCCAATCCTAGTTCTAGATACCTATCTGATTTTCTGGTGGAAAACAGAGTATCACCCCATTGGAACTTCCATGTTTGATGCTAGTTTATGCAGCTCGCGATCGGTTCCTCGTTTCTTTTGAAATGAAGGTTGAGACCCCTGCCTCTACATCGAAGAGATACATACGACTTTCTTATTTAGATTATATTTATACAACAAAGGATTAATAAAAGTATACATCAAACCATCCAAAGCTCGGTTCCTCATGAAGAGACGAGCGCTTAGTTTATTTCATAGCGTGCATGTAGCGTCCGTAGTCAGCGTCCAGGATTGAGAAGACTTCGATGATTTTCTAATTTTATGATATTTTTCTCTGGGAAGCGCCAACTATGCATCCAGCGTTGTACATGCCCTTATGATAACAAAACAGACTTGATAGATCCGTCTTAAAACTAGATTTCTATAGTATACATATACTTATTTTTTTGTCTGAAATGTTAGAGTAGAGACCATTTTTTTTTACTCCCGAGCTCCAGTGCTCACAATTAAAAAAAATGAAAATCCTATTTATAAGTTTTAAAATTTATGAAAAAAACTCCGGGTGTAGTCAATAGTATATCCCATGATCATGCAAAATATTAACTCTAAATAATTAGTATTTTGAGCTACACAAAAATGACAAATTGTGTATCTAAATATGCCTATTTTAAAATCTCTACATTTTACCAGTTTCAGTTTTTGGAGATTTTAAAATAGGCATATTTAGATACACAATTTGTCATTTTTGTGTAGCCCGTAATATAAAGTATTTCAAATTCACTTTTACAAGTTTATGGGATACACCATTGCCTACACCCATGATTTTTTTTCATAATTTTTTGAAACTCACAAATATAATTTTCGAATTTTTTTATGTGCAGGGAGCACTGGAGCTCGGGAGCAAATGACACTTTCCGGAAATGTTTGTACTTTTATCTTAAAGGTGGGTCAGACTTAAGATAATATCACTAAATAAAACTAAAAATAAACTTATTTTGCCACAGAGGGTCTAATTACCTATATGTTTGGTAATTGGCTACAGGAAAATAAATCTTATTAATCTCAACTAGCCCCTCCTTTTCAAAATATAGTGAATTAAGTTAATGTCTTAGACAAACATTTTAAAGTGTGACCAAATTTATAAACGAAAATATCATCGCCTATAACACCATCTAAATGAATTGTCAAAGTATGTTTCATATTGAATCTTATAATACTAACTTGATATTCTAAATATTGGTAATTGTTTCCTACAAAACTACAAGCTTATAGCCGCTAGGCTTGAAAAATTTAGGGTTCACTATAATGTAAAAAGGAGGAGTAGCAAAGTACTCCCTCCGTCCGGAAATAGTTCACGGATTTGTCTAAATACGGATATTTAGACATGTTTTAGTGTGCACATATATCCGAATTTAGATAAATCTAAGTCAAGTATTTCCGGACGGAGGGAGTATAATTCATCATTGTGTATTTGTGAACTAATGTAATTGCATATAATAGACTTTATGTCTTGCCTCTCCTTTAAGGAAATAGAAATTTTCATTCGTATGTGTCGTGTGGTATTGTCAAGATGATTTTACTGAATCGACATTATTGATTGTTTGTGTGGGCATGCAATTAAACCACATGCAAGTTAACACATTAGAATATTATGTTATCTCATTTGGAACCCAGAAACATATGTAAGCTCATGAGCTGAGAGTACTTTCATCATCAAATATTTCCAAAGTGTATATTTAGTCTTTTAAGTCTTAAGGTTGATAGGTTTGCCATTCACTACTTATAGCATGCTGATGTTCTCTCAAAATCGATGGTTTGAACACTTCAATGATATTTTCTCTAGGGTTGTGTCAACGCCACACCACCACGTATATCAACATTATCCTAAGAATTCCAAGAATCTATGCAAAAAAGAATCATAAAAACAAAAATGCAAATAAAAGAAACACATTTTTAGAAGATAATTCCAAAAGTGAAATCTGCGAAAGTCTAAACATAGAAGAAAATCTAAGAACTGGTCAACAAATTCGAATCCCCAAGTCAGCAAAAATCCAAAATGAATTCAACAATAAAATAATATAAATTTCACAAACATTTTAGCTGAGGCTTTAATAGTTTGTTGTATTTTTCATTTATCCTAGTTTTGAACCCTTTAATTTTTTCACGGTAGAGTTTTTTTGCATAATTTTTGTTTTCCGTGTTTCATGAACATGTAGGTCCTTGTATTTTCTGGAGCTGGTGTTGCTTGGTTGACTGACTTGAAGTATGTTACTCACTCACGATTTGGTAGCCATCTAGTTTGTGCTGCTACGCCTTTTGTTGGCGTGCTGGCACAGATATTTTATGAACATGAAGGTCTTCATTTTTTCTACGGCATGTGCACCTGGTTCACTGAGATGAAGCAGTGCATGTCACTACTAATGCTAGAGTTTGATAGCGATATGCTGTGTCCTGCTAGATTGCCGTGCAGTGCGGGCAAAGATGTTTTATGGACATGCAGGTCTTTGTCTTTCAGTTTCTGCTGCGTGTGGAGGACTTGTCGTGGTTAGTGGAGGACTATAAGGTGATAATGGACTAGATACTGAAATCTGGATATTACTTATGCTGGCCATCCGATCCTGTGGCTGTACCGATGGATGAGATTTCTGGTTGACTGACCTGAAGCATAATATCTCCAGCTCAGGATATGGTGTCGATCCACGTTGCTATCTTTTTGGCATGCCCTGCGGGCGAAGATGCTTCACAGAAAGATCGTCGTATCGTTGCCAGTTCTTTTCCAGGGATTGGGATCATCGTGTGTGATGCTACACTTGCCGTCCCGTGCGAACAAAGATGGAACGTGGAAGTCTGCCTTTTTTCAAGGCCTATGCTATACGATTTTTCCACCAAAAAAGAGGTTGCATTGAGCCCTCGGCCTCGACATTGAAAAGATGCATAGGAGTTTATTCAACAAATGTCTAGAAAGATAATACATCAAACAATATGAAGCCACCACACAACATCTACAAACCCAACAATAGGGAAGACCATGCCATTGTCAAGCTTCATGCACTAGCCAACATAATAAAAAAAGTCTGAACTGGTAAAAGGGCCAGTACAATCCATATATATTTCAACACCCTCTCTCACGTGGGACGCAGGAAGTCAACAAGTGGATAGAAAAAGAATAGTCTCAGAGTTATGGCAACAACAATAATTAGATAAATTACGAAAGGTAGGACTTGAACTCAAAACCTTAGGATCTAATACCATGTCAAGCTTTATGCATTAGCCAACGCAACGAATTGACAAAAATGGGTACGACATGTTGGAGTAGGTGCCCTCGAGTTGGACTCGGCAGGCGACTCGATATTGTATTTATAACTATGACTTGATCATGCCTATAAACAATGTATTTCAAATGTATCACTGATGTTTTAGTTGTGGATCTATGTTTGTAATAAGATACTTATTCACATTGTGTCTGGTCAATAGAGTTATGTATGACGACTCAACTCTGACTAATGTGTTAAGTCGATTCATGATTCGATTCCACTTGTCATGGGTATGGAGATAACGACTCAACACACGGACTCGACTAAAAGAGTTTAGCGAGTTGGACTGACCCACAATAAGGCCCAACTAGCAAGTATTAATTTGTGTAACTCATCGATGTGTATGGCATATTTTGATACCCGAGGTCCGCACAAGACCCGAGTTGTGTACCATCCGACTTAGGTCTTGTCAAACGCTGGCTGTAACAGGATGGTTATATAGGCAAGGTTCGGGTCGACTCAAGAAGCAAGTTGTACGGCATGGTTAACTAAGATAGGATTTGGCCCTCCGACTTGGAGAGATGTTCTCTGTGCCCACTCGGGTGTAACTTGATTCGGAAAGCATGGCCATGCGACTCGACTAAGGAGTTAGTCGGGAGGATTGAATTGAGGACACAAGCCAAGTAGAGAGTCAAGCAATTAAAGGGATGACTAGCTCTCGCCTATAACTCTGACAAGGTACATCACAAGGCAAAGGGAATGTCATATGAACATTGGACATGAAGTCATGGACGACTTACTTCTATCGGGAGTCGGCACGCTTTGCTAGAAACTGCTTCCGAACTATCGGCTTGAGACCGGCTGTACATGAAGGCGAGACAGTCTCAAAAGAGTTTGGTGACTCGAAGTTATGTAAGGCGGGAGACGTGAGCAAAGAAGTATGAGTCGTAGACAACGTGGATGAAGATTTCTTAGACTTTATTCATGGAGTAGCTAGAAGATTAGTACAATATTTGGCCTCGAAGAGCTTATAGATGCGCTCGGTCGTGGAGGTTTTATGTATCTAGGGTTTCACACTACGGCATAGGAGGATGTCAATGGCGAATCTTGGGTGTTAATTGAGCGTGCATGTATTGAGAGGGGTTTTCAGTATAATATCCCGTGGTAGATGTCCGAGTCCTATACGCCTAGGGTTTTCTCCTACCTTGTACGTGAAGTCTTTATCTTTTAATCTTCCTTCAATATAGTCCGCGACGAGGTAATCTTTTGAAAGCCTTGATGCAGCACGACATGTCTAGTTCGGTAGAGGAGTTTCTAGAAGTGGGCCACCGATCGGGGAGTCTTTGGACATTGTGAGCTATGAGTGGTGCAGGTCCATAGGATTATGGCCTAACCCACTTGTCTCTAATAAGCTCTCGATCAGTACTTGTAATAAGGTGACCAATGTCTTAATGAAGTCCCTATGGTCACGAGTAAACCTTTTTGATGAGTTCCATGGCTTCTGTTGAAGACATCAAGAAGAAAATTTATGATTGTCCGGGAAGGTGGCATGAAACCTTGTCAGAAGCCTTGTGTGCGAATAGAATCTCAAATCTTAATGCATGGTGCTACGAAAATGACTCAATACAAGTTGGTCTATGAACAAGAAGTCATTTTACCCGTAGAGGTGAATCTGGCTGCCTTGAGATTTGCTAATCATGCTTATTTATGGAAGTGGATTATCATAATCTGATAATGAACAACATTGACTAAGTTGCTGATAAACGTGTGATGGTCTTACAGGACATCTGTAGGAAATGTTGCGGGTAAACAGAGCTTACAAGAAGAAATCTAACGTGAGGAGTTTCAAGAAGAAATCTAACATGAGGAGTTTCCAAGTCAATGACCTATTCTGGAAAGTGATTCTACCGATTTGTTTGAAAGATCAAAAAGTTGGCAAATGGTTTTCAAGTTGGGAGGGTCCTCTCAGAACCGCAAGAATAACACCCAACAACTCATATCTACTGGAATCCATGAAGGAAATATTCCATCCGAGCTCTTATAGTAGAAGATATCTAAAGAAACTTCACCCGAGTGTGTGGGCAAGTAGCTTAAACACACGAAAGGCCGATAAACATGTTTTATCGCCCTAAGCATGATGACTGACGAGTATTGACATCCTCCTTAAAACAGACAAGCAGCCAACATAATATAGAAATCCTTCCACGACAAGCAATTCGGGCAGACACGCCCAGAAACACTCGAGAGCAGGAGATACACGAAACACAGACACGAGCAAGACATGCCCGTTATGAAAGGCACTCGCACATATATATCTAGCAGCACAGAGCATGTAGAAGACACTTGAAACCAAGGCAACCTAGACTAGAAGACCTTGGAAATGGAACTAAGTCCTACCAAGACCTACGCGGTTTGACTCCATCACGAAGACTAATGAAGACCTCACTAGTATATATGTGAGTTAGAATCCTTTGCTTGTAGGAGAAGTCCAGTCACCTCATATATATGTGAGTGGTGACAGCCAATTGATCTAAGTAACATTCAATCGATCAGATCAATACCAACTACTCCCTCTGTTTAGAGAAAGTTGAGACATCCTTTTATGAACGGAGGGAGTACTTTTTATCCTCTATACCCTAGTTTTGCTTCTGATTCTTTAGTGTCTCTTGTTTTCCACAGGCACAAATTCACGATTTATCTAGGCGAGCGAATCAACCCAAGTCAGCTAATTATACCTTATGCAAGCCCTGACGGGGTCCTCCCGGGTGAGCGAGGTTTCGGGTTCCAAAAGTGTCCTCCGCATTGATTTGTGTGTATTGTGTTTCTTATCGGGTCTCCCTCGGTGACATGTCACCCCGCTTGACGTCAATGATACACCGTAACGTGTTCGTGTGCAATCACCATGGGGCCGTCCCTAACTGCAACCATCCAACCTGGTGGAGGAGGACGGGCAAGGGATGATGACCCATGAGCAGAATGACAGCGGCGTAGTTGGAACAGTAGGGGAGGGCCAGATCTCACGGTGCTCGTTTGTGCGCTCAATGAGAGGAGGGATGAGAGAGCATGCACGTGGGCAAGGGAACGAGCGCGTGCATGCGAGAGAGACCACCTAAGAGCATTCTAACAGATACCCTAAATTAGCCACCCCTTTTTGATTATAGGGCAGCTGTTTTAGCATTTTAGGGCACCAAATTTATTTCTACATCACCGGATGCCCCATTTTAGGGCACCTACTCTCCAACAGATGCCCTATTTTAGGGCAGCGCGACCGCGCCCCTCCTCTTCTTTTTTGTGGTATTTAAGAGATAAAAATGAAGATGCGATCAACCATGAACTAAAACATTGTAAAAATAGCACATATAAATTAAGTTCAATCCATAGCATATCATAGATCCACTCAAACGATACATAGTTCAAACCATAGCATAGGTCCACACAAACAACATCATAATTCAAAGCATAGAAGTAGTTCAATCTAAAGAAATTAGAGAAGAACACATAGTTCATGCATCATTGCCTTTGTTGGCATCATCGACATTGGCCTCCTCATTGGTTCCATGAGTTGGGTTCGAAGCCGGAGGTGGCACGAACCCACCCATGCCACCACCACCTCCCACGGCACCACCACCACCTCCCATGCCACCACCACCACCGAAGCCGAGACCACCTCCCATGTCGCCACCGAAGCCGCCGCCACCTCCCATGCCACCACCACCGAAGCCGCCACCTCCCACTACCGCCCCATGAATCCCATGTAGCTCATGGATGTTCACATGCCTCCTATAGCACTCATTGTACTCATGTAGGCCATTTGTTTCTTCGCCAACAATTGACCATGACATAGTTCCACATATTGCTTTTGCTTCTCATCCATCTTGCTTGTGTCCATGAACATAAGCCTTTGCTCATTCTCTAAATCATGTTTTTTCTTCCATAGCTAGCTTCTTCTCCTCCATGGTCACTTTTCGAAGCTCGGCCTCCGCCGCTTGCTCCTCGACCGTGGCTCGCCTCTCCTCGGTCGCGGCTCGCCTCTCCTCGGCCACGGCTTGCCTCTCGGCCGCCACCTTGAGCTCCTCCGCCTCCTTCATCTTCATGATATTTCTCTCCTCATTCATCTCAATTCAATGCTTCACCATTGCATCCAATGACCCCTTGATATTATCATCAGCCGGCTTCTTTTTTGCCTTCTCCTTGGCATACTTCCTTCCATCGGGCCTCTTGGATGCGGTGGCGGAGTTGGGAGTGGGGCTTCTTTTTCCATCATCACTTGATGCCTCCTCATCATCAACAATGGTGGCATTTCCCGAAAAATTCCTTTTTGCCATGAGAACTTGTAGAGTATCACGACTATTCTATTTCTCACAAGTCTCAAGCTCCGCATAGCAATGGTGCAAAGTGAAAGCTTTGCCTTAGTTTTCCTTTTTGCCCTTCTTGATCCTCTCCAACATATTCTGGGCAATGGAGTTCTACAAATGACAAGAAATGCAATGGGTTAGAACAAATGCAATAAAGCAAGAATGGTGTCAAATGAAGCAACAAGTAACTTACTCGGTCATCACTATTGGTGCCACTTGGGTTCAAACGCTCCACATTCACCAAACAAGCTGCCCACTTTTGGCAATCGGCGTTGATGATATTCCATCGATGATGAATGGAACCCATGTTCCGGTCAATGCCACTCTTGTTGCGAGGAACAAAATACTTCCACATCCGCAACCAATATGCTTCCTTTGATTGCTCCACACCCACAGACGCGTCAAGACCGACCCGCTTGTAAGCTTGGCATATCAATATGGCCTCCGCGTTGGTGTAGTTCGCTGCTCTTCCCCTAGGCACGAACCCCTCATCATCATTCTCAAGACCCTCATCAACCTGCTCATATTCTTGAGATGGAGTGTCTTGGGAGCCAACATGTGAATGAGTTTCAACCTTCATAATATTGAAAAACTCCATGTCATCATCGAGTCTAAAATGCAAAATAGAACAAACAACAAGTAGGACTATTTCATAGATGAAAGATCATGCAAAAGAGAAGTTTTTACCCCACGGACAAATCAACGAGCAGGTTCGATGCGGCGGAGTGCGGGTCGGCGACGCGACGAAGGGGAGGTCCTCGGTCGGTGAAGGAGGTGGAGGAGGCATTAAAGCGGCGTTGGCGACGTCTTTCGGCTCGGGGCCACGACCGGCGGCAGCCTTTTGCTTCTTCGATGTCGTGGTGGCCGCCACCGATGCCCTCTTTTGTGCGGCGGCCGGATTCACCACTCGGTGGCCTCCGAGACCGGAGCTGAGGCGTTGGAGATGATGCGGGGAGCGGCGAAGACCTGCCGGCAGAGGGGTGGAACCGTAGCTAGGGTTTTCCGCGGCGGCGGCGGTGGCGCCGCCCGGGGCTGGGGAACGGCCGGTATTGGTTGCGGGAGGGGTGGGGAAGTCGGGGAGGGCACCATCGTCACCGTCCATGGCGCGGAGGTCGCCGGCGGCGGCCAAATCAAGGGCGAGGCTGTCGCGGCGCGGGGGCGGAAGGGGGTCCAGGGTGACAGTTGGTTGCGCGCGTGTGGAATCAGAATGGATAGGGCCGCCCTCCCGCGCGAGCCTCTCTGACCCATTTGGGGTAGAGAGGAACAGAATTTGGGGCAGCCCCATTATAGGGCACATAATAGGGCATCTGTTGAAGATGTGTTTTTGCCATCCGGTGCCCTAAAAACGGTTTTTAGGGCACAAATGCTAAAATAGGGCATCTGTTAGAGATGATTTAATCGAATCGTGCTCGATGGGATCCTTTTCCTATTCCATTAGAGCATTTCCAGTAGTTGATGTATTTTAGGTATTTTAGGGCACCAAAAATGGCTTGATATAAAATTTACATCACTAAAAAGGTGAACTTTTTGGCACAAAAACGTCAATCTTCAATAGCTGCCCTAAAATAGGGCACCATATAGGGCATGAGTGCTCCAACTGCTTCCCTAAAAGAACATCCTGATATGTCTCAAACGTATCTATAATTTTTGATGTTCCATGTTGATATTATACCAATTGTTACATGTTTTGCATCCACTTCATATCACTTTTATACATTTTTTGGGACTAACCTATTAACAAGATGCCACAGTGCCAGTTCTTCTTTTCTGTTGTTTTGGTATTCCAGAAAAGCTATTTTGGAAATATTCTCGGAATTGGACGAAAATCAACGGAGGTCCCTATTTCACCGACATGCACACGGAGTCCAGAGGAGAGACGGAGGAGCGCCACGAGGCCGCCACACGCACCCTGGGCGCGGGCCCCCTACCTGCTGATGCATGTAAAATGCATACATGAACTTTGCATTATATTACTTATATTTCAATCATATTTGCATCATATACGGGTTATATCATTGATTTATATTGATTTTGGGAATATTTCATTGTTTTCCCATTTTTCTGGAATTAACCCTGTACTGGCGGAAAACCCTATTTTCTATATTTTGATGTTTCAGGGACCTAAACGACGTCCAAATGACCTGGAAATTTACGAGTATCAGTTTTTGGAAGGAACAAAGCGTAGGAGCGAAGGAAGCGGACAAACGGAGGCCCGAGGGCCAGAAGAGGGTGGCCCACGCGGCCAGATTCCTTGGCCGCGTGGGACCCACCATTCGGGGCTTCGAGGCTCCGTTGCCGTCGATCTTTTCTCCAAAACCTTCGTCTTGACCTAAAACTGACTATAAAAATAGTCCCCGACGCCCTTCGGAAAGGAGCGCCGCAGAAACACAGAAACCACGAAATAGAGACCAGGAGTTGCAGATTGGAGGGGGAAAACTCCGGCGGGGCGCTGCCGGGGTGGTCTCCATCTTCTCCAACGAATTCTCCACCGTGTCCATGATGAAGAAGGAGTAGTCCACCCCTGGACTATGGGTTTGTGGAAGTAACTTATGTATCTCTGCTCTCTTGAGCTTCATTAATTAGCACCGTATGAGCTGCTGAACATGATTACGGTCATCTATGTAATACCTTTGTGGTGGATCTTTTTATGAGTTAATATATGTTTGAGATTGCAATAGTTTTGTTTCAGTTATGAAAGTAGATACATATTATGTACCCCGTTCTTGTTTACTTGTTTTGATCAAGCATGTGTATGAGAGCGTGTGAGAGGGAACGTGTGCATTAGATGGAGTAACGGGGGTGGCTAGTGCGGTGAAATTGACAGAAGTTCCGCGATCCACTTGGGTACTTTACCTTACTTTGTTGCCTCACTAGGCATAAAGAAAAATATCTTGCTACCGGAGATGTGGGTGTGACCATTGCCCCTACTCCATGACTAGATCTAGCATGTTCTTATTTTAACTTCATGTCATGAAACTTAATGCTATGCTCTGATTTATCTTAATTACTAAGGTGTTATGATTTAGTTCGCATCTTGGTGGAGTATAAGAGAGATTAATAAACAAAAGATCTCTATGTTAGGACGTGATGCCCATATAATTAGTAACTTGTCATGAAACCTTTTTATTGCAATCTCATATGTCAATTCTAGTGTTCCATTGTCTACCACTTTATTAAAGAGAGTGCATTTGTGAAACCATGAACCCCGGTCCATTTTTAATCATAAGAAACACCTTTCCAACAACTTTTATCCACTTTACATTTTCTGCCATTTAAAAATCCGAAAATACAAAAACACTTTTACATCTTGCATTCACAATACAAAACCCAAAAATATCATCCATCATTGTTTCCACCATCCTTGCATATTTATTTATCACCATTGCATATTTATTTACTGTTTTGCATTCATTTTATTTTCATATCATTCTCACACCTTGTGCTTGACAACCACTTGGTGAGATTGAGGGCACAAAACAATTTACTTTGTTTGTAGGTTTTCAAGAGAAGGATAAAAAGACAAATCTTTCACTACTGATTCCCCGAGAGTTCGATATTAAACCCTCGAGTCACCCCTCGTGGGGAAAACCGTCTTTCCTATACTATACACTCTGCACTTGGAGTTTCAACCTAACCCATATTCTTTTGACGCAGGTAACTACGTCAAGGGCCATCAAGACAGTTTTCTGGTGCCGTTGCCGGGGAATCATTGCTGTAAAGGTTTATCCAAGGGTATCTCACAACAAAGTTAACTTCATCACCAACTTGTGCAAACACCTAAGCTTGGGAAGGTTGCACCTACGTGAGCACCATCTTATTCATCTTTACCTTCAAATCATTTTATTTTGTTTTGTTATTTTCAATTTTGCATTTTGTGTTGCATTTGTTATTTCGGTTTGCATTGTTTTAGTATCATTTTATTTTCAGTTTTGCATTAAAAATTAAAAAACACATAAAAACTTGCATAATGGAAAAGAGAACCTTTTGGCCATTTAGTGTTAAGAACTTTCCTCAAAATATGAATATCCCTGTTGAAAAATTTGAAGTAGATCATAATATCACAAAATGATTTATGAACACCGTTTTTATGGGAAACCCAAGGAAGTTTCCTCATTAAAGAACACCATTATAGCTCAAAAACATGAGGAAACAATTAAATATTGCCAAGAGGTTATAAATAAATCTTGGGAACATATTCATGAGCAAGAGAGAATTGCTAAGGAAACTATTATGGTAATGAAAGAGAGAAAAGTTGAGAAAGTTAAAATGCTTAGTGAAGTCAAGGAACCATTACTTGACTTAGAGAATTGTAGCTTGCATGAATTAATATCTATCTTACAAAAATTTGCAAGTGATCCTTCCATTAATGTTAACCAAGCAGGTTTTGGTTCTTATATTGCTAATCATGTTTTAAAAGAAAAGATTGCTAGGTACAACCAAGAAGCTATGATACCACCTAAGCTTGGGGATATTGGATTCCCAAAGTACTAGTAACCATTGGAAAAGAGACACACCATGCTATATTAGATCTAGGATCTAGTGTCTCTTTTTATCTAAAGAATTATATGAAGTTCTTGAATTAAAAATCTTGAAAAATGCTCTATTGAACTTGCACTTGCTGATGATTCCATTAAACATGCTTTAGGAAAAGTAAGTGATGTTATGGTAGAGTTGCATATGACATTTGTACCTGTTGATTTTCTAATCATGGATATGGGGAATAAAACCTCTAGTCCAATTATTCTTGGAAGACCTTTTCTTCGTACCACAGGTGCTATCATTGATTCAAAAGAAGGGAATGTGAAGTTTCAGTTTCCACACAAGAAGTGCATGGAACACTTCCCAAGGAAGAGGGACACATCAAAGTTCAAGCTCCCTCATGAGCTTCGTCCACAATAAATATCAAGTAAGAAGCCTAGCTACATGGCTATAAAGAAAGCGCTTTACGGGAGGCAACCCGGTTGTTTTTATTTTTGATTTTCTTTGTGTCCTCTTGCTGTAACAAGAGACTTAGTTTTTAGTTTTGTTTCTGGAATTTTTAATAAAGTGCCAAGTTTTACCTATTTTGGTTTGAAAAAGTTGCTATTTGCATTCGGAGATTTTATTCCAGCACGAATCTGTGCACGGTATGATTTTTAATTCCTATTCTGTAACTCCGAATGAGCTGATATTTGAACTGTAGTTGCAACTTTTCATCCTCTGTAAGCATGAATTTTTCAGAATTTTTGACATATTTAAGTAGGGTAGAAAAATACGTTTTGCTGCTGCTGTTTTTCTGGACAGATTCTGTCCCATTTTGTTTGATGCATTCTTTGAACTTTTAACTTGAATCTTTTTATCCAATTGAGTTTATAAGTAGGCATACAACATTATACACTTTCTGGACATTCATATGAATTTTTGTTTAAGGATTTTATGCAGCAAGAATTCATTTGTCTATCACTACTAATGTCACCCCACAGAAAAGAAATGGGAGAAACGGTGTTTTGAAGTTTTTTCACAGGGATTAGAGGAGATGCACCAAGAGCTATCCAAGGATGGTGAAGACCATAAGCTTGGGGATGTGAAGACAACCCCACTGGACCAACACACTCTCGGTTTGCACACGTCTAACTTCTGTTTTTCGATCAATGCACTTTATCGCATAAACTTGGAGCGTCTTTTATTTGCTTTTTATTTCGGTTTGATTTTTGTTTGTCTTGAGACCACCACTATCATTTATATATGAGAGAGCTACTGGAAATTTGGGTTGAATTAAGTTGGATGCTATTAAAAAGATTGGGAAAGGGATGTTTGAGTTGATTCAAAAAGATACATATAGTTGCATGATTCATGTGCTTTTAATGAATATTAATTTGCAAGTGTTTTATCAAGAGCTATCTTTTATTCATGTTTTGATGCTGAATGTTACTTTACTTTGTTTAACATGGATTGGTTAGTTCTATGGACACTTATGCATGCATTTAGACGGTCAACTTTCTCCCTCTTGCTAGCCCAAAAATTCCAACAAGTAAAAACTTGTTTTCCAACACCTTCAACCAAAGTTTTTCCAGTGAGTCCACCATATCTACCTATTAGCTTTATGCTATTCCGAGTATGTTTATCATGTTATTTTGTATTATCTATACTCTGAATTAAAATGCTTATGTTATTGATTGTTATGGGAAAAGTTGGTTAAAAGCTCTCACGAACTTGATGCACACTTTACTTTTATTGCACTTAATAAACATGACCCATTGTGATTAAAATTATGAAGTTGTGAGCTTGACAAGAGTCTTGGTTGGGAGTTAGCTCATATGTGCTGTCACATGGCAAGCTTTCAACGTGCTCTTTATATTTAGTTGATATCATGTACTTTTGTTTATGGATGCTTATCATGGTGCCAAATAAATGTGGAAACTTAGTAAGTTTAGAGTTTGTATAAATGGCTAGAGAGACGCCTGGGCCGCTAATCTAAGCCATGCATCATTCATGGTGGAAATTTACTTACATGCTATGGTGAACCTTCAGTGATGCACCCACAATAAAAAGCTATACCAATAGTAAATAAAAAGGGTGTGAGATTGTTCATTTTGTTTGTTTGTCTTGTCATTTTGACATGGGCTTGTTCCATGTCCTGGGACAAGAGGTACCCCAGTTGACGCTCTTGATGACGCTATTTATTACTTACAATGACCTTAACTTGAACTTGCTTTGTGTCCCAAGTTGAGTAACACCGTGGTGTAGGTACTCGTATTCACGGGGCATGAGACATTCAACCCATACTTTGTCAAGCACACTACTCATATTTGCTTTCACTTTAAACTTTAACCATTCAAGATGCTATGATAGGGGTAATGAGAGCTTGACACCAATGAATACCACATTGCAAACATTAACTTAAGTAGAAGCATTTGGAAGTTAGATGAAACTTATTCATGTTTTACCTCTACTCATTTATATATCTTTCCAAAGTGTCCACCTTTTATATTCAGATTTCATAAGAATACTCTATGACCATTATAGGATGTTTTTACTTTTCATTATGCATACATTTGGTCCATAGTACTTTCTTCTATGTTACACTTTGTGAATTATCATTGAACATCCTTACATTGAATATTTGATATCACTTCATAATCTATCTTGTATATTGCTACTCCTTTGAAGAATGAATCATTTGACTCTATGTAGCAATAGTAATCATCTTTGATATCCATTGATAGTATTAAAAGCAAAGTCCATGTTAGTTTTATCACCTTCATACTCGAGGACGAGTATAGGTTAAGCTTGGGGATGTTGATGCATGTAAAATGCATACATGAACTTTGCATTATATTACTTATATTTCAATCATATTTGCATCATATAAGGGTTATATCATTGATTTATATTGATTTTGGGAATATTTCATTGTTTCCCTATTTTTCTGGAATTAACCCTGCACAGGCAGAAAACCCTATTTTCTATATTTTGATGTTTCAGGGACCCAAACGACGTCCAAATGACCTGAAAAATTTACGAGCATCAGTTTTTGGAAGGAACAAAGCGTAGGAGCAAGGAAGCGAACAAACGGAGGCCCGAGGGAGGCTCCGTTGCCGTCGATCTTTTCTCCAGAACCTTCGTCTTGACCTAAAACTGACTTTAAAAATAGTCCCCGACGCCCTTCGGAAAGGAGCGCCGCAGAAACACAGAAACCACGAAACAGAGACCTGGAGTTGCAGATTGGAGGGGGAAAACTCCGGCGGGGCGCTGCCGGGGTGGTCTCCGTCTTCTCCAACGACTTCTCCACCTTCTCCATGATGAAGAAGGAGTAGTCCACCCTGGATTATGGGTTTGTGGAAGTAACTTATGCATCTCTCATCTCTTGAGTTTCACTAATTAGCACCGTATGAGCTGCTGAACATGATTACGGTCATCTATGTAATACCTTTGTGGTGAATCTTTTTATGAGTTAATATATGTTTGAGATTGCAATATTTTATTTCAGTTATGAAAGTAGATACATATTATGTACCCCGTTCTTGTTTACTTGTTTTGAGCAAGCATGTGTATGAGAGCGTGTGAGGGGGAACGTGTGCATTAGATGGAGTAACGGGGGGTGGCTAGTGCGGTGAAATTGACAGAAGTTCCGCGATCCACTTGGGTACTTTACTTTACTTTGTTGCCTCACTAGGGATAAAGAAAAATACCTTGCTACCGGAGATGTGGGTGTGACCATTGCCACTACTCCATGACTAGATCTAGCATGTTCTTATTTTAACTTCATGTCATGAAACTTAATGCTATGCTCTGATTTATCTTAATTACTAAGGTGTTATGATTTAGTTCGCATCTTGGTGGAGTATAAGAGAGATTAATAAACAAAAGATCTCTATCTTAGGATGTGATGCCCATATAATTAGTAACTTGTCATGAAATCTTTTTGTTGCAATCTCATATGTCAATTCTAGTGTTCCATTGTCTACCACTTTGTTAAAGAGAGAGTACATTTTTGAAACCATGAACCCCGTTCCATTTTTATCATAAGAAACACCTTTCCAACAACTTTTATCCACTTTATATTTTCTGCCATTTAAAAATCCAAAAATACAAAAACAGTTTTACATCTTGCATTCACAATACAAAACCCAAAAATATCATCCATCATTGTTTCCACCATCCTTGCATATTTATTTATCATCATTGCATATTTATTTACTGTTTTGCATTCATTTTATTTTCATATCATTCTCACACCTTGTGCTTGACAACCACTTGGTGAGATTGAGGGCACAAAACAATTTACTTTGTTTGTAGGTTTTCAAGAGAAGGATAAAAAGACAAATCTTTCACTACTGATTCCCCGAGAGTTCGATATTAAACCCTCGAGTCACCCCTCGTGGGGAAAACCGTCTTTCCTATACTATACACTCTGCACTTGGAGTCTCAACCTAACCCATATTCTTTTGACGCAGGTAACTACGTCAAGGGCCATCACCTGCCGTGCCCTAGGGTTGTGTGGCCCCTCGGGGGCCGCAGGCGCCGCCCTTTCGCATACTTATTCCCCCCGATGCGAAAACCCTAAAGACCCGAGTCATATTCCACGAAAAGTTCCAGAGGCGCCGTCGTCGTCAACCCTAGCTCGGGAGGGTCCAGAACCTCTTCCCGGCACCCTGCCGGAGAGGGGAATCATCACCGGAGTGCTCTATATCGCCATGCTTGCCTCCGGATTGATGCGTGAGTAGTTCATCCTTGGACTACGGGTCCATAGCAGTAGTTAGATGGTTGTCTCTCCACTTTATGTCATCATGTTTAGATCTTGTGAGCTGCCTAATGATACGTCCAAAACGTATCTATAATTTTTGATTGTTTCATGCCATTTTTATGCTTTTAGCACATGTTTTTATATTAAGTTTATTATTTATTTGGACTAACCTACTAATGGTTGCAAAAGTACACAATGTTCTTGTTTTACTCTTTGATGTGTAGGAATTATCAAGAATACAAGAGGAAACATTGTTGGAGTCGAATTTGGACTTTCTTGAAATCTGTCTGAAAACTATTTTCAAAGATCGACCCGTTTTGGCCAGAATATGACGTCAAATGGAAAAAGTCTAGTCGCGCAAGTTTCAGGGAATTTTCTGCTAATAAATCTGGAATTAAAATTCGGCCCAATGGGAGTCCGGACGGCGGAGAAAAGCCCAATTTACCGAAGCCCTAGATGGAAATCCGAGAGTCCATATAAAGGTGGAAACCCTAGGTCGTGAGGGACAACCATACCCACGAATTTGCAGCCACCAAAGCCGAGTTTTTTGCCTTCCCCATGGATCCCATCTCCATGGGGGAGGGCTCGCAAGAAGCCATGAAGGAAGGGGGCTAAGGGGCGGCGCATCCCCTTGATGCTGGCGGCGCGAGAGGAGTTCCCCGCGCCACCACCGGCGCCGGCGCCGCCCTGCGCTCCTCGCTGTCCCCTTCACCGTCTTCACCGCCATCTCCACCGCCAATTCCTCCTTGTATACAGTGGTTCATCCTCCCACAACCCTCTGTACCGTTCTATGTAAACATGGTGTTTGATGCTATAATATTTATCAGATGATTTACATCATGTTTCCGTAGTTTATTTGTCTTTTGATTACTTTGTTGAATGCATGAGGTTCATTAGAGTTGCATGTATATTTAGCCTCTCCCACATAGAAAACTGTATCGAGGACAATGAACCAAGTACCTTCACTAATTAATCTTGGACAAAGCCATCACAATTACCATCACTTTTCCACACTCATGGTATTGTTATTTTAGGGTTACTTAGTGTATTTTATTGCTGCAGCACTAACATTTACTTTCTAGTATTTATTATCTCGCAAAGCTATCTCTCATACCCGTATTATTATTCTAGTATTATTTCCTAGATAAAGTAAACGTTTAGTGCGCGTAGAGTTGTATCGGTGGTTGATAGAATTTGAGAGAATACTTATCCTACCTTTAGCTCCTCGTTGGGTTCGACACTCTTACTTATCGAAAAGGCTACACACGATCCCCTATACTTGTGGGTTATCACCTAACATGATCAAGATCATCTTATTGTAATGCTACATGTTGTGTTTGCTGGGATCCGATGAATATTGAATACTATGATCAAGTTGATTATTAATCTATGTTATATGTTATTTATGATCTTGCATGCTTTCCGTTACTAGTAGATGCCTTGGCCAAGTAGATGCTTGTAACTCCAAGAGGGAGTATTTATGCTAGATAGTGGGTTCAGTCTCCAGTAATCTGGGCGAGTGACAGCAACGTCTAAGGTTGTGGATGTGCTGTTGCCACTAGGGGTAACATAACAATGCTATGTCCACGGTCATACGTACTTGTTTACTTTACGCACATTGCTTAATGCGATTATCCGTTGCTTGCAACTTAATACCAACGGGGAACACGGATGTCAACCTGAAGGTGGATTATTAGTCATAGATGCGGTTGGATAACGGTCTATGTATTTTGTCGTAATGCCCAATTAAATATCATGGTAGTCATCTTGTCATATATATGCACTGTCATGCGCTCACTATTTTATCAATTGCCCAGCTGTAATTTGTTTATCCAACATGTCATTTATCTTTATGGAGAGACACCACTAGTGAACTGTGGACCCGGTCCATTATTTTACACTGATAAAACCACCAACTGCAATCATTGTTCTCTTTTACTTTCTGCAATTAAACACTGTTTTCCACACCATACATTTAACCCTTTGTTTTCAGCAAGCCGGGGAGATTGACAACCTTCCTGTTTCGTTGGGGCAAAGTAGTTTGATTGTGTTGTGTGCAAGTTCCACGTCAACAGTCCAGACCGCCCTTCAAGCATACTTTTCTGGCGCCGTTGACAACCTTCTGAAGTGCTACTACTCCTCCTGGATTCGATAACCTTGGTTTCTTACTGAGCGAAAACTTGCTGCTGCACTGCTTCATACCTTCCTCTTGGGGTCTCCCAACGAACGTGTGCTTCACGTCATTTCATATGAACCAAACATTGCTACTATAGATTCGTAAATAAAATAGAAACTACTCGAGCACCCTAATCCTCCCAATCGAATGAGGAATCTGCATCCCACTCGAACGAGGAGGAATCCGAGTCCACGGTGATCACCGTCGAGGGGCCAGCCTCGTTCTCCTTCTTGACCTTCTTCTTCTCATGTCTTCTTCCTCTTATGCTCTCGCTTCCAGCCAAACTCCATCACGTATTACACGTGCAATGGATTCTCCCTCTTCAACCTAGTCGTGGCCTCCTCGTCACTCACTTGGGTGTCCCGCCGCTCGAGAACAATGCTTATCCTTCTTCGTCGGGCGGGTCACCACGTTCACCGATGGACTCCACATCCTCTAGGGATTCGATCTCCGAGAAGATAGGATCTGAGCGTGGACGCCCTCGAGCCTCCAAGCGGCAATGTCGTACGGTCATGCGGCAATCTCCGTTGCCGCGAACATGTCAAGCCCTTAGCAACCTCTGTCGCGCTGGAACTCGACGCCGAAGAAGTCGGAATCTCGCATGCGGACCCCTTTGAAGTCAAAACCAAGAGAGGAGGTGGTGCAATGTTTCTTGTGCAGAAGTGTCACATAGCACACAGTTAGGGCATTCAACAAAGAAATTCTTATGCAAGATGAAGTCTTTTGTGCTCAATCTTCCATGATGAAGAAGCCATGTGAAGAACTTATGTCTTGGTCAAAAGCATGTCTTCTAGATGCCCTAGATAGGTTTGGGGGTGTTAAAAAGTGTCCAATCGTAGTTCTAGATACCTATCTGGTTTTCTGGTGGAAAACAAAGTATCACCCCCATTGGAACTTCCATGTATAATGCTAGTCTATGCAGCTCAGTTCCTCCTTTTTTAAAATGGAGGTTGAGACCCCTTTCCTCTGCATCGAAGAGATACATACGGCTTTCTTAATTAGATTATACGTTTATACAACAAAGGACTAATAACAGTATAGATCAAACCATCCAAAGCTCAGTTCCTGGTGAAGAGACAAGCGCTTACTTTATTTCATAGCGTGCATGTAGCGTCCGTAGTTAGCGTCCAAGATTGAGGAGAGAGCACTTCAATGATTTTCTAATTTTATGATAATTTTCTCTGGGAAGCGCCTAACTATGCATCCAGCGTTATACATGCCCTTATGATACCAAAACAGACTTGATAGATCCGTCTTTAACCTATATTTCCCTAGTATAGATATACTTATTTTTTGTCCCAAATGTTAGTACTTTTATCTTAAAAGTGGGTCAAACTTAAGATAATATCACTAAATAAAGCTAAAAATAACTTCTTTTGTGACGGAGGGTCTAATTCCCTATATGGCTGGTAATTGGCATTTAGCTATTGATTTTACGTGGGTGCTATAGGGAAACAAATCTTATTAATATCAACTAGTCCCTCCTTTTCAAAATATAGTGAAATAAGTTAATGTCCTTAGACAAACATTTTAAAGTGTGGCCAAATTTACACACGAAAATATCATCACCTACAACATCTAAATGAATTGTCAAAGTATGTTTCACAACGAATCTAAAATTACTAACTTGATATTCTAAACATTGGTAATTGTTTCCTACAAAACTACAAGCTTATAGCCGCTTGGCTTGAAAAACATAGAGTACAGTATAATGTAAAAAGGAGGAGTAGCAAAGTACTCCCTCCATCCGGAAATAATCATCACGGATTTGTCTAAATATGGATGTATTTAGACATGTTTTAGTATGCACATATATCTGAATTTAGATAAATCTAAGTCAAGTATTTCCGGACGGAGGGAGTCTAATGTAATTGCATATAATAGACTTTATGTCTTGCCTCTCCTTTAAGGAAATAGAAATTTTCATTCGTATGTGTCGTGTGGTATTGTCAAGATGATTTTAGTGAATCGACATTATTGATTGTTTGTGTGGGCATGCAATTAAACCACATGCAAGTTAACACACTAGAATATTATGTTATCTCATTTGGAACCCAGAAACATATGTAAGCTCATGAGCTGAGAGTACTTTCATCCTCAACTATTTCCAAAGTGTATATTTAGTCTTTTAAGTCTTAAGGTTGATAGGTTTGCCATTCACTACTTATAGCATGCTGATGTTCTCTCAAAATTGATGGTTTGAACACTTCAATGATATTTTCTCTAGGGTTGTGTCAACGCCACACCACCACGTATATCAACATTATCCTAAGAATTCCAAGAATCTATGCAAAAAAGAATCATAAAAACAAAAATGCAAAGAAAAGAAACACATTTTTAGAAGATAATTCCAAAAGTGAAATCTTCGAAAGTCTAAACATAGAAGAAAATCTAAGAACTGGTCAACAAATTCGAATCCCCAAGTCAGCAAAAATCCAAAATGAATTCAACAATAAAATAATATAAATTTCACAAACATTTTAGCTGAGGCTTTAATAGTTTGTTGTATTTTTCATTTGTTCTAGTTTTGAACTCTTTAATTTTTTCACGCTAGAGTTTTTTTGCATAATTTTTGTTTTCCGTGTTTCATGAACATGTAGGTCCTTGTATTTTCTGGAGCTGGTGTTGCTTGGTTGACTGACTTGAAGTATGTTACTCACTCACGATTTGGTAGCCATCTAGTTTGTGCTGCTACGCCTTTTGTTGGCGTGCTGGCACAGATATTTTATGAACATGAAGGTCTTCATTTTTTCTACGGCTTGTGCTACCTGGTTCACTGAGATGAAGCAGTGCATGTCACTACTAATGCTAGAGTTTGATAGCGATATGCTGTGTCCTGCTAGATTGCCGTGCAGTGCGGGCAAAGATGTTTTATGGACATGCAGGTCTTTGTCTTTCAGTTTCTGCTGCGTGTGGAGGACTTGTCGTGGTTAGTGGAGGACTATAAGGTGATAATGGACTAGATACTGAAATCTGGATATTACTTATGCTGGCCATCCGATCCTGTGGCTGTACCGATGGATGAGATTTCTGGTTGACTGACCTGAAGCATAATATCTCCAGCTCAGGATATGGTGTCGATCCACGTTGCTATCTTTTTGGCATGCCCTGCGGGCGAAGATGCTTCACAGAAAGATCGTCGTATCGTTGCCAGTTCTTTTCCAGGGATTGGGATCATCGTGTGTGATGCTACACTTGCCGTCCCGTGCGAACAAAGATGGAACGTGGAAGTCTGCCTTTTTTCAAGGCCTGTGCTATACGATTTTTTCCGCCAAAAAAGAGGTTGCATTGAGCCCTCGGCCTCTACATTGAAAAGATGCATAGGAGTTTATTCAACAAATGTCTAGAAAGATAATAATCAAACAATCTGAAGCCACCACACAACATCTACAAACCCAACAATAGGGGAAGACCATGCCATTGTCAAGCTTCATGCACTAGCCAACGCAATAAAAAAAAGTCTGAACTCATAGAAGGGCCAGTACAATCCATATATATTTCAACACCCTCTCTCACGTGGGACGCGGGAAGTCAACAAGTGGATAGAAAAAGAATAGTCTCAGAGTTATGCCAACAACAATAATTAGATAAATTACGAAAGGTAGGACTTGAACTCAAAACCTTATGATCTAATACCATGTCAAGCTTTATGCATTAGCCAACGCAACGAATTGACAAATATGGGTACGACATGTTGGAGTAGGTGCCCTCGAGTTGGACTCGGCAGGCGACTCGATATTGTATTTATAACTATGACTTGATCATGCCTATAAACAATGTATTTCAAATGTATCACTGATGTTTTAGTTGTGGATCTATGTTTGTAATAAGATACTTATTCACATTGTGTCTGGTCAATAGAGTTATGTATGACGACTCAACTCTGACTAATGTGTTAAGTCGATTCATGATTCGATTCCACTTGTCATGGGTATGGAGATAACGACTCAACACACGGACTCGACTAAAAGAGTTTAGCAAGTTGGACTGACCCACAATAAGGCCCAACTAGCAAGTATTAATTTGTGTAACTCATCGATGTGTATGGCATATTTGATACCCGAGGTCCGCACAAGACCTGAGTTGTGTACCATCCGACTTAGGTCTTGTCAAACGCTGGCTGTAACAGGATGGTTATATAGGCAGGGTTCGGGTCGACTCAAGAAGCAAGTTGTACGGCATGGTTAACTAAGATAGGATTTGGCCCTCCGACTTGGAGAGATGATGTTCTCTGTGCCAACTCGGGTAACTTGATTCGGAAAGCATGGCCATGCGACTCGACTAAGGAGTTAGTCGGGAGGATTGAATTGAGGACACAAGCCAAGTAGAGAGTCAAGCAATTAAAGGGATGACTAGCTCTCGCCTATAACTCTGACAAGGTACATCACAAGGCAAAGGGAATGTCATATGAACATTGGACATGAAGTCATGGACGACTTACTTCTATCGGGAGTCGGCACGCTTTGCTAGAAACTGCTTCCGAACTATCGGCTTGAGACCGGCTGTACATGAAGGCGAGACGGTCTCAAAAGAGTTTGGCGACTCGAAGTTATGTAAGGCGGGAGACGTGGGCCAAGAAGTATGAGTCGTAGACGCGACGTGGATGAAGATTTCTTAGACTTTATTCATGGAGTAGCTAGAAGATTAGTACAATATTTGGCCTCGAAGAGCTTATAGATGCGCTCAGTCGTGGAGGTTTTATGTATCTAGGGTTTCACACTACGGCACAGGAGGATGTCAATGGCGAATCTTGGGTGTTAATTGAGTGTGCATGTATTGAGGGGGGTTTTTGTAACACCCCGAAAATTCAAACCAATTTTAGCGGTGTTTTCTGACACCTGAAAAACTTTTTCCTCTTATCCAAAATATTTCTTCAAATCTTTTGAGGATGATTAAACTTGGGAATTGCTCTCTCAAAATTTCCCGGTGAACCACGAACCACTCCAACACCCGTGATAATTTTGATGCTTAGGTTTTCTCTCGAAAACCCTAGCCCTAATTTATTAAACCTTTTAAACCCTTTTCTCCACCTACCAAAGGGAAGCCTATTTTCGTCGCTGGATAAATTCCACTAAAAATACCAGAGGACTTCCATATCCATACAAAGACATTCCATACAAAAATATTGCATACTTCAATGCAATATTTCCATGTTGAGCGTTATTTTCCAGAATGCCATTTCCGATCCAGAGATGTTTGAGTCAAGCTAGGCACCTCCATAAATTCTGATAAATTCAGGAGATGAATATTTTTACATTCCCTACATTTCATCTTTTGGGGCTAGATCCATGTGAGCAATATTTCCACCACTCCCTTTGTAAGCCAAAAGTAATGCCATTCGGCGACCTCCAAAGCAACCCATGGCCAAATAATTCATATGGCCATGATACTTAGCAGATATGATCACACATATAATGGACACACACCTTCAGGAGATCAGCCCCATGTCCTTTTGGCAAAGCCACTTTTGTATAACCATGCCAATATGCCAATTTGTGGGCACATTGCCAAAACCCAGTTTACCCATGTCCAAATGAGCTCAAACTACATAGACACTCTCCTAGTACCAAGTAAACTCAGTGGTAATTTTGGGAATTTTTCTGAGATGTGCAAGGCCCTGTCATTTCATCGAGCACCTTCGGTGCCTTTGGTTTTCTGAAAATCTTACTCTGCAAAGTTTGGAATCCTTGAGGGATTCTTGTTTGGTTGTCTTGGTCTTATCCTTGTGAACCTAGTGGTTCAAACCTTTTTCAGTTTGGTGCACCGAGTCATCGGGAACGCATCGATGCCGCTCGTGGCGTTCGGAGCGTGCACTGTCGGCGTCCTGCGCGTTCCTATTCCTCCGGTTCCCCTTGCTGTTCCCGCGACCCAGACCAACCCCACAGCGACCAAGCCCTCTCCTGCTCCCCTGGCTCAGACCGGAGCCGTCCCTATCCTCTCCATTTAATTGTTGGAGCAAAGTTGGTGCACCGGTGACCGTCGGTGCTCCCTCTCCCTCTAGCTACAAAAGAGACCGAGGCCTCCTGGCATAACTGATCGAGGAGATCGACAGAGAGAGACCCTAGGGGTCATAGACACCTTTTCCCAGCCCCAGTTCATCGAAAACCTCACCACCCGAAGCTCCAAAAAAAATGGCCGCCATGGCCGAAGCGGCCGAGCTCGCGCTCGTCGCGTTGCTCGCGCCGAGCATCTCCCTAGCCTCCCCGGGACCCTCCCCGGGCGCGGCGCTGTCCCAGAGCGTCGCCGCCGGGCGGCGCCCTCCCCGTGCTCTCCCGTGTGCCCGTGCGGAGGAGTACGTTGACCACGTCCCGCCCCGGCTCCTCCTCGCCGTGGCCCCCCCCCCCCCCCCCCCACGAAATTTTGACAAAACAGACCACCTAGGCGAATGAATTGTCAGAAAAGACCACCTGTGAAATTTTTTGTCAAAAAGGACCACCTCTTCGGTGGCAGCAGGCGTGCCAGGCGACACGTGGCGCCTGCCGCCACGGACAGCGGCGGCATGTAAGGCCGCCATAGGCGGTGGCGGCAGGTTCCTTTGAAACGGAATCACGGCGAATATCTAGCCGTGTGGGTCCCAGCCGCCTGGCACGGTGGCGGCATGCTGAGGTGGCCCGGTGGCCGCCTTGGCTCCTGGCGGCCTTCGGTAATTCTGTGCCTCGATCTATTGTGTTGAGCTGCAGAAACCGTGAGGAGTACTATTTTTATCTTCGGAAGTGGTGCATGCATGCTGTAATAAATGGAGCGTAGCTCGACCATGCAGCGGACCGACCGTACATGCAGCGGTGCAGCCGTGCAGGGCCTGGATGCATTTATACAAGTACCGACCCAGCATTCAAAGTACACATATAGTACTACTCCAATCGAGACTCTGCATGGCGCTGTCGGCAGCATGGCCGAAGGCCGCCAGGAGCCAAGGCGGCCACCGGGCCACCTCAGCATGCCGCCACCGTGCCAGGCGGCTGGGACCCACACGGCCAGATATTCCATTCCAGAGCGCTGTGATTCCGTTTCGAAGGAACCTGCTGCCACCGCCTATGGCGGCCTTACGTGCCGCCGCTGTCCGTGGCGGCAGGCGCCACGTGTCGCCTGGCACGCCTGCCGCCACCGAAGAGGTGGTCCTTTTTGACAAAAAATTTCACAGGTGGTTTTTTCTGACAATTCATTCGTCCAGGTGGTCTGTTTTGTCAAAATTTCCGCCCCCCCCACCGCCTCCACTCCATCCCCGCCGATGGCCGGCCGGCCGACGCGCCGAGCCGCCCGCTCCGGCGCCCTCCCGTGCAGGAGCCGGAGGTGGAAGACGATGGAGATCGATCGGTTCCTCGTCCGTTCTGTTTTCTTTCCGTTCTGAACCGTTTTCCAGCCCAGCAGGCCAGCAGTAGATCACTGCCCACCAGCGGCCTGGCCAGCGCAGCGCTGGCACGTGCACGTGCAGCACGCGGCCCATTAGCGGCCCGTCCGTTTTTTTCCGCGGATTCTTTTTTTCTTTTTCTGCTGGACTGTTTTTCAAATGGCCACAACTTTCGAACCGTAGCTCCGATTAGAGTGATTCAAATTTCTAAATCTTCGTCTCGACGAGCTCTTTCCGGTGGTACTTATTTTATCTCGTTCCAAAATAGTTCTATGGAGTGCCCTTTTATACGTGCATTCCGGATTCCGTGGAACGGGGTTATCGCTGCCCTACGCCGCGGAATTATCCCGACCTTCCCAAACCCGGTGGATCCCCGTCTTCGAAGGCAAGCTAACCCCTTGCTATAAGCCATTCAGCAGTGTTAGTTTGCTGATCTACTTATTGCCATGCTGAGTATTAATATTTTTGTCTGTACCGTTATATTTATGCAAGTCTGAGTGTTGTTCATGTTTAATATGGAACTTGTATTATTGCTCCTGCCATGTTGCATATCATGTTGCATTTTAAATATTGCTGCATATATATATATATCTGGATCCTCGCAACACCCTTTCTTTTTGTCAAACGAGAAGGCGCTTGCCAGCGGAATCGCTGCCACAGTCTTCCGGTTGACGTTTCTTTTTCCTTGCCGAACGAGAATGCGCTTGCCAGCGGAATCGCTGCCACAGTCTTCCGGTTGATGTTTCTTTTTCTTTGTCGAATGAGAAGGCGCTTGCCAGCGGAATCGCTGCCACAGTCTTCCGGTTGACGTTTCTTTTTCCTTGTCGAACGAGAAGGCGCTTGCCAGCGGAATCGCTGCCACAGTCTTTCGGTTGACGTTTCTTTTTCTTTGTCCAACGAGAAGACGCTTGCCAGCGGAATCGCTGCCACAGGCTTCCGCTTGACGTTTTTATTTTTGCTAAGTTTGGACATGGATACTACTATTTCTTGAAATATTGTGTTGCTAACGTTTTGTCGTTTGATGTTACATTATTATATTATTGTGGTTGTTGTGCTGGACTAATCTCTCCGTCGTTTGGACTATTGTATGGTGAAACTTGATTAAATGAAACACCCCATTGGGCGCAGTCGTTCGGTTGTGCTGTCCGAGGGTAGTGGTCGACAGGCACGGGTTCGACTGTGATAGGGAGTCCGGAGCTAGGCATACCCGATAGCGCCGGGGGATGTGCCGGATTTACTTGCCCGTTGTACCATGCGTATAGGGTGGGGCAGGAGAGTGTCTGTAACATCCCAAATTTATAAACCAAGAAAAACTTAGTTTTACCAGGCTCCCAAATTTCAGAACCAACAAAAACTTTTTGAAGTGCTTTGCTAATGATTGTGTTTTCCTTCCCATTGCTATATTTGAACTAGTGTGACTTGTTGTTTGAGTTGTTGACTAATAAATCTAAGACCCCACCAATATAACTATATACTAAACTTGGTGGTCATGTCCTGACAAAAACAAAATATCCCATATATCTCCTCCACTCTTATTTGGACCAACTTATTCTCAAATGATGCTTTGTTTAGCAACAACCAAAATACCCACTCCTTGAGAGAATAAAAGTATCTTCCAAAAATATATGCTTCCAAAAATATGGAGATATATATATACTACCTCCAACCTTGCTATTCCTCTTGTTTTGGTAGCCCTATTTTAAACTCATACTTTTTGGAAAAACAATAAAGGTGGGAAATATGTTGCCCATATATTTTAGAAACCCTTTTGAAAAATATCAAATTATGAAGTTGAGTTTTTCCCACCTTACTCCTGTCAGGGTGACACTGGGTCACCACCCTACCACTTATCAGAGTGATTAAAAACTTGATGGAAAAATTTGTTGTCTAAGTGTTGGTTGTTATTTCCTGCCAAATTGATTGCTTGTGTGGTTGATTATTCAACTGAGCTTGAGGTTTTAAAACACCCCTGTCAACCATTGGGAGGTGACTTGTTTATTCACACTCCCAATAAAATCACTAACTAAAAGAAAAAGGTCTTATTTAAATTTCCCTCCCTATCTACATCTTTATTTTGCTGTCACAATTATTTTATTTTATAAAATCCTGAAATGGGGTGTAATAATAAATCATCTCATTAACATATTATCCCCTTTCCTCAAAATATCTATTTACAAAGATATTTCCAATCTGTCAAATTCCAAGATCCCTTCTTTAATCTTTAAGAGTTATTAGGATTATGACACAAAAATATTTCAAAGAAATTATTTCTTTTCCAACAAAACTTCAGTGGAGTGGTAGTGTGATCTTACCCACTTAATTCTTGCAACTTACCTCTCTCAAATTAAATTATTTTCAAAAGTCCAAATCCAATATCAAATCTCTTCTTTATCTTTTCTAAATCAAGAATGGTGCTATGTTGCACTGGCCTAATAAAATTCTAAACAGCACAACAAACCTAGATAAAACCAATCGAAGCAAATTATGAAAATAAATTTCAGGAATCAAAAGTTTGAAGTTGGTTCGGGATTTTTATCGAACACCTGCCGAGCACCACCGTGTTCATCCCAAACCCGAAATCCAATCAAGAAATTGGAGCTCGATTTGGCGAAATCACGCAGCCCAGCACCTCCCACTCCCTCCATATCTCTCTCTCACTCGAAGGAGGCAAAGGAAGCAAGCCGGTTGACCCCAGAGGTGGAGTGCAAGCGGCGCCACGCCACTGCAGTCCTTGGCGAGCTGCCGCTCCGGTCACCTCCGCGGAGGAGGCAGACGCAACGCCGAAGCAACGCCGAGCCGTGTTCACCACACCACACGCACCCTCTGCTCCTGCCCGACGCGACTCGACCGCCGCCGAGGCCTCTGGCGTGCTCACCGTCCGTGCCAGAGGGCCGCACCCTGCCGCCCGTGATCGCCACTGTGGAGGAGACAGAGAGGACCTCGACGCGACGCCACGGCCTGCCCGACGCATCACCCTCTTCCCTCTGCGCCTGCTTGAGAAGACCCAAGCACCGCAGAGCTCCCTCCCCCTTGCGTGTGCCCTCGCCATGCCACTGCCAGAGCACGCCGCGCGTCGCGACCCGCTCAAGGTCAGCGAGGAACACCGCCGCACCCTTTCCCCGCTTGCCACCGCACCACGCCGTACCCGCACGAGCTCTGCTCCAATGGCGAGCTCTCCCACTCCCCAGCACCCTCACTGCACCCAGTCCACGGCGAGCCGAACCTCGCCGATAAAAGGCCACCCCGCACCCGTGCCTCCACATCCCCTCACAGACCTCTCCCGCACTCCCCACACACCCAGTGCACCGCCAGGAGGGCGGAGCCACTGCCTCCAAGCCTCTGCTGCCCCGGAGTTTCCTCGAGGTTCTGCCGGAGACGAAGGTGGGCGTCGATCACGGCCGAGCCGTGCTGCTCTCTCCCCCTCTCTTCCTTGCACCCCATCCACATCACCATTGCACCCTCACTCACCCGCCGAGTTTTCCCCGTGTTTCGTGCACCGCAGCGCAGCAGGGGACTCGCCGGACTTGGAGCACGGCCGCGGAGGAGCAGCTGCTCTCCGCCGTCGATTGAAGCCGTCCCTGGAAGCAGGACTCATCCAGCAAGCTTTCCCAGACCGCCGCGTTCGTTCTGCCTCATCTCCGCTTCCACCCGGGCCCCAGGTGAGCGAATCGCGAAACTCACCGTCGCCGGAGCCACGGCTCCGTCGTACTCCGGTAGTCGAGGAAGAGATTGATCCTGCGCCGTTGGATTTGAATCCAACGGTAGCGTACCGCTTCACCTTGTTAAGCCACCGACAAGCGGGACCCACCTGTCATAAGTTTAACCATTATCCAGAGCGCGCGATTTAAACCTGAGTCGCTGACGTGTAGGACCCACTTGTCAGGTTCTTCAACTTTTTCCAGAAAAGAGGAATTTTCTAATTCTTTCTCTCTGGAAAAATCAGTACTGGACCTAGCTTATAAATTCAATATCTCGAGTTTTATAATCCAAATAAATCAAACTCAAATTTTCTGGAAGCTTATGAAAATCTTTAACTCACCAAAGTGGTCTCATCTCATTTAAGTAAATAATAAAAATGTATTATTAAAAATGCTCCAGAAGGTTTGAAACACCAAACCATTTGTTTCTCGAGTTATATTAGTCCAAAAGACTTGAAACCAATTTTGCTAGCTTTGTATTAGGATCCTTTAGCTCCCAAAATTTTGGTAGAATTTTTGGAACAGTTTAGAATCTTTAGCATTTGATTGAACTTTAGTAAACCCTTCTGCACTAAATCAATTAGTGTGAATTAATGATAGATCCTTTTGAGCTGAAACCAATTTTATTAGGTCACATTCAACCAATGTTAGCTACCCCTAAAAGGGTTTAATTTTTGAAGCAACATAAATTAATCAGTGGCTAAAACTTGATTAGTGAGTTTCTGGTTTAAAGCAAATGTGTAGGGAGTTTGATAACTCCAAAAGACCTCAATCCAATTGAGTTGTCTTCTACACATCAGTAGCTATCCATAGAAATTTAGTTTGAATTTTTGTGACCAACATAGAATAAATGGTGAATTAAATGGGGTACAACTAGATCCTGCCTTAGTTTAAAAATAATTAAATAAAGGTTATTTCAATTAAATTGAAACCCCCTTGTGTTGCTTAATGTCTGCAGTAGCTATTTATAGCATTTGTGATTGTAATGTGATGATGATGCTGGAGTTAGGTAGTGATTGTTTGTTTTGCTTGTTTAACGTTTAGACGATACCGTTGACGGATTTATCGAGGAAGGAGGTTTTGCTAAACCAGAAGATCAGATCAGTACCACTTTGTGGAGCAAGGCAAGCTACTTCACTAAGCTTGCATCTATATACATCTATTTTGATTTACCTGTTTTACTTAGAATTAGCATAATGATTTACGTGGTGTTTGCCACGAAAGCTATGATTTTGAAAACCCTTTTCCAAATTACAAGTGTATTATTAAGACACCCGATGTAGAGGTGTCAGTGGTATACAATGATTTCGAAATGAATTTGTTTTACTCCAAAACCTTCTGTGAAAAATCTTTTGGTGGGATTACGAACCACCCAAGTTTTGGTTAAAAGTATTTTGCTAAGAAAATTGGAAATGATCGTGAAAACCTTTTCAAAAGTTTATGAAAAACTATTTTGTCACTCTAGGCGAGATATCAGTTGTTTATATAAACTATAGGATGGGAAAAACATTGTTTATTCAAAACTCCTTTGAAAATCCTTGGATGAATTATGGTATACCGGGATGTCGGTATGGAAATGGAGAAGTGAAGTGTGGTGATGTTTATGAAAAATGCACATTGTGTCTTTGTACCATGACTACCAGCCGAAACCTGTGCGACCACATTTACCCACATATGGGCAAGGGCGTAGTCATATAATTTGCTCGTGTTAGTACGGATGCCTCAATAACGAGGATAACCTCGTTCCATGAGGGGATGGTCTGAGGACCTACCCCCTGACCTGGGTCCTCTTCATTGAAGTCTACCGGAAGCCGGTATGAACATGTCGGAGGAAGAGGATTGAAGGGCTCCCTTGGGTCCGCCGGACAGAACTACGAGTCCTCACACTTAGTTTCTGAGGATTTAAGTGTCGATGGAAAGTGTCGTAGAGGCAGGGTCCTATACTAGCATGAGCAAAGGAGAGGCTATGGCCGGGAAACCGGATGGATGTGGGAAAAGCGTGCTACCTCTGCAGAGGGTAAAACTATTCGAATAGCCGAGTCCTCGGATATGGACAGTTGGAAGGCTGTCCTAAGACCATGTGCAGGTTTTACAAAGTTTTGGGTTTGAAAGGAAAATGAGTGGAAATTGTCTTATGCAACTATACCAAGGGTATGGTATGAGGTTGCTGGAAAAATAAGTAACCATGAGGGAGGATATGATCAGAAAACAGGAAGGGTTTTGGGAAATGTGGACAAGACGGTGGTTTTCAAGGAAAAAGGGTTTTTAAAGAAATTTCCTATCTTTTAACCAAAGGTATTTTCGAGGAAAAAGGTTTAAAAAGACCTCTTACCTTTTTCAACAAAGGTAGGTGAGAAATCTACTTTCCAAAATGATTTGTCTTCAACAGGATTACAAATCTACTCTTCCCTTTTTAAATAAAGATATAGTGATGTTTTCCTAAAAATAGAAGTCTTTTAAAATTAAAAACTAGTGCATGCTCCTGTTGGGGTAGTTTGCGAGTACAATCAAATGTACTCACATTGGTTTCGTCCCTGGCTATTGTCTTAGCCAGATTTTGGGAAGAAGAAGAGCAGTTCGAAGAAGAGGAGTTCACTGACATCCTTGCGAACTAGGGCGCTTCCCAGTCAGTTGCCTGTAGGGTTAAGGCGAATGACTTGGGCTCCACGTTGTTTGGTGATTCCGCTGCAAGTACCTGTTGAAGCTTATGACTTCAACCACGTAAGTATATTTATTCGGTATTTTTGGGTGTTCTGTGATATCAATTCGAGTTATGTGCAGCAACATACTGATCACGGGATTGTTGCAGGAAACATAACGAGTATCTCGGGTACTTAATCCGGGGTCCTCACAGACTTGGTATCAGAGCCATCCTGACTGTAACAGACCTTAGTTAGCATGGACGTTAGTTATGAAGGAAAATATTTTGCTAAAAATATATTAATACCAAAAATATATCTTTATCTAGGGAAGTCCAAAAATGACTCCCACTCTTCTCATCTTCTCAAATATTTCCGAGTCTTACCCTTCTATTTTAAGATTTTCCAAGAATTTTTCTACTCTCTTGTACCTGTTCAAAATACTTGACGATGAACCCAAAGGAGACCTAATTAGCTAACACCTACGAGAAGAAGCCCCCATTTTGAATATTCAACATTCAACATCAAGGTGGTTGATCTACAAATGCCAATCTCATCGATATCAACAAAGCAAGAGACTTCTGAAGACTTTCATTCAACGTCAACCATTCTACTCCAGTGGCAACCCCAATCCAAGTATTCCAGCTGAAGCCCGAGGTGATGAAATGGAGACTTCGTCAACTATTTATAACCAAGGCCCCTAGGGAACTTTAGTATACTACCCACTACCACGAGTATTAGGCGTACACCGATACTACATATACCTTGTGTGTTTATTGTTTGTTTGTGACGTTCCCCTACAGTGAGTCAACGGATTTGACCCATCCCTGCCTAACCGGCATGGCCAGGCGTCGTTCACAGTAGAGTACAGTAAGACTTGTCCCCACTACCTGAGAGACGCTCACCAGGTTCTTCCATAGAAAGGAGCCGACACAACCTAGCCTATATAAGGTCCCGTTCCATCTGCCATCTATACCCACCCTCACTCACCGTCCATAGCAACCCAACTCTCCTGAGGCAGGAATCCCGTGTTCTTATCCTTTCTCCCGAGCCAAAGCCACCCAATGGCAAACCCCAGGGTCATTCTGGAAACCACTGCCGAAGATCATGGCGGGTTTCCACTGATGCTTTGGAAGGCCGTCTGCCATTTTCTTGGTAACCCTGCTCGCCCCCGATATGTGGTGTTCGAGAACTCCCTCTCGCCTGCCGGGAGTGAATTCCAAGCCGACGTGCACCTAACTCGTGTCCGTTGGGCACAAGTCAGGCCTACTTGATTCATGGAAGGAGCATGCCCACCCTAGATCAAGCCCTCCAGGTAGCAGCCTGGGAAGGCCTTGTCCGTCTCCGGTACTCGGAACCGGCGATGGCGCAGAGTCGAGCTTTTCACCTTCTTCCCGTCACTCCTCCGCTTGGAGAGGAGCCTGCTCAAATTCCCATTGAAAGAGAAGTCGATCCTGCCGTAATCACCCTGGTCACCTATGGAGCCTCCATGACAAGACTCCTCCATTCCCTGATGGCGGAACTCATAATCACAAGGCGCCACCTTGGTCGAGCCCACCTGGAACTGAGTCGAGCAAGGAACCCACCCACTTTCAATCATGTGCAAGCTCAGGAGTCAGGACAACCGTTCCCAGATGATTTGCTGGACCACAGCCTTGATGCATCTGTAGCACAAGTTTTAGCCCGAGCTCAGCAGCAACCCCAAGAGCGAGGTGTAATCCTCGAAGGCGTACCTGTAGTTCCCCACCCCGTGGAAGATGGAGACGTGGACACCACCCTTCGTCTCGCCCACGCTCCACCGACAACCAGAGGCCGTCAAGCGAGTAGAACCTCTGTTTAGTTAGCCTGAGTGACGCTTGTATGTTGGTAGATGAAAGTAGGAGGATGGTTGTTTGTTGTTTGTTTTTCTCGTGTTTCTTGTAATGCAAGGTTGTTGTCTGTTCCCCGGTTGATGTCAAATCAGCCCGAAATAAAAACTTGGTGTTCTTATCATCTTGTTAACCACTTGGTTGACACCTGATGGAATGTCATGCTCTTTCTTCAGTTAAAGATTTTAAAAGAAACAACAGATCACTTAAACCAGGAACCGTATATGTGACCCCAGACGCATATACCCCCCCCTGGGAATTAATGCAAACTTTGAATGGGACTATTTTGCAGTATGCAAATTATTTTGTGTGTGGTCTCCTACATGCCTTCTTCACAAGGTTCCTCACCCAATATGAACCTTGTGCATCCCGCATGTTAAAGAAAGGGCCCGAGCCCTCCACGAGATGTAACCCTCGCAAGCCGTAGAATGCTTGCTGGGAGTCAATGCTCGGAAACACAGAAGGACTTCTTGTAGGGTGTTTTTAGTTGTTGTGTTCAACCTATATGGTTGAAATGTTATGCTACCACTGCAAATGGTTGGTACCATATAATGCAGTGTTATATCCTAAAAATATATTTTCTCACTAAAACAAGATTATTCTAGTACCTCTATCTGTGCTGCAAGACCAGAGTTGTGGCAACCAAGAAAAATTTCGAAGATGCAAATCTTGTCCCAGTTCATCAGCGAAGACAAGATCAGTACAACCACGGAGTTCAGTACAGAAGCGAGGATTTCAAAAAAACCAAGGATACAAATTCTACTCCTAAGAACACTGCCAGTACTCAGCACCGATGCAACGGCACCCCAGAGATTCCTACTCCCCTCGAGCTCCAGAACGCCACCAGAGGAGGAGCCTGGCTCATCCGAAGCCAAATCGCGAATCGCGCGACGGCGACAGACGACTCGAGCAGCCGGCTCACCTCCAGCCGGAAGAACAGCCACCTCAGCCACCGGCGGAACAGCTGGTTCCTCCACCACAGCCCGCTCCACCGCCGCCGCAAGCTCCTCCACCGCAGCTGGCCCCTCCGCCGCATCTGGCTCCTCCGGCGCAGCTTGCGCCACCGTCGCAGCACCAGCCCCAGCGCCAGACCACAAATTGCACAAGGCCACGGCTAAGAGGACCACTGCTACGAACAGCAGGCTGTACACCATCGAAATCAAGAACACGAAGAGCACGAAGATGAAGAAGCCCTCGATGATGCCCGCATCCTCCATCGCATCAACGTAGGCTCTGAAGAAATCACTAATGAAGCCCATGGCGACGAGGCGATAGGAGAAATGTTTTCGAAGGTTACTAACTTATAACCAGGGCTCGGATGCCGCTCCTCGACACCGCTTTGCGCGGGAAAAAGGAAGGAATCCCGAGCAGTACTCGCCTTAATGGCGCGAAACCACCCAGACGTCGTGTCCCAAAGCCGTGTCTGCCGCTGCATCAACGGACCGCACGCGCAGCAGTGCCTCAGAGGAGTGCTTCGCGCACTAAGAGCTCGTCAAGTACGAAGCCAAGGTGAGCAAGGAGGAAGAAGAGGAGGAAGGGAAGGAGAGACTGCCAGGTGGACCTCGGTCCCACACGTCAGTGAGTAAGCGGTTGAACCCCGTGTTCTTCTATCCATTAATTCTAAAGCATGTCCCTCGCTTTCCCAGTTTCCTCTGCAAAAGAAAACCCCTCTGGGTAACCCAATCCCCACTGTATATTTGAGCCAGTTATTGGTGGTACAGATATTTTGGTATAAAAGAACCCCTGCTTTTCCCCAAACACCCGTGCCCTCGTACTCTCCTGTACCCCCGGGCAAATCTCGAGGACGAGATTTATTTTAAGGGGGGAAGGATCTGTAACATCCCAAATTTATAAACCAAGAAAAACTTAGTTTTACCAGGCTCCCAAATTTCAGAACCAACAAAAACTTTTTGAAGTGCTTTGCTAATGATTGTGTTTTCCTTCCCATTGCTATGTTTGAACTAGTGTGACTTGTTGTTTGAGTTGTTGACTAATAAATCTAAGACCCAACCAATATAACTATATACTAAACTTGGTGGTCATGTCCTGACAAGAACAAAATATCCCATATATCTCCTCCACTCTTATTTGGACCAACTTATTCTCAAATGATGCTTTGTTTAGCAACAACCAAAATACCCACTCCTTGAGAGAATAAAAGTATCTTCCAAAAATATATGCTTCCAAAAATATGGAGATATATATATACTACCTCCAACCTTGCTATTCCTCTTGTTTTGGTAGCCCTATTTTAAACTCATACTTTTTGGAAAAACAATAAAGGTGGGAAATGTGTTGCCCATATATTTTAGAAACCCTTTTGAAAAATATCAAATTATGAAGTTGAGTTTTTCCCACCTTACTCCTGTCAGGGTGACACTGGGTCACCACCCTACCACTTATCAGAGTGATTAAAAACTTGATGGAAAAATTTGTTGTCTAAGTGTTGGTTGTTATTTCCTGCCAAATTGATTGCTTGTGTGGTTAATTATTCAACTGAGCTTGAGGTTTTAAAACACCCCTGTCAACCATTGGGAGGTGACTTGTTTATTCACACTCCCAATAAAATCACTAACTAAAAGAAAAAGGTCTTATTTAAATTTCCCTCCCTATCTACATCTTTATTTTGCTGTCACAATTATTTTATTTTATAAAATCCTGAAATGGGGTGTAATAATAAATCATCTCATTAACATATTATCCCCTTTCCTCAAAATATCTATTTACAAAGATATTTCCAATCTGTCAAATTCCAAGATCCCTTCTTTAATCTTTAAGAGTTATTAGGATTATGACACAAAAATATTTCAAAGAAATTATTTCTTTTCCAACAAAACTTCAGTGGAGTGGTAGTGTGATCTTACCCACTTAATTCTTGCAACTTACCTCTCTCAAATTAAATTATTTTCAAAAGTCCAAATCCAATATCAAATCTCTTCTTTATCTTTTCTAAATCAAGAATGGTGCTATGTTGCACTGGCCTAATAAAATTCTAAACAGCACAACAAACCTAGATAAAACCAATCGAAGCAAATTATGAAAATAAATTTCAGGAATCAAAAGTTTGAAGTTGGTTCGGGATTTTTATCGAACACCTGCCGAGCACCACCGTGTTCATCCCAAACCCGAAATCCAATCAAGAAATTGGAGCTCGATTTGGCGAAATCACGCAGCCCAGCACCTCCCACTCCCTCCATATCTCTCTCTCACTCGAAGGAGGCAAAGGAAGCAAGCCGGTTGACCCCAGAGGTGGAGTGCAAGCGGCGCCACGCCACTGCAGTCCTTGGCGAGCTGCCGCTCCGGTCACCTCCGCGGAGGAGGCAGACGCAACGCCGAAGCAACGCCGAGCCGTGTTCACCACACCACACGCACCCTCTGCTCCTGCCCGACGCGACTCGACCGCCGCCGAGGCCTCTGGCGTGCTCACCGTCCGTGCCAGAGGGCCGCACCCTGCCGCCCGTGATCGCCACTGTGGAGGAGACAGAGAGGACCTCGACGCGATGCCACGGCCTGCCCGACGCATCACCCTCTTCCCTCTGCGCCTGCTTGAGAAGACCCAAGCACCGCAGAGCTCCCTCCCCCTTGCGTGTGCCCTCGCCATGCCACTGCCAGAGCACGCCGCGCGTCGCGACCCGCTCAAGGTCAGCGAGGAACACCGCCGCACCCTTTCCCCGCTTGCCACCGCACCACGCCGTACCCGCACGAGCTCTGCTCCAATGACGAGCTCTCCCACTCCCCAGCACCCTCACTGCACCCAGTCCACGGCGAGCCGAACCTCGCCGATAAAAGGCCACCCCGCACCCGTGCCTCCACATCCCCTCACAGACCTCTCCCGCACTCCCCACACACCCAGTGCACCGCCAGGAGGGCGGAGCCACTGCCTCCAAGCCTCTGCTGCCCCGGAGTTTCCTCGAGGTTCTGCCGGAGACGAAGGTGGGCGTCGATCACGGCCGAGCCGTGCTGCTCTCTCCCCCTCTCTTCCTTGCACCCCATCCACATCACCATTGCACCCTCACTCACCCGCCGAGTTTTCCCCGTGTTTCGTGCACCGCAGCGCAGCAGGGGACTCGCCGGACTTGGAGCACGGCCGCGGAGGAGCAGCTGCTCGCCGCCGTCGATTGAAGCCGTCCCTGGAAGCAGGACTCGTCCAGCAAGCTTTCCCAGACCGCCGCGTTCGTTCTGCCTCATCTCCGCTTCCACCCGGGCCCCAGGTGAGCGAATCGCGAACCTCACCGTCGCCGGAGCCACGGCTCCGTCGTACTCCGGTAGTCGAGGAAGAGATTGATCCTGCGCCGTTGGATTTGAATCCAACGGTAGCGTACCGCTTCACCTTGTTTAGCCACCGACAAGCGGGACCCACCTGTCATAAGTTTAACCATTATCCAGAGCGCGCGATTTAAACCTGAGTCGCTGACGTGTAGGACCCACTTGTCAGGTTCTTCAACTTTTTCCAGAAAAGAGGAATTTTCTAATTCTTTCTCTCTGGAAAAATCAGTACTGGACCTAGCTTATAAATTCAATATCTCGAGTTTTAGGAATCCAAATAAATCAAACTCAAATTTTATGGAAATCTTATGAAAATCTTTAACTCACCAAAGTGGTCTTATCTCATTTAAATAAATAATAAAAATGTATTATTAAAAATGCTCCAGAAGGTTTGAAACACCAAACCATTTGTTTCTCGAGTTATATTAGTCCAAAAGACTTGAAACCAATTTTGCTAGCTTTGTATTAGGATCCTTTAGCTCCCAAAATTTTGGTAGAATTTTTGGAACAGTTTAGAATCTTTAGCATTTGATTAAACTTTAGTAAACCCTTCTGCACTAAATCAATTAGTGTGAATTAATGATAGATCCTTTTGAGCTGAAACCAATTTTATTAGGTCACATTCAACCAATGTTAGCTACCCCTAAAAGGGTTTAATTTTTGAAGCAACATAAATTAATCAGTGGCTAAAACTTGATTAGTGAGTTTCTGGTTTAAAGCAAATGTGTAGGGAGTTTGATAACTCCAAAAGACCTCAATCCAATTGAGTTGTCTTCTACATATCAGTAGCTATCCATAGAAATTTAGTTTGAATTTTTGTGACCAACATAGAATAAATGGTGAATTAAATGGGGTACAACTAAATCCTGCCTTAGTTTAAAAATAATTAAATAAAGGTTATTTCAATTAAATTGAAACCCCCTTGTGTTGCTTAATGTCGGCAGTAGCTATTTATAGCATTTGTGATTGTAATGTGATGATGATGCTGGAATTAGGGTAGTGATTGTTTGTTTTGCTTGTTTAACGTTTAGACGATACCGTTGACGGATTTATCGAGGAAGGAGGTTTTACTAAACGAGAAGATCAGGATCAGTACCACTTTGTGGAGCAAGGCAAGCTACTTCACTAAGCTTGCAGCTATATACATCTATTTTGATTTACCTGTTTTACTTAGAATTAGCATAATGATTTACGTGGTGTTTGCCACGAAAGCTATGATTTTGAAAACCCTTTTCCAAATTACAAGTGTATTATTAAGACACCCGATGTAGAGGTGTCAGTGGTATACAATGATTTCGAAATGAATTTGTTTTACTCCAAAACCTTCTGTGAAAAATCCTTTTGGTGGGATTACGAACCACCCAAGTTTTGGTTAAAAGTATTTTGCTAAGAAAATTGGAAATGATCGTGAAAACCTTTTCAAAAGTTTATGAAAAACTATTTTGTCACTCTAGGCCGAGATATCAGTTGTTTATATAAACCTATAGGATGGGAAAAACATCGTTTATTCAAAACTCCTTTGAAAATCCTTGGATGAATTATGGTATACCGGGATGTCGGTATAGAAATGGAGAAGTGAAGTGTGGTGATGTTTATGAAAAATGCACATTGTGTCTTTGTACCATGACTACCAGCCGAAACCTGTGCGACCACATTTACCCACATATGGGCAAGGGCGTAGTCATATAATTTGCTCGTGTTAGTACCGGATGCCTCAATAACGAGGATAACCTCGTTCCATGAGGGGATGGTCTGAGGACCTACCCCCTGACCTGGGTCCTCTTCATTGAAGTCTACCGGAAGCCGGTATGAACATGTCGGAGGAAGAGGATTGAAGGGCTCCCTTGGGTCCGCCGGACAGAACTACGAGTCCTCACACTTAGTTTCTGAGGATTTAAGTGTCGATGGAAAGTGTCGTAGAGGCAGGGTCCTATACTAGCATGAGCAAAGGAGAGGCTATGGCCGGGAAACCGGATGGATGTGGGAAAAGCGTGCTACCTCTGCAGAGGGTAAAACTATTCGAATAGCCGAGTCCTCGGATATGGACAGTTGGAAGGCTGTCCTAAGACCATGTGCAGGTTTTACAAAGTTTTGGGTTTGAAAGGAAAATGAGTGGAAATTGTCTTATGCAACTATACCAAGGGTATGGTATGAGGTTGCTGGAAAAATAAGTAACCATGAGGGAGGATATGATCAGAAAACAGGAAGGGTTTTGGGAAATGTGGACAAGACGGTGGTTTTCAAGGAAAAAGGGGTTTTTAAAGAAATTTCCTATCTTTTAACCAAAGGGTATTTTCGAGGAAAAAGGTTTAAAAAGACCTCTTACCTTTTTCAACAAAGGTAGGTGAGAAATCTACTTTCCAAAATGATTTGTCTTCAACAGGATTACAAATCTACTCTTCCCTTTTTAAATAAAGATATAGTGATGTTTTCCTAAAAATAGAAGTCTTTTAAAATAAAAACTAGTGCATGCTCCTGTTGGGGTAGTTTGCGAGTACAATCAAATGTACTCACATTGGTTTCGTCCCTGGCTATTGTCTTAGCCAGATTTTGGGAAGAAGAAGAGCAGTTCGAAGAAGAGGAGTTCACTGACATCCTTGCGAACTAGGGCGCTTCCCAGTCAGTTGCCTGTAGGGTTAAGGCGAATGACTTGGGCTCCACGTTGTTTGGTGATTCCGCTGCAAGTACCTGTTGAAGCTTATGACTTCAACCACGTAAGTATATTTATTCGGTATTTTTTTTTTGGGTGTTCTGTGATATCAATTCGAGTTATGTGCAGCAACATACTGATCACGGGATTGTTGCAGGAAACATAACGAGTATCTCGGGTACTTAATCCGGGGTCCTCACAGTGTCCCAGCAAGTGGACCGTCACGAGAGTGTATTTTGCTTAGTACGACTTTGGGCGTGACAAACCTGAAGTGCCAACTGAGTGGGGTGCATTCTGATAGGTGGTAAAGCAAACTCTCGAGAGTATCAACCTAGCAAGCTAGCCCCGTTCCTGGGATGTGGAACAACAGTTCAGTGTCGGTCACACTGTGTGTCTTTGTCGTGTCCGGAGGTTAAACTTAAGATTTGTTTGAAATAATTAATGAACAACCTGACCACACTTAATAAATAATAAACAATAAGATGGTGTAGGGAATGTTACCTGAGATAACAAATGTGATAAGGCCAGTGGGCCTAGCAGTGTTGACAGATGTAATGAGCCTTGTGAGGCTAGAGGCCAGTGGGCCTAGCTGTGTTGATATGAGTTGTTGTGTTACTTGGTACCAACTGGTACACTCGATTATACTCGTTACAGGTAATTTCCTTGTATGATTGCCAGTATACGATCCAACCCCACCTGGCTTGGACTCTGTACTGGTGATACCCCATTGTTTGGTTATGCTATGATTTGCTTGTGATGCCATGCTACCTTCATGTTATTATTTTGATCTACCTAGAGTAGACACTTGCCATGTTGTAGGATTTTATTTCCAAAGTATATCTTGTTGCATGATTGTTGGATTATTTGTAGTGAGTGGCGATTCTTGCTGAGTGCATATGAATGTACTCACGGGCCTTGTGTTTGTGGCCAGATTTTGGCGAGGAATCATCTTCTACCTTAGCAAGGAGATGGAGCAAGAGCGTGCTAGGATCAGTAGCCCAGCCAGATGCCTGTGGAATGGAGCCGCTCCAAGCCGTTGCCTTAGTCGTCTTCCGCTGCCAGTTAAACTCTGTACTGAGTCATGCTTGGCTTGATATTTCTGTCATGCATTGATGGCCTTGTAAACCATTTGTAGCACTTCTTGTGCCTGACTGTGTAATGATTTCCACTATGTTGCACTGTCGCGATGTGCGGCCAGATATCTTGGGCTGGCGCATGGGATGACCGCCTCTCTGGTGTTATGTGCCAGGGAGGGGTGTCACACACGTGGTATCAGAGCACCAGGCTGGCTGTAGACTACCCTATCAGGGAAAGCCCCGCCTTACTTTTGCCCGATAGTGAGCCGATGGATTTAACCCATCTCCGCCTAACCGGCATGGCTAGTGTCGGTCCACAGTAAGGTGCAGTCGGACTTGTCCCATTCCCTAGGAGTGGCTCGCCGGTTTCTTACAAGAGAAGGAGCCGACACAACCCAGCTTATATGAGACCCCAGTCCTAGCTGCCATTTATCCCCACCCTCGCCTGCTATCCTTAGCAACCCAGCTCTCTTGAAGCAGGATCCCGCAAAGGAATCCAGCGTTCTTACCTCATCCTACACCCAGAGCCATAGCAATCCGATGGCGAACCCAAGGTCGTCCTGGAAACCCCTGCCGAGGATCATGGCGAATTTCCACTGATGCTTTGGAAGGCCGTCTGTGTTCTCCTTGGTAGGCCTGCTCGCCCTCGATATGTGGTGTTCGAGAACTCACTCTCGCCTGCCGGGAGTGAATTTCGAGCAGACGTGCATATCGGCTCGTGTCCGTTGGGCACAAGTCAGCCTTACTTGATCCAAGGTTGGACCATGCCCACTCTTCATCAAGCCATCCAGGTAGCAACCTGGGAAGGTCTCGTCCGCCTGCGGTACTCGGAACCAGCAATGGTGGAAAGTCGAGCTTTCCACTTTCTCCCAGCCAGACCCCAGTCTGGTGCGGAGGCTGTCCAAACTTCCATCAGAGAAGAAGTCGACCCTGCCGTTATCACCCAGGTCACCTACGGGGCCGCAATGACAAAGTTTTGCCATTCTCTGAGGGATGAACTCTTCACCACAAGGCGCAACCTTGGTCGTGCTCGCATGCAACTGAGTCGAGCAAGGAACCCACCTACCCTCGACCATGGGCAAGCTCAGGGTACAGGACTCCCATTCCAAGATGATTTGCCGGGATCCAGTCTTGATGCCTCTGGGACACAAGCACTAGCCCCAGTTCAGCAGTACCTCCAAGCAGGAGGCATAATCCTCGAAGGCGTGCCTGCAATTCCCCACCCCGCGGGAGATGGAGATGTGGACACCACTCTTCGTCTCGGCCGCGCTCCATCGACTACCAGAGGCCGTCAAGCGGAGTAGAACCCATGTTTAGTTAGCCTGAGTGGCGCTTGTATGTGGTAGGTGAGAATCAGTGAGGTTGTTTGTTCTTCTTGTGATGGCTTGTAATGTAAGGTTTGTTATATGTTTTCTGGTTGGTGCCGAATCAGCCCAGAATAAAACTTGGTGTTCTTATTCTCCTGTTAACCGGTATGGTTGAAATGATTATGCCATACCACTGCAAATGTTTTGGCCCACAAAATGGAGGGTTAATTTCTAAAAGATATTTTCTTAGTGTAGCAAGTTCTCCTATCTGTATGCTAGTGCCTCTGCAATTCTATATGTGCTGCAAGACCAGATTTGTGGCAGCTGAGAAAAAGTTCAGAAATGCAAATTTTGTTCCAGTTCGTCAGAGAAGACAAATTTGTTACATCCACTAAGTTCAGTACAGAAGGGAAATTTCATAATCAAAGGACACAAGTTCTACCCCAACTACTCAGTGCGGATGCAAAGGCACCCCAGAAATTCTACTCCCTCTCACGCTCCACGGCGTCACCAGAGGACGAGCCAGGCTCACCCGATGCCGTGTCGCGGACCGCGCGATGGCGACGGACGGCTCGAGCGGCCTGCTCCCCTCTCGCCGGAAGAACAGCCACCGGCGGCGCAGCCTGCCCCTCCGCCGCAGCCTGCTCCTCCGCCGCAGCCAGCCCCTCCGCCGCAGCACCACCACCAGTGCCCGACCACCAATGGAACAGGCCGTGGATCAAGACGACCACCGCCGCCAGCAGCAGCGCGGTCACCACCGAAGACGAGATCCCGAAGAGCACGACGATGATAACGTGCTCGACGAAGCCCGCTCCCTCCGGCATCTCGTAGTATGCTTTGAAGAAATCGTGAATGAAGCTCATGGTTGGGATGAGGACGAGAAGAATTTTGGAGATTTCCGATTTATAGCCGGAGCTCGGATGCCGCGCCTCGGCACCGCATTGCGCGGGAAAAGGGAAAGAATCGCGAGCAGTGCTCGCCCGATGGCGCGAAACGTCGATGCTTTGCTCCCCAAAGCCGTGATGGCCGCTGCATCGATGGACCGCACTCGCAGCAGAGCCGCAATGGAGTGCTCCACGCACTGAGAACCAGCCGTGGACGGAGCGAGAGAGAGCGAGGAAGAAGAAGAAGGGAGAAAGGAAGGAGACTGCCAGGTGGACCCCGGTCCCACATGCCAGTGAGGAAGCTGATTGTCTCTGTGTGCTTCTATCCTTTATCCAAGACCGTATATCTCGACTTTCTAGTATCCTGTAGGGAAAAATCCTTGCAAAAATGATTTTTGGGGAAAGTCCAAATCCCACTGGTCTGTGAGCCAATTTTGGTGGCACCAATGTTTTCGTTTAAATGAAACCCTGTTTATTTTTTCAAAACCTGTGTATGCATGAAAATGAATATACAGCTTTTCTAAAATAAAATCGTAAACTTTTGTTTTCCCAAACTTGTGGTAACAGTCTTCCTAAAATAAATCCTTGGTTGATGGTTGTTAGTTTGGTTGTAGATCTTGTTTGATCTTGCCATGTTCATGTCTGTTTGAGCAAAAGCCTTGGATCTAATTTAATTAACATGCTAGCAGATCCTATGTTGATTGATTGTGTGAGCCCCTGCCATGCCATATTTTAAATGCATTAATTATGGTAGAAATATCATACTTTTAAAATATATGATTTTATTAATAACCTGGTTGAGTGCCGACCACTTTGGGTGTCAAAATCCTAGTATTTTGTAGAAAAAGTTTTTATTTGGGGTATAAATGGATCGTTCAAGAATTATCTTGTATAACCCCCTTAATCTCGAGGACGAGATTCTTTTAAGGGGGGAAAGTCTGTAACACCCCGAAAATTCAAACCAATTTTAGCGGTGTTTTCTGACACATAAAAAACTTTTTCCTCTTATCCAAAATATTTCTTCAAATCTTTTGAGGATGATTTGACCTGGGAATTGCTCTCTCAAAATTTCCCGGTGATCCACGAACCACTCCAACACCCGTGATAATTTTGATGCTTAGGTTTTCTCTCGAAAACCCTAGCCCTAATTATTAAACCTTTTAAACCCTTTTCTCCACCTATCAAAGGGAAACCTATTTTCGTCGCTGGATAAATTCCACTAAAAATACCAGAGGACTTCCATATCCAAAGAAAGACATTCCATACAAAAATATTGCATACTTCAATGCAATATTTCCAAGTTGGGCGTTATTTTCCAAAATGCCATTTCCGATCCAGAGATGTTTGAGTCAAGCTAGGCACCTCCATAAATTCTGATAAATTCAGGGGATGAATATTTTTACATTCCCTACATTTCATCTTTTGGGGCCAGATCCATTTGAGCAATATTTCCACCACTCCCTTTGTAAGCCAAAAGTAATGCCATTCGGCGACCTCCAAAGCAACCCATGGCCAAATAATTCATATGGCCATGATACTTAGCAGATATGATCACACATATAATGGACACACACCTTCAGGAGATCAGCCCCATGTCCTTTTGGCAAAGCCACTTTTGTATAACCATGCCAATATGCCAGTTTGTGGGCACATTGCCAAAACCCAGTTTACCCATGTCCAAATGAGCTCAAACTACATAGACACTCTCCTAGTACCAAGTAAACTCAGTGGTAATTTTTGGGAATTTTTCTGAGATGTGCAAGGCCCCTGTCATTTCATCGAGCACATTCGGTGCCTTTGGTTTTCTGAAAATCTTACTATGCAAAGTTTGGAAGCCTTGAGGGATTCTTGTTTGGTTGTCTTGGTCTTGTCCTTGTGAACCTAGTGGTACAAACCTTTTTCAGCTTGGTGCCCCGAGTCATCGGGAACGCATCGATGCCGCTCGTGGCGTTCGGAGCGCGCACTGTCGGCGTCCTGCACGTTCCTATTCCTCCGGTACCCCTTGCTGTTCCCGCGACCCAGACCAACCCCACAGCGACCAAGCCTTCTCCTGCGCCCCTGGCTCAGACCGGAGCCATCCCTATCCTCTCCATTTAATTGTTGGAGGAAAGTTGGTGCACCGGTGACCGTCGGTGCTCCCTCTCCCTCTAGCTACAAAAGAGACCGAGGCCTCCTGGGCATGACTGATCGAGGAGATCGACGGAGAGAGACCCTAGAGGTCATAGAACCCTTTTCCCAGCCCCAGTTCATCGAAAACCTCACCACCCGAAGCTCCAAAAAAAATGGCCTCCATGGCCGAAGCGGCCGAGCTCGCGCTCGTCGCGTTGCTCGCGCCGAGCATCTCCCCTAGCCTCCCCGGGCGCGGCGCTGTCCCACAGCGTCGCCGCCGTCCTCGAACGGCCGCCGGGCGGCGCCCTCCCCGTGCTCTCCCGTGCGTGCCCGTGCGGAGGAATACGTCCCCGCCCCGGCTCCTCCTGGCCACGCCCCCCCCCCCACCGCCTCCACTCCATCCCCGCCGACGGCCGGCCGGCCGGCGCGCCGAGCCGCCCGCTCCGGCGACCACGGCGCCCTCCCGTGCAGGAGCCGGAGGTGGAAGACGATGGAGATCGATCTGTTCCTCGTCCGTTCTGTTTTCTTTCCGTTCTGAACCGTTTTCCAGCCCAGCAGGCCAGCAGCAGATCACGGCCCACCAGCGGCCCGGCCAGCGCAGCGCTGGCACGTGCACGTGCAGCACGCGGCCGCGGCCCATTAGCGGCCCGTCCGTTTTTTTTCGCAGTTTCTTTTTCTGCTGGACAGTTTTTCAAATGGCCACCACTTTCGAACCGTAGCTCCGATTGGAGTGATTCAAATTTCTAAATTTTCGTCTCGACGAGCTCTTTCCGGTAGTACTGATTTCATCTCGTTCCAAAATAGTTCTATGGGGTGCCCTTTTATACGTGAATTCCGGAGTCCGTGGAACAGGGCTATCGCTGCCCTACGCCGCGGAATCATCCCGACCTTCCCAAACCCGGTGGATCCCCGTCTTCAAAGGCAAGCTAACCCCTTGCTATAAGCCGTTCAGCAGTGTTTGTTTGTTGATCTACTTATTGCCATGCTGAGTATTAATATTTTTGTCTGTACCGTTATATTTATGCAAGTCTGAGTGTTGTTCATGTTTAATATGGAACTTGTATTATTGCTCCTGCCATGTTGCATATCATGTTGCATTTTAAATATTGCTGCATATATATATCTGTGGATCCTCGCAACACCCTTTCTTTTTGTCAAACGAGAAGGCGCTTGCCAGCGGAATCGCTGCCACCGTCTTCCGGTTGACGTTTCTTTTTTCTTGTCGAACGAGAAGGCGCTTGCCAGCGGAATCGCTGCCACAGTCTTCCGGTTGACGTTTCTTTTTCCTTGTCGAACGAGAAGGCGCTTGCCAGCGGAATCGCTGCCACAGTCTTCCGGTTGACGTTTTTTTTTCTTTGTCGAACGAGAAGGCGCTTGCCAGAGGAATCGCTGCCACAGTCTTCCGCTTGACGTCTTTATTTTTGCTAAGTTTGGACATGGATACTACTATTTCTTGAAATATTGTGTTGCTAATGTTTTGTCGTTTGATGTTACATTATTATATTATTGTGGTTGTTGTGCTGGACTAATCTCTCCGTCGTTTGGACTATTGTATGGTGAAACTTGATTAAATGAAACACCCCTCCAAACAACGATAAGGTCTATTCATAGTGCCACTAATCTGGACCCTTGCACGCGATACCACCGTTGTCTCATGGAAAACCGTGGCCTAGTAGGTTGTTGAGCCTCTTTTGCACCATCCATTGGGCGCAGTCGTTCGGTTGTGCTGTCCGAGGGTAGTGGTCGACAGGCACGGGTTCGACTGTGATAGGGAGTCTGGAGCTAGGCATACCCGGTAGCGCCGGGGGATGTGCCGGATTTACTTGCCCGTTGTTCCATGCGTAAAGGGTGGGGCAGGAGAGTGTCCCAGCAAGTGTACCATCACGAGAGTGTATTTTGCTTAGTACGACTTTGGGCGTGATAAACCTGAAGTGCCGGCTGAGTGGGGTGCATTCTGATAGGTGGTAAAGCAAACTCTCGAGAGTATCAACCTAGCAAGCTAGCCCCGTTCCTGGGATATGGAACAATAGTTCAGTGTCGGTCACACTGTGTGTCTTTGCCGTGTCCGGAGGTTAAACTTAAGATTTGTTTGAAATAATTAATGAACAACCTGACCACACTTAATAAATAATAAACAATAAGATGGTGCAGGGAATGTTACCTGAGATAACAAATGTGATAAGGCCGGTGGGCCTAGCAGTGTTGACAGATGTAATGAGCCTTGTGAGGCTAGAGGCCAGTGGGCCTAGCTGTGTTGATATGAGTTGTTGTGTTACTTGGTACCAACTGGTACACTTGATTATACTCGTCATAGGTAATTTCCTTGTATGATTTGCTTGTGATGCCATGCTACCTTCATGTTATTATTTTGATCTGCCTAGAGTAGACACTTGCCATGTTGTAGGATTTTATTTCCAAAGTATATCTTGTTGCATAATTGTTGGATTATTTGTAGTGAGTGGCGATTCTTGCTGAGTGCATATGAATGTACTCACGGGCCTTGTGTTTGTGGCCAGATTTTGGCGAGGAATCATCTTCTACCTTAGCAAGGAGATGGAGCAAGAGCGTGCTAGGATCAGTAGCCCAGCCAGATGCCTGTGGAATGGAGCCGCTCCAAGCCGTTGCCTTAGTCATCTTCCGCAGCCAGTTAAACTCCGTACTGAGTCATGCTTCACTTGATATTTCTGTCATGCCTTGATGGCCTTGTAAACCATTTGTAGCACTTCTTGTGCCTGACTGTGTATTGATTTCCACTATGTTGCACTGTCGCGACGTGCGGCCAGATATCTTGGGCTGGCGCACGGGACGACCGCCTCTCTGGTGTTATGTGCCAGGGAGGGGTGTCACAGTTTTCAGTATAAATATCCCGTGGTAGATGTCCAAGTCCTATACGCCTAGGGTTTTCTCCTACCTTGTACGTGAAGTCTTTATCTTTTAGTCTTCCTTCAATATAGTCTGCGACGAGGTAATCTTTTGAAAGCCTTGATGCAGCACGACATGTCTAGTTCGGTAGAGGAGTTTCTAGAAGTGGGCCACCGATCGGGGGAGTCTTTGGACATTGTGAGCTATGAGTGGTGTAGGTACACCGGATTATGGCCTAACCCACTTGTCTCTAATAAGCTCTCGATCAGTACTTGTAATAAGGTGACCAATATCTTAATGAAGTCCCTATGGTCACGAGTAAACCTTTTTGATGAGCTCCATGGCTTCTGTTGAAGACATCAAGAAGAAAATTTATGATTGTCCGGGAAGGTGGCATGAAACCTTGTCAGAAGCCTTGTGTGCGAATAGAATCTCAAATCTCAATGCATGGTGCTACGAAAATGACTCAATACAAGTTGGTCTATGAACATGAAGTCATTTTACCCATAGAGGTGAATCTGGTTGCCTTGAGATTTGCTAATCATTCATATTTATGGAAGTGGATTATCATAATCTGATAATGAACAACATTGACTAAGTTGCTGATAAACGTGTGTTGGTCTTACAGGACATCTGTAGGAAATGTTGCGGGTAAACAGAGCTTATAAGAAGAAATCGAACGTGAGGAGTTTCAAGAAGAAATCTAACATGAGGAGTTTCCAAGTCAATGACCTATTCTGGAAAGTGATTCTACCGATTTGTTTGAAAGATCAAAAAGTCGGCAAATGGTTTTCAAGTTGGGAGGGTCCTCTCAGAACCGCAAGAATAACACCCAACAGCTCATATCTAGTGGAATCCATGAAGGAAATATTCCACCCGAGCTCTTATAGTAGAAGATATCTGAAGAAACTTCAACCGAGTGTGTGGACAAGTAGCTTAAACACACGAAAGGCCGATAAACATGTTTTATCGCCCTAAGCATGATGACTGACAGAGTATTAACATCCTCCTTAAAACAGACAAGCAGCCTACCGAATATAGAAATCCTTCCACGACAAGCAATTCGGGCGGACACGCCCAAAAACACTCGAGAGCAGGAGATACACGAAACACAGACACGAGCAAGACATGCCTGTTATGAAAGGCACTCGCACATATATATGTAGCAGCACAGAGCATGTAGAAGACACTTGAAACCAAGGCAACCTAGACTAGAAGACCTTGGAAATGGAACTAAGTCCTACCAAGACCTACGCGGTTTGACTCCATCACGAAGACTAATGAAGACCTCACTAGTATATATGTGAGTTAGAATCCTTTGCTTGTAGGAGAAGTCCAGTCACCTCATATATATGTGAGTGGTGACAGCTGATTGATCTAAGTCACATTCAATCGATCAGATCAATACCAACTACTCCCTCCGTTTAGAGAAAGTTGAGACATCCTTTTATGAACGGAGGGAGTACTTTTTATCCTCTATACCCTAGTTTTGCTTCTCGTTCTTTAGTGTCTCTTGTTTTCCACAGGCAACAATTCACGATTTATCTGGGGCGAGTGAATCAACCCAAGTCAGCTAATTATACCTTATGCAAGCCCTGACGGGGTCCTCCCGGTGAGCGAGGTTTCGGGTTCCAAAAGTGTCCTCCGCATTGATTTGTGTGTATTGTGTTTCTTATCGGGTCTCCCTCGGTGACATGTCACCCCGCTTGACGTCAAGGATACACCGTAACGTGTTCGTGTGCAAACACCATGGGGTCGTCCTACCTACAACCATCCAACTTGGTGGAGGAGGAGGGGCAAGGGATGATGACCCATGAGCAGAATGACAGCGGCGTAGTTGGAACAGTAGGGGAGAGCCAGATCTCACGATGCTCGTTTGTGCGCTCAATGAGAGGAGGGATGAGAGAGCATGCACGTGGGCAAGGGAACGAGCGCGTGCATGCGAGAGAGACCACCTAAGAGCATCTCTAACAGATACCCTAAATTAGCCACCCTTTTTTATTATAGGGCACCTGTTTTAGCGTTTTAGGGAACCAAATTTTTTTCTACATCACCGGATGCCCCATTTTAGGGCACCTCCTCTCCAACAGATGTCCTATTTTAGGGAAGCGCGACCGCGCCCCTCCTCTTCTTTTTTGTGGTATTTAAGAGATAAAAATGAAGATATGATCAACCATGAACTAAAACATTGTAAAAATAGCACATATAAATTAAGTTCAATCCATAACATATCATAGATCCACTCAAACGACACATAGTTCAAACCATAGCATAGGTCCGCACAAACAACATCATAATTCAAAGCATAGAAGTAGTTCAAACTAAAGAAACTAGAGAAGAACACATAGTTCATGCATCATTGCCTTTGTTGGCATCATCGACATTGGCCTCCTCATTGGTTCCATGAGTTGGGTTCGAAGCCGGAGGTGGCACGAACCCACCCATGCCACCACCACCTCCCATGCCACCACCACCACCGAAGCCGAGACCACCTCCCATGTCGCCACCGAAGCCGCCGCCACCTCCCATGCCACCACCACCGAAGCCGCC